>OZ038508.1:59221010-59458510 GCA_964036315.1 Acanthosepion esculentum | reverse complement strand
TCACAGTTAAGCTTCTTCTTCAAAAATGTAAATGCCATGTCAATCGTTATCTTCTGTCTTCTTAATTTCTGTTCTTTTATCGTCCTTGCTTCTTAATAACGTTTTATTTTGCTCATATTCTTTCACACCCAGCATCCTCCTTTGTGTCTCAGTGACTTTATTACCTTACTTGGGGGTGAAATGATTTTTAAAAAAATACACGGATGCGTCTTCTCACCGGATTTATTTAATTTATAAACGAAGTCGGTTCTAAGAGAACTACAAGTCCTATCAGGATTTATTATTAGTGGGCATAATATTAACCACATCAGATAGAGTGTTGGTGGCAAACACAGAAAGAAAACTGCAGGACAAGGTAGTATAGGATGAAAGCATTGCTAAGCATCAATTTTAAGAAGACAGAATGTGTGGTCATCAGCCAGAGGAATATTTCAAGATGCGAGCTACGAATAGAAGACGTCGGAATCGAGCAAGTACAGAAACCTAACTGTAAAGGCTTATAACAAAGAAAGGAAAATGTGACACCGAAATCCGAAGTCACATTGGAATAGGGAAAGATTCCTTTCAAAAGCTGAACAAAGCATTAAGGTACATGAACATTTGCATTATTTACATTATTCGGACTGCTATCCTCATCTCCATTGCCATATTAACAACGTTTCGGCCGTTGTACGCTACGACCTTATTCAGGTGACTGGAATTTCGAACCGAACCCTTTATTTCGTCCACCGAGTGTGTGTGTGTGTGTGGGGGGGTAGATTGTTCTAGTTCCACGTGCCATGCCTCTTCCGGATGTCTCATTTATTTCTCTTTTAATTCCAATCTCCAAGAACAATCTACCCCGGTGGACAAAATAAAGGATTCCGTTCGAAATTCAATCACCTGAAGAAGACGGTAGCGTATAACGGCCGAAACGTTGTGAATGTGGCAATGAAGATGACGTTAACGGTCCGAATAATGCACATAATGCAAGTAGTCATAATACCTCATCTCAGAGATATAGACAGATATCAATCTTCCTATATATCAGTGAATGCTTGACAATCTCCGCACAGATGAAGAGAAGACTTGAGGCAGTATTGGTATTATTTATTAGAAGGATGCTGATATTACTATTATCTTTTGAGAATAATCTTCACCTATACAACGCCCGAGAGCCACTCGAGATAAAGGATTACAGAATAAGATGTAAGAGGCATAATTTATGATGATATTTTGGGCAGATAACCGTTAATTCTATATTTGAACAGGTTGAGATTGTATTGATCGAGGAAGCATCCACTTGGGAGTCTGTAGCACAAAGTAGTCGTTCGTGGTACGAAGCTGATCAAGTGAAACTTATACCACACCAATGAAGAGAATGATGGAGGTTCGCTAAAATAGCGTGGCATTCTAGCGAACCACCTTCAATGTGTGTTAAGAACAATGTTAGATCTTCTCATAATCTGATCAGTTCGGTAAAATTTTGATCAGGTGTCAGAATACATGGCACCCATCGAGGAGAAACCCGTTGGTGTTACATCTATTGTTTACAGGTACTTGGTAAAACCAGAGTAGAAAACTTTTGTCCATTTTAAAGAGAAGTGGCTATTCATTACATTTGAGGTCATCTTTGAACATTCAAATATCAGTCTACCTGGAAAGAAACAATGCAGTTATTAATAAGAAGAGTTGAAATGAATGCATGCAAGATTTCACAGCTCTAGCACCAGTCCTTCATAGTCAGCTTATAAACGTGTCAGCCCACACTCATACCTGGAAAGAAACAATGCAGTTATTAATAAGAAGAGTTGAAATGAACGCATGCAAGATTTCACAGCTCTAGCACCAGTCCTTCATAGTCAGCTTATAAACGTGTCAGCCCACACTCATACCTGGAAAGAAACAATGCAGTTATTAATAAGAAGAGTTGAAATAAATGCATGCAAGATTTCACAGCTCTAGCACCAGTCCTTCATAGTCATCTTATAAACGTGTCAGCCCACACTCATACCTGGAAAGAAACAATGCAGTTATTAATAAGAAGAGTTGAAATGAATGCATGCACGATTTCACAGCTCTAGCACCAGTCCTTCATAGTCAGCCTATGAAGTTTTCAGACCACCCTCGTATACAGACATACTCTCTTTGATGAAAATATTTGTCCGGTATATCGTTCCATTGCAGGAACAGCCATTTGCCTGTGTGTTTTTCTTTGTTCTTTAACGAAAGGACAGGAATAATTGTAACAAATCTTGGAGAGGCTCCAAGGGGCATAACTTAATTGGGGTTCTGACTCTGACATCTAATCTTATTTTGCCCAGCATCCCATCGACACCTCACGGTATTATAAAGAAAAAATAATACACAGATTGGACCAGCCCGAGGTTCGATCAATAAATCATCAACACTAAACACACACACACACGGACGCGCATGCGCGCACACACAAAGCTAATACTGAGGCAGCAAGAACTATATACATACATACACATATATACATGCTAAAGAATTGATGTAGGCAAACATGGACATTCATACCCGCAATAAGGTGTGTCAAAAGGACAGTTTTTCTCATTACACCGCTTCTTTAACGATCTTCACTCTTGGGCAATCTTTATTGCTTTAAAAAGCGGTGATAATTAGAATTGGGAGAAAACCTAAACATTTGATGAAAGCGATGTCATATATATATATATATATATATATATATATATATATATTTGTCGTCCACAGACAGACTGTTTCGCTGTTTTACAGCTCATCAGTGTGGCTAGACGTCCGGTTGCCTCTAGCTAGGATCGAAACCCGACTGAATTTGCCTCAGTCAGAACTTCTCCCACTAAGCCATTAGCGTACGGTACGAGATGAAGGTGAATTTTAGCGTGTTTATTTTTAGATTCAGATAAACACACAGTGACTGACAGTGACTCAATTCTGTCGAAGAGTCGTGCAGTATTAGCTTAAATAGTCACTATTTACAAATTCACACCTCAAACCAGAGGGCTCAACCGAAATTAATTTTTCAGGAGCTAAAAGTGAAAATAGAAGTCAACACTTAGAGGCGACAGTCTGTTTCATGCTAGATACAATCATCGGGCCCGATGGTTGCATCCAGCATTAAACAGACTGTCGCCTCTAAGTGTTGACTTCTATTTTCACTTTTATATTTACACACACTCTATCTCTGATATTGAGCACTTTATCCCATAAATATAGCACACTTTAAGACTATATTTCTTCATATATATATATATATATATATATATATATATATATATATATATATATATATATATATATATGTGTGTGTGTGTGAGTGTGTGTGTGTGTGTGTGTGTGTAGTAAAAGTAATAAATCTGTTGGTATATAACCAAAGTGGATCCTAGTAATATAAAATATTAAAACTGATTCACAAAAAGAGCACAATATATCTATTATTACAGAACAGAAATTAATACAGAAAATCCAAAATCACCTGATATGGTGTTATTGGAACTTACACATAATAGTAATGGACTATTCCGTACCTCATAAATACTGCTCCTCAAGAGGAAGCAGCAGTCAGTCAGTGAGTCCTTTTTGGACGACTCGGCTAGACGGTCGAACTCTCTGCCTCTGAGGCAGAGGGGAACTCTCTGCCTCTGGGCAGGGAGGAACCCGGACGAGGCTCCCTCGAAGGGCAGAGCATCGTTCGGGGAGGTTGACCAACACGATCCCGTTTATACGGGTTCTACGGGCATTTTTTGGCCGAGCCTACGGGCTCGGTGAGCCCACATTAAACCGGCCTTGTGCCACATTCGACACACGTGGGCGTGTTGTTGAACATCGTCAGTCAGTGAGTGAGTCACCCAGTGACTGGAACGGTCGTTTAGACTGTTCTTTGCTGTCGAACTCTCTGTCTCGGCGGAGAGGAACTCGGACGGGGCTTTGCCGCAGGGCAAAGTGCCGTCCGGGGAGGTAGACAGTCCCTGAACCCGTTCTAATGGGCATATTTTTGGCCGAGCCCACGGGCTCGGTAAGCCCACATTAAACCGGCCTTGTGCCACACTCGACACACGTAGGCCTGTTGTTAAACATCGTCAGTCAGTGAGTCAGACAGTCACAGAGTCACATAAGACGATTACTGTAAGACATTGGAATAGTGATACTTCGAGACAACATAGTTCTCTCTAACCTAACCTGATTGTTATTACTAACACTTCTACTCTTTTGTACATATATTCTATTTGTAATATATATCTGTGTTATCCCATACCTGTGTTCGAGTTATTCTTCATTGGTTCTACCTTGGACCATCGCCGTGGTACAAGGAACCTGGACCATAACATATGGGGAATAAAATTATTTCAACCGACGAGAAAATAAAATTCTTCAGTCTTTTTCAACCCTGGTATACACTAAGTTTGTGTCGGAATAGAATTCTGGGGTTGAATAAGACTAACGAATTTTATTTTTTCGTCGGTTGAAATAAGCTTATTACCCACATGAGGTGATTTGGGGATTTTATTTCTTTATATATATATATATATATATATATATATATATATATATATATATATATATATATATCAAGTATATATATATATATATATATATATATATCAAGTATGTGGTGCAGTTCAATTTATATTACACGAATCATTCATGCAAAAAGCAGATAGTGAAGTTAATGATATAAATGGCGAGAATACATCTTCGCAGACAAATTTATTATCATACATTAACCCCGAACCTGTAGATGAATGTTATGATCCCTGTTTTTAATAAATTCCAGTTGCATAAGGTCTTTTTATACGAGTACTTTCGTCTGTTCATACAGACATCCTCAGGTATGGAAACAGATTTGTTTTTTTACATCCAGGTAATAACGGGACAACGAAAGATTAGATGTGATCCGAAATATGTTTTTTTTAGAGATTTGCTTTTTACATCCAGGTAATAACAGACTCTTAAATTTTTTAAAAATTCAACCTCAGCGTTGAGACCGCACGCTCCAAAATTTCTTACCGTTAACAATAACACATTTCTATGCTTTTTGTACGAATGATTCATGTAATACACACACACACACACATATATATATATATATATATATATATATTAAAGACATTTATATTATGTTTAACGTTCTTTTTATAGCAGATATGAATAGATGAGATTCATGGAAGATTTAAGTTTAAAGATAGTAAAATCGACCTTGCTAACCAGACGCTCATCTGTGGCCGAAAGGTTAAGGCACATCACGCGAAATGATGGTTCCGTATAGGATACAGGTTCGATTCCTGTCGGTGAGCGAAAATTTTCTATGAAAATTTCTCGGACATTCAGGCCGGTAAATGTTATTTAATACTGTTTATTATAAAACAGAGCATTTGCTTAAATACTTGTACCTATAAAAAGAACGTTAAACATAATATAAATGTCTTTAAATAAATTGTCGGACTATGTCCAATTCTAAAATATCTATATATATATATATATATATATATATATACCCAAGTGTGGGATTGGTATATACGGAGTAAATTCCAATAACCAACAATTATTATTCTTTAAAGTGTGCTCAATACAGAGTAGAGCAGATATAATCATTCATTTAAATATTATAACATAAATATGTTATAAAATCACTATATTTATGTTATAATATTTAAATGAATGATTATATATATATATATGTGTGTGTGTGTGTGTGTGTGTTTACGTGCGTGCGTGTGTGTATTGATGTAATAGGAAAGAACAGTTACATTGATGATCCAAAGTCCTTTAGTATTTTTGTTTTTATTTTTAAGAAGTAGAGCTTAAAATTAGTTGTTTCGTCGGTTAGTTATTCCAGACATCGCTTGAGAATGAAACTGTCCTCTGGCGTTAGGGTTTAATAATTGAATTTTGGCACATGAGTTTCAGTTTCGAAATATAGTAATTTCTGTGTCGCGATGGAAACATATATTAAAAAAAAAATAATTATAATATATATATATATATATATATATATATATATATTCTTGAGAATTTACAGCGAAAATAATTTCAGTGAAGACTGGACTGTTTTTTCTTCCGGCAAATGACATTCTCTTTTTACATTCTTTGTCGGTTCAAATTTCTTTTTCATCTGTGATTAAGTTGCAAAAGTTCCTCAGTTAAACACGCACAAGTAACGTAAACAAGATTCATTAAAACTGTCTGTGGCTGTTCAATGTTTTTCTTCATGGTTCCCGACAATGCCACCCACAGTATTATCCATATATTTTATTAATAAAATCAATTACATTTTTTTCTAATTAAATGTCTTCGTTTTTATTGTTTTTTTATTTAATGATTCAGGGTAGATTTTTTTGTAACTGGGGGAGAGCCGAGCTTCCTTTTTGGTCAGAAAATGTGATGTTTTCAATTCTCCAAGGACTTGTGCTTATAATTAATATAAATATTAGGCTTTAAAAAAAAAAAATAATGCAAGACTCTTCGGTAAATCGAATCGCGTTCTCTCAGTCAACTGTGTTTATCTAAAAATAAATACGCTTAAATTCACCTACCGTGCGCCAACTGCTTAGTGGTGGAATTCCCGACTAACGCCAATTCAGTTCGGTTTCGATCATAGCTAGAGGTAATCGGACGTCTAACCACACTGATGAGCTGTGATACATCGAAACATTCTGTCTGTGGATGACTATATATATATATATATATATATACACACACATACACACACAGATATATATTTATATACACACGCACACACACTTATACACAGACACACACACACACATATATATATATATATATATATATATATATATATATATATATATATATATATATATATATATATATTAAATAAATAATTAAGAAAGTGACAACCTTAAGGTTCCATGATTATAATTTATTTCATCAGAAAATATATTTCTCCTGGTTCATCAAGTCACATCTCTAGTTACAAAAGAATTTTTTTTAATAGAATTTATCTTATATATATATATATATATATATATATATATATATATATATATATGCATATTTGTGTATTTAGGCAGCAATCCTTCTTTCATGCACATTTCATGATATATATATATATATAGAGAGAGAGAGAGAGAGGGAGAGAAAGAGAGAAAGAAAGAGAGTTTACCTTTTATATATGTAGTTTTTTCAATTACCTGCACAAAATGATATAATTCCAATGCTGTCAATGGTCACACACGTGCACACACTCATATATATATATATGTATATATATATATATATATATATATATATATTTGTGTGTGTGTGTGTGTCTGTTTCATGGTAAACGTATGTTACCTGATGATTGCGTTTAGCATGAAACAGTCTGTCGCCTCTAAGTGTTGACTTCAATGTTCACCTTTATATTTACATACGCTCTATCTCTTATATTGAGCACTTTATCATGTAAATATAGTATACCTCAAAACTATATTTTTTCATATATATATATATATATATATATATATGTGTGTGTGTGTGTGTGTGTGTGTGTGTGTGAGAGAGAGAGAGAGAGAAAGTGAAAGAGAGAGAGAGTGAAAGAGAGCCAGAGAGAGTGAAAGAGAGAGAGTGAAAGAGAGAGAGTGGAAGAGAGAGAGAGAGTGAAAGAGATAGAGTGTGAGAGAGAATGAGAGAGATATTACCATCTATGTATATACAGATTATTATATTTTTAGAAATGGACATAGCCCGACAATTTATTTAAAGACATTTATATTATGTTTAACGTTCTTTTTATAGATACATGTATTTAAGCTTAAATACATGTATCTATAAAAAGAACGTTAAACATAATATAAATGTCTTTAAATAAATTGTCGGGCTATGTCCATTTCTAAAAATATATGACGTCATTTGTTTACATTTGATACGCTAGAGCAGATATGAATAGAAGAGATTCATGGAAGATTTAAGTTTAAAGATAGTAAAATCGACCTTGCTAACCAGACGCTGCTCTGTGGCCGAAAGGTTAAAGGCACATCACGCGAAATGATGGTTCAGTATAGGATACAGGTTCGATTCCTGTCGGAGAGCGAAAATTTTCTATGAAAATTTCTCGGACATTCAGGCCGGTAAATGTTATTTAATACTGTTTATTATAAAAACAGAGCATTTGCTTAAATACATGTATCTATAAAAAGAACGTTAAACATAATATAAATGTCTTTAAATATACAGATTATTCAATAGTACAGAATAGTTTCCTTTTAATGCTGTCAATGGACATAATCCACGAAACATAATCCACGAGTTCCAAGTTTACACATAAAACAAACTGATTTCTGAGAATTTGGGGGTGTTAATCAACGTTATTAAGTTTGCAAGTGTCAATAAAAAAGAGTTGGTGATAAAAATTTGATGTTTATATCACCGGAGGGACGTAAGTGACCTTCCAACCGTCGTTAATGAAAACGATTTGTTCCTCTTCTGCTAGGTGGCTCGTTTGTATAAAAAGGCAACTATACTCGCCCAGTGTGAGTCAGACAATTTTATTGTTAAAGATGATTATGCTTTTGACATTTCGAAACAGAGGGAAACGATTTCAAAGGCTTTTGTCATCATTGATATGACTACGTGCTTAGGTAGATTAACCTTGGTTCAAGATACAAAAATGAAACGCAACATGTATGAGACGCAAAAGAACCAATTAAATAGTAATTTTAATGGCAGTTATAACCGTTTCCTTATAAGGAAATATTCAGCATTAATTGACCGAACTGCTATTATGCTGTCGGTTGAAATTCATAAATGTTTTATAGCATACCTACTAACGATAATGGGTATGTCCCCATTCATATAAATACAGTAGTAAATACTGTATGTTGGTCTACAGTTGGAGATTTGTCTCCAGCTGTGCTGAGCAAACTATCTGCCTCTGGGCAGAGAGGATCCCCAGACGAGGCTTTGTCGAAGAGCAGAGTCTCGTCTCGGGAAACAGCTACCCGACCCCGTTTTATTCGGGGTCTACGGGGAATTTTAGGACCAGCTTACGGACTTGGATGCCCCGCATTAAATTCGGCCTTGTGTCACATCTGACCGTGTGGGCGGTTGGTAGATATCCTGCAGTAGGTGATTCGTCTCCAGCAGTGCTGGTCAAACTCGCTGCTTCCGGGCAGAGAGGATCCCCAGACGAGGCTATGTTGAAGGGCAGAGTCTCGTTCTCGGGAAACAGCTACCCGACCCCGTTTTATAAGAGGTCTACGGGGAATTTTCGGCCGAGCCAACGGGCTCGGATACCTCACATTAAATTCGACCGTGTACCGCATCTGACCGCGTGGGGGGTAGATATCCTGCAGTCGGAGATTCATTGTGATATTCACTTGACTGACTTCTAGCAGTGGACTACTTATTCTACGCGCCGCTTGCCAATCTTATGTGTTGGTCGTGTCCTAAGTATTATTGTTCGTAATGAACGATAATACTTCATGTGATTATTCTATTCAGTAAACTTCCCTTGGTTACAACAAAAATCTTTCCTTTAAAACAATATTTTTCAAGAAAATATGCTTTTACCACTGTTATTGCTTTTTTAGTATTGATGTCGGTTTCCTTCCTAACCTTCTGTTTGAAGTAGTGTGGAACGTCAACGTCTTGATTATGTCATTATTTTCTCTTCGAATAATTTGTGATATCTATTTTAGTTGTTGCTGCTGTTGGTAGTCCTCAAGTGATGTGGTTACTGTTATTTGGTAGACTTCTTTGTAGTTCTGTCATTCTCGAGATTAGAAGAAGTATAGTCTTCACTAAGACCTACAAGATTCTTTCGCTCGAAGCCATTTTTAAATACTGAAAGCGGTTTTAGGTGATGGTTTAGATGTTTCTGAATATGTCTGGCGCCATGATGCATTACATCAATGAGAGTCTCACGATAACTTAACTAAGGCCACTTTAGAACTTGTCTGAGGTTAATGATGCAAGCAGTGAAATAAAAACAAAAAGCATTTATTAAAACAACGAAATAATAGAATCAGAAACAAGTATAAATGTTAATAGGAAATTAAGTTTCACGCTAAAATTCCTAAGAGAAAGTTCAATAAGAAGCGGCATTGTAATTTATCGCCAACGAAAATCTAATGAGGACAATTGGAATGGTGATTTTTATGTCGGAGTCGTTGTTAAATCTAGATGGGAGCGGTTCGCCCATTCCGTCAAATTTTGCAAGATGCCAAGTCAGGATCGATTATATTGCAGATTCTTCTTTGGATTTTGGGAACAACCTCGAGATGAATAGCAGGGTCACCAGATATGACAACAGTATTCAATGCACGGACGAATGGTAGATTTGTAAATGTGCAAGATGGACGAGAAAAACCTTCTGGTGCACAACAGCGACCCAATTTTCCTTGCAGTAAATGCAGTTTTTATTTAGATTTTTTTTTCTCGGGGGTTGGTTATCGTATTTGTTTAGTTTAGTGTATTGGCTTTATTTAAAGTATGTTATATCATCTGCATTGTATATAGTGTATATATTTGCAGTAACCGTGGTGGTATTTTACAAGGGATTCGTTTTAAATTTTTGAGTTTTAACTAACGTAGTAAAATATTGCTTTTGTGTCTGCATTTTGAGACGAGTTCTGATCGTTTATTTAGTAATTACCCAATAAACATTAAGATAATACAGTACAGCGTATCATCCATGATGCACCATTGACCAACATATAGTCGAACCACAACACAACAGATTGTCGCCGCTAGGTGTTGATCTCAGTGCCCACGTTTCCACGCACACACACACACACACACACACACACACACACACACACACACACACACACACATATATATATATATATATATATATATATATATAGTGCTGTTCGATTTGATTGTGAATTTCATATCCGAATGGCATTCAATGCTTGGAGATGAGATTTGCCAGAACCTAATCAAGTCAATGCCAAAAAGGGTTGAAAAGGTTTATTCAAAATAAAGGAGGACCCATAGATTATTAAATATTTCGAACTATATTACCTGTTATAAATAAATTATACCTTTATTATTCTTTATTTAAAGCTGTTCGGTTATGTTTCTATTGATTACTAGTTGCAGGAAATAAGTGAGTCACTTTTTTTGCACAGAGTTTTTCCCTAAATCTCATTTATATCCAAAATTATAATTATCAATAGAATACCTTAGGGTGAGTAAACTTTTTTACTATGTGGTCTTTATATTAGTAAAATTAAAAATTAGTTTGACCCCCAAAAACAATAGGCGAAAAAATTTATTTTAAAAATCAGGTGAGTCACTTTTATCGAACAGCACTATATATATATATATATATATATATATATATATATATATATATATATATATATATATATATATATATATCCGAATACAAGGTTGGTGTAGATGGAATAGATTTCCATTAACCAAAAACACTATTTTTTTAAAAAAATGTGCTCGATACAGAGTAGACCGAATAATATTTACTTAAAAATTATAACATATGTATTTTATAACATCACTACAAAAATAGCCATTTTGTTTCAACACTTCGGATGTCTTGTTATGGCAAGACATTCGAAGTGTTGAAACAAAATGTCTATTTTTGTAATGATGTTATAACTTATGTTATATATATATATATATATTATAATAATTTTTATAAAAATATGATTCCATCGCTACATAGGAATTGCCATGTTTCCAAAACAGATGCTAAAAACGTCCAATTCAATTATAGAAATTAAATTAAATTAAAATGATTGATTTTCTCCATATCCATAGAAACTAATATTATGAATGTATGTGCTTATAAAGCTCCGTAAATTTAAAAATAAGTTATTCCAAAATTCGCTTGAAAATGAACAGAACTAGGT
The DNA here is from genome assembly GCA_964036315.1 of Acanthosepion esculentum. Taxonomy (NCBI): domain Eukaryota; kingdom Metazoa; phylum Mollusca; class Cephalopoda; order Sepiida; family Sepiidae; genus Acanthosepion; species Acanthosepion esculentum. The sequence goes on along the minus strand of OZ038508.1, from coordinate 59,446,709 downwards.
ACTTTAATTTCTATAATTGAATTGGAAGTTTTTAGCTTCCGTGTTTGAAACATGTTAATTGCTATGTAGCGATGGAATAATTATAATCTAGACTCTACTTGTGTATCGAGCACTGTTTTTAAAAAATAAAAAAAATACTAAAGAACTTCGGATCATCAATCTAACGGTTCTTTCCTATTTTATCAATACATTTGCAAACACACACACACACACACACACACGCGCGCGCACAGACACACACACACACACACACACACACACACACATATATATATATATATGTGTGTGTGTGTGTGTGTGTGTGTGTGTGTATGTGTGATCTGACGTGATGTTAACCATTCAGTCACAAAGTAGCGTCTGTTTAGTCCGAATTACTGTTTATAAACATACACCTTCGACAATTTTTCTCGATCGATCGATCATATCTGCTCACGAAATATATCTTAACGTAAACAATGACAACATATAAAATGGATTAATCCGACAATTATTTTAATATATTTTCCGTTTATAAGTTATTTTTATAGACTATAAAATATTCTATAAAATATGGATAGCACAGTTTTCAAATAAATTGGCAAACAAAAAAAATTAAAAAAAAAAAAAAAAAGGAACCAGAAACCTCCGAACAGGGTGAAAAAAAAATTGTCCAGTACCTTAAATCTCTGGTACAAAGAAAAAAACTGCAAGTAATAAGTTAAAACGAAGCTAAATAGAGCAAAAGTAAAATAAATAAATCCTAATGAGCCAGATACTACCTACCTAGACTTAACCACATGTGATCATCAGGATGAACTGTTTTATTTATGATATATGTCTGCTTGGCGTTTGTTTACGTTTGTAAAAACAATACGCTAGATTTAGCTGATTCATTCTGTCGAGTGAAGATGGCTCAGTGGTATGAAATCGGTTTGGTTTTGATGCAGGCTTGAGGCATTCGGTTGTCTAGTCTAGTCGCACTGAGGAGTGATACAGCGAAACACTATGAATGACATATATATATACATATATATATATATATATATATATATATATATATATATATATATATATATATATATATGTATATATATATATATATATATATATATATATATATATATATATATATATATATAGGGCAGTGTTTCGCAGAAAAAAAGCTATTTGAGTGGAAGTTACTTTTCGCCGATGGAATACCGATGGAATGAGGGTGGTTTGCTACGATGTGAGTGACATGGCAGATCTTAGACGTGAAGGTCAGACTTGGTTAAACCAGAAGAAACAGTTCGTTCGAAATGCGTGTGTACGTGTGTGAAAGAGAGGGTATGAGGATATTCACATGATGGAATTAAAAACGTGTTTTTCTAAGAAGCGATTTTGGGAACATTGTAATTGTAGCTGATCATTTCAAAACAAAGACTCAACACTTCAGGGAAATATGGTGGACGCGTTTGCCCAGTGGAAACTTCTGTTGGTAACTTATGTCCAAGTCAAGAGAAAATCAATGTCGGCCGACATTTTCTTGCTTGTGAACACGAGTCAAAGTCATTTTGTTTGGAGAAATACTAAGCAACTGTTTTCACATCTGTAAAACAACGAACGCAAAAAAAACATTGGAATTCTTTCTGTATTTCTGTGAGTAGATATTGTAACTATTTCCATTGTTCAGACTATTGTCCTCATCTTTATTGCTATATTCACCTTCAACATCTGTCTATATTTCTGAGATGATATATTTTAACTATACACTATTTACATTGATCGGACTGTTGTCCTCATCTTTATTGCCATATTCACCTTCAACATCTGTCTCTATTTCTGAGATGATATATTTTAACTATTTACACTATTTACATTGTTTGGACTATTGTCCTCATCTTTATTGCCATATTCACCTTCAACATCTGTCTATATTTCTGAGGTGAGGTATTGTAACTATTTACACTATTTACATTGTTTGGACTATTGTCCTCATCTTTATTGCCATATTCACCTTCAACATCTGTCTCTATTTCTGAGATGATATATTTTAACTATTTACACTATTTACATTGTTTGGACTATTGTCCTCATCTTTATTGCCATATTCACCTTCAACATCTGTCTATATTTCTGAGATGAGGTATTGTAACTATTTACACTATTTACATTGTTTGGACTATTGTCCTCATCTTTATTGCCATATTCACCTTCAACATCTGTCTCTATTTCTGAGGTGAGGTATTGTAACTATTTATACTATTTGCATTGTTTGGACTGTTGTCCTCATCTTTATTGCCATATTCACCTTCAACATCTGTCTATATTTCTGAGATGAGGTATTGTAACTATTTACACTATTTACATTGTTTGGACTATTGTCCTCATCTTTATTGCCATATTCACCTTCAACATCTGTCTATATTTCTGAGGTGAGGTATTGTAACTATTTATACTATTTGCATTGTTTGGACTGTTGTCCTCATCTTTATTGCCATATTCACCTTCAACATCTGTCTATATTTCTGATATGATGTATTGTAACTATTTACACTATTTACATTGTTTGGACTGTTGTCCTCAACTTTATTGCCATATTTACCTTCAACATCTCTCTATATTTCTGAGATGAGGTATTGTAACTATTTACACTATTTACATTGTTCAGACTGTTGTCCTCATCTTTATTGCCATATTCCCCTTCAACATCTGTCTATATTTCTGAGATGAGGTATTGTAACTATTTACACTATTTGCAATGTTCGGACTGTTGTCCTCATCTTTATTGCCATATTCACCATCAACATCTGTCTATATTTCTGAGATGAGGTATTGTAACTATTTACACTATTTGCATTGTTCGGACTGTTGTCCTCATCTTTATTGCCATATTCACCTTCAACATCTGTCTATATTTCTGAGATGAGGTATTGTAACTATTTACACTATTTGCATTGTTTGGACTGTTGTCCTCATCTTTATTGCCATATTCACCTTCAACATCTGTCTATATTTCTGAGGTGAGGTATTGTAACTATTTACACTATTTGCATTGTTTGGACTGTTGTCCTCATCTTTATTGCCATATTCACCTTCCACATCTGTCTATATTTCTGAGATCAGGTATTGTAACTATTTACACTATTTACATTGTTTGGACTATTGTCCTCATCTTTATTGCCATATTCACCTTCAACATCTGTCTATATTTCTGAGGTGAGGTATTGTAACTATTTATACTATTTGCATTGTTTGGACTGTTGTCCTCATCTTTATTGCCATATTCACCTTCAACATCTGTCTATATTTCTGAGATGAGGTATTGTAACTATTTACACTATTTACATTGTTTGGACTGTTGTCCTCATCTTTATTGCCATATTTACCTTCAACATGTCTATATTTCTGAGATGAGGTATTGTAACTATTTACACTATTTACATTGTTCAGACTGTTGTCCTCATCTTTATTGCCATATTCCCCTTCAACATCTGTCTATATTTTTGAGATGACGTATTTTAACTATTTACACTATTTGCATTGTTCGGACTGTTGTCCTCATCTTTATTGCCATATTCACCTTCAACATCTGTCTATATTTCTGAGATGAGGTATTGTAACTATTTACACTATTTGCATTGTTTGGACTGTTGTCCTCATCTTTATTGCCATATTCACCTTCAACATCTGTCTCTATTTCTGAGATGAGGTATTGTAACTATTTACACTATTTACATTGTTCGGACTGTTGTCCTCATCTTTATTGCCATATTCACCTTCAACATCTGTCTATATTTCTGATATGATGTATTGTAACTATTTACACTATTTACATTGTTTGGACTGTTGTCCTCAACTTTATTGACATATTTACCTTCAACATCTCTCTATATTTCTGAGATGAGGTATTGTAACTATTTACACTATTTACATTGTTCAGACTGTTGTCCTCATCTTTATTGCCATATTCCCCTTCAACATCTGTCTATATTTCTGAGATGAGGTATTGTAACTATTTACACTATTTGCAATGTTCGGACTGTTGTCCTCATCTTTATTGCCATATTCACCATCAACATCTGTCTATATTTCTGAGATGAGGTATTGTAACTATTTACACTATTTGCATTGTTCGGACTGTTGTCCTCATCTTTATTGCCATATTCACCTTCAACATCTGTCTATATTTCTGAGATGAGGTATTGTAACTATTTACACTATTTGCATTGTTTGGACTGTTGTCCTCATCTTTATTGCCATATTCACCTTCAACATCTGTCTATATTTCTGAGGTGAGGTATTGTAACTATTTACACTATTTGCATTGTTTGGACTGTTGTCCTCATCTTTATTGCCATATTCACCTTCAACATCTGTCTATATTTCTGAGATAAGGTATTGTAACTATTTACACTATTTACATTGTTCAGACTATTGTCCTCATCTTTATTGCCATATTCACTTTCAACATCTGTCTATATTTCTGAGGTGAGGTATTGTAACTATTTATACTATTTGCATTGTTTGGACTGTTGTCCTCATCTTTATTGCCATATTCACCTTCAACATCTGTCTATATTTCTGAGATGAGGTATTGTAACTATTTACACTATTTACATTGTTTGGACTATTGTCCTCATCTTTATTGCCATATTCACCTTCAACATCTGTCTATATTTCTGAGGTGAGGTATTGTAACTATTTATACTATTTGCATTGTTTGGACTGTTGTCCTCATCTTTATTGCCATATTCACCTTCAACATCTGTCTATATTTCTGAGATGAGGTATTGTAACTATTTACACTATTTACATTGTTTGGACTGTTGTCCTCATCTTTATTGCCATATTCACCTTCAACATTTGTCTATATTTCTGAGATGAGGTATTGTAACTATTTACACTATTTACATTGTTTGGACTGTTGTCCTCATCTTTATTGCCATATTCACCTTCAACATCTGTCTATATTTCTGAGATGAGGTATTGTAACTATTTACACTATTTACATTGTTCAGACTATTGTCCTCATCTTTATTGCCATATTCACCTTCAACATCTGTCTATATTTCTGAGATAAGGTATTGTAACTATTTACACTATTTACATTGTTCAGACTGTTGTCCTCATCTTTATTGCCATATTTACCTTCAACATGTCTATATTTCTGAGATGAGGTATTGTAACTATTTACACTATTTACATTGTTCAGACTGTTGTCCTCATCTTTATTGCCATATTCCCCTTCAACATCTGTCTATATTTCTGAGATGAGGTATTTTAACTATTTACACTATTTGCATTGTTCGGACTGTTGTCCTCATCTTTATTGCCATATTCACCTTCAACATCTGTCTATATTTCTGAGATGAGGTATTGTAACTATTTACACTATTTGCATTGTTTGGACTGTTGTCCTCATCTTTATTGCCATATTCACCTTCAACATCTGTCTATATTTCTGTGGTGAGGTATTGTAACTATTTACACTATTTGCATTGTTTGGACTGTTGTCCTCATCTTTATTGCCATATTTACCTTCAACATCTGTTTATATTTCTGAGATGAGGTATTGTAACTATTTACACTATTTACATTGTTTGGACTGTTGTCCTCATCTTTATTGCCATATTCACCTTCAACATCTGTCTATATTTCTGAGGTGAGGTATTGTAACTATTTACACTATTTGCATTGTTTGGACTGTTGTCCTCATCTTTATTGCCATATTCACCTTCAACATCTGTCTATATTTCTGAGATGAGGTATTGTAACTATTTACACTATTTACATTGTTCGAACTGTTGTCCTCATCTTTATTGCCATATTCACCATCAACATCTGTCTATATTTCTGAGATGAGGTATTGTAACTATTAACACTATTTACATTGTTCGGACTGTTGTCCTCATCTTTATTGCCATATTCACCTTCAACATCTGTCTATATTTCTGAGATGATGTATTGTAACTATTTACACTATTTACATTGTTCGGACTGTTGTCCTCATCTTTATTGCCATATTCACATTCAACATCTGTCTATATTTCTGAGATGTGGTATTGTAACTATTTACACTATTTGCATTGTTCAGACTATTGTCCTCATCTTTATTGCCATATTCACCTTCAACATCTGTCTATATTTCTGAGATGAGGTATTGTAACTATTTACACTATTTACATTGTTTGGACTGTTGTCCTCATCTTTATTGCCATATTCACCTTCAACATTTGTCTATATTTCTGAGATGAGGTATTGTAACTATTTACACTATTTACATTGTTTGGACTGTTGTCCTCATCTTTATTGCCATATTCACCTTCAACATCTGTCTATATTTCTGAGATGAGGTATTGTAACTATTTACACTATTTACATTGTTCAGACTATTGTCCTCATCTTTATTGCCATATTCACCTTCAACATCTGTCTATATTTCTGAGATAAGGTATTGTAACTATTTACACTATTTACATTGTTCAGACTATTGTCCTCATCTTTATTGCCATATTCACCTTCAACATCTGTCTATATTTCTGAGGTGAGGTATTGTAACTATTTATACTATTTGCATTGTTTGGACTGTTGTCCTCATCTTTATTGCCATATTCACCTTCAACATCTGTCTATATTTCTGAGATGAGGTATTGTAACTATTTACACTATTTACATTGTTTGGACTATTGTCCTCATCTTTATTGCCATATTCACCTTCAACATCTGTCTATATTTCTGAGGTGAGGTATTGTAACTATTTACACTATTTGCATTGTTTGGACTGTTGTCCTCATCTTTATTGCCATATTCACCTTCAACATCTGTCTATATTTCTGAGATAAGGTATTGTAACTATTTACACTATTTACATTGTTTGGACTGTTGTCCTCATCTTTATTGCTATATTCACTTTCAACATCTGTCTATATTTCTGAGATTAGGTATTGTAACTATTTACACTATTTACATTGTTCGGACTGTTGTCCTCATCTTTATTGCCATATTCACCTTCAACATTTGTCTATATTTCTGAGATGAGGTATTGTAACTATTTACACTATTTACATTGTTCAGACTGTTGTCCTCATCTTTATTGCCATATTCCCCTTCAACATCTGTCTATATTTCTGAGATGAGGTATTGTAACTATTTACACTATTTGCATTGTTCGGACTGTTGTCCTCATCTTTATTGCCATATTCACCTTCAACATCTGTCTATATTTCTGAGATGAGGTATTGTAACTATTTACACTATTTGCATTGTTTGGACTGTTGTCCTCATCTTTATTGCCATATTCACCTTCAACATCTGTCTATATTTCTGAGGTGAGGTATTGTAACTATTTATACTATTTGCATTGTTTGGACTGTTGTCCTCATCTTTATTGCCATATTCACCTTCAACATCTGTCTATATTTCTGAGATGAGGTATTGTAACTATTTACACTATTTACATTGTTCAGACTGTTGTCCTCATCTTTATTGCCATATTCACCTTCAACATCTGTCTATATTTCTGAGATGAGGTATTTTAACTATTTACACTATTTGCATTGTTCGGACTGTTGTCCTCATCTTTATTGCCATATTCACCTTCAACATCTGTCTATATTTCTGAGATGAGGTATTGTAACTATTTACACTATTTGCATTGTTTGGACTGTTGTCCTCATCTTTATTGCCATATTCACCTTCAACATCTGTCTATATTTCTGTGGTGAGGTATTGTAACTATTTACACTATTTGCATTGTTTGGACTGTTGTCCTCATCTTTATTGCCATATTTACCTTCAACATCTGTATAGATTTCTGAGATGAGGTATTGTAACTATTTACACTATTTACATTGTTTGGACTGTTGTCCTCATCTTTATTGCCATATTCACCTTCAACATCTGTCTATATTTCTGAGGTGAGGTATTGTAACTATTTACACTATTTGCATTGTTTGGACTGTTGTCCTCATCTTTATTGCCATATTCACCTTCAACATCTGTCTATATTTCTGAGATGAGGTATTGTAACTATTTACACTATTTACATTGTTCGAACTATTGTCCTCATCTTTATTGCCATATTCACCATCAACATCTGTCTATATTTCTGAGATGTGGTATTGTAACTATTTACACTATTTGCATTGTTTGGACTGTTGTCCTCATCTTTATTGCCATATTCACCTTCAACATTTGTCTATATTTCTGAGATGAGGTATTGTAACTATTTACACTATTTACATTGTTTGGACTGTTGTCCTCATCTTTATTGCCATATTCACCTTCAACATCTGTCTATATTTCTGAGATGAGGTATTGTAACTATTTACACTATTTACATTGTTCAGACTATTGTCCTCATCTTTATTGCCATATTCACCTTCAACATCTGTCTATATTTCTGAGATAAGGTATTGTAACTATTTACACTATTTACATTGTTCAGACTATTGTCCTCATCTTTATTGCCATATTCACCTTCAACATCTGTCTATATTTCTGAGGTGAGGTATTGTAACTATTTATACTATTTGCATTGTTTGGACTGTTGTCCTCATCTTTATTGCCATATTCACCTTCAACATCTGTCTATATTTCTGAGATGAGGTATTGTAACTATTTACACTATTTACATTGTTTGGACTATTGTCCTCATCTTTATTGCCATATTCACCTTCAACATCTGTCTATATTTCTGAGGTGAGGTATTGTAACTATTTACACTATTTGCATTGTTTGGACTGTTGTCCTCATCTTTATTGCCATATTCACCTTCAACATCTGTCTATATTTCTGAGATAAGGTATTGTAACTATTTACACTATTTACATTGTTTGGACTGTTGTCCTCATCTTTATTGCTATATTCACTTTCAACATCTGTCTATATTTCTGAGATTAGGTATTGTAACTATTTACACTATTTACATTGTTCGGACTGTTGTCCTCATCTTTATTGCCATATTCACCTTCAACATTTGTCTATATTTCTGAGATGAGGTATTGTAACTATTTACACTATTTACATTGTTCAGACTGTTGTCCTCATCTTTATTGCCATATTCCCCTTCAACATCTGTCTATATTTCTGAGATGAGGTATTGTAACTATTTACACTATTTGCATTGTTCGGACTGTTGTCCTCATCTTTATTGCCATATTCACCTTCAACATCTGTCTATATTTCTGAGATGAGGTATTGTAACTATTTACACTATTTGCATTGTTTGGACTGTTGTCCTCATCTTTATTGCCATATTCACCTTCAACATCTGTCTATATTTCTGAGGTGAGGTATTGTAACTATTTATACTATTTGCATTGTTTGGACTGTTGTCCTCATCTTTATTGCCATATTCACCTTCAACATCTGTCTATATTTCTGAGATGAGGTATTGTAACTATTTACACTATTTACATTGTTTGGACTGTTGTCCTCATCTTTATTGCCATATTCACCTTCAACATCTGTCTATATTTCTGAGATGAGGTATTGTAACTATTTACACTATTTACATTGTTTGGACTGTTGTCCTCATCTTTATTGCCATATTCACCTTCAACATCTGTCTATATTTCTGAGATGAGGTATTGTAACTATTTACACTATTTGCATTGTTTGGACTGTTGTCCTCATCTTTATTGCCATATTTACCTTCAACATCTGTCTATATTTCTGAGATGAGGTATTGTAACTATTTACACTATTTACATTGTTCAGACTGTTGTCCTCATCTTTATTGCCATATTCCCCTTCAACATCTGTCTATATTTCTGAGATGAGGTATTGTAACTATTTACACTATTTACATTGTTCGGACTGTTGTCCTCATCTTTATTGCCATATTCACCTTCAACATCTGTCTATATTTCTGAGATGAGGTATTGTAACTATTTACACTATTTACATTATTTGGACTGTTGTCCTCATCTTTATTGCCATATTCACCTTCAACATCTGTCTATATTTCTGAGATGATGTATTGTAACTATTTACACTATTTGCATTGTTTGGACTGTTGTTCTCATCTTTATTGCCATATTCACCTTCAACATCTGTCTATATTTCTGAGATGAGGTATTGTAACTATTTACACTATTTACATTGTTCGGACTGTTGTCCTCATCTTTATTGCCATATTCACCTTCAACATCTGTCTATATTTCTGAGATGAGGCATTGTAACTATTTACACTATTTACATTGTTCGGACTGTTGTCCTCATCTTTATTGCCATATTCACCTTCAACATCTGTCTATATTTCTGAGATGAGGTATTGTAACTATTTGCACTATTTACATTGTTCGGACTGTTGTTCTCATCTTTATTGCCATATTCACCTTCAACATCTGTCTATATTTCTGAGATGAGGCATTGTAACTATTTACACTATTTACATTGTTCGGACTGTTGTCCTCATCTTTATTGCCATATTCACCTTCAACATCTGTCTATATTTCTGAGATGAGGCATTGTAACTATTTACACTATTTACATTGTTCGGACTGTTATCCTCTTCTTTATTGCCATATTCACCTTCAACATCTGTCTATATTTCTGAGATGAGGTATTGTAACTATTTGCACTATTTACATTGTTCGGACTGTTGTCCTCATCTTTATTGCCATATTCACCTTCAACATCTGTCTATATTTCTGAGATGAGGTATTGTAACTATTTGCACTATTTACATTGTTCGGACTGTTGTCCTCATCTTTATTGCCATATTCACCTTCAACATCTGTCTATATTTCTGAGATGAGGTATTGTAACTATTTGCACTATTTACATTGTTCGGACTGTTGTCCTCATCTTTATTGCCATATTCACCTTCAACATCTGTCTATATTTCTGAGATGAGGTATTGTAACTATTTGCACTATTTACATTGTTCGGACTGTTGTCCTCATCTTTATTGCCATATTCACCTTCAACATCTGTCTATATTTCTGAGATGAGGTATTGTAACTATTTACACTATTTACATTGTTCGGACTGTTGTCCTCATCTTTATTGCCATATTCACCTTCAACATCTGTCTATATTTCTGAGATGAGGCATTGTAACTATTTACACTATTTACATTGTTCGGACTGTTATCCTCTTCTTTATTGCCATATTCACCTTCAACATCTGTCTATATTTCTGAGATGAGGTATTGTAACTATTTGCACTATTTACATTGTTCGGACTGTTGTCCTCATCTTTATTGCCATATTCACCTTCAACATCTGTCTATATTTCTGAGATGAGGTATTGTAACTATTTACACTATTTACATTGTTCGGACGGTTGTCCTCATCTTTATTGCCATATTCACCTTCAACATCTGTCTATATTTCTGAGATGAGGTATTGTAACTATTTACACTATTTACATTATTTGGACTGTTGTCCTCATCTTTATTGCCATATTCACCTTCAACATCTGTCTATATTTCTGAGATGATGTATTGTAACTATTTACACTATTTGCATTGTTTGGACTGTTGTTCTCATCTTTATTGCCATATTCACCTTCAACATCTGTCTATATTTCTGAGATGAGGTATTGTAACTATTTGCACTATTTACATTGTTCGGACTGTTGTCCTCATCTTTATTGCCATATTCACCTTCAACATCTGTCTATATTTCTGAGATGAGGTATTGTAACTATTTGCACTATTTACATTGTTCGGACTGTTGTCCTCATCTTTATTGCCATATTCACCTTCAACATCTGTCTATATTTCTGAGATGAGGTATTGTAACTATTTGCACTATTTACATTGTTCGGACTGTTGTCCTCATCTTTATTGCCATATTCACCTTCAACATCTGTCTATATTTCTGAGATGAGGTATTGTAACTATTTACACTATTTACATTGTTCGGACTGTTGTCCTCATCTTTATTGCCATATTCACCTTCAACATCTGTCTATATTTCTGAGATGAGGCATTGTAACTATTTACACTATTTACATTGTTCGGACTGTTATCCTCTTCTTTATTGCCATATTCACCTTCAACATCTGTCTATATTTCTGAGATGAGGTATTGTAACTATTTGCACTATTTACATTGTTCGGACTGTTGTCCTCATCTTTATTGCCATATTCACCTTCAACATCTGTCTATATTTCTGAGATGAGGTATTGTAACTATTTACACTATTTACATTGTTCGGACGGTTGTCCTCATCTTTATTGCCATATTCACCTTCAACATCTGTCTATATTTCTGAGATGAGGTATTGTAACTATTTACACTATTTACATTGTTCGGACTGTTGTCCTCATCTTTATTGCCATATTCACCTTCAACATCTGTCTATATTTCTGAGATGAGGTATTGTAACTATTTGCACTATTTACATTGTTCGGACTGTTGTCCTCATCTTTATTGCCATATTCACCTTCAACATCTGTCTATATTTCTGAGATGAGGTATTGTAACTATTTACACTATTTACATTGTTCGGACGGTTGTCCTCATCTTTATTGCCATATTCACCTTCAACATCTGTCTATATTTCTGAGATGAGGTATTGTAACTATTTACACTATTTACATTGTTCGGACTGTTGTCCTCATCTTTATTGCCATATTCACCTTCAACATCTGTCTATATTTCTGAGATGAGGTATTGTAACTATTTGCACTATTTACATTGTTCGGACTGTTGTCCTCATCTTTATTGCCATATTCACCTTCAACATCTGTCTATATTTCTGAGATGAGGTATTGTAACTATTTACACTATTTACATTGTTCGGACGGTTGTCCTCATCTTTATTGCCATATTCACCTTCAACATCTGTCTATATTTCTGAGATGAGGTATTGTAACTATTTGCACTATTTATATTGTTCGGACTGTTGTCCTCATCTTTATTGCCATATTCACCTTCAACATCTGTCTATATTTCTGAGATGAGGTATTGTAACTATTTACACTATTTACATTGTTCGGACTGTTGTCCTCATCTTTATTGCCATATTCACCTTCAACATCTGTCTATATTTCTGAGATGAGGTATTGTAACTATTTACACTATTTACATTGTTCGGACTGTTGTCCTCATCTTTATTGCCATATTCACCTTCAACATCTGTCTATATTTCTGAGATGAGGTATTGTAACTATTTACACTATTTGCATTGTTCGGTCTGTTGTCCTCATCTTTATTGCCATATTCACCTTCAACATCTGTCTCTATTTCTGAGATGAGGTATTGTAACTATTTACACTATTTACATTGTTCGGACGGTTGTCCTCATCTTTATTGCCATATTCACCTTCAACATCTGTCTATATTTCTGAGATGAGGTATTGTAACTATTTACACTATTTACATTGTTCGGACTGTTGTCCTCATCTTTATTGCCATATTCACCTTCAACATCTGTCTATATTTCTGAGATGAGGTGTTGTAACTATTTACACTATTTACATTGTTCGGACTGTTGTCCTCATCTTTATTGCCATATTCACCTTCAACATCTGTCTATATTTCTGAGATGAGGTATCGTAACTATTTACACTATTTACATTGTTCGGACTGTTGTCCTCATCTTTATTGCCATATTCACCTTCAACATCTGTCTATATTTCTGAGATGAGGTATTGTAACTATTTGCACTATTTACATTGTTCGGACTGTTGTCCTCATCTTTATTGCCATATTCACCTTCAACATCTGTCTATATTTCTGAGATGAGGTATTGTAAATATTTACACTATTTACATTGTTCGGACGGTTGTCCTCATCTTTATTGCCATATTCACCTTCAACATCTGTCTATATTTCTGAGATGAGGTATTGTAACTATTTGCACTATTTACATTGTTCGGACTGTTGTTCTCATCTTTATTGCCATATTCACCTTCAACATCTGTCTCTATTTCTGAGATGAGGTATTGTAACTATTTACACTATTTACATTGTTCGGACGGTTGTCCTCATCTTTATTGCCATATTCACCTTCAACATCTGTCTCTATTTCTGAGATGAGTTATTGTAACTATTTACACTATTTGCATTGTTTGGACTGTTGTTCTCATCTTTATTGCCATATTCACCTTCAACATCTGTCTATATTTCTGAGATGAGGTATTGTAACTATTTACACTATTTGCATTGTTTGGACTGTTGTCCTCAACTTTATTGCCATATTCACCTTCAACATCTGTCTATATTTCTGAGATGAGGTACTGTAACTATTTACACTATTTACATTGTTCGGACTGTTGTCCTCATCTTTATTGCCATATTCACCTTCAACATCTGTCTATATTTCTGAGATGAGGTATTGTAACTATTTACACTATTTGCATTGTTTGGACTGTTGTTCTCATCTTTATTGCCATATTCACCTTCAACATCTGTCTGTATTTCTGAGATGAGGTACTGTAACTATTTACACTATTTACATTGTTCGGACTGTTGTCCTCATCTTTATTGCCATATTCACCTTCAACATCTGTCTATATTTCTGAGATGATGTATTGTAACTATTTACACTATTTGCATTGTTTGGACTGTTGTTCTCATCTTTATTGCCATATTCACCTTCAACATCTGTCTATATTTCTGAGATGAGGTATTGTAACTATTTACACTATTTACATTGTTCAGACTGTTGTCCTCATCTTTATTGCCATATTCACCTTCAACATCTGTCTGTATTTCTGAGATGAGGTACTGTAACTATTTACACTATTTACATTGTTTGGACTGTTGTCCTCATCTTTATTGCCATATTCACCTTCAACATCTGTCTATATTTCTGAGATGAGGTATTGTAACTATTTACACTATTTACATTGTTCGGACTGTTGTCCTCATCGTTATTGCCATATTCACCTTCAACATCTGTCTCTATTTCTGAGATGATGTATTGTAACTATTTACACTATTTACATTGTTTGGACTGTTGTCCTCATCTTTATTGCCATATTCAGCTTCAACATCTGTCTATATTTCTGAGATGAGGTATTGTAACTATTTACACTATTTACATTGATCAGACTGTTGTCCTCATCTTTATTGCCATATTCACCTTCAACATCTGTCTATATTTCTGAGATGAGGTATTGTAACTATTTACACTATTTACATTGTTCGGACTGTTGTCCTCTTCTTTATTGCCATATTCACCTTCAACATCTGTCTCTATTTCTGAGATGAGGTATTGTAACTATTTGCACTATTTACATTGTTCGGACTGTTGTCCTCATCTTTATTGCCATATTCACCTTCAACATCTGTCTATATTTCTGAGATGAGGTATTGTAACTATTTACACTATTTACATTGTTCGGACTGTTGTCCTCATCTTTATTGCCATATTCACCTTCAACATCTGTCTCTATTTCTGAGATGAGGTATTTTAACTATTTACACTATTTACATTGTTCGGACTATTGTCCTCATCTTTATTGCCATATTCACCTTCAACATCTGTCTATATTTCTGAGATGAGGTATTGTAACTATTTACACTATTTACATTGTTCGGACTGTTGTCCTCTTCTTTATTGCCATATTCACCTTCAACATCTGTCTCTATTTCTGAGATGAGGTATTGTAACTATTTGCACTATTTACATTGTTCGGACTGTTGTCCTCATCTTTATTGCCATATTCACCTTCAACATCTGTCTATATTTCTGAGATGAGGTATTGTAACTATTTACACTATTTACATTGTTCGGACTGTTGTCCTCATCTTTATTGCCATATTCACCTTCAACATCTGTCTATATTTCTGAGATGAGGTATTGTAACTATTTACACTATTTACATTGTTCGGACTGTTGTCCTCATCTTTATTGCCATATTCACCTTCAACATCTGTCTATATTTCTGAGATGAGGTATTGTAACTATTTACACTATTTACATTGTTCGGACTGTTGTCCTCATCTTTATTGCCATATTCACATTCAACATCTGTCTATATTTCTGAGATGAGGTGTTGTAACTATTTACACTATTTACATTGTTTGGACTGTTGTCCTCATCTTTATTGCCATATTCACCTTCAACATCTGTCTCTATTTCTGAGATGAGGTATTGTAACTATTTGCACTATTTACATTGTTCGGACTGTTGTCCTCATCTTTATTGCCATATTCACCTTCAACATCTGTCTATATTTCTGAGATGAGGTATTGTAACTATTTACACTATTTACATTGTTCAGACTGTTGTCCTCATCTTTATTGCCATATTCACCTTCAACATCTGCCTATATTTCTGAGATGAGGTATTGTAACTATTTACACTATTTGCATTGTTTGGACTGTTGTCCTCATCTTTATTGCCATATTCACCTTCAACATCTGTCTATATTTCTGAGATGAGGTATTTTAACTATTTATACTATTTACATTGTTTGGACTGTTGTCCTCATCTTTATTGCCATATTCACCTTCAACATCTGTCTATATTTCTGAGATGAGGTATTGTAACTATTTACACTATTTATATTGTTTGGACTGTTGTCCCCATCTTTATTGCCATATTCACAGTCTCTATTTCTGAGATGAGGTAATGTAATTATTTACACTATTTACATTGTTCGGACTGTTGGCATATTCACGACGTTTCGGCCGTTGTACGCTCCGTTCTTCTTCAGGATCAGTTTATATTTCTGAGATGAGGTGTTGTAACTATTTACACTACTTACATTGTTCGCTCTGTTGTTCTCATCATTATTGTCATATTCACGACGTTTTGTCCGCTGTGCTTGACGGCCTTCTTCAAGTGACATACGTTGGAATTTTCGAAGTCTCGCCCTGTTCTAGTCCCACGTGCCAGTTTCAGTTATTTCCGTTTAGTAACTCCAGTCTCCAAGCTTTTGTTCACCTCTGCTGTAACCAGGTTTTGAACTCACAACACTTGGGGTCAAGTCACCGGATTACTTTAACCAACGCTTTTATCCAATGGGCTATATATCAACATGTGTATGAGAGCCACAGCAGAGGTGAACAAAAACATGGAGAGTTTAGATAAATACATACACACAAAATATTTTTATGTATGGATACTGTATATGCATCGTATGTATTAAAACGCATTAACATTAACACTCCCACAGAGACTTGCTAGGAAACAATTCTCTGTGAATAACTCATTCTCGAATTGCGGCTTTATTATGTTGGTATAGTAAGCCGAAGTGTGTCTCAACGGCTGTTGTGATGCGTCTAGTGTGGTAGTTTGTAGTGGTAGTGCTTGTCGCTTCACGCATTCAGCTACCGCCGCTGGCTAGTGCGTAAGTCTTCCCCTACCAGTATATAGCCTCTCCATCAGCAAGCCCTATGTAGTGCCTCCTCGTGGCGACACATGTCAACCGAACACCTTGCGGACTCGGGCTAAACTACAGGGGACGAGGGAGGAGTTTGGCCCCCTTAACATGCGGCATGCAGGCCCACCGGTGTGTGGACACGCCCTGGTGCCCATGAACCAAACCCCAGCTATGGGTTAAATAGCTCCGCTGCCTTGTGGGAATCTTCGGGAGTAAACCCTACACAATTCCGGATTGGAGCCCCTAAGGCGGATGGATGGCACTTTGTGCTACCTTCCGGCAACTCCTGCAGCCGCGCTGGTACCAAACTGTATTGCTTCATCCTCTCCTTTGGACTTTGCTAGCAAGGCCGAGATGGGGAACAAGACGTCCGGGCAGCCCTAGTTCTCCATACATCCCGCCCAGGCTCGTTGCGGACAGCGCTACTCCATCGTCTCCCGAGACGAATGGATGCCGATACGATGATACGATACGACATAGTAAGCCGAAGGGTGAACATCGTACGCATACCCCACCAAAATGATACCATGCCCCCCACCGGTGGTGCATGCGCCCCACGTTGGGAATCATTGATATTAATATATTAATTAAAGTTTAAAAGGCGAAATAAATGTTTTGTTCAAATTTCTGCACTCACCCCCATTGTTTCATTTTTCTTATTTAGGAGTTTGCTATTTTTTCGCTCGGTGGTATCTTAAATATTAGGGGATTAATTATGTAGGATTTTGTGATGTACCATAACTAAAATGGCCAGGAAAAGAAGAGAATTTAAACAAAGACCTTTTTTCATCATAAGCAAGGCGATAATGCTACTAGAATGCAGAGGGTAGCATGAAGTGAAGGAGGGTGAAAAGACTTTAGAATAGAAGATAGCGAATGATGCAAAATATTAATTTCTTTATTGTGGGTGGCAGGGGGCAGATATACAAAAATAGAAAGGGGCGCAAGGCAAAGATGTGTCTTCTCACCGGACTTATTCAACCTATATAGCGAGGCAATTCTGAGGGAACTGAAAATCCTACCAAGATTCATCGTTGGCGGACACAATCCTAACAACATAAGATACGCAGATGACACAGTGCTGATAGCAGACACGGAACGGAAATTACAAAACCTCTTACAGAAGGTACCAAAGGAGAGCAAGAAGAAGGGACTAAGCATAAACTACAAGAAGACAGAATGCATGGCCATCAGCAAAAACTTGAGCCCGAAATACGATTTATAATTCGGGGACACTAAAACCAAGCAGGTGCGGAAAATTTAAATATTTGGGAAGTGTTCTAACAGAGGGTGATAAGTGCGACGCTGAGATCTGAAAACGTATTGGGATGTCTAAAGACACATTCTAAAAATCTAGGCAGAGTATTACGAGACAGGAGGATTTCATTGGCAACAAAGAAAAGAGTACTTAATTGCTACGTGATATCTGTCCTCCCTTATGGCAGCGAATGTTGGATGATCTCCTCAAAGATGAAGAAGCGACTCGAGGTAACGGAGGTTTGGTTCTACAGAAGGATGCTAAGGATAACATGGGCCAAACGTGTGAGCAACTATGAGCTTTTGGGGAGGATGTAAACAAAAGGAAAGCTTATAATTAACATCAGGAAGAGGCAGCTGAAATTTCTGGGACACGTAATGAGAAAGGAGTGCTTGGAGAATCTGATACTCATAGGCCAGATAGAGGGACAGAGAGACAAAGGAAAGCAATGCGTGAAATTCCTAGCGGGCTTAAGCAAGTGGGTGACAGAACAGGGTTTAGGGGAAGTAGCAAAAGGACAAACTATATTGAGAATTAAAAGGGAAAGGGGGAAGTGGAGAGACATGATCGCCTACGTCCTGAAGGGGCACGGAACATAAAAGAAGAAGGTGGCAGGGAAGCAAGAAACTGGAAGTGGAGTTCCACAGGCGAGAAAAGAAACTATTAGAATAGAACTTTCGGTTAAATCTAGTTAGTGCAGCAGTAAAACGGTTGTTGTTGTTGTTTGGGGTTTTATGGCATATCAACCACTATGGGTTATTTAATGCCAGATCCAGTATTTACTAAATATATCAAAAACGTATAGCTGGCAACATCATATTGTTTCAAAAAAGTGTAGCTGGCAACATCATTGTTTCAATGTGCTGGAAAAGACCTGGAAGTTCACTATTTTCCCATAGCTGGGTCCACCCTGACCACTCCGGGTCAGGATGGACCTGGGAACACCAGCAATTAAGAGGTGGTTCCACGCTTCCTCAAAACCTCCTGATCAGAGGCCTTGCTGTTGGATGTTTAACGTCGTACCCAGGACGTGTAAAACGGTGAGACCTAACTGCCAATCTAGTAGTACGCTTAAATTCATGCAGTCGACGCACTTAGGAGGAAAACTCGGTAGAACAATCGCCACTAAAATATTTGAAGGAAAGACACGGAAAACCGCGTCACGTCGTTGAGAAAGTGATTGATGTCGAGATGCCAGGCCAGGATTGATTATATTACAGACCCGATTTTGAATTTGGTCAATAATCTCGTTATATATAGTAGGGGCAATAAATCAAGTATGGCAGTAATATTCAATTCGCGGACGAATGGTAGATTTATAAATGTACAAGAGGGATTCTGACGAAAAGAATTGTCTGATACGACACAGTAAACCAACAACTAACGGTAGACGCAGTAATTGATTCGATATACCCATTGGAGAGGTATGGTGGAGTAATGGATAGCGGCTCGGATTGAGGAATCGGAGAGCCGAGTTCGAATTTCAGTCGAATCCATTACATTCACTTACTAATAACCTTGGGAAATCCATTTCTCACCCCAGCTATGGGTAAATAGAAAGGACAGACCGGGTTTTATAGCCTTGGATGGCAACTGTTCTACCGCAGAAAGAAATGGCAACCTACAGCGGGAAAAATATCTGCCTCGTCAGTTATGTATCGAAAGATACATGATCGCCTAAGCGTGTATCACGCGTGGCACATAACTGATTGATATTCATTTGCGCGCAAAAGTCCTTGGGAAAGGTATAAATCCTTTTCGTCTCCCCCAACAGCTATGGGTAAATAGCAGGGCAGACTGGGTTCTATAGCCTTGGGTGGCAACTGTTCTACCGCAGAAAGAAATGGCAATGGAAAAATATCTGCCTCGTCAGTTATGTATCGAAAGATAGATGATCGCCTAAGCGTGTATCACGCATGGCACATAACTGATTGATACTCCCTCGACTTCATGTCAGTGGAAAAGGTAAGTGAAGAGCTCGATCGAGTCGAGGCCTTCCAGGTAGCTTTCTTTTAAGCGCTGAACCTGTGGTCCTGAAATTTTCAATCATAGCCATATCGATTTTTTTATCCGGAACACCATCATTCTGACATAACATGAAATGAGTACGAAAAACTCCCTGTGTTGCAATTGACAGATTCACCAGTCTTCAAAAAACCATTTCAACAGCATAATAACGATGTGTACCAGTCCAAGCCATAATGGCAACTGATGGTATCTTCAAATAAATGGTAAGACCTTAGCTTGATGAAAACATCATTGCCACTTGCCTACGTTCATTAGCACCACACACGTGACAGTTTAAAATATGGGAGGCATTTCTGTCACACCCTGTATTAGAGCAGTTGCTGGCCGTCGAATTTGAAGTCAGCCCATTCTGAGTAGATCTGTTAAAAAAGTCATGGGAAAAAACGTTCTTTTGATACTCCATCTTATTGTGGGTACAGTTATCCAGGGTTTTTTTTGGGGGGGGGGGGCAAAAATACCTCCTACATTTTCAAAGTTGACAAAAAGGCAAAAGTAACTGCTATTAAAAAAATTATTTCACTGTTGTCTAAAGAAGGGTTACAGTTTTAATTCATTTGGTTTTAAAAATGCCATCCCACAAATAGAGGCCTCTATCCACCATAGACTGTTGTAGACAATTTCTAAAGTTTTTATCACCCGGAAGTTCGAACGTTTCAAGGTTTTTCCGTTCGCTTTCTTTTAGCAGTGAAACTGTGACCCTGAAATTTTCAACCCATAGCAGTATCGATTATCTATCGAGAGCAGTATCATTCCGACGTAACATGAAATAATTATGTAAAGCTCCCCATGTCGCAATTGACAGATTCACCAGTCTTAAAAAACGTTTCAACAGCATAATAATTATGTGTACCGGTCCAAGACATGGTGGTAACTAATGATATCTAAAAAAATGGTAAGAGATTAGTTAGATGAAGACATCGTTACCATTTCACTAGCACCACACAGTCGCCAGTTTAAAATGATTGGGGTATTTCTGTCGCATACTGTGTTATGGTTGAACAAAAGGGACGATTCTTACGAGGATATTCTGGTACCTTTTGACTAGTTTGAAATGACTCTCTTATTAGGTGTAAATAAAAAATAAATATAGATTTTCTAAAGAAGCTTAGTATCTTTAGCAAGGCTGTGTTAAAAGTTCCTTGTTCTGTTGAAAAACACTTTGGAAAAGTTTCTAAATGAATTCGGTATTCATTGGAGGGTAAATAATTTTGTCAACTACACATCTTGCTATGACAAGTCTCAGTGAGACTATTAAGATTCCTGATACCAAAGGAAAAAAGCTGCACTTTGGCCAGAAAGCGAATGAGGACAATATTCGTTTGAGGTCTCCTTTTTTTCTGAATTTAATTAACGAATGGCTGGCATATTCCCCTGAAGCATTAAGTTTTTGTTTTCAAATGATCAGTCACGATTACAGTTTCCTCAAATTTCTTGGCTTACAGCCACATCCTGATAAAACGCCGGTTCCTGCACGATCACCAAAGTTAAGCAACGTCAAGCCTGGTCAGTACCTAGATGGGTGACCTCTTGAGAATACCAGGTGTTGTAAACTTGGATGTGCGGATGACACAATATGCTTATTGCCATATCACGATGAAACACCGGTTCCCGTACGTTCACCGAAGTTATGCAACGTGGGTCCTGGTCAGCACCTAGGTGGGTGACCGCTTGCGAATACCAGTTGCTATGACCTTGCATCTGCGGATGGCATAATGTACTTATGGCCACATCATGATAAAACACTGGTTTTTGTACGATGGCCGAAGTTAAGCAACGTGGGGCCTGGTCAGTATCTAGATGGGTGGCCGCTTGGGAATACCTGGTGCCGTATGCTTGCATGTACGGATGGTGTAATGGATAATCACTCGGAATTGTTAATCGGAGATTCATGTTCTAATTTTTGTTGGGTTCGTTATATTCACCTACGCGCAAATACCCTTAGGAAAGGCATGAATCCACCTTTTCACCCGCTATTGGTTAGGTTAATTGGTTAAGACTTGTAACAGTAAACGATTATTATCGCCCAAAAATAATTCTTAAAATCTAAAAAAAAATATTTCCTGGCTTTAAATAACCTGGAAAGGTTTGATAAGCTGTAGAAAACGAATCAATCAATGAAATACTGATTAGCTACACAGGCATGTCTTTTAGATTTATTTACATTCTCTGGAATAGAAATGTATAGAAACTACCATGGCCACAAAGTGAGGGATCAGTTTATATATTGGTTGTAATATAAAATTGATCTCTCACGTTATATCTACCTTATAAGTTCTTCTTTGTTTATTAGATTCTGATTAGGTATGAATCCAACGTTTCTCCCCCAGCTATGGGTTAATTAGTAAGACCTGTGTCATTAAACCATTATTATCTAAAAAAACAACAAAAAAACAATTCTCACAATGTAAAATATTTTCTGGCTTTAAATAACCTGCAATGGGTTGATAAGCTGTAGAAAACGATTCAAGCAACCGAATTTCTTTTTTTGTTTTTGTTCCTGCGAAAACACTTCCTTAATGATGCTGTATATTTAAAAGACAATTTCGTTGTTGAGTTTTCCTTATTTTTCTCTCACGCTTTCTCCTGCGAATGTGCGGGTGGTGTAGTGGATAACGGCTTAAAAATAAAAATCGGAAAGCGAAGTTCAAATATCAATCACTTTAGTTACATTCATTTACATAAAAATCCCCTTGGGAAATGTATGAAGTCATCTCTCTCCCCCAACTATGGGTTAAGTATTATGACTTGTTTCTGGAAATAACCATTGTGCTCCCCCCACCAAAAATATGTTATTGCAATATTCACTCACAAAAAAAAAATAGAAAAATAATTATTCTTTTCAAACCAAAATATGTTTCAGCTTTAAATAACCCACAAAAGGTTGATAACCCATAAAAAACAAATCTAATCAAGCTATCTCTTAAGGCACAGACACTTCCGAGTCAGTTGAATTTTATTCAAATAAAAGTTCTAGGTTTTATCTTTTTTCAAAACTGTAATTTAATTTTTGTTAACTTATTTTAGACTTTATGTAAATGTTGAGAAAATGCTTTTCTTTGAAACTACATCCGACAGCAAGGTCTCCTATAGGGTGATTGGAGGTCTTGAGGAGCGTGAAACCAGCTCTTAATTGCTGTCATTCACAGGTCCATCCTAACTCGAGGTAGTAGCACCTGCTAGGGTCCCAGCTATGGGAAAATAGCACCCGCCACTAATAAAAAAAAAAACATTATAAAAGTATAAAATACATTTTTACAGTATTTATAGTAAAATGACCAACAATACATTTTTATAGTAGAATTACTAACAATACATTTTACGGCAAAATGACCAACAATATATTTTATTTGTAGTTGAGGGCATACAATTACGTCCAAAATATATTTAGTTGAAGCCATAAAATTGTGTTCAAAATATTTAGATTTCGACATTAAAAAACCCATAGAGGTTGATATGCCGCTAAACAAAATCAACCAACCGACAATACCTATTTATAGTATATATTTTGTTGAAGCCATAAAATTGTGTTCAAAATATTTAGATTTCGGCATTAAATAACCCATAGAGGTCGATATGCCGCTAAACGAAATCATCCAACCAACCATACCTTGAAATCTAAAATGGTGTAAATGTTAATTCTTGGCACACGGTGGTTATTATGAAGGAGCGTGATGCAAATTTACTTAAGTTTATCACTCTAGCCGATCGTTCCCCTGTCCTGGGTATGACGATAAACTACACCCGTGTCCCGGGTAAGGCGATAAACTACATCCGACAGTAAGGCCTTTGATCAGAAGGTTTTGAGGAACGTGGAACCATCTCTTAGTTGGTGATGTTCCAGGTCCACCCTGACCCAGGGTGGTGGCACCTCTCAGGGTCCCAGCTATGGGCAAATAGTTACCCACCCCATAAGCGGTCAAAACACTATGAAAATATAAAAATAGGTTTTAATACCAGCAATACATTTTTGAAAAAAAAATATTACCAGAAATACATTTTTGAAAAAAAAATATTATCTGCAATAAAAATCTTGTCGGCATTAAAGAACCCATTGAGGTTGATATACCGTAAACTAAACCAAACCAAACCGATCGGTCTCAAACGAACTCTTCTTTCCAACCATTTCTATCATCCTTAGCTCCATCTAGCACGTCCTTACTCATTCCAGATTATTCTATTATCTTTTTTAAAACATTTCACTCCAAATAAGGTGATAATGCCACTAAGACGCAAGGAGTAACTGGTAGTAAAAAAGAAAGAAGACTTTAGGTGAAGGGACCGACAACCCAATCCTAAACAGGAAACAAGGGATAAACCTGTACTCCTGTTCAAAAGACATGAAAGGAGGGTGAACCGGGCGAGTTGATCGATAAATGTTCGAACTAGTTTACTTTTTGATCTTTTCCCATACTATAAGCTGATACGCAAGTTCTTGTTTACTTCTCCAGCAATGGTCACTGTATAATATGGGTTTACCGGTAAAACTGTGGAAAAAATTGCTCAAGACCCCTCGGCTCTTCCTTTTTGGAGACACTTCAAGTGCCGCTTAATGACCCTAGTTCCTTCCTAAAGGAGAGGTACTATCTGGAAGAATGCTCTCCCCGCTGGGGATTGAGCTTAAATTATTATATTAAAGGTTGTGGATTTTTCACCGTGCCCACGTCGCTACCGAATGTGAAACAAGGTCAAGGTTTAATATGGGTTTACCGGCAATACAGTGACAAAATTTCACAAGCCATCTCGGCAAGTCCCATTTTGGGGACGTCGGGTAATGAACCCAGACTCTTCCCGAAGGAGAGGTACTCCCTGCAGGGATGGCTCTCTCGGGCTTGAGCTAATTTTATTTTCTCTTTACACGGCCTAAATGGCTGAAAGTTTGAGAAGTGTTTCAGTTTGTATTTACTTGACCCCCGCCCCGATTCACTCGGGCCTCTGGTCTTAGCTTGTTCAAGCTGGTCAGAGCTGGTCTAAGCTAGTCATAGCCGTGATACTACCAGCACAGAGACGGATCACTGTGCGTAGTAAGTATCCATGTGTACAAACTACTCGAGAGTAGTTTGTATTTATTCACCCCCCCCCCCACGACGTCAGGTTGTGACACAAGGTCGGTTTAATGTGAGGAGCCCGAGCGCGTACACCCGGGCTAGAAACAAAATTCCCGAACGCCCGGTGCGTGCATCAATCACTCTCTCTCTCTCTCTCTCTATAGTGCAATGAGAGGGCAGTTGTTCACCTCTGAGTATAATTTTCCTCAGTTGCGACTCTGTCCCTTGACGGAGTCGCCCCTGAGTGCACTCTGCCCAAAGACAGAGACGCAGCTGAGAGATGATAAATAGGGTGTTACAAATCACCCGAGAGTAGTTTACGAAGTGTTTCAGTTCCGTATTTCGCTTTGTATTGAACGACTAGAAACACTTCTGTGGAGAATACATGTTGAACACTGAGAGCTCTTGTGTAAAAAAAAAAAAAAAAAAAAAAAAAAAAAATTGAAATAAATAAAATAATGAGATAAGCAAATTGATTTTTAGACAGCAACACGTTTTGCTCGCCCCCAGTCTGTATCTAGGAATATTTACGAAGCTGTTTAATAGTTACTTTATTGGCACAAGTTAAAAAAAAATTGCCCCAATATTCCATTTGTGCCTGATGTAAGACTTCCGCTTCCGCCATTTTGGCTTTTGAAATTTTTTGCATTTTACATGAATAAAGGCCATACTTTCCTAATAGCTTTTATGTTCCCAGGAGATTTTATGGCTTAAAAATGTGATAAAATATTTGACCTGTTTGTAAAGCAAATGGGAGTTCAAATGGCTAGGGAAGCAGAAGTAAACTTACGAATGGTTTTTGATGGCCTGAATTTTGTTTCTGTCCATTAAGTGTAGAAACATTTTCCTTTGAAACATTTTATTAATTGTTCTTTAGATGCAGCCGAAAACATTTCGAAAACTATTTGGGGTTAACAATCTATAATGCGCTGCTATTATTTCTAGCTTGATTATTTATACATGGAGATTCACCCTGTACAAGGCTCGGGTTCCACTCGGGGTAGAAAGTTATATAGCAATAGGCACAATTAATGAAGATAACGGTTAACCTTAGACTTGAACAGGTTAAGATTGCAGTGATGGGGAAAACATCCTCTTATAGTTGGTTTGGTTTACTTTATTTTGTTTTACTAAGAAGTTTACTTTTAGGAAAAGGTTTATCAATCGGTTAGATTAACTTATGCCCAAACTTAGTACTGACTAATTGATTAAATGGGGCTGTGTACCAAATGATCTTCTTATTTCTATTTCTTTTCATTGGACCACTATCATCATATTTTCTAAACATTATAAAACCACTATACTTATTATTATAGCCACTATTATTATAACCACAATTATTATAACCACTATTATTATAACAGCTACTTTTATAACCACCATTAATGTAACCACTACTATTAAAACCGCTATTATTATAACCACCATTATTATAAGCACTATTATTATAACCGCTATTAATATAACCACTATTATTATAACCGCTATTATTATAATCACCAATATTATAACATTATAACCACCATTATTATAACCACTATTATTATAACCACCATTCTTAAAATCACTATTATTATGACCACTATTATTATAACCGCTATTCTTATAACCACCATTATTATAACCACCATTATTATAACGCCTATTATTATAACCGCTCTTATTATAACCACTATTATTATAAGTCCCATTATTATAAACACTATTATTATAACCACCATTATTATAACCAGTATTATTGTAGCCACTATTATTATAACCGCTATTATTATAACCACCATTATTATAACCACTATTATTATAGCCACTATTATTATAACCGCTATTATTATAGCCACCATTATTATAACCACTATTATTATAGCCACCATTATTATAACCGTTATCATTATAACCACCATTATTACAACTACTATTATTATAACCACTATTATGATAACCACCATTATTATAACCGCTATTATTATAACCACCATTATTATAACCACTATTTTTTAAACCTTTATTATACACACCGCTATATTTATCAAATACAGCTTTGTCCGATGAATAGGAAGTAACAAAAGTAGGAAGATCAAATGAATAAATATAAATAAATGTACGTGTAAGTGTTCACATACAAATACAAACATATATCTTTTGGTGTAAGAAAAACAGCGCTCAGTGTTAAATAACAGAGCTACTTATATATTAATTAAAACATAATACCCCCATGTCGACTGTAAAACACAAAGTTTCATGCCTCATGCAATCTTCAGGTACCGATTATTGTTTACAGTTTGGTTAATATTGCTGGGCCTCGCGAGTTCGTGGTGTTGTTTGGATGAATTATAAATGTTGTTAAATATTTAATTGCACCATAATCTAATTTTGAATTTAAATTTAGGCTCAGACTTATACTTAAAATTGAAAATAAAAATTAGAAATTCTAATGTTCGTTTAAAAAAATGAAATTTACGGACTCTGTTAAATGTACGTTTGAAAATCAAGGAGTGATACCTTTGTTTGCCTAAAAATAGTGATAAAATTAATAAAAATTAATAAAAAGATATGCAGTGCTAAAATAATAATAATAATAATAATAATAATAATAATAATAATAATAATAATAATAATAATCAGTATCTACGTAGTGCAGTGTTGAAAGCTGAAACTGAAGGTTTTATCCTTGCTGCACAAGACCAATGCTTGTTATCTAGAAATTATCAAGCACATATACTAAAATACTGTGTTAGCCCAAGATGCAGATTCTGTGACAAATATCCAGAAACCATTGATCATCTTGTATCAGGTTGCACGTTATTGGCACCCACTGAATATAAAACCCGGCATGACAGAGTGGGCCAATATCTGTACTGGAAAATTTGCAACTTCTACGGGAAGGAAACTGAAAGAAACTGGTACGAACACCACCCTGACCCCGTTACGGAGATAGGACCTGTTACAATTCTGTGGGACTACACAATACACACTGACAGAACAGTCAAAGCCAACCGCCCAGACATTGTTATTAAAGACCACAAACAAAATAAGTGCCACCTTATTGATATGGCAGTCCCTGCAGACTGCAATGTATCTTTGAAGATATTCTAAAAACTGTCAAAATACAAGGACCTTGAAATAGAAATCTCAAAAATGTGGCACATGGGAACATCAACAATTCCTGTTGTAGTTGGAGCCCTTGGACTGGTTGGAAAAGATTCCAGTAGGCTGATTGAAGGGAACCCTGGAAGTTAGTGCCTCAAAGAGATACAAAAAATTGTTCTGACAAGTACAGCCCAAACTTTACGAAGGTCTTTATCTATGTAATTATTATTATTTTTTTTTTTTGCAGTGCAAAGTGTCATGATGCCATTTCTAACCTTAGGTCCCTGGGCAGGATCTGGAAAGAAATGTGTAAACGCCAGATATCAAAGGAAATAATAATAATAATAATAATAATACTACTACTACTACTACTAATAATAATAATAATAATAATAATGACAGTGGCTGCGTAGTACAGGGTTAAAGACTAAACCCGAAGGTTTTATCCTTGCTGGACAGGACCAATGATTGTTAACTAGAAATTATCAAGCACTCATGCTAAAATATTGTGTTAGCCCAAAATGCAGATTCTGTGATAAATATCCAGAAACAATTGATCATCTTGTATCAGGCTGCACGGTATTGGCACCCACTGAATATGAAACCCAGAAGACGGTGTGGGATAATATCTGCAATGGAAAATCTGAAAGAAATTGGTATGAACACCACCCTGACCCGGTTACGAAGATAGGACCTGTTACAATTTTATGGGACTACACAATACACAGACAGAACAATCAAACCTAACCATTGTTATTAGAGACCGCAAACAAAAAAAAGTGCCTCCTTAATGATATGACAGTTAAAGAAAGCTATCAAAATACAAGGACCTTGAAATCGAAATCTCAAAAATGTGGCACATGGGGACATCAACAATTCCTGTTGTAGTTGGAGCCCTCGGATTGATTGGAAAAGATTCCGGTAGACTCATTGAAGGAATTCCTGGAAACCCATGCCTTAAAGAAATACAAAAATTGTTCTCACGAGTACAGCCCACACTTTACGAAGAGCTTTATCTACGTAAAAAAAAAATTTCTTTTGTTGGTCAGTGGAAAATGTCATGATGCCATTTTTAACCTTAGGTCTCTGGGCGGCAGAACCCGGAAGGAAACGTATACACACCAGAAATCAAAGGAAATAAAATACTGATAATAGTAACACCAAAAATAATAATGGCGATATAGTAAAAATAAGAATGATAAAGTTGAAATGTCTCAGATACATAATGAGGAAAGTGAGCTTGGAGAATTTTACACTCACAGGACATATTGAAGTTAAGATAGACAGAGGGGAAAAAATTGTGTAAATCGATGGCAGAGCAGGGATTGAGAGGGACAGTGAAATGAGAAACATTGTTAACGGCTACAAAGAATGGGAAGATGTGGAGAGCCATGATCACCCACATGCTGAAGGGACATGACACATAGAAAAAAGAGAAAGATCTTAGTTTTCCTCTGTTTTAGTTTTTTTTTTTAAATCCCTTTATTTAAGACCGATTTACAGCAAGGTTGCAGTTCGATAGAAACGTTTGCCAGTTTTAAGACAGGCTAAGAATGACTTATTGGGGTCGGCCATAGGCAAGAAAGAGAATCATTGTTTATATGCTTGGCAATGATTATTTATTTGCCAATCTGCTAATACTTCATTTCTGTTTTCAATTCCCTTGTTTGCCATGATGCGACACTCGGAGTCTTAAGTCAAAAAGCACTTCAAAAGATTATGAGCTTCGGGTGATGCAAATATACTTGACGACATTTTCATAACGACGGTTTTTTATTAGATATCATATTGCAACTGCCTTTCTTTATGATTTTTTTCAACAATTTACCAACTCTTTGTGAACATTAAAACATACAAAAATATTCCCAATTTTTCAGTTGAGGACTTAAAAAATTCACTTAAAAAAGGGATAAATCTACCATATGTATATGCAAATTTACATGTAAATCGATCAATCTCTCTCTCTCTTTCTCTCTATCATACACACACACATGCACACACTCTCTCTCAATATATTCATTATCTATCTATCTATCTATCTATCTATCTATCTATCTATCTATCTATATCTATATATCTATCTATCTATATATATATTTATATATATATATATATATATATATATATATATATATATATATATATATATATATATATATATAATGAGAAAAAGTGGAATCGCCATTCAACAATGCGTTTCAGGTCTTGGCGTTCACAATTTTCTCCGGTGAACTTCCAGCCAATCTATCTATCTATCTATCTATCTATCTATCTATCTATCTATCTATCTATCTCAGTATATTCGTTATCTATCTATCTATCTATCTCAGTATGTTCGTTATCTATCTATCTATCTATCTATCTATCTCAGTATATTCGTTATCTATCTATCTATCTATCTCAGTATATTCGTTATCTATCTATCTCAGTATATTCGTTATCTATCTATCTATCAGTATATACGTTATCTATCTATCTATCTATTTATCTATCTCAGTATATTCGTTATCTATCTATCTATCTATTTCAGTATATTCGTTATCTATTTATCTATCTATCTCAGTATATTCGTTATCTATCTATCTATCTATCTATCTATCTATCTATCTCAGTATATTCGTTATCTATCTATCTATTTCAGTATATTCGTTATCTATCTATCTATCTCAGTATATTCGTTATCTATCTATCTATCTATCTCAGTATATTCGTTATCTATCTATCTATCTATCTATCTATCTATCTATCTATCTATCTATCTATCTATCTCAGTATGTTCGTTATCTATCTATCTATCTATCTATCTATCTATCTCAGTATATTCATTATCTATCTATCTATCTCAGTATATTCGTTATCTCTCTCTCTCTCTATCTATCTCAGTATATCGTTATCTATCTATCGATCAGTATATACGTTATCTATCTATCTATCTATCTATCTATCTATCTCAGTATATTCGTTATCTATCTATCTATCTATCTATCTATCTCAGTATATTCGTTATCTATCTATCTATCTCAGTATATTCGTTATCTATCTATCTATCGTCTGATAGTCTGATCCATATTTTGCTACTCCTTTAGCAGTGTTTCTTTAAGGGTTGCCACTGACGTGATTTTGGTTGCACGCTCTCGAAGTTTTCGGTCAAGGTGCTCTCAAACATTCTCTATTGGATTCATTTTGGGCTACCCATCGCAGTGACTTCATTCCTTGCGATTCCTTCCAGGCCTTTGCTACTTTGCTCATATGACATGGCGCTCCATTTTATTGAAAAAGGTAGACATTCTTGTCAATCTGATTGATTTCAAATAGTGGAAGTATTCCTTTCTCTAACATTTGACAGTATTTTGGACCATTCAACCGCTCGTCAACAAGAATCAGCTCAGATTTCCCTCCTGACTAGACAGCGCCCCACACCATTACTCCAATCCCTCCATGTTTCACGGTTGCCTGCAGACATTCAATGTTCCAAGACTCATTCTAATTTCTCCAAACAAAATTCATCTTTGCTCTTGAATTCTCTCGCCTAGTCCATACGCCTGTTCCTGTTAACCTCTGAAATCAAGAGTTTCTTTTTTGCAACTCTTCTTTGATAGCCTAGCTCTTTCAGAGTCTTTCACATCGCATATGGCGACGTTTCCATGCTGTTGGCGACATCTTTGATGCTCTGACGATGGTTTCTGATTACTTCCCTATTCAGCGCCATTTTCGTTCACTCAGGCACGATGCTTGTTCTTCCTGAACGTTGTTCCACACGACAATGGCCGCCTTCATTAAATTTCTTGACAATATTATTAACAGTTTGATGATCAACCCAGAAAAACCTAGCAATTTCTCTATTTTGACTTGCCACACTGATGCCATCCTATTATTTGCCCTTGTTGAAATTCACCCATTTCCTTACTTCCGCGAACTTTCATTGCAAAATATAAGTCAACTATCGTTCATAGATTAGAGTAGCTTGATACTAACACGGTATTGTCTGAAAAAAAAAGAAGAGACGTTATTACACAAGCCAAAATTGCTGTTAATTAAGGGTGGCTAAAAACTTATCATCGCCCACTGTATAATAATAGACAGGGATGGTGCTGACTACCCCGAACCTCTCGACTGCGTGGAGGCCCCAAGCCTACTGTGGAGAGGGTGCACAAGTGTTAATTTCAGTAGCAGTTTTTTTTAAATTGTAATTTCTTTCTGAACAGTTCTTTTAAATCAATTTATGCATTTATTGAGCTATGAATCTTATTAGAGGGATTTTCTTTCTTTTTTTGTGCCAATGCATGACAAGACCAAGTGAAAGAGACGCTAGTAAGAGACGCTAAACCATGTAGCAATGTAAAGGTAAATTGTGGATTATCTCATTCGTCAAAGGTTTATGGAAAGGTTCTACCGCTAGCCTACTGCTAACCCTAAAAAACCCTAATTGACTTTAATTGTTCCGTCAAACGATCGGCAAAACAGTAAATACACCAACTCCTGCCATGCACCGTCTTTTTTTCTTTACTTTTTTTTTAAAGAAAATTCAGTTTGTCGGGGATGTTTTCTTATGTGTTGTGTTGGAATCTTTATAAAACTTTTTTTTTCAGTGGAGATGCGTCAGCGATTAATCTTTATGGAAATGTAAAAATTTGCAAATTAAACATTTATTCGAATAAAATTTAGTCATGAAAATATTGGTGGTTATTACAAAAAGAATAACTTTTTCGCAGATTTTTAAAAAAATAAATAAACTATTCACTATAAAATTAAGTAATTAATGAAAATATACAGTAATTTTCATTTAAATTGGATAATTCCCTGATTTTTGAAAATTTGAAAAATTCGCTGCCATTCCTTTTTTCTTATTCGCTTCCTATTTTCACTTTCGACAATCTTCTTCTTCATCATCATCATCTTCTTCTTCTTCATCATCATCATCTTCTTCTTCTACATTCTCCTTCTACATTCTCCTTCCACAATATTCTTCTTCCTCTACAAACTTCTTCTATTTTCTCCATCTACAACCTCCTTCTCTTTATACAACCTTCTCATATTTTCACCGTCTAAACCTTCTTCTTCTACTTCAATTTTCTCATTTAACAACGTTCTTCTCCTACAACCTTTTTCATTTTTCCTTCCACAGTCTGCTTCTCCTTCTATAACTGTTGTGGTAGGTTCCACCTAATCTGCATAGGTGACTACCAACTATATAAATAATGGTTGGTACCGGAAGACGAGGAAGGAGGAATCACGAGATCCAACTAGAGACTCTGATCGACTGCGACTAGTCAACACATTCTCCAGGAACGTCTTCCCAGAAATATACAGAAATACTATATGTACTTATTGTGTACACTTTCTTGTTATAATACATTCTTGTTCTAAGTACATTTTGTGTTGCATTATTATTCCATGCATTAGTCGAGATTCAACATTGAGTCAAGACTCAACAATAACCTTCTTCTTTTTCTTTTTCTTCTACAACTTTCTTCTTCACTTTATACAACCACATTCTTCTTCTCTTTTCTCCTTCTACAACCTCTTTAAACAAACCTTCTTCTACTTCTAATTTCTCCTTCCACGGCTTTCTTTTCTTTCTACAATCTTTTTCAATTTTCTCCTTCCACTTCTTCTTCTTCTTCTTCTTCTTCTTCTTCTTCTTCTTCTTCTTCTTCTTCTTCTTCTTCTTCTTTATTCAACTTCCTCTTCCTTCTATTTTCTCCTTGTACAACCATCTTCTTCTCCTGTTTTCGCTTTCCACAACCTTCTATAATCTTCTTCTTCTTTAATTTTCTCCTTCCATAATCTTCTTCACCTTCTACAACCTTCTTCTATGCTTTCCTCCTATGACCTTCTTCTCCTTTTACAACCTCCTCCTCCTCCCCCTCCTCCTCCTCCTTCTTCTTCTTCTTCTCTAGCGCAAACCGGACTTCTGTTTACCTTTTTTTAATCTGGTGTGAACTGGACTTATGTCTACGTATCAGTTAATTCATTGTGACTGTTGTCATATGAGATTTGTATTCAACATTAAATAATTCCAAAAGATTTGATACATCATTAATTCAACCGCCAAACATTGGCTGTTACTTTTGCTTTTCTTCTTAATACATTTAATTGCCACATCATCCTTTACCTAACTACGACATTTTTCCTATAAATGCTGTCATCTAATATCTGTCCTCATATATGGCAGTAAATGCTGAACAATCTCTTTACGGGTGAAGAAGAGACTTGAACCAAGTGAAGTGTAGTTCTACAGAATGGTAATTGTAATATTACTTGTTTTCCTGCAAGGAAACATTTGGTATTCTTTGATCAAGCAGCCAATATTGCGTACGGTTGAAATTCATAAAATCTTTCTCGAGTCCGGTAACTGTTATTGCTCTTTTTAGTATTGATGGCGGTTTCCTTCCTAACCTTTTCTTTGAAGTAGACTGGAACATCAACATCTTGATTACGACATTATTTTCTCTCCGAGTTACATGTGCTATCCATTTTAGTTGTTGCTGCTGTTGGTAGTCCTCAAGTGATGTTCCTGTTATTCGGTAATAAAGATTTTTTATAACAACCAACATCATATAATAATAATAATAATAATAATAATAATAATAATAATAATAATAATAATAATAATAACCCATCAGTGGCTACGTAGTGCAGGGTTGAAAGCTGAAACTGAAGGTTTTATCCTTGCTGCACAGGACCAATGCTTGTTAACTAGGAATTATCAAGCACATATACTAAAATACTGTTAGCCCAAAATGCAGATTCTGTGATAAATATCCAGAAACCATTGATCATCTTGTATCAGGTTGCACGTTATTGGCAACCACTGAATATAAAAACCGGCATGACAGAGTGGGACAATATCTGCACTGGAAAATTTGCAACTTCTACTGAAAGAAATTGTTACGAACACCACCCAGACCCGGTTACGGAGATAGGACCTGTTACAATACTATGGGATTACAAAATACACACTGACAGAACAATCAAAGCCAACCACCCAGACATTGTTATTAAAGATCACAAACAAAAAATGCCTCCTTATTGATATGGCAGTCCCTGCAGACTGCAATGTATCTTTGAAGATATTCGAAAAGCTGTCAAAATACAAGGACCTTGAAATAGAAATCTCAAAAATGTGGCACATGGGAACATCAACAATCCCTATTGTAGTTAGATCCCTGGAAGTCCATACCTCAAAGAGATACAAAAAATTATTCTGACAAGTACAGCCCACACTTTACGGAGGGCTTTATCTATGTATTTTTTTTTTTGCAGTGGAAAGTGCCATGATACCATTTCTAACCTTAGGTCCCTGGGCGGGACCCGGAAAGAAATGTGTAAACGGCAGATATCAATGGAAAAAAAATAATAATACCAGTTTCCTGATAAGGAATCGTTTGGCATTCATTGACCAAGCAGCCAGTGCCATAGTTGGTTGAAATTTATAAAATTTTTCTTTTATACAATTTTTTTTAGGAAAGTCGGTTTCCCAAATCCAGTAGTTTTTTTATCGCCCTTTCAAGTATTGATGGGAGTTTCCTTACTAACTTTTTACTTGAAGTAGTGTGAATTGCCAACATCTTGATTATGTCATTATATTCGCTTCGAGTTACATGTGCTATCCATTTTAGTTGTAGCTGCTCCTGATGTTGACCTGCCTTGTCTCCATGCTATCAAAAAGTCTTCACCTTTGTATCGACTGACCTGTGCTCTATATATTTGAAAAATTAGGCTCACAAGGGCTCTGCTATTCGGGATGTTACTACCGTTTGAGATCGCGCCTCTCATTGGTCAGTATATACGAAAAAAGAATTTCCATAAACGGAAATGGATCCTTCACAAATTTTGGCGGGTTTTTACCGCTGAACCAAAAATTATATACAATTCTAAATTTTTTTTTTAACACAAACCGTCTGGCCTTCATAAAGATACACTTTTCTCAAAGAACGTGTATTAAAAAACAACCTAGATGATTAAACAAGGCTAACATTATTAAAAGTAGCAAAAAATTAATTTTTATATATATATATATATATATATATATAATTGGATTTTTGTATTTGAAGTAAAGCCCTTCCTTTTCTTAGATCAGTGATGCAAAAATAAATTTTACTTGGTATGGGTATTTTTTTTTTTGAGAAATTATTTACATTTGAGTGCATTCCTGATAGATAATCACTTCACCGTTTCTTCAATCGTAAAATCTTAAAGTATGAATGAACATGTAATTTTTATGAATGAGTAATTTTGTCTTTATTGAAATCTAATTGTCTTGGCCAATTTTCCCAGAGAACTATAACTTTTCTTTTCTTCTTTTGTTTCATGAATCTTTATATGAAATCCAATATTCTTTTGTTAGAAGATGAAGTTTCCAAAGAGACTAATTACTCTATGTATTTTGAGATGCGTAATAAATCAATGAGTTTTTGAGTTTTTCTTTTTCCTGGCAGATCTTCAAAAATGTAAATGCAATGCCATTCGTTATCTATCATCTTGATTACTCTTCTATTGTTCTCGCTTCTTAATAATGTTACTCTTTTTTCTTGTTCTTCCACACTTTACTGACTTGCATGGAGTGAAATGATTTTTTGTTTTTTAAAAAAGCATTAACATTTATATGTTAATTGAAAGATTAACACGTTTTTTGTGTGTTTTTCAGATATAACATTTCTAATTCCATTTACGAAAATAAATGTAGAAATTGAAACACAATTAGACTGGCTTTCATATTAGATTTGGATATTTTTTTTTCTAATTATATTATAGTACCTAGACGTTATGAATTTAAGCGCAGTACTAGATTGGCGGCAAGGTCTCATCAATTCACAGTTGAATTGACGATATGTACCGTAAGTTCTATGCTAACAGTTTGTTTTCTCTAATTTCTCGCTTGTAGAACTTTCCTCCAGCCAATTTTGTATCCATATTGTAAATACTTATTGGGGGTATTTTTTAAATTGTTGTTTTATCCCACCCCCACAGAGACAATGAATTGTACATATGGGGACTATTTAGGATTTTCATAGAGACATTGCGGTATTATGGTGGATGTAGTAAGAAAGGTAAGTAAGAATGCATTGTTTTCGTGTTAGAAATATTGTGATATGTTTGGGTCAGTGTTTGTGGCTATCTAAGTTTAAAATTAAGCCAGATGAAGACCGTCCTTTTTCCCATTCCCCATTTTTACCTTTGTCCACATTTTCTGGACATAACAGAATTAAATATCGCTCTTCACTGACACCTAGACTTTATGAATTTAAGCGCAGTACTAGATTGGCGGCAAGGTCTCATTCTATTCACGGTTAAATTGGCAAGATGTATGCTAACAGTTTGTTTTTCTAACTTTTCGCTTGTAGATCTTTCTTCCATCTAATTTTGATTTTCAAAAATGTAAATGCAACGCCATTTGTTATCTATTGTCATCGTGATTACTCTACTATTCTTCTCCTTCTTCATAAGGTTTCTGTTTTCTAATTCTTTTACAATCAGTGTCTTAGTGACTTTATTGCCTTGCATGGAATGAAATGATTATTAAAACAAATTAGACAATATAAATTCGCAATAGCCATAACGTTTTCTTTTTCCTTTTCATTTTATTTCAGATCCAAGAACTATTAATCGGTTGTTTTAGGGCTTTCTCCTTAAAGACGACCCTCAGACAAACACAGCTGCATTTGAAAAAAATACGTTAAGTTTCATCTTTTCAAAAATTTGAATGCAATATCATTTTTTATTTATCATCTTGATTACTCTTCTATTGTTTTCGCTTCTTAATAATGATCTATTTATTTTTCTTGTTCTTCCACACCTTACTGACTTGCAAAAATAATGTAGAAATTGGAATACAATTAGACTGGCTTTCATATTAGATTTTGAATTTTTTTCTAATTATATCATGGTACCTAGACATTATGAATTTAAGCAAAGTACAATGTTTCATCAACTCACGAAAGAATTGGCTAGTCGTAACCGTAAGTTCTATGCTAACAGTTTCTTTTCTTGCACTTCTTGCTTGTGGAACTCTCTTTCGGTTCCATGCTTTCCAGCCAACCTTGATCTTTAGTAATTTAAATGCAATTTCAATCGTTATTTACTGTCTTCCTGATTGTTCATCTACTAGCAGCATGGCCCGCCGTTGCTCGTGCTTGATTCAAAAATCGTACGACTCATACAGCAATCGCTATCACTTGACTTAAAATATTTTTGCCCTTCCTTGCCTTTAAAGGAGTGCCCTTTGCCGTGCTGATGTTGCTACATGCCTTACTTCTTTCCTATCTCACACTGCGAATTTTTTCTAAGCTCTATACTAAACAATAAATCTGTTACGAAAAAATAACTAAACAAAATGAACACAAAACGATCAGCTTTAAAAAAAGGACTCGTAACTGGAAAAACCGAATAAAAAAAGAATGTTAACAACAAATAATTTTTCACACCCAACCCAGTTGTGCGGAATCAGAATCAACGTTGAGTTTAAGCAAGGGGATGAGCCAATTGAAGTAAAGTGCCATGCAGATTAAAATTTTTCCCACTTGTGACGGATGCAGCTATTGTTTTTTTTTTGCATGCTAGCATGCTAGTTAACATTCGTGTCAGTCAGCTGTTGGCTCTCACGCTTCCTGCCTATTCGTGGCAGACAGCTATAGGCTCTCACTCTGGTCAGTAGAAAATGGCCGCAAACTACATGAAAACTGCCGTAGAAGCATGAAAAAATCGATTATTTCCACTATCGATGGGAGTTGGAAAATGCAACGTCGGTCTTGGCCTTGTCACTAATTTGGAGCATATGCATGTAAATTTGGGTGTAAATCCGTCGAAAATTGCGGCCGTGCATTCGTTACACACACAGACACACACACACACATCCTGCCTTTTATATATAGAGATTATTGTTTTCGCTCCTTAATAATGTTTCTCTTAATATTATTTCACACTCAGTAAGCTCCATTGTGTCTTAATGACTTTACTGCCTTGCATGGGGTAATATGATTAATAAAAATAAAATTTGAAATAAACTTGTTTGAAAAGCTCTTATATGACTTTTGGCACAACCATCTGCCATCTTTGTTATTTTTTATCCCAATCTTTTCTCCTTTGTATTTTGCGTTCGATAATGGAATAAAATGCAGAACTTAGGAACTACTTAAATAGATGGGTTCACTCACAAAAAGAATAAAGAATTTAAAAAAAATAATTTTTGCAGATTAACGTTCTTTCGACCTTCCTTAGACTGTGACACTTGTCAGAGACGAAACAATGATTTGTTATCAATTTAGAAAGAAGGTCCTATTTATAATACCGATACAATGTCAAATCGATCACTGAATTTTATAGCGTTATTGGTCTTAGCGGTTTTGCGTATAAAAACAGACTTTTGTTTGGTGGAGATGTTATATTTTTTAAGTTACGAACAAATGGGTACATTTTAAATTAAAGAATAAAAATTTACATAAATTAATAAAATTATGTATTCGTTTATTATTCATTTAAGATAAACAATTATGAACTTGAAATGTTTGTGCTTTTGGAATATTCCCATGCAATAATGGAGTTAATAAATAGTTAAAAGTTTTAAAAAAACCCTCAGAAAATTAAAAGAAATATGCAGGTATCAATGATGTTAGCAAACTTATCATTTGTAGATAATAGCTAAATATTAGGTTGGTGCAAAAATAATGTCGTTTTTTGACGTTCTAACAAATGTGAGAAAACGACATTATTTTTGCACCAACCTAATAACTTAGAATAAAGCCAATAACTCAGGAAAAATTCAGGTATCGATTTGATACTGTATCAATATTATAAATAGTCCTTTTTTTTTCGATTCCGACAAGTGTCTCAGACCAAAAATGTCAAAAGGTGGTAATCTACAAAATTTATCCCCCCCCCAATTGTTCTCTATTTTTATGAGTGAATCAGTCGATCTAAGTAGTGCCCAGAACTTATACTGGGTGAAAACCGCCTGCATACGGATAGAAAAAGAATTGAATAAGTGCACAAGAACAAAAAGAGTTCTAAGACAAGGATGTGTCGTCTCACCGGATCTATTCAACCTTTACAGTGAGGTGGTCTGTAGGGAACTGGAGATCCTGCCAGGATTTATCATCGGTGGGCTTAACAAAATAAGATACGCAGTTGACACTGTGTTAATAGCATACACAGAAGGAAAACTCCTAGACAAGGCAGTAAAGGAAACGAAGAAGATTGTTAAAAGACAGAATAGAATACATGGCCGTCAGTAAAAGAGAAAAGCCCAAAATACGAACTACAATTCGGATATGTTAATATTGTTGCAGAGGCGGAAATGGGTAAAAGACATAGGTCTTTTTTGTTGTTGTTGTTGTTGTTGTTGTTGTTGAAGTTAATTCATTCTCCATCTCGGAAAACGTAAATCTAAGCATCAAACAAAAGAGGACATTGAGTAGGAGTAAATAAATATTATAATTTATTTACGTACATAATGTTAGGTAACTCCCCGAAATGTAAACAAAAAGAGCATAGCATGATGAAAAAGACGCCAAACTTGACGAAAACAAAATTTTGTCGTCTAATGTTCATACTATTATTAAAGAGGAAAGGTCAAAGTATTTTGGGGGTATTTTTTTACATTTTTTAATCGTTCCAAGCACGTCCGAAATTTTCGTTAAGAATCTTGTTTTTTTTTTGTCATCAAAACTGACAGATAATCCATCATTTTCAATCATTTTTCCATTTTGTAAAAAAGATGAAAATCTCACTTTGAAATTCTTTTAGAAATCAAACAGACAAAGACTGGTAACTTCTATAAGTTATATAGAAATATATTAAATATATTAAATAGAAATATATTAAAAACTTCTATATGTTATATATATTATAACATATAGAAGTTTTTAGTATATTTAATATATATTATAACTGTATATGTTGCTGTTGCTAAGGCATCCGAGAGAGAGAGAGAGAGGAGAGAGAGAGGGGTTAAATTTTCTTTGCTTTTATCATAAGTCGAGATATATTTTTAAAAAGTGTTTTATCAAGTTTACTTTATTAAGAATGTCTGTTATCTTGAAGAATTTTTATATTAAGAACATGTGCTAAATTACTGATAAATTGGTATGAATAGTTCTGCCCTCTTTATAATATTGAAGAATAACATTTTCCTTTTTCATAGGAAGAGGACCTGATTTCCAAAATTATCGGAAAAGCATTTCGAGCCGTATTGTTTGTTTTATCTATCTTTGACTATTGGTTCAGTATCGTAGATTTCTTTCCCTATTTATCCTTCAAACATTTTTAACATTTGCCGATAATTTTATTCTTTTATGATCCTTTTCTCATTTATTGATTGTAAAATATGTAACGTAATGTTTTTAAAGACAAGGACATATTTTCAAATTTGTAGGTAAAGTGTTTCCAGTAGTAAAGTCATTTCGTTTGGTTTATTTTTTTCCCTCACTATTGGCTGATAATAGTTAATTTCGTCCTCTATTATTTAACTTATATTTTCTGTTTATAATTTATTTTTACGTAAATGCTCTGTTTTACTTTTTTTTACGTAAATGCTCTCTTTATAATAAACAATATTAACAACATTTACCGGCCTGAATATTCGAAAAATCTCATAGAAAATATGTGCCCCCTGTAAGGAATCGAACCTGTATTCTACACGAAACCGTCTGGCAGAGGAAGCGTCTGGCTAACAAGTTTAAATTACTGTTTTTAAACTACAAATTCCCCATGATTTACTTAAATATTTGTATCTATAAAAAATAACGTATAAACAGAAAATATATTAAAATAAATGTCTATTTCATAATATATGATGTCATTTGTTTATGTTAATATACGCTTCGAGCAGATATGAGCGTTCTAGAAAAATCATGGGAAATTTGAAATCAAAGGTCCGGGGGTGGGGGCACACCCTAGCGCCTTCACTAGTTCTCATATATTAGTTGATGATTTTATACTTTTAAAAAATTCTTTTCTTAATTTATTTCGTTTCTATTATTGTCGTTAACATTAAAGTAACATTTGATAACGAACCGTTTACTC
The DNA here is from genome assembly GCA_964036315.1 of Acanthosepion esculentum. NCBI lineage: Eukaryota > Metazoa > Mollusca > Cephalopoda > Sepiida > Sepiidae > Acanthosepion > Acanthosepion esculentum. Next base: position 59,404,016 of record OZ038508.1, on the reverse strand, counting down.
CGACATCCAGTGTAAAATATATACGTGAGTCTATGCGTGTATGTTTCTAAGTTTGTACCTCTGATGGTCGCTCCTTGTTCGTGTTGTATGGTCTTGCATGGTACTAATGACTCCGAGATCGATGCCGTCGTGAGTTATAAACTTATGGTAAAGCAACCCTCGGCGACAAGGTCGAGGACGCGGACCCAGATTAAGCGAGACTAACATCAAATACAGCAACGGTAGAAGAATATGATTATTACAATAGATCTCAACACTTTAACCAGCAGATGTAGAGGGCTACGCACGACGGACATGCTACAGAAGGCGCCACTCAAAATTATAACAGAGTCAGCCGTAATCCGGTAGAGTTTTATAAATGCATTCTGTGTGTCTCATTCCATATATGTCGCAGAGAAAAGTTGTCGGAGTTAGTTCCTCCTTAATTCACTAATTCTTCACTAGGGGTCGCTCTCCCTACACCATAAATACTGGGCAACTTCTTGCCTCGTTCTCTTTTTTCATTTCTTCATTTCAACAAACACCTCTACATTGTGAGCTCTCGCAAACGACAGCGTTTCCCATTTGTGGGAGACGCCATGAACATTATACTCACATACACGTACGTACGAACATTCACCAAAGAACAAACACAAATGTTCACACACACACAAATGTTAATGTCTATGTCCATTGTAAGTTTGTTGTTTAATACATATATTTGTTGGCATATATATATATATCGATCTTGTTTGTTTTCCTTACATCTTCGGTTGGACAATTTGAGTCCGCCATTTTTCTTGTAGTTGGACCTTCTTCTAGCAGGAATAAATAGCACGTGTTTCTAATTCAACAACACTCAAAACCACACGGTCCTCTACAAAGTCATGAAATAAAATGTGTGGGTCACTTCCTGGCAAGTTGAGGCTCACCTTAAGCAAATTCGTGCCATCGGTACATTCTTCTATTCTGATTTTCTTTCATCGACAACCGACTCTTTCACAGAATTGCAATAAAAGCTCAGGTGGATACTTTTACAAGAGAAAAAAAGAAGCAAGGTGGAAATTGAAGGAGAAAAATAAAATCGATAACTGACAGTGACAATACTTTCTCAATCTGAGATGAGGTATCGATGTATAATGAAAGAATGGTAATGCCTGCATCTCTTCAGAAAAGGATGTTGAACGAATTTGATACAGGTCATCCGGAATGTATCTCTAGAATGAAATCCCGCATGCGCACCTATGTCTGCTGGCCCAATATGGACAAAGATATAGAGAGATTAGCAAAAGCGTTCAGAGGTTGTGCCATAGCAGCAAAATCACCACCAATTAAATTCCACCGTTGGCCAAAGACAGACACCCCGAGGTCGAGATCACACATCGATTTCGCGGGACTGATAAATGGTGTCTACTATCTAATCGTTGTCGATAGTTTTTCCAAGTGGCCAGAAAATTTAAAAGTCCAACTTCTACAATTACAATAAATCTCTTGCATGAATTATTTGCTAGATACAATATCCCGGATACCACTGCAGCGGGGCCTAAACGACGATGTTTCCAAATATGTTGTGGACGTGCATGATGCGGGTCCCGCCACAATTATTTTATTTTGTCTAGGAAAGGTGTGGAAAAGGACATGTAAAGATGCTGGAGGTCGCTATCTAATGTGGTGGTCACAATGCAATTTATATTTGACGTAAAATAGCACATAGTATAAAATACAAGACAGAACGTAATGATTCAAAACATAACAATTGGATTTATTAGTGTTTGATGTACATGCAATTAAGCTGAAAGGTTTGATAGAGTTATGTCCCTTAGATTTGGAGACATTTGTGCCTGAGCTCATAAAGATTAGATTAACTATTAAACTGTAGTTTATAAGAATGAGTGTGTTGCATGTTAGAGATTGTCTATTGGACAAGTTGGTAAGAGTTCAGAATTGTACTGGCGTGATTGTTGTAAAGTTCTTTTACGTCTGACTGCATTAGTCAAGACGGGAGTTTTTTAAGGGTCACATTTTGGCAGCAGGGATGAAACGCACGAGTGAGTAAAGAGAAGAGCGAGAAAGAGGCAGAGAACCACTCGTCTCTGGTTTTTATAGTATGTTGTATCACGTGACAGGATCAACCTTGAAAAATTTTCTAAAACCTTTGCGATACAACATATCAAAACTCCCTCCTACCACCCAAGATCGAATGGGCAACCAGAACACCTCATCGATACATTCAAAAGGGCTTTAAAAACAAACCAATGGAGGTGAAACTAAGGATATTGTTACAGTAGTTTTTACTTGTATATCGAGTGACACCAAATCCTAACACAGTATCAGTTATGTCCCCGGCGGAAATAATATTCGTAAGGAAAATTAAATCGGTGTTTCATAAATTGTCGCCAAATAAAAAAAAAAGGTCGAAAATAAGAAAAAACCCTCTACCCAGAAATACTTCAAACCCGGCGAAAAAGTATTCTTTCGAACTTATAAAAAATGGAAAGGAATACTGGTAAGATGGGGTAATAGAGAGACGTGTAGAAGTGAGCTTGTAGACTCGTCCACGACAACCAGTTTATCCTCTGCTAGGAAATGCACTCTTCCTGTTACGATTTTACCAACATAATACTTACAGATAATCAACAGGCATTCATTGGTTAATCACCGTCAATCTAGCTTGCTGATTGGTCATTATCGACCAATCAGATCGCTCCCACGCGCACGATCAATTTAGGCGCCAACTCAATCCGGAGCCGAGACACGTGACTACGACCATATATAAACCCAAGAACACGTGTCACCACGAGGAGACACCAGCACAACACAGCAGAGTTCGTCAACGCGAGAGACAACAAAACAACAACAACAGCAGACAATTTCGACCGCTCACACCACAGCCAAAATGTAACTCTCAAGGAACTCTCGTCTTGACTAACGCAGTCAGACGTTAAAGAACTTTGTACTCTCAGAGAACTCCCGTCTTGACTAACGCAGTCAGACGTTAAAGAACTTTACGACATTTCACGCAAGTACAATCTCAGTAGACAATTTCTAACATGCAACATAGACAATCTCTAAACTGCATTTTAAATATAAACTCTTTCGTTATGAGTCTAGATACAAATAATTACCTAATCAAAGGGACGCAACTCAGTCTCATTTTTCAGTTCGCATGCATGTAATTTCAATACGTAATAAATTCAATTGTTATGTTTTTAACTCCATGTTCCTTTTTGTATTTCACCATTGCTAATGATTTCCACACCTTTCCTAACAAAAATAAATAATTGTAGGGAACAGCCCTTTCAACACGCAACTAACATGTTTAACCAAAAAACACGCCATCTCACACAGGGCCCATTCCCCTACAAGCACTCGATAAAATTCAATTTCGGCATTAAATAACCACAAAATATGAAACAATAAGAAGGAACACAAAATGGTTTTTATAACAACAAGAACAATATTCATATTTATGTATGTCAATATATAAGCATAATTAATAGGAGTTACTTCTCTTAGACTGGAATTAAAGTCTTTACTAAGGAAATATTTTTATCTGAGCTCATAGAAAGTTAAATGAACTTGTCGCTCAAAATGTACATCGTGAGAGAGTTGAAAGAATTCTGTAAAGCTGAAAATATGTTGATAAACTTTTAGCTTCTTCAGAAGAGTTGAAAGAGTGAATGTTCCGTAATGTTTAATTAGTTTCCGTTGCTTGTAGTTGAATATTCGTAATATGTTGATACTTGTAATGTTTCTAATTAAGTTCCCGTACGTACGTGTTGTGTGCGTGCGTGAATATGTTTTCATAGCGTCCGCCCGAAAGAGGTCGGAACGTGATTTTTTAAAGAGCTACATTTTAGTAAGCGAGAGAAATCAAGAAGAGAAATAAAGAACTTGCGTCACAGTATTTATAATAAACGTAATCACGTGACAGGCTCCGAAAGACATAGCGGAAAAATGGTTTGTGGTCAGGTCAGGTACTAGGTCGATGTTATTCGGACGTAGTTGAGAACATGATTTAAATATTAACTGACCAGTGAGAAAAATATCAAGGCTCTGTGATCCACTTTTTGGACAGATTTTGGTTGATATGGTTGCAAGACAGAAATACTACAACAGCAGAAATAGATTTAGGTGATTTATTTCAATAGGAACGTGTGATTTATTTCAATAGGAACGTGTGGTTTTGGGACAGCTACCTTGTGGTATAGTTCATAAGCCGGCTGCCGATCCGGGTTGATCTCTCACAGTTCTCACTGGCTGGCGTGGCGTTCCTCCTGCTGACTGCCCAGACTTACCGTGACAGATCTTTTCCCCGGTCTGCCGTTGACTGCTTTGTAATTCCCCGTGTGACCCTTTTTATGGCGTTTTTTTATGGCTTAACGGGCTTGAAAAACGACGCGAGTATAATTAGGAGGGAGGTATTTTTATTGGTCGAAAACTAGAAGCACTTTGAAATATTATTTTATTTTTCGACCGGAACTCGTGCGTTGGGCCTATGCGTAAACGACGATAATGGTTATTTTGTGACGGGGCCTTGTCCCGTTCACATCCGACTCTCGCTCTTGAGTATGTTAGTTTATTTGCTTGCAAATCAGCCGAGATATGTTTTATTTTATTTCATAACAAAAGAAAGTAGTAGCAGGATGCTATAGGCGTATTGGAAAGTTATTGTAAGTTGTACATGATAAAAGGGTTTACACGAGTGCATAAAAGACATCTAAATCAAATAAGAACAAACGTGGAGCATCCGAGAGGAGGAGCCGATGGGGGTCCTGTATGATGTTATCGAATAGATCCGGAAAGAACACACTTCCAGTAAAAGTGGACATTTCTGTCGGCTGTCTCAGCCGACAGAAATGTTGGATCTTCTAGGTACCTCCACTATTTTCGGTATAGATTTTCGATAGCTAAGGTTTAAAATGAATTTTTAAAAATGAAAAAGCATTCTTGAAGATTTAATTTTAGCTTTAACTGAAAGCTAAATGATTAAATTTATTATTTCGAGCAAGTAAAATATTCTGGTGTATTTCAAATAGAAATTATATAAATTGGAATGTCAAATATTTGCTCGTTTTTTTGTAATTTTTCTTAAAAGCGGCCATTTTCTTAATTTTAAGAAATTTGTAAACAAAACAAAATTATCGGTTTTAAAAATCTTCCAAAAATAAAAATATATATTTCCGACACTTTCTGATTTGAAATAAATATTACTTATAGCATAAAAAAGTAATATACAAGCATTTCTTAACGACGGGTCCTGATTTTCTTTGATCTTTATTCACGTAATGATAAGTTCTGAAGTGATGACAGATAGGATGGATGATCAGAATTGACATAAATTTACGAAATCCAAGTGGACTCGTTTTTTTTCGTTTTTAACTACCTAGTAATTTTTACAAATTAGCATATTGTCAGCAATTATCTAATATCTTATTGACTTTTACTTACGTTTGAATATCCTTTACGAAAAAAAATTTTTTAAGTACTATAAAACTTTCTTAAATTAATTTTAAAATTTAATAACAGATGTAATTAAAATAAAGATAAGTAAGGAAGAAAATTAACACATTGATCTGGAATTTTTTTTTTATAATAATTAAAATATTGTTTAATCATTAATTGTTAATAAGTTTTAGCTAAAAACATTCTTCTATGTTCTTCAATCCAAGCATATGACCTGTTCATAATAATGCCATGTTTAGGCTACCATAGATGAAAAAAGGGAACAATTAAAGTGAAAAAAGAAAACTTATTTTAAAAATGGAATAGTAAAACGACGTTTAGTAATTTTTTTCAATTTTGGATTCGTAAATTTCATTTCCAATTAATTACAATATCGCGTCCAGCAAATAGCCCAATACAGAATTTTAAACGATTTTAAAAATATTATAAATTATTATACTTAAAGTATAAAAAAAATGTAAAATCTAGTATTATCGAAAAATTTTTATTTCTTCAGACAATAGTGTCCTTAATATAACTTATTTACAAAAGCAATTAAAAGCTTTTCTAATTAAATAATATCATGGTTTGATTAAATTTTTTAGTTTACTATTCGGAGCAGATTTTTATTTAGAATAGAAAAAGTTTGAGAAAAAAATTAGATGATTTACATTCTTCAAAGAGTCCTATTTTTAGCTAATAAAAAAATTCAGAAAACAGATAGGTATTTCGTGAAATTTCATGAAATTAAGTAAGAGGAGTGTAACATATGCAAAAAAAAAATATATTTTACCAAAATTGTATAAAACAAAAACATTAAAAAATAATTTAATTCATTTGTAAATAAGTCCTGAAAGTTTCATCAAAATCTGACAATTATTTGATTTTTGCAAGAATTTACAAATTAATGTGTTCATCCTATGCTGTTTTTTTTCGCGAAAGGTGGAGGTACCTAAAACCCCAAAAGAAAAAAAGTATAACATCCATAGGAAGTAAGTCTTCATGATAAGTGGTCCTGGGTAATTTTCTAGAAGTAAAAAAGATTGCATTTGCAGTGACTACTTCAGGTGGTTGGAAAGTCGAATTGAACCCTTTATTTTGCTCGCTGGGGTAGACTTTTCTAGTTCCACATGCCATGTCTAATGGATGTCGGTTATCAGTAATCTCCTGTTAATTCCCCTCTCCAATTTCTCCATTGCCTTAACCAGGTATTGAACTCAAAACTCTTTGGGTCCTGTCACTGGATCTAACCAACGCCTTTATCCACTGTGCATTAGACATGGCACATGGAACTAGAACAGTCTACCCCAGCGAGCGAAATAAGGGGTTCAATTCGATATTCCAACCCCCTGAAGAAGGCCGGAGCGTACAACGGCCGAAACGTTGTGATAACTATGGCAACAACGATGAGGACAATAGACCGAATAATGTAAATAGTATCTATCTATCTATCTATCTATCTATCTATCTATCTATCTATCTATCTATCTATCTATCTAAATGTTCGTGCTTGAAGTCTCAACGACAGATATTCTAGCTAATCATACTGTAGTTACGTCCCTTATAACATCCCATAAAAATTAAAAATACAAGGGGAATAACTCCTATTATTTAAAAAATCGGACGTCATGATTGCATTGCACATTACGAAAAAATATATATTCTTTTGATAAAACCAAATATTGTTCCGAGCGAGATTACTCATATCAATCATGTACACTCTGTTAACATTGTAGAAATAAAAATGTTATGATAAATTAATAAATTAACACCCTGCAACTCCTTTCCCACGGACCAATGCTATATCACTATTTCCATTCAGTTCTGTTTAGTCTGTTTTGCTATCTATCTATCTATCTATCTATCTATCTATCTATCTATCTATCTCAGTCTGTTCATATCTACCTATCCATCTCAGTCTGATTATATCTATCTATCTATCTATCTATCTATCTATCTATCTATCTATCTATCTATCTATCTATCTATCTATCTCAGTCTGTTCATATCTATCTATCTCAGTCTGTTCATATCTATCTATCTATCTATCTATCTATCTATCTATCTATCTATCTATCTATCTATTAAAATCTGTTAAAATTAATAAATTTCCACCCTGTAATGCCTTTCCCACAGATGTAAGGCTGCAAGCTGCTTGTGGAATCTTCCACAACAACCAGTGCACTCTTCCTATTTTGGTAACCACCAACATTATGCTTTCATACAAAATAATTAACAAGCATTCATTGGTTAATCTCCTTCAATCTAGCTTGCTGATTGGTCAGTTTTGACCAATCAGATCAACCCCATGCAACAAATCTATTTAGGTGCCAACTCCGTTTTGAGCCTCCCACGTAATACAACAAATTTATAAAAACCCAACACATGTGATTCTCGCCCTCTCTTTTCCTGCTCTTCCTCACTTGAACCTAACTTCTCTACGTCACTTGTACATCTCAACACCACTACCAAAATGTGACTCTAAAAGAACTCCCGTCTTGACTAATGCAGTCAGGCGTAAAAAGAACTTTACAACATTTCATGCAAGTATAATTCTGAACTATTACCAACATTGTACAATACACAATTCCAAACACTCAACATATAATCATTCTTCTAAATTACAATTTAATAATCAACTTATTAGCTATGAGCTTAGGTACAAATATTACCTAGTCTGAGAGACACAACTCTGTCTAACCTTTCAGTTCACATGCATGTACATCAAATACTTAATAAATTCAATTATGTTTTCAACCCTGCGTTCTGTTTTGTATTTTATACTATTTTATGTCAAATATAAATTGCATTGTGACCACCACATTGGATAGCGACCTCCAGCATAATGGTACGATCCTTTCCACACCTTTCCGAGACAAAAATAAAATAATTGTGGCGGGACCCGCAACATTGCACGTCCACAACACATCTGGAAACTTCATCGTTTAGGGGCCCGCTACATGCTCACTGTTTTCTCTTTTTTCTTTTTTTAGTGTTGTTTATTCTGTACAAGGCCTAGGGTTCACTCAGTGTAGAGAGTTATAGAGTAAGAGTCAGAGTTTACGCAGATATGTGGGGAAAATAACACTTAACCGTAGACTTGAACAGGTTAAAATTGTAGTGATTGAGGAAACATCATCTTGGGAATCGGTCTCACAAAGCAGTGGTTTACAGGAAGAAGCTGCCTGAGTACTTTAGTACCCACTGAGAAGCCCTTATGTTTTGTATTAGGTAAAAGTAGATATAAAAATGGCAATCTTTAAATTTTATGCTCACAAAAAATGGAATGTCAAAAGGATGTTTTTTTCCTTTGACACCACTATTATTTTAACTATCTTTACTCCTCAGTAATGTTTATTGTTTTAAAAAAGCGATGATTAGAATTGTAATAAAACCTAAATATATGAGGAAAGTGAATTTACAATTTTTTTGTTCTCGGGAATTTTCAACAAAAATACAAAATCCTTATTTATTTAATTAGATTGTTTATTTACAAGAATAATTTTATATTTACAACATTCAAAAAACTAATACAATTAAAACTAATGCAATGCAATATTTATCATTTACCAATTTATAAAAAAAAAATAAATATGAAAACAATTTTTATTCATAAATTTATAAACATTTACTAAATTATTAAAATATGAGAACCAACTAAAAGGAAATTCTTATTATATACCCTTTTTATAAAGTTTGAATCAATTGGCGATTAGCCGATGTTTTGTCAACCATTCCAATAAACAATCTCACAAATAAATAAACAATCTAATAAATAATGTTTATTTTTTCTGTTGTCAATTCTCAAGAACAAAGAAAAAGTATAAATTTATTTTCACGTTTACATTTATTACAATTCCAAGCATCACTTTTTAATAAAATAAATAATGTTTATAAACATTGCCAAGGAGTGAAGGTAGTTAAAATAATAATGGTGTCAAGGGAAACACTGGCTCTTTCGTGCACCATTTTGTTGCGACACAAAGTTTAAATATTGCCAAATAAATTACTCATTTGAACAACTTTTCAGTTTTATTTGCTAAATTATGCTTTCAGCATATTTTGTGTAAATAAATCTAATAGTAAATGTAATCTAACTAAATCCGTACATATCTATCTATCTATCTATTTCGGTCTGTTCATATCTATCTATCTATCTATCTATCTATCTATCTATTTCAGTCTGTTCATATCTATCTATCTATTTCAGTCTGTTCATATCTATCTATCTATCTATCTATCTATTTCAGTCTGTTCATATCTATCTATCTATATATCTATCTATCTATCTATCTATTTCAGTCTGTTCATATCTATCTATCTATCTATATATCTATCTATCTATCTATCTATTTCAGTCTGTTCATATCTATCTATCTATTTCAGTCTTTTCATATCTATCTATCTATCTATCTATCTATTTCAGTCTGTTCATATCTATGTATCTATGTATTTCAGTCTGTTCATATCTATCTATCTATCTATCTATCTATCTATTTCAGTCTGTTCATATCTATCTATCTATCTATCTATTTCAGTCTGTTCATATCTATCTATATATCTATCTATTTCAGTCTGTTCATATCTATCTATCTATTTCAGTCTGTTCATATCTATCTATCTATCTATCTATCTATCTATTTCAGTCTGTTCATATCTATCTATCTATTTCAGTCTGTTCATATCTATCTATCTATCTATCTATGTATCTATTTCAGTCTGTTCATATCTATCTATCTATCTATCTATCTATCTATCTATCTATCTATCTATCTATTTCAGTCTGTTCATATCTATCTATCTATCTATCTATCTATCTATCTATGTGTACACATGCTCATGTACAAAACCATTTTTATGAAAATATCTTTCACTTTATCAAACCGCAGTTATCCTCCTTACAAAATGTAAGGGAAATAACTCTTCATATATCAGCAAAAATCAGGTTTTAAAGCCTACACAGTACAATGAGAAATTAATAAATGTATTCTAATAAAAATAAAGTGTTCAGAGCGATATGACTCGTTCTTACGTAATAAACTCTTCTGGTGACATGTCGCCATATTTATGTTATCAGTCTGAGACAGCGATCTATACATGCGGCATCTTTGGAAAGTGCCCGAAAACCACTCCATGGGTTAAAGCATTTTGAGTTAAATTGGGTAGATGGAACTCTTCGGAGACCGTTGATGGTTGTGCTAGGCTAAAGTTCCAAGTCATTGGCCCAGAAGTCGAGTATGCTGCTAAAATGATTGATTGATTTTTTTTTTTGATGGTTTATCAACCTTTTTGCGATTATTTAATTATGAAACATATTTCTTTTGAATTGTAAGAAATTTTTTGGAGATGATAATGATTTTCCGATACAAATTGCACTAATGGGAGGACAGGAGGTGGATTCATAATTTTCCCACGCGTATTTACACATAAGTGAATATAACGAACCCGACTGGAATTTGAACTTGGTTCTCTGATTTCTCATTCTGTGCCTTCATCCATTACATCACACACATATTCAAGCTTACAGCGCCTGGAATTCCTGTTTGAAAATGAAAATAGATCGCCATTACGTATATTAGAAAAATGAACGACAAAATATAATTTTCTTTTTGTCTGAAACGTTTTTCCAATTTTTCCTAACATTGTTCTAATATAGAAAAATCTATATATTATCTTCAATATATATATATATATATATATATATATATATATATATATATAAATATGATTCCTTCGCTACATAAGAGTTCTCATGTTTCAAAAGCGAGAGCCGAGATCCTTAATATAATTTTTTAAATAGGGACCCCCAACATAACCTGACATAAACTTTTCGAAGGGGTCTGGTCTGTAGATAAAAATTAATTCTTAACTCTTAGACTACCTAACCAATATAGCCGACCCTAGCCGTTTCCATAGTAACTAATGTTGCAAGAGACCATACTTATAAACCCGTGCAAACCACAAGATAGCTTATTCCCAAATTCTCGCTTGACGAGGAAGCGAGACCAGACACCTTAATTCAACTTAATTTCAAAAATTATATTAAGGGTCTCGGCTCTCGCTTTTGAAACATGAGAACTCTTATGTAGCGAAGGAATCATATTTTTTTTTAAATATATATATATATATATATATATATATATATATATATATATATATATATATATATATATAAAAGGAAAGGAAATATATATATATATAGGAAAGGAAAAGTATATATATATATATATATATATATATATATATATATATATATATATATATATATATAATGAAATGGATTAAGTTCAACAATTATTTAATATATTTTCTGCTCATACATTATTTTTATAGATACAATCTATTTAAGTAAATGCTCAGTTTTTAATTAAAGAGTATTAATTACATTTAGCAGCTTGAAGGGTCAGGAAAATATGCGTCATCTGGCAGGAATCAAACCTGTATTCCTATACGGAAACTCTCACTTGATCTTCCGTGCTGTACCATTCAGTTACAGAGTAGCGTCTGGTTAGCAAAGTTCAAAAATACAGCTTCGATTCCTGTCGGAGAACGCATATTTTCTACGAAATTTCTTGAACATTCAGGCCGGTAAATATAATTAATACTGTTTAATTAAAGACAAAGCAGTAAATTGTATCTATAAAATAACGTATAAACAGAAAATATATTAAATGATTATCCAGTTCATTATATGTTGTCATTATTTACGATAAGATACGTTTCGTGAGCAGATATGATCAATTGAGAAAAATAGTCGGAAATTGTGTGTTTATAAAAAGTAATTTGGACTTCGCTCAACAGACGCTTCTCTGTAGCCTGATGGTATAGTACATCAGATCAAATGATGGTTTCCATTTAGAAATACAGGTTCAATTCCTGTTAGAGAACGCTTATTTCCTACGAAATTTTGCAAACATTCAGGCCGGTAAATGTAATTAATACTGTTTAATTAAAAACAGACCATTTACTTAAATAAGATGCATCTGTAAAAATAACGTATAAACAGAATATATATATATATATATATATATATACTAAGAATAATAAAAAAATAAAAAATATATATACTAAGAATAATAAAAAAATAACGTATAAACAGAATATATATATATATATATATATATATATATATATATATATATATATATATATACTAAGAAGAAATACAATCTGTAAATGCATCTCAGAATTGCGTCGAACTGTGAGGAACAAATGTATATTTATTCTTAGTATACATTTTTGGCTGTGTTATTTTACATTGAGCACATTTTTGTTACCATTACCATTTGTTACTCATTGTGCGCTATATATATATATATATATATATATATATATATATATATATATATATATATATATATATATATATATATATATATATATATATAATGCAGAAAAGCACTGGACGTCCGTTTCGTTCTATGCTACCGAGAATTCATAAAAATACTGCTTAATAAATACACGGAGCATCTACTCAAATATGAGTATCCACTAAAAATAATGTTTAATGTGATTAAAACAATTTGTTGGATTAATAAAAATCCATTACTTTCTTTAAAAAATTCACACACACACATATATATATATTTGTGACAATTCAAATATTATCTATTCACTTCTTGTAATAAATGCAAAACAGGCACAGAATTCCGCCTTCAGTTCAAGAACGATAAAATTTCACATTTCATCCACCCAGACCATAGCATTGATAATGTCATATGTGTGCTTCTAGCGTCTTCATTTGCGTACCAATAGGAATGGTGAAAGTCCGATTTAAAATACATTTTCAAAATAGAAGCATTAATGATTAAACAGGGTTTTCAGCTTACTCAGAGAATACAGGTTCCAAAGAGAGCCTTCTACAAACTCTCTACAATCATAATAGTGACAGCCTACAAGGCCAAATCTATAAAAATTCTCAAAGTAAAACAACACCTCGGACAAAGTAAAAAACAAACAAAACAAAAACACACACAATGACAAATTCCCTGGAAAAGAGAGTCCCACTTCAATGTCTATTTCTCATCTCACTGATAAAGGACACAGGCGTGTCCAAAAATTCCAACTTTAAAATTTTTCTCTTCGTGCATCGGTTTAGTCAAAAGGCTTACTAATATAAAATAAATATTACTCTTACTGACAATATTTTTATCATTTTGTTATCTTTTTATTCCTCGAATTTCATTAACCAGCCTATTAAATACACACACACACACACACACACACACACACACACACACACACATATATATATATATATATATATATACAGTGTAACTCGGATATAAGAGAGATGTCTGGACCGGAGAAGAAGTATCTTATATCCGGGTTTCTCTTATATCCGGGTTTCGTCTATTTTGTTTTATTAACACAGGCTCTAATTTGGGAACAGAGAAAATAGCTCTTATATCCGGGTTTCTCTTATATCCGGGTGTCTTATATCCGGGTGTCTTATATCCGGGTTACACTGTATATATATATATATATATATATATATATATAAGTTAAGAAAATTTGGTAATCCGTATAGGTAATCCCAAGTAGGATGAAATCCTGTGAGCTCAATGTAAATTCAGAGCTAATAATTTAAAGAAAAACAGACCACTTTAAGGCTCCATGTAATAATTTATTTCACCATAGCCCTTTAAAAGGAAGTAGGATCATCAGACTACACTTCCAAAAGGTGAAACGAAAAATGAAAAAATGAAATGAACATTTACACTTTTGACGGGTAGTATTCAAAAGTGTAAATGTTCACTTCATTTTTTATTTTCGTTTCACCTTTTGGAAGTGTAATCTGATGATCCTACGTCCTTTAAAAGGGCTATGGTGAAATAAATTATTACATGGAGCCTTAAAGTGGTCTGTTTTTCTTTAAAATATATATATATATATAATTATTTATTTAGATATTATAACATAAATATGTTATAACATATTTATGTTATAATATTTAAATAAATAATTATATCTGCTCTACTCTGTATTGAGCACTCTTTTAAGAATAATAATTGTTGGTTATTGGAATTTATTCCGTATATACCAATCCTATACTTGGATATATATATATATATATATATATATATATATATATATATATATATATATATATATATATATATATATATATATATATATATATATTAATGCTCTGTAAATTTACATTGAGCACTATTGTTTAAAAATAAAAATATCTATAAGAACACCGGATGTTATATCTTACTGTTCTTTCTTTTTATATATATATATATATATATATATATATATATATATATATATATATATATATATTTATATATATATATATATATATATTTATATATATATATATATATATATATATATATATATATATATATATATATATATATATATATTTGTGTGTGTGAAGTTGCATTGTACTTTTAAAATAACAAGAAGCATAAATATTACTCTCACGGGGTGGGTGGGTAGGCTTGTGCATTGTGACTCTCGTTATCTTATCAACATTTGGTTTTTTATACCAACATTTATATACGTTACAAATTTAACTAAGCACAACTATTAAAGGGTGAAAAATATTCGTGTATTTTGACGTAATTTTGTTTTTTGTTCAAATCCGTGGAAAACACTATTATAAAATTCAATATTTTTTTTATACTATAATGATGATTGTATTAAATTATTCAACATTTAACAAGAGAAATCTCAAGTTGATGTTAAATATTGCCGTAAAACTTTGTTAATTTAAGATGGAATTTATACTTAATTAATATGAATACATTAATTTGTAGTACAAGGCCAAAGGAGACGTAGTGGAAAGGCTGGTTAACATTGTCTATCTTACACCTAGCTAATCTGACTCATGGCCCATTTACTTTAACAATTTCCACAATCACCACAAGATTCTATCCTTCTCCATTCAGTGCAACATGTACCACAATACAACATCTTTGTAGTGACCCTAATAAAACACCCATGATTTCGAAATGTCTTCATATTGTTGGATTAAACTCGCTGGATGATGACCACAGGTGGTGAGATTTTGAATTACTATCCCTGATGATAATTACAATCAGTGCAAAATTTCAAAAAATACTTCTCCTTTTCGGTGACTTTTATAGCGAAAAGACGTATTATTTTTGCTCCTATCGACATGTATATAACTTAGCTACTAACACTGAAGGTTGCTTTGAACTTTTCATATTTAATTTCATTTATCATTTTTCCCTATAGTAAAATGTCCTATCAATATATTTCTTAATATTTATTTGTTTAAATTCTATGTCCTGTCGCTGGATCTAACTAACGCCTTTATCCACTATGCCATGTGTCCTTGAGGATACACGGCACAGTGGATAAAGGTGTGGAATCGCCCATGTTACTTTAACACCCCTATCTATAGGAACAATCTATTTTTCACACCCACGTAAATTAACTTATCCAATAAAAACCTAAATTTTCTATTGGCTTACAGCTCAAAAATTCGAAAGCTCACGTGAAAAGAAGTAAATTGCGCCAAAATTCTGTGAGTCAATTCTGAGATCCGAGAATAAATTTGGTTATTCCGAGAACTTATAAAAGGAAGATTTTGGACTGACCAAATCAGTCAGCGGATCGAACACAGAGAGATGCCAAACAAAACCACGTAACTCAAAATAATAACTTTCCCGCGCAAAATAACATCACTGACTCAACGACGACTTGGCTCGAATAATCCTCTGTGACCAAAAAAAGAACTTCGAACTTCAAACAACTTTACTTAACTAAAGTGAACAACAATATTCACTACTATTCAAGTAAAATTACGATCGAACTAAAACCTTAAACTACAGTTAAGGGTACGCAACTTCGAACGACATAACCAAAAAACAGTACATAAATAATTACATACACATTCACGTTGAATAGTAAATGAACATCTAATTTACCCCAAAAAACTCATTTGACTATAACTTTGCAATAGTTATATTGCATATAATATATCGAAACACTCAAACAAACCTGATATTTTAATACAAATACAAACGCACCGACATTTGATATCTCAAAACATTATTGTAAATATTTTCTTAATTGTATATAAATGTGCGTATTGTTTGAAAATTGATTTTTTTGCCTCGTTGTGTTTCATATTGTAAAATATTTTATTGTTGAGGATGAATGATTAGAACACACCAGCCAAACCCAAAAATCCTTCTGATTAATTCCAGCATTCTAGTTAAGAAAACTTAATACATTTCACTCGTCCCCAACAAAGGCATTAGTTAGATCCAAAGATCTAACTAACGCAAAGAGTTGTGAGTTCAATACCTGGTTAAGGCAGTAGAGAGCTTGAAGAGAGGAATTAACGGGAGATAACTGATAACTGACATCCATTAGACATGGCACGTGGAACTAGAACAGTTCAAGCGAGCGAAATAAAGGGTTCAGTTTGACATTGCAACCATTTGAAGAACGCCGGAACGTACAACGGCCGAAACATTGTGATAAATATGGCCACAAAGATGAGGACAATAGTCCGAATAATGTAAATAGTGTACATAACACCTCATCTCAGAAATATAGGCAAATTACGAATGCTTCCAAGAAAATTAAATTTCATCATTAAATGACCCATAAGGAGTTGATATGCTGCTAAACAAACATACAAACAATAAAATTTGTATTTTATATGAATACTACCTTATGAAAGCTGAGATGTAGTAGTAGTGTGTGGGGGGCGGGGGGCTCCGTATCATAGGTTCAGTGTGGAGGACAAGATCCTTCGACCGACCTTGCAATGAACGATAAAGCCTCTCCACGACTTTTGCATCCTCTTAGTTACTTTTGACACTTTACCTTCGCTTTTTGTGCCCGTCATACCATCCATTCTTTCAAACTCATTAAGAGATAACGGCTCTCCACAACTTCCTGTCTTTCATTGTTCTAAGTAACCTTTGTTCTTTTATCATTCCTCTTTGTCCTTGTTCTGCCACCCATTCTTTCAAACTCATTAAGAGATCACGGCTCTCCATAACTTCCTGTCTTTAATTCTTCTAAGTAACTTTTGACCCTTTATCCTCCCTCTTTGTCCTTGTTCTACCACCCATTCTTTCAAACTCATTAACTGATCATGGCTCCCCACAACTTCCTGGTTTTTGTTGTTCTAAGTAACTTTTGTCCCTTTATCCCTCCTTTGTCCTTGTTCTGCCATCCATTCTTTCAAACTCATTAACTGATCATGGCTCTCCACAACTTCCTCATTTTTGTTGTTCTAAGTAACTTTTGACCCTTTATCCTCCCCCTTTGTCCTTGTTCTGCCATCCATTCTTTCAAACTCATTAACTGATCATGGCTCTCCCAAACTGCCTGTCTTTCATTGTTCTCAGTAATTTTTTGAGTTACATTAGCTGTGTGGAGGATAGGCAATGTTAACCAGCCTTTCCTCCTTCTCCTTTGGCCTTGTACCACACGTTAATGTATCCATATTAATGAAATATATATTCCATCTTAAATAAATTAACAATGTTTTGTGGTAATTCAAAAATTACTTAATATTGTTCTAAGTAACTGTATATAACCCTTGTGAGGTGTATACTATATATCCATTGAAAAGATTATAGAGTCTACAGTTTACTGTAGTTCAAGGTTGTGGTCACTATGATATCAACTGAGGTTGAACGAAGGAAGAAAATTGGAGAGCTGAATTCCAATTCCCATTGGGTTCGTTATATTCACTTATGAGTAAATATCCTTGGGAAAGAAAACTATAAAATTGATTGATTTGTTTTCTACGGCTTATCTACCCATTGCAGGTTATTTAAAGCCAGAAAATATTTTTGGATTGTAAGTATTTTTTTCAGAGATAATAATAGTTTAGTGATACAAGTCTTACTAATTAACCCATAGCTGGGGAGAGAAGAGGTGTATTTCCTCAAGTTTTCATTAACTTTGTTGTAGAAATTTCATCGGTTTATCTTATTTTATCTTTATAACAGTGGAGTTATGGATAGCGGCTCAGATTGAGGAATCGGAGAGCAGTGTTCGAATTCCAGTCGAATCCATTACATTCACTTACGTGCTAATACCCTTGGGAAAGGTATGAATCCTCTTCTTTTCCTCCCAGCTATGGGTAAATAGCAGGACAGACCGGGTTCTATAGCCTTGGATGGCAACTGGTCTACCGCAGAAAGAAATGGCAGCCTACTACGGAGAAAAATCTGCCTCGTCAGTCATGTATCGAAAGACACATGATCGCCTAAGCGTGTATGTCGGAGTTAGCTCCTCCTCAATTTCCTTAATCCTTCAACAGGGGTCTCTCTCCCACGAGTATAAATACTAGCTGACCCTTCTCTCCCTCTCTTTTCCGACTTAGGCCTCGGGCGGCCATCTCGCGTGGAGATGAGGTAAAAGCTCTTTTTCGACTCAGGCCTTGGGCCGCTACCTCGCGTGGAGCCGAGGTAAAAAAAACTTTCTCTTTTTCACTTGGGTCAATATGTGACATCTCACAGATACAGCGTTTCCCATATTCACGCTAAGGACAATACACGTACGTACGGACACTCAACACAACGCACACACATAACTTCTCCATACAAACAATATGTAAACTGTTCATGTCTTTGTTTAACTTGTTTTGTTATTAACATATATATTTGTTTACCCATGTATATCGGTCTTGTTTGTTTTCTTTGTCTTCTTTGGACTTCATTAAAGTCCAAGATTCCTATGTAGCTGGACCGACTAGCAGGAAATCTTAACCCAGAGATATCTCTTCACATTCACCCCGCACGGTCCTCTACATGTATCCCGCATGGCACATAACTGGATTTTTCATGAATAGAAATATTCGCATCATTTTGAAAAAGATAAAAAAAAAAACACGAGTTTATTTACAATTAAATTATTCTATCTTGATATTGTCTGGGTACCCTGCTTCGTCATTCTTGTGGTCATAACTGGTTGGGGGTGGAGGTCCAGTCAATACCCATCTTCACTCTCTAAACAGACTACAAATTGTGTTTTCCTATCGCTTCCTAAATAAATAATGACCTGTTCATTGATTAAGAAGACATGCTCTCTTCATCAAAAAAAAAAAAAAAAAAAAAAGAAAGAAAAAGAAAAAAAGTAATGAAGAAGTTTAAACTTAACCACACCGGTCCACCGACTTCTCTGGCCTTAGCAACGGAATGACGCCGTTAAGGGAGCGGAAGTAGTCATGTGCGCATGCGCTCAGGTGCATTTTGGTCGAGAAACTTTCAACCTAGAGACGACGTAAACATGGCAGGATTTGCTTGTTGATGTTGTCCTAACAACTGGTATATTTGGGGGGAATAAAGAGAGAAAGCAAGCGGAATTGGGATTTATTTTTCCCATTTTTTTTCTCTCTCTCTTTCCTCAAGCTTTAACGATTACTTGTACAAGCCATCATGGATCCTAAAGTGAGCAAAAAGACCCAGGAGACCCTCGGCAAGATTATAAAACGACCTCCCCTTACTGACAAGTTGTTGGCTAAACCGCCTTTTAGGTTCCTTCACGATATTATTACTTCTGTAAGTTTGTTTACATTTTTTTTTACTTACTTATTTAAATTTATAAAGAACGCTGAGCTTCTTTTTTTTTTTTTTTTTAATAATAGTTTCATTTTTGGTAGTAAAACTTCGCAATGCTATGTCTTTTTTTGTTTATCTTATATTCTTATTTGTATTTAAAAATTCTGATTTCGGTTGATAAACAAACGAAACAAGCAAATAAATTTTCTATTCGGACATTTAATTTTCTTTTCTAACTTAATATTAGCTGTTTTAAATAGTTTTGTAACTTTGTTTGAAACCTGGTTTGTAAAATCTACATCATAACCGAGAGAGCACATTCTAAAACTTTTATAAAAGTTTTTTTGTTTGTTTTTTTTTTTTAAGCTCTTTCCATAGACGTTTGATCAACAGTTTGTTATTCAAGTCGCTTTTTTTGGCATTGAGATATGAATGAAAATATCAAAATGAAGATTTTTTTTTAATATTTAGAGAGAAAAAAAGAAGACCATGTCTTCGGAACAGCTAATATTGCTTTTTTTAGTTTAAAGGGGGAAAAAATAAGTAGTTAATATTGCTTAAAATTCGGAAAAAGAAACAGATAAAAAAAGAAAATACTTTTAAGCAGTTAATATTGTTTTAAACTTTACAATTAGCCCAGCACAGAAAAACTTCGAAAAATAGAATTACTTTAGATTTTGGTTGGTTTTGTTAAGTTTAGTGTTTCAAACGATTTCTACATACCAAATACTGATTTATCTCCCTTACATTCCCCTTAGACTTAAACTTGAATTTTTAAAAAACCATTCTCATAAGGCATGACATCATATGGATTTAAAAATTCTTACACTAGAAATTAAACAAAAATACCATCATGCATGTTCTTATTGAAAAACAAAAATTTAAAGCATTTTAAATAATGTCTAAAGTTTAATTAATTTTATTTGAAAGACTAGCCTAGAAGCCCCCCTTCAGGTAGACTTTAGGCTAGCTACTGCAGAGAGCTTTTGGGTATCTTGTGTACGTAAGAGTTATAAGAATTTAGAAATAATAAAATTATTTTATCTTTATTTGATATCTTAATTTGGCATAATCTTTCTTCGTATACACAACTGATCTCCATAGTTTGCTTAGATTTATTTTGTGTGCAATTTTTCTTTTCTTTTAAAATAACCATTCTTAAATAATAATAATAATAATTTCTTTTTAAATGATATTAGGGAACCCAAACTAAGTAATATTTTGAATACGTCACAGTATGTGAGCTAGAAAAAGAAAAAAAAAACTATATGAGCAATGTACTGTTCCCCCGCTTAAAGTTTTAATTATGGTTTAATTAGACAATATCAATTGTGCTGAAAAGCGAAATTAAAGTTAAACATTTAATAAAGAATTACTCTACTCTGTCCAATATTTAACTTTAAATGAGGTATTTATTTAATTTTTAATCGCTTGTAAGTACATTAGCTACTACCTGTTACTTATGATTCGCCAAGATTGAAAAACAGACTAACAAAGAGACGCACGTACACTGTGCTTTATTTATATCCAAGATAGAAGAAAATAGAGGATAGCCTAAAAAGCCAATTTGTAAATAAAGAAAAATGAATTTGTGTATTGAAATAAGGATTTTTAGACATTTTCAAAACATTGGTACCCTCACTAATTGAACTGCTATTATTACGAAAAAGGAAAAGAATAAATTTACAAATCTCTTAAAAATCCAATATTTGTTTGAGAGATTTGTTTGAAAGTAAATTTAAGGATTAATTAATTGGATTTTGTAAAAATAATACTTTTTAGTTTTAAATATACAATTGACCATGAGCAATCTCAAGGTTATAGGTCGCCAACAGTAGTTGTCTATTGTCACCTCCACTGACCAAAATAAGAGTGTGTAAAACTGAATTAAGTACGGAGGACAATAACTAATAAAATCTAGAAACAGAAATTATTTTTAACCATATATAACCAATAATTTATGAATATTGTTATTTTATTAATTTTAGTAAAACAAGTAATTTTATTTTTTTATACTATAATATTAGTATAAAAAAGAAATTAATTAAAAAACATAGCTAAATGATACTTTTAAGTTTTATTCATTGCATTTATTTTTTGATTCTTACCTGTTTGATGTTATAAAATATTTAATTGCACCCAGTCAGACTTTTTTTAATTATTTTGATTTTAAAATTTATAATACACACAAAAAATAATCTAACAGTTGTAAAAATGAAATGTAAAAATATTCTTTGAAAAATGTTCATACTCATTAATAATAACTTTAAACTTTATATTTTTCAATTCACTAAACATGTCTTTATGTAATGAAAAAAAATCTCTTGTTGCAAATGGCCCCTTGATGAATTTTAAAATTGCAAGTATATTTATTGAATGTAAAATATCTTTTCCTTTTTTTGTTCTTAAATTATGGAAGCACCAAATCTCAACAAAAAACATATTCAAATTTTATTGAATTGAAGATTTTGGATGATTTTCGTGTATGTTTCCGGTTGATGATGCATTTTTAAAAAATTTTTTTTTTTTTTAACTGAAATAACATCTTCAGCCACTGTAAAAAAGATTTCTGTTTCCCACCCTTGTTTAAAACTGTTCATACTATATCAAAAAAGGAGGTGTGTGAAACTGTTACCCCAGAATATTTCCACAGACTTTTGTAAAATATCTATTTAACATAAAATTAATTCACTAATGAGTAAATGCTAAAAATTTAATTTAAATCAAATAATTCTTTGATTTTTGGTTATTTATTTTATTTTTTTTTTTAAACTAGAGCTAGTGCACAGGCTGATACCTACATCTGAAATATTATATAATTTAGTTATACTATTTTTTTTTCCACAAGTAAAAATTGAAATTAATCTCCATGACGAAAAATGTTCTGATTAATTTTCATGGCAACACAGTTTCAGTCCATAATTTTACAGAAGTTTTGAAAATCTTTTTGGTTTTATTTTTTGAGGCAGGAGAAGTTGGGAATAACATTTTCCGTCCCCACAAATTCCTTCATATAAAATGGGATTTATTCTTAACTAATATCACTTGGGTTTTGTTGTTTTGTGCTATATTTTGTTTTATTTCATGTTATCACTCCAAATGATTTGTGCATAACAAACATTGAATTACCTGAGGGCTCAGAACCTTTTTTTTTTTTTTTTTTTTTTTTCTCCTTTCAGTCTATATAAATTTGGATTGATTTTAGAATTTTCAGCAACCACTTGTTAACCAAGTTGTTGATGTTTTAAATTAAGTACAAAATAGTTTTCACTGTTCTGTGACTAGGACATTGTTACTAGTTTTCCAGTAGGAGCTCATAATATGAGACTAATTAAATTAAACATTAGCATTTGCTTTGCTAATAGAAAACAGCATTTTTGTTTTCCCTCCCAAGGCCAATGATGATGATGATGAGAGACTGTAATATAGGTACTTATAGTTCGGATAAGAATGATCTTGAACAAAAAATCAACTTTCTTGTTTCAAAACAAACTATGATCAGGAATTGGAATGAAAGCAATGATGGCACCTAACTTGAATCCATCATAAACATTCAGAGTGGGGAATTAATAAATATTAAATACTTCAAGTCTCTTGGTGTATGTCGGTATATGTAGCAGTTATAACGCATTTAGTATTGGAGATAAAGAAATTGAATATAAAATAGGCTGTTTTAGGAATAATTTTTGTCTAATGATGCAAGATACTAGAAAAACAAAACCTTAATCTAAGAACTTGTCATGTTTTTAAATAACCTCATCTGATGTAGACTCTCATCTGGATGTCATGCATAGATAGCATTCAACCTTTTTAGAAATATCTAAATTATCGACTGCTTTCTCAGATCAATGATTAAAAATGGTTTCAAATGAATGAAACCTGTGGGTCTTGAAGAGGAGTCTTCGTAGACTGGTGCTACAGAATCTCAAAGAAAGAACTTTTTTTTTTCAGACCCAAACACCATATCATTTCAAACCCCATAAGGAGTACAGAGGAGGAAATGAGAGCTCCAATCTATTTAATTACTTCTGAGACTAATGCTCCATGCGTGCACGAGCACAGATGGTAAGGTATGGGAGTAGATCATTAAAAACACTCCATACCACTTCCCAAATGAATGCACTAATAGAAAACACTATTCCTGCTATCCATCCAGAGGCCAGTGTGCTGTGGTGGTGGTGGGTCGATGCTGATGACGTAGGTATTCCTAGTTGGGATAAGAATAATCTTGAATAGAAAATCAGCATCCTCTATCAAGTGTTTCAAGAAATGAGACTCAAGGTAAATCTTTCCAAAACAGAAACTATGATCTGGAATAGAAAAAGAAATCTGTGATGCTACCTACTCTGAGTTCATCATAAACATTCAGGATGTGGAATTAGTAAATACTAAACAGTTCAAATACCTCAATGTCTGGATCAGTTGTAACAAATTTAGTATAGAAGATAAGGAACATTGAACATAGAATAGGTTGTGCTACGGGCAGTTTTGTCCAACATTGGCAAAATGCTACAAAACCAAAACATTAACCATAGAACTCAATTTGTGTTCCTAAATATTCTTGTCAGATTGAGATTTTCATATCGGCAAACTTGGATCTTTGTGGCTACAAAAAAACATTGTTGAAAGGACATTTTTTTTCATTGACACTGCTGATATTTTATCTCCTCAGCAATATTTATTGTTTTAAAAGGTGATGATGTAATAACACCTAAACATATGAAAGTGAATTTATACTTTTTCTTTGTTCTTGAGAATTGACAACAAAAATAATAAATACTATTAGATTGTTTTTATTTATACTCTTTATTTATTATATTATTTATTGAAATGGTTGGCAAGACATTGGCTAATTGCCAATTAGTTTGAACTTTATAAAATGGTAAATAATAGGATTTCATTATTGTTGGTTCACATATTTTAATAATATAGTAAATGTGTGTAAATTTATGAATAAAAATTTTTCATATTTATTTCTTTATAAATTGGTAATTAGTTTTAATACAATTGTATTAGTTTTTAGAATGTTGTAAATATAAAATTATTCTTGTAAATAAACAATCTAATTAAATAAATAGAGATTTATATTTTTGTTGTAAATTCTCAAGAACAAGAAAAAAATGTATGAATTCACTTTCATCACATGTTTAAGTTTTATTACAACTTTAATGATCATTTTTTAAAACAATAAACATTGCCATCCATTCACATAAGCTTGCCAGGTTGATGACACTCTGTCTCCCTTTCCCTTTTTTCTTTGCTGTGTCCAGTGAGTTTCAAATTTTCCAAGCCTTCCTTCCTCATTCTGTATTCCAGAAATTTCTGCTGTCTCCTCCTGATTCTAAATGTCCTTTTTGTTTTCATTTTCCTTAAGATAATTTTCCCACACTACTTTAATCAAAAGGTTAGTCATTTTTCACATTCCTTCAAATAAAAGGCTACGATGGAAACTGCCATCAGTGTGAGAAAGAGCTATAACAGTGTACACAAGTAACCTATTTTCCTGAAAAAATTGTTTTAAGAGAAACATTTTATAAATTTCAACAGACAGTAACACTGTTCAATTAATCAATGCTGAATGTTTCCTTATAAGGAAACAGCTAATCTTACTATTCTTCTTTATATGCTGTGGTCATAGCTCTCCACAATTTTCTGTCCTTTGTAGCTCTTAATAAATTTTGTCTTTTTGTTATTTCTCCTAAACCCTGTTCTGATATCCATATACTTAAGCACTTCAAGTATGTTATGTGCTGTTTTCCTATCCCTCTGTCTTGTGAGTATCAGATTTTCCAAACCCTCTTTTCTCATTATGTGCCCCAGAAATTTCAATGGTCTCTTCCTGATGCTAAGTATAAATTTTCTTTTTGTTTCCATTTTCTCTAAAACTTTGTTGTTGCTCACATTTTCCCTCCATGGTATTCTCAGCATCCTTCTGTAGAACCACATTTCTATTGCTTGAAGTCTCTTCTTTATCTTTGAGATTGTCCAGAATTCACTGCCATATAGGAGGGTAGATATGATGTACCTGTTCAGTACACTTTTCTTTGTTTTTCTGTCTCTTAATATTTTGCTTAGCTTTTGAAATGCATCTTTGGCTATCCCAATGTCTCTTCAGATTTCATTATCTTCCCAGATGTTTAAATTTTTGTACTTGTTTGATTTTGGTATCTCCAATTTGTAATTTGCATGTTGGGCTCATCCTTTTGCTAACAACCATGCGTTCTGCCTTCTAGCAATTGATGTTTAGTCCTTTCTTCTCTCTTTCCTTCACTTAACATGCAGGAAGTGCTTGAAATGCTAAACTTAAAAGTACCCTTGATTTGGGACAGAGATCAAAATGTTCCCTGGAGACTGTCTTTGCTGGGATAATTATTAGAATATTGTTTTAAAAATTTTAAAGTTTGTTTAGTATATACTTTTATATATATTTTTTTCTTTCTTAATTAAGAAAATAATTTACTGTTTTGAAAAATGTCTGAATTATATTAGATAGAGAAAGTTGGATGGCTTTGTTTTAAAAATGACTCTTGAGACTGGTTAATTTGTTTATGGTATCAATTTTTTTTCCTCTAATGGAGAATAAATTGCCTCTATTTCATACTGATCAGTCTGTGTTTGTTTAAGTTGTCAGGAAAGCACTGTCATGTTTATCATCAAAACCAATGATTGATCTATTTTAAGTCCTAGCAATATTCAAGAATGCTCCAAAAGTAATGCCCCGTATTTACTTCCACAAAAATGACAACAGATACAGGCAGCACAACAGCAGCATTGAACAGAGGAAATTGTCGGCTAGTAATGATTCATTATCACCGTGAGTTATCTCCACATAGCTTTGCCAGTTTTGCCAAGAAGTTGTTATGTGGTGCTGTTAAGCATCTATCAAAGACGAGACACTTCCTGTTTTCATCCATCCGCTTTTTCTTTTTTTTTCTTTTAGCATGCGATAAACATAACTCGAGCAGGACCTTGTTCCTGAGGATGGGGATATCTTTTCCCTTAGGGACTGAACTTTATTCTCACATACATGTGTATCACTGACGCAGTTCCTCACTTTCAGTATCTTCTTCCTTTTAGCATGCAATAAACATAACTTGAGCAGGACCTTGTTCCTGAGGATGGGGATATCTTTTCCCTCTCTTCCTATATTTTTAGGGTTCGGAATTAATTTTTTGACACTGAAAATTCTCCTAAAAAGAAGTTTAAATGGGTTAAATGCAAGGCCACACTTTTTGGTTATCACCAGATTTCTAGACCTAAACCCCTATTTTTTTTTTTCATCAGAAAAAAAAAATAGGGGTTTAGTTTTCATTTAGCCTTCCTCTTTGGCATATAAATAACATTGATACAGTTCCCTAGTTGAGCTGAAAGTCATTCAAGGGTCCTCAAAATCACAAATATCTGCTTGGATCTATTGTGTAAGCCTATTCTATTCATTGGTTATGTTGGCCACCAACATCCACTTCTGATGTTGTTGGCCAACATAACAAAATAAAAGGTTATTATTTTTAGTTTATTTATCGCCAGGACTTGTTGTTTGTAGTTTTTATATCGGTTTCTGCTATGTGGTGTTTCTTATAAAAAGTCCAATTAATCTTAACGGGCTTAAGTTTAAATCCCCCATCACTTATTAATATTACTAATAATATTGGACACCTGTAGTAAAAAAAACTATTTACTGTGCATCCCAGAAAAAGACACTCTGGAGCTTTTTTATAAGAAACACCGCATAGTAGAAACTGATATTAAACTACAAACAACAAGTCTTGGCTATAATATATATACACCATGTGTAACAGAATGGTCATAGCACACCAGGCTTAATGGTGGTTCTGTATAGGATGTAGGTTCAATTCCTGTTGGCAACTGCAAATTTTCTCTGAAATCTCTCAAACATTCAGACCAGTAAATGTAATTAATACAGTTTAATTAAAGAACAGAGCATTTACTCGAATAAGTGTATGCAGAAAAACAAAACAAAACGTATGAACAGAAAATATATATATGGGATAAGTATTCAAAAAATATCCAACCTTTGGGCATAAAAAAAGCAATTTTGTACATTTAACAAATTTTATTTAATCGCTTTCAAAATACTCTCCTTGGGAGTTCACACTCTTCTCCTAGTGATTCTGCCATTGCTGGTAACACTACAGTGATAGCATGGAGCTTTGTCATTGCCTTTTTTTCATAAGTTTGACTCAAATCACTTCTCTTTCAGCCTGGTTTTCAGATTGGGGAAGAGTCAGAAATCACATAGCGCTGAGTAAGGAGCCTGTTGAACAAGTGGTGTGTTGTTTTTGTCCAGGAAAGCTTCGGTTATATGTTCATAATGAGTGTGTAAATTTTCATTGACACTCTCTGCATGCACAAATATAATGTTAAAACAGAATGCACAGTTCCTGATCATATTCCTACTTTGTGAGCAATTTCCTGGATGTGACAAATCTTCCATGACTATTTGCCACACCTCTTCAATTGGTTCCGCGTTTCGGCTTGTGGATGACGTGCCTGAGCATGCCTCATTCTCCACTGAGGTGCGACCATGTCCCACTCCTTGATCTAAGTTTTGCCCATGGTGGTTGTCCCACTCCTTGATCTGAGTTTTGCTCATGGCGTCATTGTCAAAGATCATACTGAATCGTCTGGATGGTTTGAGCTTGACTATCACTAACTTTTGGCAAAACTTGAAGCAATATCTCTGCTCGATGCGTTCGGTCATCTTGTGTGAAAACGAAAATCTGACAAGTGTGCAATACATGTCTGTACTGTAGGCCTAACACCTGGGATTTTCTGTTGCCTACTTGCACAAAGCTTTTCACACATGTGCAGGAACAGTGGTATCACCTCCTACCCAAAAGATTTTGCTCACACAGTATTTGGCTGGAAACAATAAAGCTGAATACTTTCTGAATGCCTTTCATATATATCTATATCACTTCAAATGTTATTAAAGCGGGCACTTTGAAACAGATGTCCCATTTCTATACATTAAACAATGTTTATTATTTTAAGACATATACATTCTTTTTATAAAATAATAATAATAAATTTTATAAAAATGTCTTAAAATAATTGTCAGACTTTGTCCATTTCATAATGTTTATTATGTCTATTGGCCTGCACATTCACAAAATCTTCATGAAGAAAATGTGTTCTTCACCAGGGATTGAACCTGTCACCTTTTGTTGAGGAAACCACTGTCTGATGTGGTGTGCTTTACAGCTCAGCCATGAAAAAATTCACAGTAGGCAAGGCTTTATTTTCTCTCTTTATGGAAAGCACATACTCTTCACTCAGATCAACTTCTCTAAAACCCTTATCTGCTCAGTTTTGTATCCGAAATGTAAACAAAGTAATTTCTAAAGAACTAATGGATTTATTCTTAATCTGACATTTTTATTACTTCATATGTTATTGTAGTGGAGTGAATACTTCTTATTTGAAATAGATGCCCTATTTCTATTTATTAAACAGTGTGTACTTTATTTTTCGGTCTCTGCATTTCAGGAATCTTAGTAAAGAAAATGTGTTCTTTTGAAAAAGAATATATAACTCCTGATTGTAAGGTTATTATTATAACACACACTCATACTTGGTATAATGTAATTTAAGTATTCGCTATATGTAATGCTTAGACTCCAATACAGCTGCTACAATCTCGTACCATACTCCTTATAGTATTGGACGAGTTCATGTAGTCACCAGGAGTATACTCTTTACTTCACTTTTGAGATTACTACTTTATTAAATAATACTTTTTATTTAGTATTAGTATCTACCCCTTTCTTTCACCAACGTACTTTACTTTGTAGCGTTTCTGTCTCGGATCCACTTCTAGTTCTTCTGTATGTTTTTTTTTCCTTGAACTTGTCCTTGTTGGTTTCATGATTTGTTTTGGTACTGACACATCAGAAATGGCGTACAGCATTTTAACTGGTTTTTCAGATTTTTCATCAGTTAATCTTGTTTTCAGCTAGTTTTGGAGTCATTTATGTTGGAAGTTTTTTCCTTTCACCATGTAAACCAATTTTCCAATTGTAGCTGCTATTGTGCCGTCTGCCCACGTTTCCTTTCCATCCTTGTATGCTCTAAGGAATGCTTTATTGCCAACATTGAAAGTATTGGTGTCACTTTTATTAACCGTTTATGATTTTTAACTTGGCAATAACTTGTCAAATACTGATTTTACTCTTTCGGCAAACATTAACTTCACCGGGGACATGCCTGATGGTATGTTGGGGTTAAGTGTTAACTGGTAAGCTCTCAAAACATTTTTACGTGCCTCCTCATTTAATTTGTTCAGACTTGCTTTTTTCAATGCTCTTTTGAACATTCCCACAGACCGTTCTACTTGTCTGTTAGACCTTCGGTGATACAGTGGAGTCATAATATCTTTAGAGAATAACTTGCAAAAGTTTTGAAATCCTTTTCCAGTGAATTGTTTCATTATCAGATACTATGGTATCTGGTATGCCATATCTTGCAAACAGTTCATGCAAAAAATTCACTGTCACTGAGGATGTCGGATTTTTGCACTTGTAAATTTCCAGCCATAAGTTGTAAAACTATCACTAGATAATATGCTTCATTCATAGGACCTGCAAAATCTATATGCAATCTTAACCACAGAGTGTTTGTCTTTGGCCAAGATTCTTTGCTGCTTTTTCGGTATCTTGGTGCATTCCGGTCCAATATAAAAGAAACTTCTCATGAGAGATTTAATTCTTGAAATGCCAGGATGTTCGGAATGAAAATCTTTTAATATATGTCTCTGTAACATTCCTAAATGCTCCTGCGGAAAACAATACACTGTAAAACATATACTAATAGAATGTACAAACCTCACACACATCCGTTGAAAATTCTATAACGCGAAGAACATGAAGAAATTATTTGCAAAAACTGAACCAAAAAATATATTGGATTTTCTAAAAAGAATTGGTCTCTTATCAAAGATATAGACTGATGTATAAACAACATATCCTACCTTTTATCATTTTTTCAAATAAATTGTCCTTATCGAATGGAAATTCTTGACTTAAACAAAATACCTAGGATTATTTTGCAGTGTGCAAGCAAATAAGCTCTAGGTTGCTAAAAATGTTCCATACAAAATAGGCATTTAAAATTCATATAAACTGGATTTGGCATTAAATAACCCACAGTGGTTGATATGCCATAAAACCCAAACAAACAAACACACTCAGTATTACAATTCTTAGTCTGTACAGCACCATTGCATATCGAGTATGTGTTCAATTCTTGATTCTGTTCTTTTTTAGTTTCTTTTAATTGCTTCTTTATTTTTTAGCAATAAAAATATCCTTTTCTGCTTTTCTTTAATTTCATCCAGCGTAAATCGTAATTCCTGTACTATGTTGCACAGAATGTTTTTAATTTCCATCTCACTCTTTAGCACTGCTATAACAGTGTCCTCCAATGGTTCCACAGTTTTAGGTACTAACCTAGATAATTCATCTGCATGTCCTCATTTTTTAAACTGTTGATACATCATCGTAAAACTATAATTTAACAGGATGGTACTCCAGCGCTTTAATCTGTTAGCTGTAGGTATACCATTCTTTGAGCCATATATTGCTTATAATGGTTTATGGTCTATTTACAATGTGAAATTTATGGGATTTTTCATAGTGAATATGATTGCTAGAGTTTCTTTCCCTCTCTGGCTGTAATTTCTCTCTGCTGGTATGAGCGAGTGTGAAACATGAGCAAAAGTGTTCATTTTACCACCATCATATTTGTATAAAATCACCACTCCAACACTACAGCTGATGCCACTACAATTTTGCTTTTGGATCATAGTGCACTAATGATAAATCAGACATTTTTTTTATCTTGTCAATAGCTTTTTGACATTTATGATCCCAATTCTATTTTACTCCTTTTTTCAATAGATTGTTAAGTGAAGCTGTCAAATTATGTATATTATGTAAATAAATTTGTTAAAAGCCAGTCCTGAAAAAGCTTGTGGTTTTATGTTGGTTGGTGTAGGTATATTTCTAATTGGATTTGCCATTGGCAGATCTGGTTTCCTACCATTTTTATCAATAATTTGACCCAGGTATTTTATTTTTGGCAAAAACAATTCACATTTTTCTTTACTAAGCTTGAATTCGTATTCTCTTAGTTTTTGCATAATTGTTTTGACATGCCTAACTTGTTCTTCTTTTGGCATACTCTTCATCAAAATATCGTCCAGATATGCCACTGCGAAATCGCAATCCACCAGCATGGTATCCATGGCTTGTTGAAAAATAGCTGGTGCCACCTTTATGCCAAAAGGAAGTCGATTAAACTTATATAAATCATTGTACATATTTATGGTCATTAATTCAAAGCATTGATTTTCAATCTGAATTTGTAAATATGCTTTAGAGAGATCCAGCTTTGAAAATATTCTTCTGCCATTCAACTTTGAAAAGAATTTCTCCTGGGTTTGGTAATGGGTAATTGTGTGTTTTGAAACAACTATTTAATCCAGATAAGAAATCCATGTAAACACAAATTTTATCATTTTTTTTCTTTATGTACACTGCTTGTGCAGCCCATTTTGAATGGTTTATTTTCTTCAATATACCAATTCTTTCTAGTCTGTCCAACTCTTCATTTACTTATTTTAATACTGCAAATGGTACACTCTGTTTCAGTTTAAATACTGGTGTCAAACCTTTTTTTTTTTTTTTCTTGAAAATTCGTCTTGAATTTTGAACACTAACCCAGTTCTTTAGACAGAACATCAGGAAAATATTTTTTTTAATTCTTCCTTTTGAAATTTGTCACTTGTTCACTTACATTTTTATAATAAGTGTTTATCATCAAATCCCACTGTTCAAATAGTTCTATCCAGTCTGTACTGAATAGATTTGTTGCATTTCTTAAAACATAAGCTATTGTTTTCACCTGCTTATTTTGAAAATAAACATCACATGTTATTTCTCCATCCCCCAAATAATTTCTCACCAGAAACTAAAGTTGCAACTTTGTAAGTCCTTTTCAATAAATGTTTTCCAGTTTCTTTCTGTGTGGATTCATTTACTATTGAAATATCACTACCAGTATCTAGTAACATTTTTACTCCTACATTATTGATTTGCACGTTAACAAATTTTCTTTTGATTCAAGTGCTTATTTTTTCCGTTGCAATATTGTGTATTAATTTCTTCCTGCAAAAATTTTTTCTTGTTTTATTTCTGCAGTGTCATTTGATATGTCCTTTTTTATCACAGTCACAGTTATAGCATTCTGCATTTTCCCATGGTCAGTCTTTCCCAAGATGTAATTTTCCACATCTGGAACAAGGTTTTATATTCTCTTTTTTTTTTTTTTTTTTTTTTGTGCATTTTTTGTTAGCTTTTATCAATGGACATTCTTTATTCTGAAGTTTTTCAGTATTATGTTTCAGACTTAGCATTGTTTGGCAATCATCCACTCTTTCCTGTAGTGTTGCATTATTATTATGTTCAATGTTTGCTAAAATTTTTGTTTGTACTTCAGCATCTTTTTCCACTGTTAGACCTTACATGAAAATTAATCCCTTGAACATATCCAGTCATTTCCTTTAGTTTAAATCGTTCACATTCTCTGTTGATTGTACCCACATACATGACAAAATCTTCACTCCCTTTTTTGATGAAACTCGTGTATCTCCAACAAGCATGGAACAGAGAGCACTTGTTACTAAAAGTTTTTGTCAGAATGTGTAGTGTGTCTTCAAACCCTATTTTGACCTGGTTTTCTTGGTAAAATATAATTGCATTTCTTTTCATACTCTATTGGAGCTATTTTCCTAGCAACAACCTGTTTTATTCATCTTCCTTCCAGCCACTGCATTCCTGACTAAATATTTTTTAATGTCTGAAAATATGCAGCAAAAGTCAGCCTGTCATCAGGATTGTTTATGAATGTAGTATTTTTTCTTTTGTTGATGGCTTTATTGTCTTGCTTGGGGTGAAATGATAAAAAAATGTTTTACTGACACAGTAGGGCTATTAAGTGTACCATAAATGCTTTGCTAATGAATTTACTGTAGAAATGCATAAAAAATCAGGAAAATGGTATTTGTCAGTGGTCAAGAATTAATGGAAACATTACCAGCAAAATAGGACTCATATAAATGTCTAGCTAATGGTTTTACTATAGAATTGTGTTGAGAATTTGGAAGAAAGGGTCAGGAATTCCATGAATAGAATTGGCTTATTATATATTGTAAAACTTCACACAATCATTATTTAATAGCTTACATACATTTTCTTGCTGCAAATATATCAATAGTTTTCTGATTATTTGTGTTATGTAATGAATAAATGAGGTTTTTTTTTTTTTTTTTTTTTTTTTCATTGGTTTATAAAAAAATGCATCTTCTATTTACAGGTGATTAATACAACTGGTTTTATGCAAGGATTATATAGCACAGACGAACAGAATTCCGATAATGTCAAGGTTAGTTGAAAACCTTTTTTATTCCTCCTATTTTATATATATATATATATTACTAGTGTTTGCCTAATAAAATGCTCCAGTCTCCCCGAGTCCTGTTTTCTTTATTGCCTTGTTTGGAGTGAAATGATTTTAAAAAAAAAAAAGAAAAGAAAGAATTGTCAACTAGTATCAAGGTGAATCTGGATAGATATTGCTACATAACTATCAACAAAAGATTCAGGAATGCTATGGTTTACCGCAAAATCTACCCAAGTGCCGACTGTGGAAGCAACCATCACCCTGTCATATGTAAACTAAGTGGGGAAACTACAGAAACTGAAGATGCCCAATTTGCAATACAACCACCTCCTGAGTGACTCGAACCTGAAGGAAAAATATATGGACAGTGTGAAGAGTAGATGTCAGGGGGACGAAATGGAAACTCGAAATGAGGCACACGAAGAGAAGCTTTAGTGACATCAACAAACAATATCATCCCAAAGGAGTATGGACAAATAAGAAAAAAAGTGGATGGATCACTGATGAGATTCTCGACATGATGCAAAGGAGACAGAGAACTCTGCCAAGATACGGAACGGAATACAGAAAAATGCATAAGTAAATAGGGACCAAATGCAGGCAGACTAAAGAAGAGTGGCTAAACAAATGATGTGCAGAAATAGAGAGACTGAGTATCACTAATAAAGGAGACATGCATAAACAAATAAGGCAACTAACAGGAGAGAAGGTGTACTCGTCAACAGGCTGCATGAAATCCAAGGATGGAATGCTCATATTAGAGGAGGAAAAATTCATCAGTTTTGGAATGTATATACTGAAGAAGTCTTCCATGATGAAAGAGAACAACCAGCAATACACAGAATTATGGTTGGGCCTGAAATTCTAAAAACCAAAGTAGGAGTGGCACTGGCCAAATTGAAGAGAAACAAGGTAGCAGGACCAGATGGAATTGTAACAAAGATGCTGACAGTCTTAGATGATTTTGGCATAAACAAGATTACTGAAATAATAAATGAAATCTACAACAGTGGGGATATACTGGAAGACCTAAGCAGATCTATTTTCATTGCATTGTCTAAGAAACCAGGTGCAAACGAATGTGAACTCCACTGAACAATTAGCCTAATGTGCCACGGTACAAAACTAATCATCCGTATTCTGATGAATAGCGCGTGCATCAGAATCGGGCCAGAGATAGGACAAGAAGAATGCAGGTTTGTTAAAGACACCAGCGCAAGGAATGCGATATTCATGCTCAGAATGTTATCAGAAAGAGCGCTACAAATGCAGAAGAATGTGCACCTGTGTTTTATAGATTATGCAAAGGTATTCGACAAAGTATGCCACAAAGATATGTTGGAGCTGCTCAGCAACCTTGATGTATTCAGGAAAGACATTAGAATAATCAAAATCCTCTATTGGCAGCAAACCACTTACATAAAGATAAATGAGTTAAACAGATATACAAAAATAGAAAGGGGTGTAAAGCAAAGACACTAACCTATACAGTGAGACAGTTCTGAGAGAACGGGAAAGCCTACCTGGATTCATCATTGGTGGCCACAATCTTAACAATATAAGATACACAGATGACACAGTGCTGATAGCAGACATGGAAAGGAAATTACAAAACCTCCTACAGAAAGTAGCAAAAGAGAGAGAGAGAGAAAGAGGAACTAAGTATAAACTACAAGATGGAATGCATGATCATCAGCAAAAAGATGAGCCCAAAATGTGATTTACAGATTGGGACACTAAAATCAAGCAAGTGTGGAAATTTAAATATCTGTGAAGTGTACTGACAGAGGATGGTAAGTGCAACACTGAGGTTCAAAGACATATTGGGATGGCCAAAGATGCATTCCAAAAGCTAGGCAGAGTATTACATTGGTAACGAAGAACAGAATACTGAACTGCTATGTGATATCTGTCCTCCTTTATGGCAGTGAAATTTGCACGGTCTGCTCAAAGATGAAGAAGAGACTTGAGGCAACAGAGGTGTGGTTCTACAGACAGATTCTAAGGATACTATGGACTGAACATGTGAGTAATGATGACATTTTGGAGAGGACAAAAACAAAAAGGAAACTCATACTTAATATAAGGAAGAAGCAGCTGAATTTTGGGGGACACGTAATGAGAAAGGAACGCTTGCAAGATCTGATATTCACAGGGAGGATAGAGGGAAAGAGGGACAAGGGAAATCAATATATGACATACTTAGCGGGCTTAAGCAAATGGATGGTGGAACAGAGCCTGGGAGAAATAACAAAAAGTCAAAGCTTATTGAGAGCTACAAGGGATGGGAGGGAATGGAGAGCCATGCTCACCTACGTCCTGAAGGGACATGGCACATAAAAGAAGATTGCTTTGGTTAATATGAATTAATTCATACAAGAATGGCATATAACATCACATTGTACATTAATGACTGGTTGATAAAGCAAAGCAAAAATGTGTGTACAGAGGAAAATACAAGAGAGAAACTTCTAGATCACATCACATTAAACTCACAGTAAGGCATTTTGTTAAAAGTCACTAGTTAAAATGTTGACTCATGACTGAAAGTACTGACCATTATCTTCTTTCTTCTCTATATGCTGTGTCCACTCAGGACGTAGGCAATCATCACTCTCCAAAATTCCCTGTTCTTTGTATCTCATAATAAATCCTGTCTTTTTATTATTTCTCCTAAACCTTGTTCCAGTTACTCAAGCTCACTGTGCATTTCATTCCTGTGTCCATCTTGTCTTTAATCTGTCCTGTGAGTACCAGGTTTTCCAAGCCCCCTTTCCTCATTATGTGTCCTAGAAATCTCAATGGTCTCTTTCTGATGTTAAGTATAAGTTTCCTTTTTGTTTTTATTTTCTCTTTGAGATTCTTGACAAAATCCAAAGAAGGATCTGCAATGTAATATGTACTGACTTGACATCTTGGACTTCAGTCATTCTTTCATAGATGTGATGTGTCTTTTCTACAAATATTTTCATGGCAACTGTTCTGATGAGCTCTCTTCCCTGATGCCCCTACTACATGAATTTAAACGTGCTGCTTGATTCTAGCCTTACTTACTGTTGAAATAGTTAAATGCAACAACTTCTACTCTACTTTTCTTTCACTTCCTGGCAGTGAAACTCCCTTCCCTTTACTTGCTTCCCTGATAACTACAATCTTCAAAAATTTAAATGCAACAGCAATGTGATCTCCGTTCTTCTTTATCCTTTCCTCAATCTCCACTATATACAGTCTTTTCCCTCACTTTCACTCTCTGTAACCCCCTGTGTGCTAGTAGCTTTTCTGCCTTGCTTGAGGTGAAATGCTTTAAAAAAAAATGTTCTGTCCATGGTATCTTCAGTATTCTTCTGTAGAACCACATTTGCTTCAGGTATCATCTTCATCTTTGAGGAGATTGTCCAATATTCACTGCCATATAAGAAGAGTGATATAATTCAGTAAACTTTTCTTTGTTTCTAACAAAGTTTTTTTTTTTTTTATTTCTTAATACTCTGCTTAGCTTTTGGAATGCATCTTTGGCTGTCTTCCAATGTGTCTTCAGATTTCAGTGTTGCACACTTCCCAGATATTTAAAGTTTTGTACTTGTTTGGTTTCGGTATTTCCAATTTATAACTTGCATGTTATGCTGTTTCTTTTTCTAATATGCATATTCTCTTCTTACAGTTTCCCAACCTAGATATCTGTTTATTTCCTTTAAAAATATCTATGTAATTTTTGACTTACTGATGACACTGATTTGTCTAAGTTTTTTTTAGTATTGATAAAATTGTTTAACATAAACCAATTTTGATGCATTTTCACTACTTTGACTTGATGTATTTAAAATTAAAATAATCCCTTTTTTTTTATTTACACTATTTATATTCAGACTATTGTCCTCATCTTTGGTGTTGTTATTACTACGTTTCAGCCTTTGTGTTCTCTGGCTTTCATCAGGTGCTTAACCGAGATAAAATAATCTAGTAGAATCCTTATTTTAATGTCCTTAATTTAGTTCTGGTAAAAAATTTGTAGGCTATCTGGAAAACCATTTTTAAGGGCTCATAGTGTGTAAACTATTTGGAACAAAGTTAAAGTGAAGCTGAATGTAGTTTATTTGCATTAAAAAATTATAAGGGGTATAAACATTGAGCTTTGTATTATTATTTTTTTTTTAAGTATTAAATTTGTAAGAAACCAAAGCTGACAAAAAACATTTTTTGTTCTAGAAAAATATTTTAGCCCTATGCAGAAGTTTGTTTGCTAAATGATTGTCACATGTAATAAAAATGTATGAATATGTGGTAAAAATATAAAAGTTTTCTTAAACTGCCTAACAGGTCTGCTGATATCATGAAAATATACAATTTTAAGAATGTTAAAAAAAATTGAGCACTTTTTGATGGATTATGGCTCAGTATGAGAAATCGGAGTTGTGTTCGAATTCTAGTCAGGTTTGTTACATTTACTTATGCACAAATACCTTTTGGAAAGGTATGAATCTATTTTTTCTCCCATCAGCTACAAGATGAATAGCAGGACAGACTGGGTCCTATAGCCTTGGTTGGCAACTAGTCTAATGCAGTAACAAACAGCAGCCTACTGCAGGAAAACCTTCTGCCTAATCAGTCATGAGTTGTGAAAGACATGATTGTCTGGCACTTAACTGAATAGTAACATTCCTATGACAGAAATGAATATGTTTACTGCATCAGATCATAAATGGCAGGAAAACTATTTTGGATGCTGTATCTGGTAAAGCCACTGATTTGTAAATTGACAGCATCATGATAGATGTAACAAAGGTATTGACGGAGGAAGTGGTAGATCATTTTAAGGAACTTGAATTGATTGCAAAGTCACCAGAACCCTTAGAAGGAGGGGTAGTGCTGGGCATTTAAGCTGAAGAGAGGAAAAGTGAACTGGTGTTTGGAAGGGGCAATGGGGCCCCATAGGTGACAAGAGAGATGAGTAGGTGGGACTTGTTCTCAGTCTGTGGAAAGCTGTTGGGGCACTACCCCGTAGCTGAATGCCTGCGACTGGCATGCAGTGATGTGAAAAGAGGAGCAAGTGGGATAGACTGGGAATTTAAAGTTGATGACAAAACTGGGGATCTTAGTTGAGGCAAAGAAAGAGGACCCCTGTGACTGGGTCTTGGCACATATGAAAAGAGGCGGGATATAGCCTGTCGAATCAAAGTTTTGGTACCACATAGTGCCTAAGGTTGGACAGAGAAAGAGACAGTGTCAAAAAAATTCAATTTTCACCTACGGGTAGAGGAATCAGAGAGATACATCCTCGAATACTGTTATATAAGAGTAAGTATTGTTACCGACATTGTGGTTTGAAACTTGATTGCCAGTGAGAGACATGGATGATTCCATTACTAAGTAAATCACATGATCTTAAAGGAAGTGAATAAATAGGAAGTACCGTGATGACTATACATTCACTCTTCTTGTCTATCCACTATTGCTATACGTTCACTCTCTCTACTCCACTACTATATGGTTTATGATTCTCTTCTGATCATTAAACTATTTGGCGATTACTACTTGAAAAAGTATTGTTAGTGCGGATATTATTGGAAAGCGTTACTACTAGTATTGGTGTCTATGAAGTTTTGAATATAACGAGCATTTTTGGAAGCGATAGCAAAAGTGACAAGCGAAGCTGTTCAACATCCCAAAAGTGGTGACAAGGATTCACAAGGAATCACAAAAAATACTGATGAGGAATGGCTAGCCAGAATTCAAATAGGGGAAGAGGGTTGGGTGAAGCCACCAAACACTTGCTGCACGATGCAATTGGGGAGAAGAGTGATGACTTATCATTGATGGGATGCCACTGCATATTTTTGATTTAAGGTGAGTGGTCCTTGCAGATGATGATGTGAACATGATAGAAATGAATCGACACCAATGCAAAGACCGCAGAGAGAGTGCAAAGCACCAACCTGGGCATGAGGCTATGTTGTATGAAATTAACTTTCAGGATCACAGGGACCTGTAGTTTGAATGAAGGAAAAAGAGAAAATGGAATGTTGCTTACCTCGTGGTGGGGAAGAAAAAGAAGTGGCGACAAATGATTTCATTTATAGAAAGATGTTATATCAAACTAGGGAAAAAGATGAATCATGGGAAGGAAGGAAAACTATAAAACTCGACCAAAAATAGGAGTTGGCGATTTTGTTTGTTTTGTACGAGAAAGGTTGCAGGAGAGGAAGAAGGAGATTTGAGAGTAAGGAAGGAAGAGAGAAATCCTGGGAGAAACTTTTTTTTTTTTTTTTTTCTAGCTTTCAAACTACAAGAGCAAAGATCGGACTGATAATCCAAAAGACATATCGTAAGGTTCTTTTGGGTGAGCAAAGATTGGGCTGATAATCCGAAAGATATTTTATCAGAAGGTTCTTTCTGGAGAGTGAAGATTTAACTGAGAATCCCAAGTGCTGTAAGGTTCATACTGCAAAGCAATTGTTTGATCAACAACCAAATGCATTCTATCAGAGGGCAGTCTCTGCAAAGACTATACGGCAAAGCTAACCAGCATCGATACTAGAAATGTCTTTTGCTTAATTTAATTTTTTTGTGCAATGAAACTTGTTACCATTTTCCTGAAATGTTTCTTTCTGTTTTACAGGATAAAGAAAGCAAGATTGCTTTTCTCCAAAAGGCACTCGACATTGTGTGTAAGTATTCATCAATATTTCAGTCTATTCAGCTGAATTTTCCTGATCTAAAGTGCAACTGACTATCCAATGCTAAATCTCCTGCATGAAATCCTGCTGACCATTTCTGACTATTCAGTACCATTTTCGATAAATTGTACAGCCTATTTTTGTCTGAGTTGCATTTTTACTTTTCTTAAGAAAACCATGCAGAATCATGTTACTTATTTGCTTCCATCTTTTTAATGTTGGAAACAATAAAAAAATATGTCAACTTTCACATTTTGTTTCTTAAATAAAAAGGGCATGTTGGTATGACTGCTGTCACAGTACAATAAAAAAGATCTCTCTGAATTAGATGTTAAAACTAAATGCTCCTAATGCCATCTAACAACAAAAAAAGAATTAGCATATTGTACAAAGTAAGATAAATGCTAATTAGGAAAGAGTATTTATCTTGCTTTGGACAAAATGTTCATTCTGTTTGTTAGATAGCATTAGAAGCATTTGGTTTTAAGTGACTTCCTTCAAAAAGATCACTTTTGATTGTATTGTGATGGCTGTCATATCAGAGGGTATTTATCTTGTTTTGGACAAAATGTTAATTCTGTTTTTATTGTTAGATGGCATTAGGTATGTTTAGCTTAACTATATTTGCAAATGATCTCTCGGCCAAAACTTGAATTTTCCACTAATTTCACTTTCCACGTCAATAAACATTACATTGCTTGCACATCCTAAGATAGAATATGTAACCATCTGACTTTATACAGTACTGTATTATTCACAATCTAGGTATTGCTTATGTTTACATCATACTGAAGGCCTCGGTTCTGATTTGATTACTAAAGTTGAGCAGTATTGATCCAGGTTATTACGTAGATAGATTTTTGGAACATTCGGTTCAGTAAGCTATGGCGGAGTAAGCCCTGACAAAAAAAACAAAAAAACAATTTGGAATGTGGTTAGAATTTAAGAGAGGCAGGTGTGTACAGTGACAAACTAGCATGTTACATCTGCTTGTGGGAGGGAATGTTACTGCTGATGGCAAGGAGATACCGTCTCTAAAAATGAAACACTGGAACCTTTAGAGCAAAAGTTGTGACCGCTAATTGTACAAAGTCTCTTGGATGGTTTTCTGTCGAGAGAGGAAAAAAAAACATTAGGATCATGATCTCTAACCCTGCAACCTCATGTTTGTTCATGGATGGTTCAAGGCAGTATTGCAGTATTCCTGTTCTCAGTTATTTAGATAAAAGTAATTACACTTCACCTTTCAAATGCTTTCAATAGATTTTCTTTTCTCATTCCTGTTGTTTCCCATTTGATCAAATCTGCAAGTTGTGTCTGCAAAGTATCCAGCCATTTAAGATTAACCAAAAAAAAAATATATATATATATAAAGTAGACTCTTTGAAGTACTCCTCTCCAAAAACTTCACATCTTTTTACAGCATTTCTTCGACTTTTCAAAACCGTTTACAAAATCTTTTGGAATCATTTGTTGGTTGTTTAGTTATATTCTTCTTAATCAGTGCTACTTAGATACACGGTCCACACAGGGGAAAACTTTTTTTTTTTTTAAATAATTTTTTTACATTCAGTCAGTTATGTGCCATGTGTGATACATGCTTGGGCAATCATGTATCTTTTGATACATGACTGACAAAGTAGATTTTTTCCCACAATAGGTTGCCATTTCTTTCTATAGTATACCAGTTGCCATCCAAGGCTATAGAACCCGGTCTTTCCTGCTATTAACCCATAGCTGGGTATTAGCATGTAAATGAATGTTATGGATTCGAGTGGAATTTGAACTCAGCTCTCTTATTCCTCAATCCAAGCCTCTATCCATTACTTTAGCATTCTTTAAGCTAGTGGTTCTCAACCAGGGCCCATATGGACTCTTAGAGTCCATATAACATTACTGGTGTCCACAAAGAATAATAGCAAATTGATGGTCCACGGTAATATTTTAGTGATCCGTAGAACAGTTTCACTTCGGAACAGTTGCTACAACTGAGAATTAGAATTTACTTCAAAATAAAGCATATGCATTTACTATTTCTATAATACAATTCCTAAACATATCTATTAGTAAAAACTAAAATAAGCGTAAAAGTGGTCCATGGGTAAAAAGAAGTTTAAACCTTCCTCAATACTTGCAGAATTGAAAAAATACTGATTCTTTTTATTAATTTTTTAAATTTCTTTTTTTATCATTTTAGAATTGTGGGTGGGGTGGTCTTCTTCATAATATCGATATAGTGATCCCTGACTTTTACAAAGTTATCTTGACTTAGTTTTTGTTATTTACAAAGCTGTGCCTTGTAAATGAACTTACATAATTGATATTTGCATATTTTTTAATACTTTTGAGTTACATAAATTTTTGTTCTTCAATGAAAAGGAATCTTTTTTGTAAAAAATGGAAAAAGAAAAAAAAGAAA
Source organism: Acanthosepion esculentum (assembly GCA_964036315.1). Classification (NCBI taxonomy): domain Eukaryota; kingdom Metazoa; phylum Mollusca; class Cephalopoda; order Sepiida; family Sepiidae; genus Acanthosepion; species Acanthosepion esculentum. Next base: position 59,360,505 of record OZ038508.1, on the reverse strand, counting down.
AAAGTTTCACTTGAAAAACAATTGCTTGTTTGCAAAAGGTATATATCCATTTGTTCTCTTATGACAAAAATCTTTTTGTAAAAAGAAAAAAAAAAAGTAAAGAAAAAGTTTGTTTCAACAAACAATTGCTAATCCTTGTTTTAAATATTTATCCATTTTATTTTTTAAATATTTTAATATATATCTGTTTTGTTTTTAATTAAATCTTTTTGTAAAATTAAAAAATCTGCTTTTGTATGCAATTATCAGTAATGTAAGTGTAGTTTCACATTTGGCATTTGTAAATAAACACTAAGTTCTGATAACTCTGTAAAAGGTTAGGGATTAACTTTTACACTGTATCGATATTATGAACAGGACCCTTCCTTCTAAACTGATGAAAAAAAATCAGTATTTTTCAATTCTGACAAGGAATTCTGGCATAAGGACGGTTTTACAAATACTAACTTACAAAAGTTATTTCCCCAGAAGTTTTTTCTTATATTTTTATTTTTTTAATTTTTTTTATGAGTGACCTAGTCTACTCAATTGGTGCCCAGTTCAAAAAAGATTTATAATTTTAGGAAGAACCAAACGTTGCAGGGGGCTAACTCTGAACTGGAAGTGCTGACAGATCTGGGTGATGAAGAAGCAGGTGCATTGTTATGGCAGTGCAGTGGTCACACATTCACTCAACAGCTGCTCTCTGTGTAACGTCGTAGGAATGTGTTCAAACACGCTCATTAATTGCCAGGTTGCATAAAGGGTTGTAAAACTTTCTTTCCAGGCAGACGTATTCTTTAAGACTGTTAAATTCAGCAGGAGCGATTCAGAATAAATAAATAACTTTCAGATGAGATTCAGACTTGTCCATCTCATTGAGGAATTACGTTTTAGTTCAAGAACTTCATGGATACAGAAAGGACAAGCAACTTCATCCAGCAATGATCTCACATTGTATTTGAGATGGTATATAAATATTCTTATGATTGTGGGACTTATTTCAAAGTGACACCATCATTTTGGTTTTCTACATTTTAGTTTAACAGTCAATGAATTTAATGGTGAAAAATTGTTGTGATAAAAAGCTGGAATGTCAGGTGAAATGAAAAAAAAAATCTATAAAATTAAGAGAGAAGATTCAAACAGTCTCACTTTGTATGTTTATGTCGTTTCTTTTTCATTTAAATATTTTGAGAAAACTTATATATGGAAAGATTATTTATCGCAGAAACGTTACTTTTTATGTAATTATGTCTGTTTCTGCTTCAGCCTTAGTCACTGGTAGACAATTACCTATGAAACCATCTAAGGTAGTTGCTGGCCATGAACCAGAGAAAACCAATGAGTTCCTTCAAGTCTTAGCTGAAGCTATCAATAAGCAGGTAAGACAATTATTTCTAATAAATATTTTATCCATCTCTTTCAGAGTAAAAACTATTGTGCTTAGGCAATGAAGAATTTAGAAAAGAAATCTGATGACTCATCTACAAAGTGAGTCATCAAAATATGTTTGGTTGCAAAATAATTCATATTAGATAAATATGTTGGCATTTGCTACTGAAATAGCTTCTATTTTTTTTTTTTTAAATAACTGTTCACCCAATACAAGACCCAAGAGCCATACAAGGTAGAGGATTACTAAATAAAGTTGTTGTACATATATAAGAGGAGGAAATAAGTGTAGATTCTGAGGATATGTAGGATAGATAATAGTTGACTATACACTTGAACTTGAGGTTAGGGATTGGGAAGACATCTTCTTGGGAGTATGTTTCACAAAGTGGCAGTTCTTGGGAAGAAGCTGCCTGGGTGAGATGTCCTACTTACTTATGGATTACAAAGGATGATTTAACCATGTGTGGCAGGTTCTTAGATGTTAGGATCTGAACTGGTGGAACTAAGGAGTGTAGGTCGTCTGAAAATTTACCATATAAATAGTGACTGGCCTATAACATTGACATTTGTGGGGTAGAGGCTGTAGGGTTGAAAATAATTCATCACTCACAAGGCCGCATAAATATCTTCTGAACTCTATCAAGCCTGGAAAGTGAAGATTGGGTAGCACCAGCCCAGATGTGGTAGTAATATTCCATTTTTGGTCCGATCTGACTCTTGGAAAAAGATGCAGCGTGGCAGAAATTTGGTCATTTCTGGAGTGGCACAAAGTCATTTATTAATTTTCGTTAGCATTTCTTTCAGTTTTTTTTTTTGTGTTTTTATGCAAAAGTTGTTATTCTATAATTTTTCAAATGGCCTGATCGGTGAGGTGCTCTCTGTGAAAAACAGGCTTTCAAGCATTCAAGATGTGGGTTTGTCTCTCTTACAAGATGCTTTATTTCCAATGCTTGCTACTGATTTAGTGGTTACGGCGTTACAGTTGGAATAAAGAGAACCGAAATAAGGTCGAAGAAAGTTAAGACTAATAATAGTAGCTTTTTTTGTTGTTGTCTGTGCTAGTCTCAGAGGATCAACAACATTTCTTGGGGATGCAAAAGGAAAATATTTTTCTTTCCTCTGCAGTGCATCCTCAATTTTTCTGGATGTGAAACAAAGAGAGAAATTGAAATTATCCCAGCATTTTTCAATTAGCCGAACTAGACCCACTCTTGTGTTCCGTCTCGGACAAGCGTTTTCAGAACTTAAAAGGCCGTGCTTTTATTGAGCAATTTGCAGCATTCAACATCTCTTGTAAATGAAGCAGACATAAATGATTGGTTCAATGCAGACGGCCCTTGGCTCGTGTTGCTCTTATAACTGTGCTGGAAAATGTTGACAAAGGGGATGGTGATGGTAACGATTTTGCCCGTGCACAACAGTCCCAGTGGCTGATTTCAAACCCCCAAAGCAATGGTTATATTTGACAAATGTTTAATTTGGGGTTGCACTATCAACCAGAAGCTAGTGCTTGAAACACCGGTTCTTGTAGGATCATTGAAGTTAAGCAACATCGAGCTTGGTCAGTTCTTAGATGGGTGACCACTTGAGAATACCAGGTTCTGTAAGCTTTGGTGTGCAGGTGGTGTAATGGATAACAGCTCAGAATTGGAAATCGAAGCGCCAAGTTCCAATTCTACTCGGGTTTGTTCTATTCACTTATGCGCAAGTACCCTTGCAGAAAGGGATGAATCCACTTCTGCTTCCTCCTGCTATGCTAGGACTTGTATCAGTAACTCATTATTATCTCTAAAATATTCTTACAATCTAAAAATATTTTCTGGCTCTAAATAACCTGCAAAAGTTTGATTACTTTAGTTTTTTTTACAGCTTATCAATCAACCAGACGCTACCCATACAAATATCCATCCAGATATGGGCAAAAATATGATGGAAATTTATATTGTTGTGATGGGAGTGGGAGAGGGGGTGATAAATAACCAGCAGAATTTGTAATTTTTAAGCTAAAATGTCTTTTGTGAGTTCCAGTCTAGTTTTGTTTTGTTTTATGGCATATCAACCTCAATGGGTCATTTCATGCCAACAAGATTTTTATTGCTGGCAATATTTTTTTCTTCAAAAATGTATTGCTGGTAATAAGTTTTCCACAAAAAATTTATTGCTGGTATTAAAACCTATTTTGACACTTTCATAGTATTGTGATCCCAGTTTGGTGGGGGTGGGGTGTTAACCATTTGCCCATAGCTGAGACCCCAACAGGTGCTACCACCCCCCAGGTCAGGGCGGACATGGGAACACCAGCAATCGAGGTGGATCCACACTCCTCAAAACCTCCTGATCAGATTCCCCGCTGTTTGACACAGTTTATCATCTCACTCAGGACGCAGATGTAGTTTATCGTCATACCCAGGATGGATTTCAATCTATAATTTGTAGTCTGTCTATATTTCTGAGATGAGGTATTATGTACAGTATTTACATTAGTCGGACTATTGTCCTCATCTTTGTCGCCATATTTGTCACAACATTTCGGCCGTTGTACGCTCCGGCCTTCTTCAGGTAGTTGGAATTTCGAACCGAACCCTTTATTTCGATCACTAGTTCCATGAGCCATGTTTAATGGATGTCAGTTATCAGTTATTTCCTGGTAATTTTCCTCTGAAAGTTCTCCACTGCCTGAACCGGGTATTGAACTCACACTCTTTGGGTCTGTCACTGGATCTAACCACCGCCTTTATCCACTGTACCATGTGTCCTTGAGGAAAATTACCAGGAAATAACTGATAACTGACATCCATCAAACATGGCTTGTGGAACTAGAACAGTCTACCCCAGTGATCGAAATAAAGGGTTCGGTTCGAAATTCCAACCACCTGAAGAAGGAGTGTACAACGGCCGAAACGTGACAAATATGGCGACAAAGATGAGGACAATAGTCCGACTAATGTAAATACTGTCTATAATTTGTATTTTGGAAAATGCAAAAAGGATGATCAATTTTTATAAGTTAATAAGCATCCCAAACTGAGCATATGTAATGCATAATGGGATAACTATGTATAAATTTTTATATATCAAGAACAGTTTTGGAGGAAAGATGTATGACAAAGTGAAAAAACTTTTTGTGTGACACGTTTCGTCTCTTGGGACTTCATCAGACTAGGTTTGTAGTCAAATCAGCACTCTGGGTTTGTAGCTGCATCAATGTAAACAAACCTGATCCGAAGAAGTCTTAAACTATTTCCACTTTGTCATACATCTTCCCCACCACCAAAAATAAGGCATATTGTAAATGGCTTCTAAATGATTTTACTACAGAAATAGATTGAAACTCAGAAAAAAAAAAAAGGTATGATTTGTGGTCAGGATTTAAGGCAAGTAGTAGTCACAGAAGAAGGACTTCCATAAAACGGAAAAGCTACCTTCCTTTGTGCTAGCAATGTGAATTTGCAAACATAATTTTTGGTTCCCATCTAATATAAACCTACTGATACATCATAACAGCAAACCTCAGCAGCAGTGTTGCTTTTCCATCAAGTTCATAACAGACTTACAGTGTTAAATTTCTGTTGTAAATGGGATTAAGCTAGCACTACTGATACTTGAACCTGAACCACTATTTCTATATCAAGAATGACTCTTAGTGGTTCAGTTATTCTCTTGATTGATTATAAAAAGAAAAAGAAAAAATATTAACATGATAAATTTAACATCTGTCTATATTTCTGAGATGAAATATTGTAACTATTTACATTGTTTGGACTGTTGTCCTCATCTTTATTGTCATATTCATGATGTTTTAACCGTTGTACACTCTGGCTTTCCTCAAGTGGTAGACGTTGGAATTCCAAACCAAACTCTTTATTTCATCCACTGGGGTAGACTGTTCTAGTTCCACATGCCCGAGATATCCAGAAAAGGCATGGCATGTAGAACTAGAACAGTCTACCCCAGTGGACGAAATAAAGTTTGGTTTGGAATTCCAGTGATAATTTACTTCCTAATTTTTCAGCAAAACACGTTTTCAAATCCAGTAACTGTTCTTGCACTTTCCAGTATTGATGGGGGTGGGATTCTTCCTTCCTAACATTTTGGTTGAAGTATTGTTGAATATCAACATCTTCATTATGTCATTGGCTTCATTCGTCTCGAAGCCATTTTTTAATTATTGGTCTGAGAAAGCAGTCGAATACAGCCGACAGTTCAGATAGTTCTGAATGAGTTTAGCACCAGGCGTGACATCGAAATGAAAGTCACAATCTGATGAGTCTATTTAAGAGCGTGACTCAAGTTTAAAAACCAAATGGAACATTGTTTGCAAATATTTTCAGTCAGTTTTACTTTTTGAAGAAAGAAAAGTTTTTCTTTATTTCACTGCATTATAATTTGCACCATATTGTGACATAAAAAAGAACAAATAATAGCATTTACAAACATTTTCAGACATGCAAAAAGAACTGAACATTTTTGTAACAATTTTATTTTTGCTTAATATTTAATTCCGCCATTTTTGAGCATTTCTGCTCTGCAATTTCATAATGCAATTTTTATTTTATTGCTGCTTTTTTTTTCTTTTTGATACTATGTAGAAATTTTTTCTTCCTTGTCAAAAATGAAATATATCTATACTCATATAATTGTAATGATCAAATGACTGATATGAAATATAACACACACATATATATATATATATATATATATATATATATATATATAATTGCATATTGGCAATCTTTGCAGACGACATTAATTTTCTATAAATTCACAATTATTCATTTTAAACCAGTCAGTTTAATTATGTTGTTGTAAGTTGAATGAGAAACTTCCGTCTTCAAAGAGAAACCCATAGATATTATGCAGCTGTTATATTTTAGCTAAGCATCATATATATATATATATATATATATATATATATATGTTAACTAGAAATAGAGTTTAAGCTATTTAGCACATCTGTTGAGTAGTGTACAAGATTTATATATTGGGTTTGTGAAAAGTTTCCAAATGCCCTTTTTTTTTTTTTTTTTTTTTCTATTTTTCTTCATTCGTCTATTTTTTATTTTCTTAAACTAAAGACTGAATACATTTTTTTTTTTTTTGTTTTAAATAAAATTGCAGCAAACATTTCACACATCCAACACATTATCATCTTAATTTTCAGTCAAACACTGAGAATTGAAATTTTTACCTTCAGTGTAAAAGTAATTTTCCTATTCTTTTGATTAACGAGATATATATATATATATATATATATATATATATATATATATAATTGAATAATATAGACATATTGTATCTATTTATTTTTATACTGATCCTTTCCAGTTCTCTAATCAGTTTCAGTTGATGTTCAGATGAGATTCAAGGAAGGCACTGTAGTTTTTTCCTACCCAAGTACTTTCAATCTCCTCCAAGATCATCCTCAGAGCTAAATTACAAAAACAAACTTATTGAAACTGTGATAAAATCTGCATTTTGTTGTGATGAAAATTTTGAAAAGAAACAAAATATCCATTAACGTGCTCTGTTGTGCTGTATAGTGCAGCTGGGATAGAATGAGGGAGACAAATCTTTGAAACTCTAGCCAGCCTCTCTCCAGGCCAAGAATTGGACTGGTTTTATAACATTCGGACACCCACACGACCTCACGTGCCTACGCCTTCTTCCAGTATGTCTCCTACGCAACTTCTTGTGGACATGCCTCTTCCGGCCATGTGCCCATGCAACTTCATGTGGCCACACCTCTTCCAGCATGCACCCACACAAGCACACATTTCCTTCCACTCAGGACACCTGTGCTCTCTGTTGATTTTAGCCACCAGATACATTTCCTGTTTATGCTATCACCCATTCTGATTTTCGCTCTCTCTCATGTAGTGGACGTGAGGTCAAAGGTCTTCCTCAACCGATATCCAACAATTGTAATTATTATAAAATTTTAAATTTATCTGTTGTCACTATGGAATTTTTTGCTAAACAAGCGTCCCAATATAATTATTCAATATAACATGTTTGAATGAAGATATGCTGCCTAAATGCACATATAACACACACACACACACACACACACACACACGTGGTGGACTCTCTCATCATGGTCTATAAATGAGGGCTCAGTAAAATAAAGAGGTGCTTAGCTTCTATGGGCATACATTGCAGGTGTTTTGCAAGCATTTAGACAGATTGAACATGTGGTTGAGGATCAATTGTCACATGTTTCCGCAAGACCTGGTTTATATATACATATATATATATATATATATATATATATATATATATATATATATATATATATATATATATATAATTTGAATTTTTTGTTTATTATTTTTGTGGTGTGGTATACTGGTTTTGTCAACTAGTATTTTCCTGTATTGTGAAGGTGGACAGGAATGTGTTTTTAGATGTTGTGCAATAGAACTTTCAAATTCTTGAGGTTGTTTTGCAAAAATTCCATAACTACAATGTATAAATTTTAAAATAACTGTAACAGATTTCATTCATGCATCTTTTTAAAAATCACCATCACAAGGGAATGCAGATGTTATCGCAGTTAGAATACGTTTGTCTTTGTAATTTATCCCTGAAAATGATCTTCGAAAAGATCAAAAGTACTTGGGTTAAAAAAACTACAGTACCTTCCTTGATGAATTTCATCTTAATCTCAAGAAACTGATTAGACAACTTGAAAGATCTGTTTAAAAATAAGTAGATACAATATGTCTATATTATTCAATGAAACATATATAGAAAGAGGGAGAAAGAATAATATATTTGTCTTTTTTAATTGTTGTTCCCTCAAAAAGAATTTATCATAATGAAATTGAAGTGTTGAGAATACAAAAGTAACCGGGGTTTTCTGCTACTTGTTTTTCTCTGTTGTGTTGTTTCAGGTGGACAACGATTCATATGTTGAGCGTGTTCTCAAATCGAGGGAGACGACCAAAAGCCATGAACCAAACAGAGAAAAGGATAAACCCAGAGACAAAAGTTTAAGCAGACGATCAGAAAAAGAAGTAAATCAATTTCTTTCTTTTTTCTTTCTATCACTTGACAATCTTGAAGCTGAAAAATATTGCTGTTATGATTGGGGTTTACTGTATTTCTGTGTGTATAGTACAAGAAGTTTTGAATGAAAATTAAAGGCAAACATGGAGGATTCATATTATACACAAGTACATGTTTATATATACACCTCTGATCAAAATTTTGGGACCACATCGACTTTTATTTTTCCTCTAAACTTAAAAAATAGATCAAGTTTCATGTCTTTAAAGGAATAAATTTATTTTTTTCTGTTTGCATGCAATTATGCAATAATTAAATCAAAATGAATATAAAGTAATTATAATTTCAATTAAAAAAGAATTGATATTTTCTTTCCATCAAAGAATCTACCATGAGCATTTATTACTGCAGTACAAATTCTTAGCATCCTTTCTAGTAGTTTGTAAAAGTCCGTTGGTGGAAGTGTTTCCCTAGTAGTATGTAAATGTGTAAGCAACTCTTGCATTTTGAACTTTACAATAAGTTTCATCCCAGACTTGTTCAATTGGTCAAAGATCTGGAGGCTGAGGGGGGGGGGGACCAAGTCATGATATGAAAAATTCCTTTCTCTTTCTTTGAATTTAGAAAATTTGTACATAGTTTTGAGCAGTGTTTTGAATTATTAACTTATTGCAAAACAAAAATTTGTCCAATATTGCAGCAACCAGAATGAATTGTATGCCTCTATCGTATTAAATGATACCCTTCCTTTCACATAATGCTTTTAATCTGAACAAAGTCTTCAACAAATTCACCTCCAAAACATCCCCAAACCATTACAGCATCACCACCATGCTTAACTGTAGCGGAATGACATAACAATCCAACAGGCAACGTAGAAACGGCAAAATTGCTTAACAGTTGTCACAATGCAATTTTCACTCCCTCATTCATTCAGAAGGAGTTCATCTGACAAACACTCATTTACTTCCAAAAAGCTCAAATTTAAACTCATCAGTACCTTTTTACAATCTTCTAAAGTCCAGTCTTTGTGTTGTTGTGCCCATTTTTGTCTTTTCAACTTATTTTTCTTTTTTAGTAGACATTTCTTAACTGATACACATCCTTTAAGCCTAAAGGAATGAAGTCACCTCTTAACTAATTCAAATCCTTTTAGCCCAACCAAATGATGTCACCTCTTAACTGATACACATCCTTTAAGCCCAGCAGAAAGAGGTCTTCTCTTAACTGATACACATCCTTTAGGTCCAACAGAAAGAAGTCTTAACTGATACACATCCTTTAAGCCCAACAGAAAGAAGTCATCTCTTAACTAATTCACATCATGTAATCTTTCTGTAACGAAATTACTGCAGTCTTTGTCTTCTCCGTCTTCTTCTCCATAGTCTTCTTCTTCTTTTGCTAAATCTCACACCGCAGTCAACACCGAAACGAACAACACGTGTGACTTTTGCACAACTGGACAACTCTCCTTTACCCTTGCAAACTCTCAGCTTTTATGCCCGTGAGGAATACGCTTATGCAAATGAATACGGGCCTTGCTCTCAGTATGGTCGCACATGTGCACTGCCATTTTTGTGTCCGCCGCCATGTTGTTTGCCTCATCAAACGTTCACTCATACATTTGTTACACATCATTTAAGCCTGACGGAAAGAAGTCATCTCTGAACTGATACACATCCTTTAAGCCCGACAGAAAGAGGTCTTCTCTTAACTGATTCACATCATTTTAGTCCGACAGAATGAATTCATCTCTTAACTGATACACATTCTTTAAGCACAACAGAAAGAAGTCTTCTCTTAAGTGATACACATCCTTTAAGCCCAAGCAAATGAAGTCTTCTCTTAACTGGTTCACATCATTTAAGCCCAACAGAAAGAAGTCTTCTTTTGGCAGTCATAACAGATATTGAATGTTGACATGTAGAATTAAATTCAGCTATTTAGTTTGAGAGCTGCTTTTCTTCTGTTCCTTTTGCTAGACACAATCAAGTGTTTTAACCTCTGAAATAGCTGTTACTCTGGGTGTCCTAGATCTTTTTCTGTCAACATTTCCATCAGTTGCTGCATGTTGCTGCAGGCAATAATTTTCTAACAAACTGTCATTTGGAATACCCTTTTATAGAAAGAATTTCCTCTTGGGCTTTTTTTCAATACTAATCTGTTTAGTTCTTGGCATTTTAACGGTTTCTGAAAATTAATTTCAATCACACAATAATCTAGATGGAATTAAGCCTCTATCAAGCAGTGGAGTTTAAATATTTCTAAATTTCCGCTCTACAGTTCAGAAAAGGCATCAGGTTGGAACAAAATTTCAAAAGCTCACGCAAATAAATTTATAACGTGTGTAGAATGTTGAATTTTATGTAAAGGTTTGCATGTATGCACAATAGGTGAATTTATTTATTCAAATATGCAAAATTAGCCTTTATTATGAACTTAGAGAAACAATTCAGGGGGGTCCAAAACTTTTGATTCATTGTGTGTGTGTGTGTGTGTGTGTGTGTATATATATATATATATATATATATATATATATATATATATATATATATATATATATATGGGGGGGGGTGAGCTTTTGAAATCAAAAAGAATTCTTAGGCAAGGTAATATAGACTCTATCCCAGAAGATATTCAGTCTGAGCTTGTATGTAATATCTGCAATAAGGTTGTTCAATCTTGTGCTGGATTTGTTAGTCATCTAAGGCCGCATGAAAATCGGCAGTCAAATGTCAATTATGTGAATGTCCTTCCTAACAGACCTGTAGGGTAATTCCATCCGATTTTTGATAGAATTAGCAGGTTTGATGCCGGTGTGGAATGGTACTTGAGTGTATGAGGACACACTCACTTTCAAGACATTTGCATGTCACATATGTAAAAAGGTATGCAGCAGTGAGGCTGTTTTACAGTATCATTTGTGAGCCCATGAACGCTCAGCTCAAGATTGACCTTCTGTAAAGAATATCATATATATTTATGTACAGTGTGCGATGGGTAAATTTTTGCCATTTTATATTTTTAATTTTGTGCATGTCTGTTTTGGGATTTTGTAAGCTGCTCAGTATAAGGGTCAGTTGGGCACCATCTGTCTGAACAAGAGCACCATGACACAATTCACTCTGCAAGAAATTTGAAAACAACATGCTGTACAGCTTGAAATTTGCACTGGGAGCTCCAATACAGACATTTCAGGGTGTTTGGGTGTCAATCTGTGGACAGTGCAGAGGAATTGGAAAGAGTTGGATGAGTCTAATGTTGATGAAATGTGTTTGGAGTGATCACTAGTGACATGCCTCTAATCATCTTCCCACAAAGCCTCAAATTCAACATGGAGGCCTACATCAAGTTCCTTGAGGAGGTAGTGTTGTCCTGGGTGAAGAGGGTGTCTGCTGGAAGACCCTATGTCTAGCAACAGGGCTCTGCAGCATGTCACACTAACAGGAGAACCCAGTCATGACTGTCAGACAATTTCTGTGACCACATCACCCCTTACATCTCTCCGCCTAACTCCTCAGACTGCAATCTGATTATTATGTGTGAGGTGCAATTGAGTGAGAGACCAAGACAAACTCTATCAAAGATGAACTGAAGGCAAGGATTATGGTAGCATTCACTAACTTAAACAAGGACTGTCCAGAAGAGTTCCAGGAGATTCTGCAGGCATTTGGAGGCCATGGTTGAAGCCAATGGCGATTTTATTGAATAAATTTATTTTTTAGTATTTCAAGATATTTTTGTTTAATTTTTGTTAATATATCTTTTAAAATGAGATGTCAGTGTTATTTTCGTTTTTGTGTAATTTAGACGACAATTTATCCCTCGCACCTTGTATATAACATCTATAAAATGGAACAGCTTGTGAATGGGACCCAAGCATAAACACAATATCACTTTACATTTCATAACACAGCTTATACATATATCCTTAAGGTAATTTTATATAAATAACATATACTCTGAAAGTAGTTTTATATAAAATTTAATGTGCATGTATATATATATAGATAATGATGCTATTCCTGTAATCCTCACACGCATTTTGAAATGGTGAAATTGAGATTTCATGTAAAAATAATGTTTTGTCCTTTGTTTATAAAAATATAAATGTAGGACATTTTGAATAATATCTTTACTGAGCACGAAACACCTGGTTAAGCAATCCACGAACAAAGGTGTTGCTGTGTCGATCACTAACAAAAAACTGGAACCAACGTAGGCTATGTAGCTGGGCTGGAGAACCCCGATCCAAGGCAGATGAGGTCACTTACAAGAGCTGCATATCACCTACGAACCTTCCCAGGGCTTTCTGAGATTTTTCCATTTGGGTCAAGTCATGTCAATGTTGATCATGATGACAGTAGTCTTTGAGTATAGAATCCAGAGGTTGGCAGTGAATATTTCGAAGACAGTAGGGAAGCGTAGTTCAGGTTAGCAGTGGATATTCTGATAAAGTAGCAGAGCGTAGTTCTTCCTTCTGTTCCTTGGTTCTGACAGGTTGGCACTGGTTAGAGAGTAATCAAAATGGCTGCCTTTATACACAACAGATTGAATATTTCACATATCCTGATTGGTTAACCTTCAATTGGGGAACTATAAAGTGAGTCAAGTCATTTGGGTTTGCTCACTAGTACATAATGGTACACAAAAATTGTAACAGTCAGTATGTGAAAAACTTTCAGATAATAGAATTTTGGATAATACTCAACCTGTATGTATGTATGTATGTATGTATGTATATATATATATATATATATATATATATATATATATATATATATATAATGTAATGTAGTATCTTCAAGATAATGTTAAGACTTGAGATTGCTATCTCTGCTTCATGTGTAGTTTTCTAATCTCCAACAGTTGGTTTCATTTTTCTTTCCCTTTGTGGTGATTTCTTGAACAGTATGATGTGAGTTTATATATATATATATATATATATATATATATATATATATATATATATATATATAAAAAAACTGGCGTCATATATATATATATATATATATATATATATATAAAAAAACTGGCGTCATATATATATATATATATATATATATATATAAAAAAACTGGCGTCATATATATATATATATATATATATATATATATATATATATATATAAAAAAAAACTGGCGTCATATATATATATATATATATATATATATATATAAAAAAAAACTGGCGTCATATATATATATATATATATATATATATATATATATAAAAAAACTGGCGTCATATATATATATAAAAAAAACTGGCGTCATATATATATATATATATATATAAAAAAAAACTGGCGTCATATATATATATATATATATATATATATATATATATGTAAAAAAAACTGGCGTCATATATATATATATATATATATATTTATTTAAGTAATTCATAGTCTGAAAGAAACCTCAACGGAATGCAGAAAGCACTGGACGGACGATTCGTCTTATATTTGGGACTCATCAGCAGTACGCATCCACTACCGAGAATTGAAACCCTGACAGTTGAGTTATCAGACAAGCATCATACCAACTCAACTGATAACTCAATTGTCAGGGTTTCATTTCTCGATAGTGGATGCGCACTGCTGATGAGTCCCAAATATAGGACAAATCGACCGTCCAGTGCTTTCTGCATTCTGTTGAGGTTTCTTTCAGACTCAATGAATTACTTAATTATAATTATCAAATCCTCCTAACAATTTATATATATATATATATATATATATATATATATGAATGAGATTTTGTGTTGCTGATGTTTAGAAGTGCTAAATACCACAGATAGCACCTTTAGCATCAGCAACGCAAAATCCTACCCTTTAGCACTCTATTTAGAAATTTTGAAAATAAATTATTTACCACCACTTCCAAGTCAATCTGGGGCGTAATTAAGGAAAAAATAGATCCATAACAACCTCAGATGCTGGGATTTACCAGATAAAATGCTTGCAATGTAAATACATTTGCATTGGTGAAATGTCTTAAAGTCTAAAAGCTCGCATCTGTTACCACAAGAGAGAGACAACCATTTAAGCTTGTTTGTAATATGCAGGCACAAGACTGACCATAATTTTGATTTTACAGATTCCAACCTAAAAAAAGAACATAATTCTTTACATCAAAAATACATCGAAGGAATCCTGATAAAAATTTTACTAACTATAAACACGTCAAAAACACTATATTGAGTCTTTCCATGTCATATCAACAAGGGTCTGACCGTCACTGACATGGTTTTTTTTTTCAAATTTGGTCGACTTGTAGAGCTTTATAATTAAATTGAATGGAACCTATTTTACATCTCTAGGTCAAAGGCTTCCTGAGATATGACCCTTTGTTTGACCTTTGCCAAAATGGTGAATTTTAGAAAATAGTCACAAAGTTTAAATATTAATATCTGAGTTTTTTTTTTCACCTACAAACTAAATTATATACCATTTTAAAGTCTCAGTGATTACAGTAACGCAGAAACTACATAGTTTTATTCCTGTCTCAAGAAGGGGTAAAAGTAAAACTGCGGATGAAAGAAAAAGAGATAAAATTATAAAACCGGCCAATATAGAGCTTGAAAACATGAAGGCATTTGTTACAGCAAATCTATGCTAGGAATTGGTGGTTAGAATATGTGCTTCAAAAATATCCCGATAATGAAAAGGTAAAATTGACATTTTTACAACTGAAGAGCTCTTTCCCCATCTTTCTGTTATCCATTACATCCATATATATTAATTTTAAATTATTCTGATATTCTTAATTCAGTTGATCCAATAACTGATGCTGGAATAAATTATAAACTTTTGAAAATTGAAATGGAAAAAAGCTTCAAATATTTTAGGAAAGAGAATTTTTTTAAATAACCTTAAATAAAGAATCAACCAAGGTTGGTCATCACAAAAAATTTGAGTGAAAAAGTGGTTTGCATATCTAAATTTTTAGTTTCTACTTAAATATGTATTTCAAAAAATAAGTTTGCTTGTTAATTTCTGTAAATGTTAAGAATCTTTATTTTAAATATTCATTTCAATGTATCACTTTTTCAGATCAAATTTAATTTTTAATATATATATATATATATATATATATAAATGTAGATTTGATTGTTTTGTGCATTCAGTGTACCATGTCAACAAAAATTTGTTAACCATTAATATCATTTGTTGCATATTTTCATATTATTTTATGTTATTTTAACATTAATTCTTGACATTTTAAAAAATAATTATGCTAATAATTTTGACCAATACATTTAACGTTTGTTGCCTTACAACAGGTTTCCCTTCTCTCTTCAAATGTGTGATATCATTTTGCAAACAATCTAGTCTTTAGAAAATAAAAATACTATTGAGATATAATTATATGTTTTTTCCTTCTTCTTTGCAGAGATCTCGAGAGAAAGGAGAGCAAAAGGAAAGTTCCCGATCTCAGCAAGACAAACATAAAGAAAAGAATGAAAATGAGAATAAAACTCAAGAGAGAGACCGGCTCAAGGGTAAAGAGGATGAGAAAGAGCGACGTCGCAGCAGGGCAGAAGAGAAGGCAAAGGAGAAGGATCCGCAACACCGAGGCAGGAATGAGGAAAAAGAAGGGAAGGACGAGGAGAAAGACAAAGAGAAAGATAGAGAAAAAGGGCGAAGTGAAGAGAAGTCAAAGGAAAAACGATCAAGTGAGAGAGATAAATCCTCCAGGAAGGTAGGTGACCATTTTGATTTGGGAGCCAAGGCATGCAAATCTGGCATGTAGATTGGTGACAAAAGGGGAGAAATACTAGTTCACAAATGTATTATCTTTTCATGATGAATTTTTGACTTGTCTTTTTCACCTTATACTGCTTACATAAGGGTTGTAGAATGTAAAAATGATCTGTGAGTTGTGATAAAATTCAACTATAATAAGCTGAAAGAGAAATAAACTAAAAAATTAATGATGGCAATGCTTCCTTTAAGAAATTCTTATTCAAAATGCAGATAACGACTACACTACTTATGCATCACAGTCTTTGTTTAATGTGCTGTATGAGGAAAGAGGGCTTGTCAAATTTGATACTTAAGGACAAAGGAAGACAATGTGTAACCTAACGAGCTTGAGTAAATGGACGTCAGGAAAAAGGTTTACGAGAGAGAGAGAGATAACGAAAAGACAAAATTTACTAAAAGCTACAAAGGAAATTGTAGAGAACCATGAACTTCTACCACCTGAAGGAACACAGCACATAGAAGAAATCCTTGGGTAATCATGGCTCTCCACAACTTCTTATCCTTTGTAGCTTTTAGCAATATTTGTCTTCTTCCTCTCCCTTTTTTTATTTACAGTAAGGTTCACCCTGTACAAGGCCTGGGTCCACTCAAGTTAGACGGTTACAATAAAGGGGGTAGTTTATATAGATAGGAGGGGAAGATAACTGGTGATTCTAGACTTGAACTGGTTCCATAGGGCAGTGGTTTCTACCAAGAAGCAGTTTGAGTGGAACTTATTTCTCGCCAATGGAATATAGTGGGAATATGGGTGGTTTGCTATTATGTAAGTGGCATTGTGGGGCCTAGCCATGAAGGTCTGACTTGGTGGAATCGGGAGATGCAGTTCGTCTGAGCACTTTCCATGGTAATAGCGATAAAGCACTCGAATCTATTCTGCCATCCATTTACACAAGCTTCTTACATAAGTTGTTTGTTGTTCCCCTCTGCTTGTCGTGCATTTTTCCTGTGAGTGTCAAAATTTCCCAGCCCTCTTTCCTCTTTATGTGTACCAGAAATTTCAGCAGTCTCTGCCTTATTCTAAGTCTCCGTTTTGTATAATTACAATATCTTTGCAACCTGATAACTTTGGCAAATATAAGAAAGCAACTCCAAAAATACATACATATTAGTTCGTCAATATTCAGTTATCAAACTAGAACTGAAGTGGATTTTATTAGAATTCAGAGTTTATTTATATCATGCACAAAAGATTGTATAATTATAATGTTAGTCACATCAAACAGGAATATAAAATTAAATCTTTCCTCTGGACTTTGTTAAATTAACATTGGTTGTATCAAGGCAGGCACATGCCGCCAGTAATTGCTCAGGGTAGGCAGCGTGTGACCTTTATGTGGTAAATCCGCAAAAATTAAAATATTTTTCATTTTATGCATAATAATCAGGGTAACCTTGCTAATTTTGTTGGATTTGGTGCATGTTGTGCCAGCCAGAGAAGGAAAATGTAGCTGTTGATCTATTTTATTCAAGGTAGGCACTGCCTACTTTGCCTACCTAGATGGCACATCCCTGATGTGAGTGTGTGTGTATATATATATATATATATGTATACACATATACACTCACAACGCAAACACATGCATATATATATATATATATATATATTTTAGAATTGGACATAGTCCGACAATTTATTTAAAGACATTTATATATATTATAAAACATAGCATTTGCTTAAATACTTGTATCTATAAAAAGAACGTTAAACATAATATATATAAATGTCTTTAAATATATATATATGTATACACTCACAACGCAAACACATATATATATATATATATATATATATATATATATATATATATATATATATATATATACACATACACTCACAACACAAACACACACACACACACACATATATATATATATATATATATATATACACGCACAGACACACACATATATATACATATATGTACACACGCGTGTACGTCTGTGTGTTTGTGTGTCTGTGCTTCTACATATAATATAGATATATATGTCTATCAGGCACTTGACCATTATGTAGTAAATCCGCAAAAATTAAAATATTTTTCATTTTATGCATAATAATCAGAGTAACCTTCATAATTTTGTTGAATTAGGTGCATGTTGTGCCACAGAAGGAAAATGTAGCTGTTGATCTATTTTATAGGCCAGCAACCTCACTCGCCATCTTTTTGAATCCCGTCCCTCTTTTTGTCCTTTCCTCAATTCTCCCTATACTCAGTCTTTTCTCTCACTTTCACTCCCTCTAACCCCTTGCTCGGCATGAAATGAATAAAAAGATATATATCTGGGAGATGTTTTAACAGAGGATAGAGAATATGACATTGAAATCTGAAATAGCATAAAGATGCCTTCCAAAAGCTAAGCAAAAACTAAAAAACAGGAAAATTTCATTAGAAGCCAAGAAAATTGCCAGGTGCTATTCATCCACTTGTATGGCAGCGAATGCTGGACAATCTCCCCATCAATGAAGAGAAAACTAGAGGCAACAGAAATGCGGATCTACAGAAGGATAACGAGAATTTCATGAACAGAATATAGAAGTCCTAAAAGTCTTGGCTTTTCTTTTGAATTATACACATGAATGCTGCTTGACACAACAGATACATGCTTAACCAATGATAAACAAATGACACGAAAATAAAAAAAATACCAAAATTTTCATTTCTCATCTGTTTCATTTTCAGATGAAGCTTAAAAATGAAACATGTTAAATTTGTAAACATTTCTTATTTGTTTCTTATTCTATAATTCTATCAGATTCTAATCCATATTTGACCCAAATTTTATATATATATATATATATATATATATATATATATATATATATATATATATTGAAAACGAGTACCCTGTTTGGGGGGGGATGCCCGTTGACCCCCACCCCCCAGCACTGCGTTCATTGAAACAAGAAGCTTGGTGATAAAGGTAAGCTGAACATTCACTAGTGACCATGAGAATGAAAGAGGTCAAACATGAACACTTGCTGTCATGAGTAGGTTGGCGTTTATGCCATATCCACAAAGCTGGCTAACCATATTTTTTTAATTTCTTTTTTTAGGATAATGGGACTTATACTAAGTTAAAACTTAGTGTTGTGAAAGGGCAAAATACAAATAAAATGCCATTCCTATCCCCCAGAACATACATCTAGTGTCAGCCTGGACACTTTGCCAACTACTTCTCCCTCTTATCTTTTTGTCTTTTTGGTTGTTCCTGTATGTGTTATTTGTATTAGGAGTAGGTAGGCTTTCCTACCACCCGGTCAACACTTCTCCTCCTTCTTTTGGAAATGAGTAGAGGCTCACACCTTGTTTCTTGTTTAGGAAGGGGTTCCCGGAACTCTCTCTTTCTCTGGCCTCTGTACTAGTGCTGCTGTGTTTCTCCCGCGATGTTTGCAGTCTGTGGCATTACCTCTTCGTTCTGAGGGTACATGGGTGACAGTTCCCTGGTTGCTCTTTCCGACTGGTAGTTAGGAGCCCTAACTCTTGCGTAGCGTCTTGAGTGGCCGCTCTGATCAACAGTTGTATAATACCGGGGTGTCTATAGTGCCATGTCGCACATGGAAAAGTTTCCCTGTAGTCAACTCAGGTGGGCAATCCTGAGGCCACATTATGACGCAGGCTGTGCCAACTTCTCTCTGCCCACGTCACGGTCGATAACCGTCTGCTTCTTTTACTTCAGGCCTTCTCATCTTCCAACCATAATTCCTCATGATGACTAACAAAGATCGAAAGAGTAAATCTAAACCAGCCCTTCAAAAATCACCTAAACCCCTCAACATTTTGTTCTCCAACATCTGTGGCATTAGAACCAATTTCTGCAGTATGGAATCTTTCCTCACTGCAAACTGCCCGGATATACTGGCTCTGTGTGAGACCAACCTTGACTTGTCTATCCCCTCTTCTGATCTCTCGATCCCCGGCTACCTTCCTCTCCTCAGAAAAAACTCTAACCCACATGCATGGCCTTGGTGTCTACGTCAAGGACCATCTCCCTCTGGCTAAAGAGTTGTCTCTAGAATCGCCTGATCATTTGTACATGTGTCTCCATCCTCTCAAGACTGTGGAATACTCAATAGCATTTCTGACAGCATAGACAAGGCTCTCTCTCTCTCCATTCGTTCGCTCACATATTAATGTTTGGCGATTTTAACGCCCATCATACCAAGTGGCTTAAGAATGCTACTACTGACCTCACAGGCATTCAAACACGTAATTTTTCAGTTTCTCAATCCATCACGCAGATAGTTGACTTCCCCATGCGTTTTGCCTACAACCGGGACGGTAAGGCCTCTCTTCTCGATCTGTGTTTTACCCCCATCCCCGAGTTATGTAGCGCCACGCAGCTCTGCCCTCTTTGTAACTCCGATCATGCTGTAGTGTCTGTTAACATCTCCTTCAACTCCACACCCTGCAAAGAGCCTCCTACCACTAGAACCTCGTTCTGCTATCAATGAGCTGACTGGGACTCGTTCCGTGATTTCCTCCGCGATGTCCCCTGGGATGTTGTCTTTACGCTCCCCACTCAAGGATGTGCTTCTGAGGTCTCCTCCTGGGTTAAAGCTGGAATCAATGCTTTCATCCCCTCAAGGGAATTTAAAGTCAAATCGTGCTCCTCCCCTTGGTTCTCCACTGCTTGCTCAACAAACTGCTCTCTATTAATCACCACAGAGATCCTTCCCTGCCCCCCATTAGAATGTCTGACGCTCAACTTCTCGGAAACACCTCTTTGAGGCTGCTCGGTC
The DNA here is from genome assembly GCA_964036315.1 of Acanthosepion esculentum. NCBI lineage: Eukaryota > Metazoa > Mollusca > Cephalopoda > Sepiida > Sepiidae > Acanthosepion > Acanthosepion esculentum. The sequence continues at coordinate 59,339,608 of OZ038508.1, read as the reverse complement.
TCAAGTTGACTGCTGACCTGAGATGGAACAAATTTATTGAGTCAATTGCTTCATCCACCGCAAGGAAAGTTGTTTCCCTGTATCACGGCAGGAAATTTTTCTCCCCGGAATCGATTTTTCAAATCTACAAATCAGCCATTCGCCCTTGCATGGAGTATTGCTGCCATATATGGTCTGGAGCCCCTTCTGTTTGCCTCGGAATTCTTGATAAGATCCAGAGACGGATATGCAATGTAATTGGCCCTGATCTGACATCTCGTCTACAGTCGCTCTCTCACAGATGCACCGTCGCCTCTCTCTGTCTTTTTTACAAATACTTTCATGGTAATTGCTCCGATGAGCTGCTTTTGCTGGTTCCCAGACTTCATCAATTCAAGCATCTTATGAGGCTGGCTTCCCACTCTCACCCTTTCACTGTTGAAACTGTTAAATGTAGTTGTCTCTTCTACTCCAATAGCTTCATATCTTGCACCTCTCGCCTGTGGAAATATAGTCTTAAAGTGTGCTATATTTATGGGACAAAGTGCTCAATATCAGAGATTGAGCGTGTGTAAATATAAAAGTGAACATAGAAGTCAACACTTAGAGGCGACAGTCTGTTTCATGCTAGATGCAATTGTCAGGCATATATATATATATGAGATGAGGTATTATGTACAGTATTTACATTATTCGGACTATTGTCCTCATCTTTGTCGCCATATTTGTCACAACGTTTCGGCCGTTGTACGCTCCGGCCTTCTTCAGGTGGTTGGAATTTCGAACCGAACCCTTTATTTCGATCACTGGGGTAGACTGTTCTAGTTCCACTGTACCATGTGTCCTTGAGTAAAGGCGTTGGTTAGATCCAGTAACAGACCCAAAGAGTGTGAGTTCAATACCCGGTTCAGGCAGTGGAGAACTTTCAGAGGGAAAAATTACCAGGAGATAACTGATAACTGACATCCATCAAACATGGCTCGTGGAACTAGAACAGTCTACCCCAGTGATCGAAATAAAGGGTTCGGTTCGAAATTCCAACCACCTGAAGAAGGCCGGAGCGTACAACGGCCGAAACGTTGTGACAAATATGGCGACAAAGATGAGGACAATAGTCCGAATAATGTAAATACTATATATATATATATATATATATATATATATATATATATATATATAATTTTGAAACTTTGAAAACATTCATTTTCCTGTTATAGTAAAAGATTTGTAGAATATTAGATTTTTATTGGTGATTGCAGTAATTGTTTTGGTTAATAAGGACAATAAAAAGAAAGATGTTATCTATTCAAGTTGGTCAGCAGTTATTTGAGTACCGTGTATACTCGAGTATAGTGCGTGTTTTTATGATCAGTTCCTTACGTCATAATATTGGTGGGTGGGGGTGGCACTATACGCAGTTTATTTTTTGAAGAGGATTAAAAATCATGCATTTTTTGGTGACTGGTTGCACTCTACACAGGTAAATTGCTTTCATGCCTCAAAAATCAGGGGTTGCACTATACATGAAGTCAACATCTAGGTGAGTATGTACAGTAGGTGGATTTGGGAGTAACGCAAAGAATGTTCAGGAGAAATTTTCTCATCTTTCTTGTATATATTTCAAATTTTCTTTTTGGTGGTGTGTATGGAGTAAGTAAGGTATTATAACCATTTGAATGTGTCGAGATAGTATATGTGCATGGTTGGGGGGGGGGGCTCCATATTCTAAATGATTCTAGGTTCTAAATACTTTTTCATCTTTTTATCCTCACCTTTGATATCACTTTTATATGTAACCATTCGAGTGAATGGAAGTTTCAATGTATTAATTTAATAAATCCTGTTTGCAATATAATAGATTTTATCATTAGTTTGATAGGATGGACTAATTTCTTCCTTCTATTTGTCGTGATTTTTTTTTTTTTACTTCTTCTCTGTCTTTTTAGGCCAGGAAAGATGACACCAAAGAAAATGAAAAGCCTCCAATCGAGAAGAAAGAGTCAGTTGAAAAAATTGAGGTTTATTTTCTATTTTTTTTTATTATCTTATTTCAAAAATATTTTCTTTTGTTTTTGATAAATTAAAAACAGAAAAATTTAAATCATTCAGACTTCCATTCTGACAAAAAACACACACCAACAAACACCCACCCACCCATATACATATATAATGAAATGGGCTAAGTCTAACAATTATTTTAATATATTTTTTGTTTTGTTTATACGTTATTTTTATAGATACAAATATTTAAGTGCTCTGTTTATAATAAACAATATAAACTACAATTACCAGTCTGAATATCCAAGAAATGCCAAAGAAAATATGTGTCCTCTTACAGGAATGAGATCTATATCCTATATGGAACTGTCATATAGCCTGACGTGTTATACCATTTAACTACAGACGAAGCATCTGGTTAGCAAGTCAGCTATATGATGGTTCTGTGTAGGATACAGGTTCGATTCTTGTTGGAGAACACATATTTTCTTTCAGATTTCTCGGGCATTCAGGCCAACTAATGTTGCTAATACTGTTTATTATAAACAGAGCATTTACTTAAATATTTGTATCTATAAAAATAACGTATAAATTAAAAAAAAAAATTAAAATACATACATACACACGTGCACGTGTGTGTGTGTGTTAATTTATATTTGAGCAGCAACCTTGCTTTTAAACATCTTTTGTTAATATGACAGCCAAGGAAAATTGTTTTGAATTATTTTTTTTTTTTTACTTAAATTTCCATATGGTGGAAGTGAAGGAATACAAAAACTGTCCATACCGTCCATTGTTCCAAATGCTTTCAGCTACTTCCTTAGCCATTTTCAAGGGGATTTTGTTTTGGTTTTGTTAATTTCTTTTCATGTTTTGACTGTGTGACATGTATTATTTGTGTGGCTTTGGATTCGGATTTGCAGCATTTTTGGATTGGATCTGGAGTGTTAATTCTGAGCCTTTGCATGTTGGGAATGGCTAGGATTTGAGTGGGCATCTTTCTATTTTTGAACTAAATAAATTTTAAAGCTAAATAAAAACAAAAAAAAAGAAATTAATAAAATTTTCCTTGTCTGTCATATTTAAAAAAAAAGGGATGTATATACAGATTTGTCTAAATTATGCAAAAATGAAAATAACACTGACATCTTATTTTAACATATATTTATGAAAATTACAGAAAAATGTCGAAATGCTAGAGAGTAAATTCCTTCGATAAAATTGCCATTGGCTTTAACCATGGCCTCCAGATGACAGAATCTCTTACATCTCTTCTGGACAGTCTCCTTGTTTAAGTTGGTGAATGCTACCATAATCCTTGCCTTCAGCTCATCTTTGGTGTAACAAGGATTTTTTTTTTTGGTCTCTCATTCACAAATAATAATCCAGAGGATTTCAGTCTGGGGAGTTAGGCGGAGAGATGTAAGGGGTGATGTAATCACAAAAAATGTCTGACAACCACGAATGGGTTCTCCTGCTTGTGCGGTATGAGCCAGAGCCCTGTGTCCAGGCATAGGGCCTTCCAGGAGCCACCCTCTTCATCCAAGGCAGCATGATCTCCTCAAGGCACTTGATGTAGGCCTCCAAGTTGAGTCTGAGGCTGTGTGGGAAGATGAATGGAGGCATAATGTCGCCATCACTAGTGATCGCTCCAAACACCGTGATGTTGACTGGATATATTATCCAACAACTTTCCGAATCCACTGCACTCTCCTCAGATTGACACCCAAACACTTTGAAATTTTTGTATTGGAGCTCCTGGCACGAATTCCAAGCATGCGGTTTGTAAATTTCGGGCAGAGTGAATTGCATCATCATGCTCTTTTTCTCGCAGATGGTGCCCAACTGACCCCATTGTAAATCATCAGCTGTCTCATCATCATCGTTGTCGTAAAACTAACATATATATTAACATTTCTATCAGAGATTCAATCTCCCAAAGGTCATTTAAATTGATATACAATGTTGCTAGTTGACAATGAAGAATTGTTTTGGATGACTAGGTTGGTTTTATTAAATTTAGTATAGTATATAATTAATTTTATTTTTTTGCTTGGATCAGTGCGAAGATATTAGTGTTTATGAGTCTTTTTAGAATTTTTTCCTCCTGTTTATAGTTGGAATGCATTCGATTACGATATATTAGTTTGGTATGCTTAGTGTTATTTGATGATGTATTATGTTCATTTTAATTTATGTTTATATTCACAATAGCCTGGCAAGACAGCTTACGTTTCACTTGAATGAGCATCGTTCACTCAATATTTAAAGGAACACTCATGTTCACATTCACAGTTTAGTCAGATATTAGTTGAAAATAATTTCAGTAGCTCATCAAAATAATAATAAGCAAAAAATAAAATAAAATCAACTATGCAACAAATTTCTTAAATGTTTGTGGCAGTAAAGTCGTATATAGAAATGCTACATTAAAATATTATAATTAAAAACTTTTTATTTTTTTAAATTACAGAAGTTACCTCCCTTGCATTACTGAAAATTTTGAAATTGAAACACTGTAAATGAACAGTGAAATAAATATTTTGAATTTACGGAGTTTTAACCCACTGAAGATGGTCTCAGATGAGATTGAAAGTACTTGGGGGGAAAATAAAAATTACTAGAAAGAAAAATTCGGAATTTTTCTTAATCAATTCTCTACAGCTATCAAGAAATTAATTCGTGGACTGGAAATGATTAAAACTAAAATAGACATAATATGTCTAAATTATTTAACCAACCCTGCTTGAATGAAAATATGCTGCCGAAATATACATAAGTTTGAAAACATTAAAAATAAATATCAGTTTTTCTGTTGTGGTAAAAGATTTATAAAAATTCATATTTTTATTGGTGGTTGCAGTAATTTATTTATTTTTTTTGGTGAATAAGAACAGTAAAAAGATCTTATCTGTTCAATGAATAAATACTTGCAGTTTATTCAATGTCAGTTTCTCACTCTGTCCTATAAACAAAGTAAATTTTGTTATGAACAATTTACTGAATACTAAAGCAAAATAATAAAAAAATTTTAAGTGTGGGCACTGTTGTCAACAGTCTGTTTGATGCTTAAACACATCAAATCTAATGGCCTGAAGATTGCATTCAAGCATAAAGTCAGACGGTTGTCACTCAGTGTTGACATCTATGTTCACACTTCTTATATTTACATACATACTCTCTCCCAGATATTAATCACATTTGCACTATAAATATAGCATACTTTAAAACTATATTTTATATATATATTATTACAGACTTTTCAGCACTCCTTTATGTGTGTATATTTGCACACACACACACACACACACATATATATATATATATTACAGTAAGGTTTATCCTGTATAAGGCCCAGGAGCCACTTGAGATAGAGGGTTACATTAAGAGGTAGTTTATATGCCAAGGAGGGGAAGATAATGGTTAACTCTAGACCTAAACAGGTTAAAATTATAGAAATCTGGGAAACATCCTCTGGGGAGTCTGTTCCATAGGGCAGTGGTTTGCGGGAAGAAGGTGTTTGAGTGGAACTTACTTCTTGCTGATTAAATATGGAGGGAATGTCGGTTTGCTACTATGTAAGTGGCATGGTATGTTCTTACTGTGATGGTTTGCCTCAGTAGGACCAGGGAATGTAGTTTGTCTGAGCACTTTCAGAGTTAGTAGCAATAGAGCAGTGAGAGACTCATCACATCCCACCAGTGAAAGAGAGGTTGGACGGGGGAAAATAATTTTTTACCAGCAAGGATTTGGAGACACTTATGAAATCTCTGGAAAGTAAGGTCTGGGCAGTTCCCGTCCAAATATGTCAACAGTACTCCATTTTCGGCCTGATCTGGCACTTATAAAGGCAGAGGATAGCATGAGGAGTTAGGTACTTACTGTCGCAATACAGAGAGCTGATCATTTTACCTGCATCTTTAGTGATAAATAAAGCATTTGTAAATTTAGACAATGTGGACATAGCAATCAACACTGCATGGTAACTCTGTTTCATACCTCAGGTAATCATCAGACCATGTGTCATCACTTGTATGGGCTGAGAGTCTGTATGAAGTAGGGGACAGGAGAAACTGGCCTCTCCTAAATTTTTTGTTTAGGGCTAATGTATCAAATTACAATCTTGAACTTTATATATTCCTCGGTATACTCTCACAACTACTGCCTGATAAAAACCTAGAGCAGTTGTCACTTCAGAAGTAGAGTACCCTATCTTTGTGGCCACAATGCTTGTTTTGCAGTCAAGTAGTGCTAAACCTGCCTCCATCCATGGCTGCCACAGATACACTACCTCTTTACCTTAATAGGTAAAGAGGTAGTGTATGCCACAGATACACTACCTCTTTACCTATTAAGGTAAAGAGGTAGTGTAGATACACTACCTCTTTACCTATTATGGTAAAGAGGTAGTGTATCTGTGGCATACAGCATTTTGCTGACTTAATTTCTACAAATGGTGAAGGATGAAACCATCCAGTGTAGTGCTATCTCTAACTTTTTTGTCACTTCAGTGTCTCTCCTGGGGAGAAGGGTTGTTTCAATTTTTCATCTTTACTACCAAACCATCATTCAGTTTTCCTAACATTCTTCTGTCTCACTGACAGAGCTCTGACTACTCATTTTCTTGTTCTGCTCTTTGATTGTTTGAATTTATAGTAGGTACCTCTACATATTTGTGATACCCAAGGTTTAAAATGAATTATTAAAAATTTAAAAAAACATTTTTAGTTTTATTTTCAAGCTGATAGATTAAATTTAATATTTCCAATAAGCAGAATACTATGCTGTATTTTAAAACTAATTTAAACTGATTGGAAAGTGTTTTTGTTTTGAAATGTCTAAAATTTTTGAATTTTGTGTCATTTTTATTAAATCGTTATAGAAATATAAATCTCTTTTAGTAAAAAAAAAATCTCCCAAAAATAAAATATACTTTTCTGAAACTTTATTTGAGAAATATTGGCTGATTTAAAATATAATTAATCTAATTTCAAACAAATATTATTTACTTTTAGTTTGAAATATCACAGAAAAGGATTTTTTAACATGGTGGTTGGTGTTTTTATGAGGTGTTGACAACTTTCTCGATAGACATGTTGGGGAAATAATTTTTGTATACAGGAACATATCTGTAAAAATTACTTGACAAATATAATGTGAATGCCATTTTTATGTAATTTTTTAACTACACAGTAATCTTAAAATTTTATGAAACTATTTTAAATAATTATATTGAGTATTAGGTACTTTGGCTTTATAGCCTTACTTATGAAGATGCTTGTTGAGAGAAAGTTAGAAAATTAACAATAAATTTTAAATTTACTGTAGTTACCACTCTTGTTTTAATATTCCCAATAAGTAAAATATTTTGCTGTATTTCAGTATGAATTTAAATTGGTAGAAATTAATATTTTTAAATCATTATAATTACTAAAAAACAGCCATATTAGCAAATCTGTTAACACAACATGATTGTCTTTATTAAAAAAAATCTTTCAAAAATAAAATATACTTTTCTGAAACTTTATTTGAGGAATATTAGCTGATTTAAAGTATAATTAATCTAATTTGAAACGAATAATACTTACTTTTAGTTTGAAATATCACAAAAATGCATTTTTTTTTAAATATGGCAGTAGATGTTTATTTATGTTAACAGCTTTTTAATAGCTGAGTGACAGAGTTTTATCTAATTTTGTTCTACGGCAGCTTTACCTGTAAAAAAATAATTGAAGAATATAACTTGAGCACTTTTTAAGTACTCAGTAATCTTAAAAATTTAAGAAAATATTTTCCGTAATGTAATGTTTTATTGAACTTTCAAGAATTTTGGCTTTAAATCTACTATAGTTATTGCTCTTAATTTCTGATAATTTTGTGTATGGGTGATCATATTTACAAAAATGGGCACATTTATATACATACAAAAACAATTTCAAATTCTTTTGAAAATATTTGGGGTTATCATATTGTAATAAGCTTTATGATATATGATTAGTAAATATAGTTTTACTTAATAACAGTATTTCCTAACAGTTACACTATTGAAACTGAATTTTAAAAGGTTTAAAACTTTATAAATTATTCTAATTAAAATTATAAAAAATGAAAACAAATCTTGTAAAAATTCATTTTTCATCAAAAATTTATTTTTCTTAAGACAACATTGTCCTTAATATATATTATTCATAAAAGCTATTAAAAGCTTTCCTAATTAAATAATGTCTTACTTTTATTGCATTTTCATTTTACCATTCAGTGCAGATTTTTCAGTAAGACGGACCGATTTTATAAAAAAAATTGATTATTTAAATTCTGCAAAGAGTTCTGCTTTTAACTAATATCATCACTAAAAATCATCTCATTGAATTTCCCCAGTTTTCATAAATTAAGTAAGTTGGGTGAAAGACATAAAAAAAAAAAAATTTATTTTTATGAAGATTTTCTAAGAAAAAAAACATTTCAAATCCAAATTTATTCATTTGTGAATAAGTCCTGAAAGTTTCATTAAAATCCAACAATTTTGATTTTTGAAAGAATTTCCAAATTAATGTGTCTTTCACTGCAAAAAAGAAGCTAACATTTGCTATGCTATTTTATAGTCCATCTGCTGATACAAAAATACAAAATTTTTAATCAGAATTTTGAATGTTATAAAAAGGATTGAAAAATTTAATTAAATATTTAAAAACATATTTGATCTTTCCTCCTCATAATATTTTTATTCAAGTTTGGGGCATTTTTTGTATCATAGTATGCTTCTTTTTTTTTTTTCATTTTTCTTTTTTTTTCCTTTTATTTTCTTTTTTCTTTTCTTTTCTTTTTTTTTCTTTTTTTTGTGGAGGTACATAATTTATAGTGACTCAGCACCATGACTGACCAATCAGAGCAAAGCACAAATCTCTAATGTCCAAACTTTTTGCTCACAGGAGCTTAGTCTGGCACACAGCCACAGACAGTGCACCCAGTACAGTTCAGACTCGTTACAGTGTAATAATAATTTATTATAGTAACTCATTGATCATTATCTTGTGATAAGCCCATTTGGTTAAGTATATACATTTTTAAAATACAATTAAAAAAGACAAAAACAAAGAATTTAAATGGATGGTCAGAATCTACTTGAATTCAATATGTTGAATTATATAATCAGTCTGTGAATTGTTCTGTATCTCAGTTTTGGTTATATTCCTTAAAGTTTCCCATTATCTCTTTCTTTTTCATGCAGGAACCTACTCCTCGGAGGTTACAAAGGCCAACCTCAGCTAAAGGTTCTCGACAAAAGAGGGAAGGTAAACAAAGTATTTTGCTGCTAAATGTTCACTTGAATCTGCATGCTTTTTTTCCTTTCTTTTCTTTTTTTTTTTTGTTACTGATTTGTGTTACCGTCAGGCCATCAATGCCTACATTTCCTGTCGATCTTAATATTTTGCTTTAGGTTGACATATGAAGCAGTTATTTTGTGCGGACAACAAATGCTGTTATAACAAGCAACACGTTATTTCTCCACTGAGCGGCTTTAGAATATTCTATTGTTTCAAAAGTCATATCACATTTGTTGTATCCTTCAAGGTGGTTACAAACACACAAAGGTGGTACTTGAGTGGAAGCAACAGCAACATGTGCCTAGACGAAAGAAGAAAGATTTATTGTAAAACAGAATACACTACTGAAATACAGGGAATAGGGGGGGGGGCTAGTAATTCCTGTAGCAAGCCCCAGGTATATCCTGTGCTCAATATATATAGCTACTGATATAGTCAGTCCACATAGGTGATAGGGCGCGTGGGACATTTCCACTATAACACTCTCCCTGAACTAATTTTCACATGAAATTTTGCTCAATACTTCTTCTTTTTGGGGTCATGACACAATTGTTTGACTTTCCCCCCTCTTCCTAGTACTTTTCCCCCCTCTTCCTAGTACTTTTCCCCCTCTTCCTAGTACTTTTTCCCCCTCTTCCTAGTACTTTTCCATTTCACCAACATTTTTGTTGCCGGATTAGACACTTGTACAAATGTAACCAAAGTTAAATTTATTTGTCAAAATCATAATCACCCTTGTTAACAACAATGTGGAATTAGTAAATACTAAACAATTCAAGTACCTCGGTGTATGGATCAGTTATAACAAATTTACTAAATTAGAAAAGGAAATTGAACACAGAATAGGCTGTGTTAAAAGTACTTTCGCTCAATATTGCAAATTTCTACAAAACCTAAAGTGGTCTTCATCCTCAGTAACTCCTTGCCTCTTAGTGGCTTTATCATCTTTCTTGTGAGATGATTAAAAAAAAATATTCTTAAACGACATTGTCAGATTTAGACTTTCGTGTTATGCATGATGCCAAACTCATTTGGAGATATCTAAGCTGTCAGCTGAATACATCTGCTTTCTTAAAAATAGCTTGGAGTGTATGACGCCAGTAGGTCTTAGTGAGGACCAACATTTGAACCAAATGGATTGGTGCTACAGAATCACAAACAACAAAATGTATCAAATAAGAGAAACCACATCACTTGAGGACTTTCAACAGCAGCAACAGCTGAAAGAAATCCCCATCAATACTGGAAAGATCAGTAACAGTTACTGAGCTTGAGAAATCTTTTTTTTTTTTTTTAAATTGCTTTAAGAGAAAGATTTTATAAATTTCATCCCAAAATAGAACTGTCTGCTTGGTCAATGAATGTCAAATATGTTTTTATAAGGAAACGACTAATATTACTATTACCATATGTCGAAATTAGTGTTGAAATTATCTGGGCTTCTAGATGAAAAGCAAATTTCAGTGTTTACTCCATTCTTGTTAAAGTCTTGGTGAGCAGTCACTGGAATGTGGCAAGTTTTGTCTCGTGTGTCCTTTTAGAATGAGGTAAGAATGTTAGTGAATGATGCAAGTGAAAGAATTATGTGAAAGATGTTCTGATCTGGACGGCATGACGTTTGTCATTCAGAGTGACTATGAGAATCCATCATCAGCAAAATTAATCTTCAGAGAACGGCGGATTCGTTGGGAGGATCTACCTAAGGATCTCTATTCACCAAAGAGAACGACTTGAAATTTTCATTTAATTGGATCACTGGAGCTTTCTCCAAGTGACACAATCTTTAAAAGTAGGCAAGATATGAGTTCGGCATTGGCAGAATTCTTTTCATGTAGTTTTGCAGATTATTTCAACAAGGTATTGAAGTAGGAGGCTTTTGACATTTCTAATTACAACAAATGCTTTTAACTTTTGACTATCTTTCAATGGTTCTTATTCCGTCTCTACAAATGCGCCATTATTCTTCTGCATAATCTAATGCAGTTGTTCTCCGCAAAGGAAGAACTGAGACTCCTCCATCTAACAGATGGAATTTTAGGCATTCAGTGGAGACTGAGACAACATATTGATAGATTCAAACGATTAGAATATTGATCTTTCTGTCGCTGGTCCCATTACCTGACATGATTGTGAGAATGCTGTTGTATATCTTGGGCAGGAATAACTGGGTGGAGCCAGTCCCTCTCTAGACATGATGACTGCTGAATTCCTCCTGCACACTGGCATATATTGGTCATGTACATTCATTTGTTACGTATATTCTTGTACATTCATGTGGCCATTATAGCTTACTTTAACAACTTCTGGCACCTCCGTCATGAAATTCATATGCCGTGTTAACATTACCATATGGCAGGTATTATTGAGTTACATGATACCAGTAGGAGAGGAAAACAGGTCTGGACCAATGATATTGCCAGTTCTTCTTTGGATGTTATCAAGAATCTCTAAAGATGTGGCAGGAGCACCAAACCAGATGTGGCAGCAATATTTAAAGCAATGATGAATAGTAGCTGTATAAACATGTAAGATGGATTCTGGAGAGAAAAATTGTCTAGCACGACAGTGAACCAACTTTCTTAGCAGCAGGCCTAGCAATTGATTCAATATAATCTTTCTACTTTGTCAGCCTAAGAAGGCACAATGAGTCACTCTACTGGAGGTTAGCATCAGCCATGCTGTTGGAAGACTGAAAGGAGCCTCTCAGATGATTAATAGAGAGAAGTTTTCATTTTGGAGACATTAAAATTAACAAGCCATTCCTTGCACCACCCCCCCAAAAAAATGTAGCTTTCCCCGTGCCTTTCCAAAATACTTTCATGTTAATTGTTCTGATGAACTTTTTAATATGATATCTAGACTTCATGAATTTAAGTGCACTATTAGGTTAGCAACAAGGTCTCATCAATTTGCAGTCGAATTGACTAGATGCAACCATAAATTTTACGCTAACAGTTTCTTATCTCGCACTTCTCACTTGTGGAACTCTACTCTGGCTCCCTGCTTTCCAGCCAACTTTGATCTTCAACAATTGAAATGCAATGTCAATCGTTACCAACTGATTTTTTGATTACTCTTTTATTATTCTCACTCCTGAATAATTTTTTATTTTTTTTTATTCTTTCATACTCAGTAACCACTTATGTCTTAGTGGCTTTACTACCTTGCTTGGGGTGAAATGATTAAAAAAAAAATAATCTGCTGCTTGCTTACTGCAGAAAAAGGAATGTCTGAATACTTTGTTTCTTAAAATTCTACATTGCATCTAATAACAATTTTAGAATCAGGGAATGACATTCTGAAATATCATGTAGGGAGTGCATGAGTGAAAAGAGACTGAAAGTCTCTGTTCTAAAAAAAAATAATTGATAGAGAACCCTTTGAAGCAAAAGCTGCGATGAGATAATCAAACTTTGCTTTCACGGGGCTGTTGTGGCAATTAAGTTGTCACACTTTCTACATAAGCAGTTGTCTTCCAAATGCTAACTGAATCAAATCCTTGTTGATTCTTTATGCTATCGTATAACCAAAAACTGTTGAAATCTTCAGGCCAAAATGTGTGATGTATAATCAAAACAACTGATTTATTATCAATTTGCAATATGATTGCAAATACACAGTGTTTGGCATTTATGACAGACATTAAATTATAGACTGTATATTTTTCTTCGTAAGTTAAATTGTATTACTGAAAATGTTGCGTCTGTAAATTATTTGGATAAACTTTTAGGAAATCTGTTTTTTTTTTGTTTTTTTTTTTTAATATCTTGTGCCAAATGAACATGACAAATCTTGTACTTTTCATGTCAGCAACAAATATTTTTGTGGATAAATATCTGACACTAAGACATGAAATCGCAACTCTTGGAGTTTATTAGTTTTTATTTCTTTTTTCTTTTTTTCTTTAAACCTTATTTTTGTTGTCGTTTTTATCCCATGTGTAGATCATTTTTATAATCCGTGGCTATCAAATAAGTCGCATGGACTTGTTGACACGTCTTTATTTCTTGGCTAGACTGCTTACTCTGTGTTTGTCGAATGTCAAAACAATCTGATTATTGCATTGAAAAAGTAATCGAAATAAAATGTACAACAGGGATTAAGAAATCTGAATATGTCTCTTAAAGAGAAAAGCAGCTGGAAATGTCATGTCAAGAATCGAGAATGCTATTCAAAGAGTAGAATGTTTAGAGGAAACATTTTGAGATTTTTTGTATACACTTGCAAATAAATATTCTCTTAGCATTGATAATCATAGGAATTATATTACTTAGTCTTAAAGGCCTTTTTGGTTTTACCTCATTTTTTTTTTTTTTTTTTTTTTTTTGGCATTTTCTTTTAGAGGAACCATTTTCGGTATTATGTTAGTACTAGTTTTAGTAAATCTAATTCTCATCCTTTTTTTTTTTTTTTTATACAAACCCTCTGGGTCAATGCACTCTTCATTATTACTATTATTCTATTACTAGTTTCGTTCCATCTTCTTATTGTTGTTTTCTATCACAACACTGTCTCTACACACACTTTATTACTAGTTTTATTTTGTTTTATTGTTGCTTTTTATTGCAACACATTGTGTTGATACTCTCTAAGTTATTACCAATATTTTATTAGTAGTTTTACTCTATCTTATTATTGCTGCTTTTTATTCCAATACTTGGCGTCTACTCTTTGACTGCAAGACCAAAAAATTATAAATAGAGAATTAGTTTCTGACATGACTTGAACATTCATCTCATTCTCCTAGAGTTCCGCGTTCATGAATGTTGCTTGTTGCCTGAACTCTTTCGATCACAAATGTCTCAAAGTCCTTTATTATCATTTTTGTGCTACTTGCTTTGAATTGTGTTTTTAAAATTATTTTTTTATTTTCGTGACTTTTTGTGTAGCTAGAATTTTTTTTGCCACCTGCAGACGTGTGTTGAAGGCCTCACAATATTTACTATTGCTGCAGTTATTGCTAACAGTTTTTGTCGAGATTTACAAACTTTTGTTTCATTCACTTTCGCAAACCAATTAATGAAATATAAAACAAAGAAAAGATATGCACAAAACATTATTGCATTTTTATTAAATAAGTATTTATTTTAATCATTAAATTGTTTTCAAAATAGTAGGAGTATTTTGTAAGTTAAATAATAAAACTTTTAATTTTTTGCAAAAATAATGAATAAAAATTTACTGTAATAAGCTATGCACCCTCCAAAAACCCAACTGTATCTTGACCCTCTCACCTTTTTGCATTTCTTCCCAAAATTTGGTTTTGATCGGTAAATGTGTGGCTATTTTAGAGGGTGTGGCTGACGTACTAACAGAAGTCACAGAATATTATATATAGAACCTATGAAAGTTTAATCTTCCCTGAATGTTTAGTTTGTGAAGTTAAATTCACTATGGTAATGTCCTGTTGGACTATCTTGCTAATCACATCACTGCAGTGTGGTGTTCAGCTGGCCATCTTTGTCAAAAACTTTTCTGTGAGATGTGGCCATTTTTAATAATGACGTTTAAATTGAAAAATCTTCTGTTAGCCTAAGAATTTCATTTCCCTTAGGGTTTCATAATTTTAAATGGGGTTTCTTCTTTTATGTGCTGTGTCCTTTTGGAATGTAGGCAATCATGGTTCACCACAACTTATTCTTTGTTAGTCTTCTGCAGAACCTTATTTCTGTTACTTAAAGTCTCTTCATCTATGTGGCAATTGTTCCACGTTTGCTGTTATATAGAAGGATTGATATAACAATTCAGTTCAACAATCTCTTATTTTTGTTTCTAATGAAATTTTCCTTTTTCTTTAATACTTTAGCTTTTGGAAGGCATCTTTCAAAGTTCCAATGCATTTTTGAATTTCAGTATCACATTTTCCATTGTCTGCTATCTCACTTACGAAATAGTTAAATTTTGTACTCGCTTGATGTCTACAATTCATAGCTGTTGGGGCTATTTCTTGGGCTGTTTCTCTTGTGAACATTCACACGTTCTGTCCTTATAATTGAAGGTTGGTCCTTTCATCCTGATTTCCTTTACAACCTTCTCTAGGATTTCCTGCCATATTCTTTCTGTGTCTGCTATCAAACTTTCCATTTTGGCTTTTTTTTTTTTTTTTTTTTCATTACTTTAAATTTCTCAGCTTACATAGGCTGTTTTTTTTTTTTTTTTTTTTTTCCATTTCTGTGTTTTTCACATTGTCTGATTAGTTTAACACTAACTGAAACTAACTTCATCACTGAATATTTTCTAATTCGGAAGAAAACTTTAAGAGTGTTCATGATAGAGAAAAAAAAAATGCTCCTGTCAAATGTTTGGCAGCCAGACCAAGGACTTCAAAATATGATCTTTTAACAAGTTTTTAAATATTTCTTTGTAAACATTTAATATTTCTTGAGTTTTGCAGGGTCGGATCTTGTCTGACCTTTTATTTATATTTGGTGTGTGCGTAAAACTTTCTTTGACTTTATTAAGATCGTTTCATTAAGTTTTCTTCCATCTTGAATGTTCCCCTTCCTACCCCCGCCTGCGATGTTTAATCTTTCGACACAGTCCTCTAAAATCGAGCCAGGTTGAACGTCATAATTTAATTATTCATTAAGTGCTAATTCTCGTCTTTGATATTCCACAGGGCAACACTTTAGCCTTGCTCAGCTGATGCAAAAAAATGACAATGTTGATTTAGTTAGAGGAACTTGTTTGCCTAACGTCTCTGTCAGACTTGCAAATGTTTGTTGAATGTCACTTGCTCTAAATATGGATGGTGAAATCCAAATATTGAATCAGTTGAAACTTTTTGGGGTGTCTGCAGCTTCACACACTCCATTATTTTCCTCCTCTCTCGAAGCGTTTAACTGTTCATTAGTCTCTCCTCCTATTTAACTGTTCATTACTCTTTTATAATTAAAATTGAAAAGTAGGACCGATGTCAGTTAGAAAGTTACTTCATATGGATGATATGCTGGCTGTATTGACTGAAGAGAGAATTGGTCACTTGCAGTGAAGGCTCAGTTGTTAGAGCAAAGAATTAAAGGCCTACAGTTAGAAAACCAACAAAGGGCTGATGGGTTTTTTTTACAGTGAGTTATCAAGAATTCAAAATTTCAAAACAAAAGTAAAAACTTCTTTAATACTACAGAATTTGTTTAATTTCAATAAGATGAAATAAATCTAGTAATACAATAATAGCAATACTGAAGAGTGTATTGAGCCAGAGTGTTGGGATAAAAAGCACCAATAATAAGATGGAATAAAACTAGTAATAAAATAATAGCAATACTGAAGAGTGTATTGAGCCAGAGTGTTGGGATAAAAAGCAACAATAATAAGATGGAATAAAACTAGTAATAAAATAATAGCAATACTGAAGAGTGTATTGAGCCAGAGTGTTGGGATAAAAAAGTGGAAATAATAAGTTGGAATAAAACTAGTAATAAAATAATAGTTATGATGAATAGTGTATTGAGCCAGAGTGTTGGGATAAAAAGCACCAATAATAAGATGGAATAAAACTAGTAATAAAATAATAGCAATACTGAAGAGTGTATTGAGCCAGAGTGTTGGGATAAAAAAGTGGAAATAATAAGTTGGAATAAAACTAATAATAAAATAATAGTTATAATGAATAGTGTATTGAGCCAGAGTGTTGGGATAAAAAGCAACAATAATAAGATGGAATAAAACTAGTAATAAAATAATAGCAATACTGAAGAGTGTATTGAGCCAGAGTGTTGGGATAAAAAAGTGGAAATAATAAGTTGGAATAAAACTAGTAATAAAATAATAGTTATGATGAATAGTGTATTGAGCCAGAGTGTTGGGATAAAAAAGCAACAATAATAAGATGGAATAAAACTAGTAATAAAATAATAGCAATACTGAAGAGTGTATTGAGCCAGAGTGTTGGGATAAAAAGCAACAACAGTCAGATGCAATAAAATACTAATAGAGAAGTTAGCTATAAAAGTTCCAAAAGAAAAAGAAAAAAAAAACCTGTTATCTTCCTGTAGGTTGATAATTATTTACAAAATGTTTCTGACTAAATATGAAAAAATATTTGTTATGACTTTAAAACTAATTTGTCATGTCACAAGTTGCATAATCCATTAAGGTCATTGAGGCACAACACGTATTGCATCTGGGGCAAGATTACCTGATGAAGCGTATCTCTTTTCAGGCTGCTTTTTGACTTGTTTTTCTCTTCAAAGTGGTTGGCCTAACAAGGCTAAAGTGCCCAGTTTACCCTATTATTTATGGGGGTTTAAATTCAGTTTTTCTTCTTGTTACCACTGAAGGGGAGAGAGCCCATTCTGCTATTTAACCCAGAGTTGGAACAAAAGTGGATTCAACCACTTGACATTGAATATAAAAGCTCCAAAAAGGACACTACTGATGTCCAGAACTGTGGCATATCATGGATATAGGAGTTGGTTATACACATGTTAATGTCATTTAGTGGTCCTGAGTACAATACTTGGAGCTGGTAGTGAAACACCAGTTTAGCAGGAATGGACAAGAACTGGCATCACTGTGACAAAATAACACAATCAACAAATCTGCCATGTCCAGCAAAACAATGGACACCTGATGATGGCCAGAGGATACTTGACTGAAATGTTGTGTCTATGATAACATCTATAGCAACCAAGATGAGAACAATAGTCTGAAATCACTAAAGTATATTTTTCAAATCTTGGGTAGCACCTTGATGCATACATCTTTCCGCATATCTACATAATCTCCCTATTTTGTGTGAGTGTGTGTATATATATATATATATATATATATATATATATATATATATATAGGAATAGTTAGGATAAAAAATGTAGATACACGCACAAATACTATAAATAAATAGAGTGCTCAATGTTATGAAACAGAGCTATCAGTATATATTAGTGAATATGCATAATATCCAACAGCAATAACACTACTCGCCATTTCATGCAGTTAATGCAATCTTCAGGTGTGGAGATTCTGACCATTATCAGATAAGTCAAAATCTCCACATTTGAAGATTGCATTAACTGCATGAAACTCCGAGTAGTGACATCAATGTTGGATATTATGTATACTTACTAATATATATATATATATATATATATATATATATTTTTGTCATCCACAGACAGACTGTTTCGCTGTTTCACAGCTCATCAGTGTGGCTAGACGTCCGGTTGCCTCTAGCTAGGATCGAAACCCGACTGAATTTGCGTCAGTCCGAACTTCTCCCGCTAAGCCGTCAGCGTACGGTACGGAATGAAGGTGAATTTTAGTGTGTTTATTTTTAGATTCGGATAAACACACAGTGACTGACAGTGACTCAATTCTGTCGAAGAGTCGTGCAGTATTAGCTTAAATAGTCACTGTTTACAAATTCACACCTCAAACCAGAGGGCTCAACCGAAATTAATTTTTCAGGAGCTAATATTTTTGTATATATATATATATATAATAAATTTGTCACTTTCTCTCTTCACTCTCTTGGTTTGACTACATGATGCCATCCAAAGGTAAGTTTCAGATAATTTAAAATGTGAATTGTCTTCCTCAAAAAAAA
Source organism: Acanthosepion esculentum (assembly GCA_964036315.1). Lineage (NCBI taxonomy): Eukaryota > Metazoa > Mollusca > Cephalopoda > Sepiida > Sepiidae > Acanthosepion > Acanthosepion esculentum. The sequence continues at coordinate 59,320,756 of OZ038508.1, read as the reverse complement.
AAATGGTAAAAACCGAGTTCCTTCATTTCCAATATGAGAACCATAGAGATGTGTGAAATGTCCAACAAGATGCAAAAGACAGTAGGTAACTTGATCGATGAACAAATTCATCACTTTTACAAAAATCTTTAAACTTTTGGATTGCATATTCTACGTGGCATTCTTCTAACACAATAACAATCTCAGTCAAATAACCTGAGAACCTGTAGATTACAAGTCAAGGTGAACAGATACCAACCATAAGATCACTGTGTACTTACCTAACTTTGATTTACATCGCTAACGAAGAAACAAAGAAAAGTGTTGAACTGCTATGTAATGCCAATCCTCTTATATAGTACTGAATGCTGGGCAATCCCCCCACCACCACAGATGAAGAGGAAACTTGAAGCAACAGAGAAATAGTGCTACAGAAGGATGCTGATAATGCCATGGTTGGAACGTGTGCAACAAGAAAGCGTCAAGGGAAATAGGGATAGAAAGAACTCTTGAGCTTAGAACAGTGTAAATAGAGAGAATTCCTCATCCCAGGAATCCCAACATGACATTTCGGTATCAATGTAGCAATTTTTATTCAAATGGAAATATGAAATTCGAAAAGGTTTTTAACTTGAGAGTTGGATGGGTAGACTTTGATCAAATTGAACCTCAGAGATCACCTGAGTAGAAAAAAATAGTGATAGGTGTTGACATCTAAGGTGACTGAAAGTTAGAAGTTAATTTGGGATTTAAATTGCATTTTTTTTTATTTCATCATCTGATGTCATAAACAACCTTCATTTTGTTAACACAGAACGGCTTGTTAATTTTGACGCCTCCCAAAAAAACAAAAAATTGCTCTCTGTTAATCATCTGAGAGACCTGTTTCTGTTTTGCACCTACGGCCTGTTTTTCCATCAAGAATTTCATATGCTGTGTTAACATTGTCATACAGCAGGCATTATTGAGTTGCACAGAACGAATTGCAGAGGAAAGCCTCTAACCTATCACTAGGTTTTAGAACATATTTAAGATAGTAACACTGATCGCTTTGATAAGGTCAAATGTGCAACTGATCTCAAAAAACACCCTTCAGTCTGCTGTTAACTGGGACAAGGAATGGCTTGTTAATTTTAATACCTGCAAAATTAAACTTCTTTTTAGTAATCATCTGAGAGAGCCCTTTCTTTTTTCCATCAGAATGGCTGATGCTAACCTCCAGGTGATTGACTCATTGGGCTTTCTCAACCTAGCATTTTGCCCTGACACAGAGTGGAAAGATTATATTGAATCCAATGCTAGGTCAGCTGCTGAGTTGGTTCACTGTATCAAGCTAAATAATTTTTCTCTCCAGAATCTATCTTGCATATCTATAAGTGTAACATTCATCCATGCTTAGAATATTGCTGCCACTTATGATTTGGTGTTCCTGTTATATATTTAGAGATCCTTGATAAAATCCAAAGAATCAGCAATATTATTGGTCCTGACCTAGAATCTTTCCCACCACCATAAAGTTGCTTTCCTGTGCCTTTTCCATAAATACTTTCGTGGTAATTGTTCAGATGAGCTCTTCACTATGGTACCTAGAGTTTATAAATGTAAGTGCAGTGTAGGTTGGTGCTGAAGCCTCATCAATTTACAGTTGAATTGGCTTAGATATACCTGTAAGTTCTATGCTAACAGTTTCTTTTGTTGTTTGTGGAACTCTCTTTTGGCTCCATGCTTTCTAGTCGACTTTAATCTTCAAAGATTTTAGTGCAATGTCAATTGCTATTTACTGTCTTCTTGATTACTCTTCTATTGGTCTCACTTCTTAGTGATGTTTCTGTTTTTTAGTTCTTCCAGACCTTGTAACCCTTTGTGTCTTAGTGGTTTTACTGCCTTGCTTGGGGTGATCTTGATTTTTTTTTTAAATTACAAGAACTGAAAAAGTAGATTTTTTTTTGTTTTTGTCTGCTATGTAAAACATTGTTACCATTATAAAATGCTTTCACACAAATATTCTAAAACGACCAGTATTAATTTTTTTAATTATTTTTTTTATATAAATGTAAAACAGTGTCTCAAACTGCATAAATGACCGTGGTTCTGTGAGTGAGGCATTCTTACATGATATAACTGAAGAAATAAGCTCAAAGCTATTGTCACAAATTCCTGAGGAGGTTCACCTGTCCAAACCAAGTGACACAGTTCCAGACATTTTCTAAAGCTGTTCATAACCAAAGTTTTTCAACCCTCTGGAGCTGCATGGTTTTCCTCCTCACAGTAAAAGTTCATGCCTCTCAGTTTACAATCCTCCAAAGTTGCGCTAAGGAATTTTCTTGTATGTCATCAAAGCCATTATCCTAACTGCATAAAAGAAAAAAAGGAGGACTGACTCATTCCCAGATTTGTATTATAATTTCACTTGTTCCTTAGTTAATTAGTACGTATGCCACACCTTGCCAACATCTTTTAAATAATGGACTATTTTGTTTTTGCTGCAAGAAAAGACATAGCAAAAATACTATTTTAATTTCAGTGAGAAAAATAAAGAATGGGAAGAGAGAGGAGGCAAGAACACTTTCACATGTTTAACATCTGCTTAAGCAAAATGGAAAAAATTATCAGTTGCAAATCTTTTCATTTGTATCCTCTTACTTCTTTAAATAATGACCTACATTCATACATATGATTGTTATTGCAATGTTTTGTTAAAGTTGTTAAGCTCAAATATTTAACGATGCCATAAGGAAATCTCCAAGAGTATTTTCTAGTCGTAGAAGTAGCAAGGAATGTATTCAATCAAAAAATTCAAATTGTTATTGAAGATTTGATGTCATTTGTCTTTCTTTCTTTATGAAATGGAAATCCATGTCAATTTTCAATCTTTCTATTTGTACCCTCTTACTTCTTTAAATAATGACCTGCATTCATATTTATGATTGTTATTACAATATTTTTTACAGTTTTTAAGCACAAATATTTAACGATGAAATAGGGGAATATTTCTAAATATTGTTGTGGAACTCACAAGGAGCTTATTCAGTCATTACGTTAATCAGAAAATTCAAATAGAAAAACTGTTAAATTTTCATGAATATTTCTATTCACCATTCAAGTGGCTTCAGTTCCCAGTGAGGATCAGCTTTTTGGGACCCTCAACAAATGACTAGAATGATATCTCAGGATCACTTGCCTCAACCTGATTGTTCTATTTTTCAGATCTGTATTAGAACATATAGAGTTGGATCCCCCAACAACCTTTTCATACTAGTTCCCAGAAACCCTGTCAGTCTTCGGGGCTATAGTGTTTGTTATGAACGTACAAATATTTTTTAACTAACATACTTTTTTTGCCTTTTTGTTTTTGACATTCTGGAGAAATGTTCTTCTACATATTTTTTTCCTTTGTTGTTATATTTGAAGTTATCTTCCCTAGGCAATGTGGAATATCCCTTGCTAGCATATAATAAAAAAGTATTATATGGTAATTTTCTGTTAATTGGACCGATTAATTCTTTGGCTTATGTTACAACATTTCAGCCCATCCGTTTACAGCTTTCTTTAGATATACATTTCATAAGGAGATTTTTTTTTTTTCACAGTAAAAATTGGCAGACAAAAAAGAATGTTTGCTAATATAGTGATTGGTACACAGATGATACCATTCTCCACACGTGTATATCATAGGTGATTCCATGTTATATATGAGGATAATGTTAAAAACCTCCCAAATGAGTAAAGAAAATCACATCACAATGAAATACTTACTGTTCAAACAATTCAAGAAAACAAAATGACTTTTGTAAAATATATATATATATAATTACTGTGTATTGAGCACTTAAAAAGTAAATGCTAAATAACTGTGGATTGTTAATCTGACAGTACTTTCTCTTTATTTGTGTGTGTGTGTATATATATATATATATATATATATATATATATATATTATGAAGAAATATAGTCTTAAAGTGTGCTATATTTATGGGATAAAGAGCTCAATATCAGAGATAGAGCGTGTGTAAATATAAAAGTGGACATCCATGTCCACTTTTATATTTATATATATATTATTTACATTATTCAGACTATTGTCCTCATCACAGAAATATAGACACACACACACACACATACATACATATATATATACATATATATATACATATATATATATATATATATATATATATATATAGATAGAATGGCCAGTGTCTGTTGCTTTGTAATATACAAAATGTCATGCTACTTTTGTGCACTTGATGCAGACACAGATCACAGACATTTTTATAAAAAAAATTAAGATATATTAATAATATAAATTTTTTAAAGTTTTAATTTTGGTTTTAATTGCAAGAAAATAGCATAAATTTAGTTTAAGAAATTACTTTTTCATACTACTAAAGACTGTATTTAATTCAATCATTTATCATCCCAAATTATTTCAGTTATGCTACAATTGATGGTTGTTGATAGAAATATTTTAATTTTAATTTTCTAATTAAAAATCTTTTGAAAATGAAGTAAACCATTACAGAAACAGGATTTGACAAAAATTAGTCAATTTAATGATTTACTTAAGATTTGGAAAAATGATTACTTAATAATAAAATGAAAAACCTAATTTATTCACAGATGTCTGTATGATTGAAAGGTCAAATTGGGGTGTTTACCCCTAAGTATGAACAGCAAAATCCAGTATTAGCTATAATCATAAAAATGCTGACACATGACCGGCAATAATCTAGTAAATTTTACTTACCTGCCAATTTCTATTAATGTCTTATTGATTAGTTGATTTGATTGCTTTGATGGTCATGAAAGAGACAGTATCTTGGTAAGGCTCACTTGAGTTCTGTTAATCGACACATAGTAAAAAACTGATACATTACTTGGATTTAGTGAATGTTTTTTTTAGCAATTTGATTATGAAAATGAAATTGCCTTACACGTGAGTCATGACAAGTGAAATTGACATGCAGCAGTTTGTTTACTGTACAAATTTAAACCTGCCACAGAAGGAGCCTTCTGAATGTGTACAGTCATTACTGAAAGTGAAGTTAGTGACCATACTGCTCGGAAGTTATTCAGGAGGATTTCAATTTGTCAGGAGTTACTTGAGGATGCACCTTTAAAGGACAACTAATAAGCCTTGATAATGACAAACTGAGGATTTGTGTTAGTGAAGTTAGCAAGCGTACTGTGCAAGAGCAGTTCCGGAGGTTTTCCTCTGGAAATTAAGACTTTCAAAGATGTACCTTTTAAAGGACAGCCCATTGCTGTTGGTGTTTACTACTGGATAATTAAATGACTGCCACTCTCACCTTTACTGGGATGTTACTTTATACCACTTTTGTTCTGAGTGGCAGGGTGTTATATATGGTCAATAGTTGGGTGACATGAATATTTTGATGTGCTGTGTCAAGGAGTGCTTGATTTATGAGTCAAGTCATTATGGAAAGCAGAGGTGTATGGTTCATAACATAAAATCTTTGTTATGGTATCTGATACATATATGTCCACAGAAAACGGGTTGTGTCCAGCCCGTGCCAAGAACAGTTCATTACAACCTTCTCCACATTATATCACTTATTGCCAAAAAGAACTGAAAGGTTGCAGATATAACGGTGACAAACTCTAGTTGAAGCTAATCCAGTTTAAATGTGTGTCAGCTGTTTGTATTAAGGTTTATACTGGAAATAAAATGAAAAATTTACACCTATCAGGCTTTTTGAAAAGAATTAAACATCTCAAATCAATCAATGGCTATTGGTGACCCTCTCAGAAGTGCAATTTCCATGCAATGAAATTTCAAATGCTCTTTTTTTTTTTTTAAAACTATTATCCTGTGTTTGTCCCCTTAGATTTCCAAAAAGGGATAGTCTCCTGGGGTATTTACACACCCCTTACAATTATTGTACTGCTAAAAAAATAAGTCAATCTCCATTCCCATATACATTAAATCAAAACTTGAACTGAAGACATAATTATTCATTGAAATGGAAATTATAATAAATTTGTTGCATAAACAAATGTTGCAAATGTGATACACACAATACAACGATAGAGAAAAGAATTATTCATGAAAAATAACCACAATATATTTCTATGAATAGAAAGATATTACATTAGCTCAACTCATAATTACAGGACTGAAAGAGTAATAATATATATAAAATCATGAAAACTTACCTTTGTTTGTCAGGTGGGGGTGAAAAGACACCCTAGAGAATACAAAGTGATATCTGCCTCCCATTACAACTGCGCCACACTGCACGCTTCACACCCTCACCAAGTCAGGAGAGTAGTGGGAGGGAACAAAAATAATTTGCTAACTAGGAATAACAAGTACTTTAAAAATGTTGGGTTAACAAAACACACCATGTGACTATCACAGGGTTAAAGATATAGATCTAATATAATAATTTTAATAACAGATATTTTTCTCAGATTTTTCTGAGAGGGTCACACACACACACATCTCAATCCAACAATGCCTGTCTCAGGCTTGCATAAAATTTACACTGCATTGTATATTGTGAATCAGCATTTGCACATGCCGTGTTCCTAAGAACTTTTAATCAGAATGTAATTTATCATTATTTGGTGAAGGTGTTGTAAATTATCATATACATGAAATTGAAATATTTCTCAAAATTAAATGAGAAGAATAATCATTATTGGGAAGAGGATCGATTGGATAAAATTTTAATTTAAAATTTAAAAATCTTGATTTAACTTGGAACAACTTTGGGTACCATTTCAAATCCAATCAAATTATCCCATGAGAAAGATCATCAGGATAGCATGCCTGGCCTCCATAATGTTTCTTTGAATGATGGTGGTTACATGCCATGCTTTGTACTGTTACCAGCTGTAATGTGTTATTCTTGGTCTGATCAGTTGGGAGAAGTGGATTCATGCCTTTCTCTGAGGAGGGTATTAATACAAGATCAGCATAAACTACCTCAACTACAATTAGAACTCTGATCATTGTGGTTTGGGTGTTTTATCATTTTTTGGTATTTTTTTCCTAATAAAAACCTTGAATACAAAAATATATTAGCAGTATCAGCCATGTTTGAATTATTTAAAATCATTAAATCTACAACAATTTTACTATAGAAAAAAACATTAGCATGATTTATTAAATCCATCAAAACACTAATTCACTGTAACGGTTACTTAGAGTAGGGGTGAGAAAACCCCCAGGCCACATCCAGCCTGTGAATGATTTTTTTTTTTGTCTGTCCTGCCAGCTTAACATTCAGTCAGTTATGTGCCACGCGTCATACACGCTTAGGCAATCATGTATCTTTTGATACATGACTGATGAGGCAGATTTTTTCCCCGTGGTAGGTTGCCATTTCTTTCTGCGGTAGACCAGTTGCCATCCAAGGCTATAGAACCCAGTCTGTCCTGCTATTTACCCATAGCTGGAGGGAGAAGAGAATTCATACCTTTCCCAAGGGAAAGGTAATTTGTGGAGCAAGTGGTAGAAAAATATCAGTTGGAGTTAATCAACTTACAATACGATGAATTTTTAAAAATCAAAATTTTATTCTAAATCCACTGCTGACTTCTACAAGAAATCTGTTTTGCCAAGTGGAAAATATAAAAGCCTACTGAATAATGCAAAAATGATGATATCATTATTTGGAAGTACATACACTTGAGAACAACTTTTTTTCGAAAATGAAATATACTAAAAGTTGTGTGATTACCACTTGGATGATGATTCTCTCCTGTCATTGACAGATATTTCACCAGATGTGGAGAAGTTTTCGAACAATAAGCAGAAACATGTCTCATTAAATAATTTACCATTTCTGTCTTTTGTTTGTAGTAAGGAATTTGCATTTTTTGTTGTGTTAGTTGTTATCCTGTTATTTCTGCAATAAAATAAGGAGCCTTCTTTAAATAATATAACATTAACTTTGTTGGTTTTCTTTAAATCTCCAGACCAAGGCAGCCTTCTAGACAGAGCGGTCTGAGGCCAAAAGAATTTATTTTAGTATATTTGACATTATGGCTCTCCTTAAACACTGCAAAGTTTTCTGGCCCACTCTCTCCAAAAGGTTGCCAACCCCTGACATGAAGAATGCCATAGCAAATACTAAAGGCATATGTATAAATTCCTTGGAAATTCTTGTACTATAAGAATGCATTGTAAATTAAGTACTATAAAAATGCTTTAGAATTTTTTTTAGTAAAGATATCAAAACTTTGATTCACTTTAATGATTGCATAGAGAGTGTCACAGCAGATTTAAAAGCATGGATAGAAATTTGTTGGAAATTATTTTACTATAAAAATACATTGCAAATTATTTACTATAGAAATATGTTAGAATTATTTATTAAATCTATCAAAACTTTTGTTCACTCTGAGGATTGCATAGAGAGTGAAGCAGCAAATATTAAAAACCTATATAGAAATTCATTAGAAATTATTTGACTAGAGAAATGCATTACAATTATTTATTAAAAATATCAAAACTTTGTTTTACTTTAATATAGTGACATAGTAAATGCTAAAAGTATCTATATAAACATTCTGTGACTTCCGTCTGTCTATCCTCACATTCTCTAAAATACCCATACATTGACCAATCAAAACCAAACTTTGGAGAGAAGTGCAAACGGGTAAGTGGGTGCAAAGTACTGTTGGTTTTATTATAGTGCATAGCTTAGTACAATAAATTTCATTAATTTTTTGTTGTGAAAAATTAAAAGTTTTATTATTTAACATACAAAATACTCCCACCATTTTAAAAAGAATTTAATAACTAAAATAATAAATACTTATTTAATATAAATGCAGTATTGTTTTCTGCATATTTTTTACTTTAAGTTTTTAAAAACAAGAATCCAGTTTCCAGTTCACCTTGTGTTTGCAAGATCAATAAACAAGTCACAAATCCAAATGCTTGAAAAAGTTGGAATTTGGTTTAAGAAAGAAATATTTGTATGTTGCATGCTCAAGAGTAAGAAATTCTAAGAATTTATTCTTCGCTGTTAAAAAGGAAAAGAAATTTTCTTAAAAAATATTGTTTATTATGAAACCCTATAAAATTAAAGAAATTATTAAACAGCAAAGTAGGGTTTTTGTCAAACAAAACAAACCAGCTTATTCAAATTTCATCGAGTGGTTTGCGAAATTGGACGAAACGTAGAGTTTGTAAGTCTTGACAAAAATGTTAGCGATAACTTTAACAATACTAAATACTTTGAAGTTTTCAACACACGTCAGTGCCTGGCAAAAAATTCTAGTATATAGAAATTCACTGGAAATTATTTTACTATAAAATTTGCATATAGAAATGCATTAGAGTTATTAAATATATTAAGACTATGATTTATATTAATGATTGTACAGAGAGTGACACAGCAAAGCATTGTAAGCTGATGTCAATATTTGAACAGATACAGTGAATATAAGCTACTTGTTTTGTTAACTCATAATATCTCAGACAGTTTAATTAAGCATACTCTGAAGCTTCTATTTTTCTGTAATTATTTAATGTATAGCCAATTCTGACAGTGGAGGTAAAGATAATAAAATGACAGGGATTGTTTTGGTTTATTGTCAGCTGTAATTGAACTTAGTAACTAGGTATAACAGCAAGTAACCTGATGGGTGAGTTTGAGTAAATTTATTGTGAAAAAAGGAATGCAAAGAAGGAACAAGAATTATTTAGAGAAACAAAAGACAGGAAGTTGTGGAAAGCCATGATCGCTTATGTCCTGAAGGGGGCCTGGCACATAGAGAACTAGAAGAACTGAATAGGAAACAGCGAGAACAATGTGACTTTGTTCAAGACACTGGAACAAGAAATGTAATTTTCATGATTAGAATGATGCCAGAACAATCAATAGAAATGTTGAAAGATCTATACTTATAGTTCATAGATTATGCAAAAGCATTTGATAGGATATGAATTTAAATCCTTGAAATATTAGGAAAGTTTCATTTACATGGTAGATATTTAAATAATCAATTACTTTTGCTGTTAACAAACAGCTTTCACACAGAGATTGAGTTAAATTGACAAAAAAAAAGAGTGTGGCAAAGATGTGTTTTCTCAATGAATTAATTTAAACTGTACACAGATGATTCTATGAGAACTATGTATTTAGAGATTCATCACAGTCCAAAGAAGAATCTGCAATGTTATTGGTTCTAACCGGGCATATCAGCTCTAGTCACTTTCCCATTGCTGTAACATAGCTTCCCTGTGGCTTTTCTATAAATATTTTCATGGTAATTGTTCTGATGAGCTTCTCTTTTTGGTATCTCAACATTACGAATTTAAGTGCCGTTTGGCAGATAGGTCTCATCCTTTTACAGTTGAAATGGCTAGATGTAACCGCAAGTTCTATGCTGACAATTTCTTCTCTCGCACTTCTCACTTGTGGAACTCTCTTCCAACTTCTTGCTTTCCAGTCAAGTTTGACCTTCAAAAATTGTAATCATCACTTAATTCCTGTTTTTGTCATTTCTCCTTAATATTGCTATTCTTTTATCAGATTCTTTCACACTCAGTAAGCCCCTTGTGTTTTAGTGGCTTTATCACCTTGCTCGTGGTGAAGGGTGAGAAGACCTATCAAGATTTATTATCAGCAGACATGACTTTAATGACATATGCTACATAGATGATACTTTTTTTTTTTTTGTTTAATTTACTAATGTTCATTCTATACAAGGGTCAGGAGCCACTCAAGACAGAAGTGGTTGTTTGGATGGTAAGAAGTGTAGTTCATGATGATATGGGGAAAAGATAACTGTTAATCCTAGACTTGAATAAGATAAGACTGTAGTGGTCAAGAAAGCATCTTGGGATTAAGACTGTAAATCTGATGAAACAGCTTGGAATAAAACTTCTGGTTTTTGCTGTCCATCAGCATGGCCAATACTAAAGCCAAGGAGAGCAGCACATAACGCCTTCTTTGTCTCACGTCATCTACTGCCATGAAGGGGAGCGATTATATTGAATCAGTTGCTAGACAGTTTTTTGGCATTAGAATCCGTCTTGCACATTGATAAATCTACTGTCTGTGCATTGGTTATTGAAGCCATATTTGGTCTGGTGTTACCACTTTATATCTCGAGATTCTCAAAAAAAATTCCATAGAAGGGTCTGTAATGTTATCCATCCTGACCTGGCATCTTGACTTCAGGCACTTTCCCACTGCTGTCACATTGCTTCCGTCTGCCTTTTCTATAAATATTTTCATGGTAATTGTTCTAATGAGCTCTCCTCCTTGGTCCCTTGGCTACACAAATTTAACTGGATTGGCAATTAGGTCTCATCATTTTACTGTTGAAATAGCTAGATGTAAGCATAAATTCTATTTTAATAGTTTCTTTTCTTGCACTTCTCACTTGTGGAACTGTCTTCCAGCTTATTGCTTTCCTACAATTTTGAAATTTAAGATGCAACATCAATCAGCATCTTCTGTTTTTTTGAGACCTGTCTTTTTATTCTCCTTTCTCCTCACTAAAGTCTTCTTATTCTCTTTCACTCTCAGTAACCCCTTGTGTCTTAGTGGCATTATTGCCTTGCTTGGGGTGAAATGATTAAAATAATATTAATGAAATATTTTTTTCTTTATACTTTGTTAATGAGTATTGTTTTGTAAAAATTGAAATCTAGTGCATTCGCTCTGTTTTCTGATCAAAAAAATAATTATTGATTCCTAGTATTAGGTAAACTAGTTAATAAAGTAATTATTGTATCTCACTAATTGTAGGTTAATATTAATTTAGGACTAACATACTCCTGTCAAAGATAAAAGCTGCATCATCGGTAGTCCTTTACTTGGGGTAGCATTACTTATGAGCCTAGCATCTAATCGATTGAACAACCATGTGTGATTTTGAAATTTACCAATTTTGATAGCAAATACTTCTTTTTTCTTTTCATTGTCATAAACCATTGGACATCTAGCCATTGAAAGCAGGAATAAACGACTGACCATAAGAAGATAGAATGCATGGTTGTTAGGAAAAAAGGTGTAACGCAAAGGTTCAGTTACATATTGGGGATGTTAAAATCAGCTGCCGGCTCGTATACCGACACAAAATTCTGGACGTGCACACGGGAGTGATTTTCAAAAATGAGCAAGGTATTAATGGATAAAAAAAAATGTCTTTAAGAAACAAAGAAAATAGTGCTGGATTGCTATTTTGTGTCTAATATGTCTATATGAATGCTTGACAATTACCTCACAGGTGAAGGAAAGACTTCATGTGTCTGAGAAATGGTTCTATTGATATATCTTTTACACTATTCGGACTATTGTCCTCATCTTTGTCGCCATGATTATCACAGCATTTCGACCATTGTACGCTCCGGCCTTCTTCAGGTGGTTGGAATGTCGAACTGAACCCTTTATTTCGCTCACTCGGGTAGACTGTTATAGTTCTACATGCCATGTCTAATGGACGTCAGTTATCTCCTGTTAATTCTCTTGTCAAAGTTCTCCACTGCCTTAACCAGGTATTGAACTCACACTCTTTAGGTCCTGTCACTGGATCTAACTAACGCCTTTATCCACTGTGCCATGTATCCTTGCGTATGAATTTCAGGGTATTATAAACCTGATGTCTTCAGCAACCATTTTTTTACCAGTGCCGAAATGTGATAATCATGGCGACAAAGATGAGGACAATAGTCCGAATAATGTAAATAGTGTACATAATACCTCATCTCAGAAATATAGACAGATACTGATATATTTTTCAAATACTATTGATAAAGTATGTGAGAAATGAAGAAGTTTTAAGAAGAATTTCATCTCTAAAGAAACTGATGCTGACAGTCAAAAATGACAGCTAAAATATTTGAAAGAAGGCTTAGAAAATTTAACACTCACAAGCTGCATTGAAGGCAGGGAAAATCAGTGAGAAACCTACTTGACAAGTTTGAGTAAACTGAATAATCGAACAAGTAGAACAAAGGCAAAGACTGGTGGTAAAAGATTAACAATTACAAAAGGCTAGAAGTTGTGGAGAGACATGATCGCCCACATTCGCATGCTATCCCCTGGCCTTATATATGCTTCACCACAGCTACATTTGGTGTTCATCATTTTCTGCATGAACTGACTAAAATTTGTTTTTCTGTAGAATTTTATTATAAAAATGTTCTGATAATGAAGGAGATATAAATTATCAGTGGCCAGGACTAAGGTAAATGTTACTAATAGAATTGTGTGATGTGTCATGTAAACACTTTGCTAATAATTTTACTATAGAAATGCAATGGAAATCAGAATGGTAAGGGTAATAATAGTTGTTCCCTATAAAGAAACGTTTGGCATTCATTGACTGAACAGCTACTGCTACTCAAGTTACACTTTTCTTTATTCCTTGGCCCATCAAGCTGGGATTAAAGTGTAGTATCTGTTCTTGACTTTAATGGTAATATCAGCCTTTTCTTTATAAGGAAACATTCAGCATTCATTGACCAAGCAGCTAGTGCTACTTCCGGTTGAAATTTATAAAATCTTTATTAAAACAATTCAGGAAAATAGGTTTTTCAAGTGCACTGTTCTTGCTCTTTCAAATACTGATAAAGCCTTCCTTCCTAACTTTTTGTTTGTGGTAGTGTGGAACATCAGCATCTTATGTCATTATTTTCTCTTTGAGTTACATGTGCTATCCATTTTAGTTTTGGCATCTCCTCAAGTGGTGTGGTTTCTCTTATTTGGTACAGTTCTGCAGTACCAATGCAGGAGGTTCAAAAAAAGGTATAGCAGTCACTAAGACCTGCAGGTATCATTTGCTTGGAAGCCATTTTTCATCACTGATCTGAGAAAGCAGTTTTATACATCTGACAGTTTAGATATTTCTGAATGAGTTTGGCAGTAGGCATGACATCCATATGAAAGTCTCGATATAATGAGTCTATTTAAGTACATGACTCGAGTTTTTAGATTAATCATTTGGTTTTGTAGCAACTTGTGGTATTGGGCAAAACTACCCTTTGTGCAACCAATTTTCTTACCTCCCATACTAAATTTGTTATAATCGATTCATACATCAAGATGCATTGTCAGTGGTCATGAATTAATGCAATCATTACTTCTTCTTTCAACCTTAACCCCAGAAAGGGTCATTAAGGGTGCCAACATGCTGAGCTGTCCACCATTTTCCGCCATCTGTCGCGGTCATGTGCCAGAGCCTGAGTCTTCTTAAATAGTTTTTGGTGTGCTCATCATGTGGTCTGTCTTGGGCATTTTAACCTGGCAGAGCTCATCCCTCTCAAGATTAGACCACAGCCAATGTGCTCCAACTAGGTAGCTCGCCTTGGTCGCGAACACGTGGCCGTTTATCCGAGGAACCCTTTTACACTGGCCAGTGACCAGTGTCGAGGAAGTCCTTTACCCAGTGGTGCAGTGTTAACACCACTCCTTCACATGTGCTTAGCTGAAACAGTTTACCAGGGTATGTCAACTTGGAGCCATCCTATGAGAGATTTAGATGTTTGAGGACCAGAGATGCTCATCCACACAAAGGCTCAGTGTGCCTGCATATATATATATATAAGTCATTATTAGTAGAATATTATAATTATTATGTACAATTATATTTCATGTCACTTTAACTAATCCCCGGTTGCGGAAACAGCCTCTGTACAGGATAATTGTATGGAGTTTTCTGCTAATCTTTTCTTTCTTCAATTGCAGAAAGTGGGGCATCCCCAGCACCTCCACCTCCGGCACAAGATGAAAGCCCGAAACAGCCTGTTGAAGAACCCTCGAGCCAGCCTGTAAAGCAGTAAGTTTTTCATATAGTTATTACTATCTGACCGTGTAAGAATTGGTCGGAGGAAGTGCCGTACCTCAGAGAAAGATTGTGATGTGACATTATGCATCTGCATGGCATGATTGTTCACCTTTCTATACTTATTGAATCAACTGCTAGGTCTGCTGCTAAGAATGTTGGTGCACTGTGTTATGCCAGACGGTTTTTCGCATCAGAATCCATCTTGCACATTGATAAATCTACCATTCGTCTGTGCATTGAACATTGCTGCCGTATCTGGTCTGGTGCTACTATTATATAGTATTTGGGGGAGGGTCCGTTTATTTTTTTTATTTATTTATTTATTTTTTATTTATTTTTTTATTTTATTTTTATTTTATTTTTTTTTATTTTTTATTTTTTTATTTTTTTATTTTTTTTTTTTTTCATTTTTTTTTCTCTTTTAAAGTTTTTTTTTTTTCTTCCCTTTTTCAACAAAGTCACCTTGGTAGTCCTAACTGTGTTTTTATTTTTATTTTTTTCTGCATTCCTAGTTGGGAGGGGGGCAAGGAGGGAAGGAAGAAATGGGAGTGGTGGGAAAAGAAAGAAAGTGGCGTTTCTGATCATAATTCCTATGACCTACGAACGTGGTAATTTTTTTTTTTTTTTTTTTTTTTTTTTTGGTTAAGTAACACTTCATATGAAAGGAAACTTTTCTTGTTTTTACTTACCTGTTATGTCAGACTGTTCGTTGAAGATGAGGGTCGATCCGCATGGTCAACCTAAGATGAAGGAAAAAGACGAGCTCGCCGTCGAGTCTTTTTTTGTATCGTCTTAGCTGAGGAGGAAGTGACGTAAGTCGGTGGTGATTGGTCAGCAGTGGCATTTATTGGCGGAGTCCATTTGTTGCGTGCTTCGCGTATTTTTGTTTGTTTGTTTCAGGATCGCCTGCCGGAATAGTACTGTTTCGGTAGGGTCTCTTGGGCAAGCAAGTATGATGTTGGAAGACCTGAAACTTGCCATGACCCCAAGTCATAACATCACTGACGAGGCGATCCTGAGCACTCATGGGAGTGTTTACATAACAAATATATATTGAGATTCTCAACAAAACTCAAAGAAGAGTCTATAATGTTATCAGTCCTGACTTGGCACCTTAACCAGGCACTTTCCCCACTGCTGTGATGTAGCAACTGCTGTATCTCACTTGCCTTTTTGTGGTAATTGTTCTGATGAGCTCTATTCCTTGGTACCTTTACCACCTGAATTTAAGTCTGTTACTAGATTTGGCTACAAGGCTGCACTATTTTACTGTTGAAATAGTTGGATGTAACTGCAAGTTCTATTCTAATAGTTTCTTTTCTCACACTTCTCACCTGTGGAACTTTTTTTATCCAATTTCTTGCTTCCCTGTCATCTACAATCTTTAAATTTTGCATGCAATGTCAATCACCTGAATAATGTTCTTTTATTGTCCATTCTCCTCAGTAAAGTCTTCTCGGCTCATGTAACCCCTTGCAGATTAGTTGCATTACTGTCTTGCTTTTAGTGAAATGATTTAAAAACAAAAACAATTTTAAAAAAAAAGAAGCACATTTTGGTAAGTATAAACAAGGTGTCCTCTTTATCAGATATTTAACAGATTTTTCTTTTTTAATATTATTTCATATTAAGCAAGGCAATAAAGCCACTAAGACACAAGGGTTATTGAGAGTGAAAAAAAACTGAGAAAAATGTTATTGAGGTGAGCGGACTGTAAAAAAAAAACAGGATTCAAAGAGTCAAAACATAACAATTGATACAGTATTTACATTAGTCGGACTATTGTCCTCATCTTTGTCGCCATATTTGTCACAACGTTTCAGCCGTTGTACGCTCCGGCCTTCTTCAGGTGGTTGGAATTTCGAACCGAACCCTTTATTTCGATCACTGGGGTAGACTGTTCTAGTTCCACGAGCCATGTTTGATGGATGTCAGTTATCAGTTATCTCCAACGACCTGAAGAAGGCCGGAGCGTACAACGGCCGAAATGTTGTGACAAATATGGCGACAAAGATGAGGACAATAGTCCGACTAATGTAAATACTGTACAAAATACCTCATCTCAGAAATATAGACATAACAATTGATGTTGAATTTAAATTTTTGAAGATGGTAGTTGGCAGGAGAGCAAGAAGCCAGAAGAGAGTTCCACAGGTGAGAAGTATGAGAAAAGAAACTATTATAACAGAACCTGCAGTTACATTTCTTCATTATTACTATTATTTGTTGTTTTTTTTTTAATCAAGTTCACCCTAAGCAAGGCAATTATGCCACTAAGACGCAAAGCGGTGACTAGGAGTGAAAGAGAATTCAGAAGACAGGAAAGGAAACCCAATCCTAAGCAGGAGACAAGGGATAAATCTCTCTTCTGACTGTTATTGTGGCATTATGAATCAATACATTCTCCATTATTACTATTATTTTATTACTAGCTTTCTTCCATTGATGATTGTGCCATCATTCTGTATCCTCCATTGTTTTTTTTCTCTTTCGTTTCTTTTTTTATTCTTCCTTGTTATATTTGTGAAGGCTATTCTTTTTCTTGAAGCCAGTGACTGCTCATTTTTATGGTCAGATTTCTTCTTGTGAATGAACGAGTTCATAGTTGTTCGCTAAATACCATTTTCTTTTGAATGCCAGTGTTGTCTTTCTTGTGCCATATCTGAAGATTGGTCTTTAGGAAGTTGAGGCAGACATTTTGAAGTTTTCAGCAATTCTCTACTGGCAAAGATTCCTGTCAAAAACATAATTTTTCCACCTCTTTGCCAGTGTCTCATCCTGAAAGGCCAAGAATCTTCCTTCAGGCTTCTTCTGCACCAGCTGTCAACGAGGGACCAGCTTGTGTTGCTATTGCAGTCATTGAATATTTGAGTAAATTAGGGTTCAAACTCACAAACTTATGCAGTGGTCTGCATGTCTGCTGGATCAGAATCTTTTCAGGAATTTTTGGAATGTCATTGGGAGGCACTTTTACGTGAGTGACAAGTAATTTTCATCCAAGAATGAACTTTAGAAAGCAATATCAACTGCTTGTGAATCCGTCATCTGTAAAAAAAAATTTGGAATTTATAATTTTACGTTTTTTATCTTCTTTTCATTTTAAATTGGTTCTTTTGAGATATTTGCATATAAATTGGAACATTTAAAATAATCATACTTGGTATATAGTTCCGCATAAATTAAATTCTATGTTACAAGATCTTAGATTTTGTGATATCTCGTACAAAAGCATGGCCTATGTTTCATCAAAATTTGCTCTGGCAATTAGTTGCATAATTTGTAATTTTGTTTATCATTTATTGCTTCCCTCTTTGCATTATAATGACACTTCAGTTATTCTGTGCAGCATCATGGCTTACAAGACTGTATCTCTGCTGTGTTCTCAAATTGGCAATGCCAGACTGCAGTCATATACACTGCTATTTTTTGTTGAATAAATCTATCTTTCAGATCTGTCTTGAGAAGACACTGGCATTCAAATAGAAACTAGTATAGTAATGGTCTGTGTAACCATTGAATATGTTACTAAATTAGAGCTAAAAAAACTGATGAACTTTTTGAATAGCCTGTATGTTTACTACATCTGAAAGTTGTCAATAAGTACCTTCATGTGATTAGCAAGTAATTTTCATCCAAGTTTACCCCAAGCAAGGCAGTAAAACCACTAAGACACAAGGGGTTACTGGGTGTGGAAGAATTTGAAAACAGAAACATTACTAAGGTGCAAGAACACTAGAAGGGTAATCAGGAAGACAGTTGATAGCGATTGACATTGCAATTAAAACTGTTAGCATAGATATTACAGTTATATCTAGCCAACTCGACTGTAAATTGATGAGATCTCATCGCCAATCTAGTACTGTGCTTAAATTCATAAAGTCCATATAGGTACCATAGCAAAGAGCTCATCTGAACAATTAACCTGAAAGTATTTATAGAAAAGGGTGGAAACCTTATGGCTGTTGGAAATTGACTGAAACTGTGATGCCAGGTCAGAGCCAATAATATTGCTAATTCTTCTTTTGGTTTTATCTAGAATCTATAAATATATAGCAGGAGCCCTGGACCATATGTGGCAGCAATATTCTAAGCATGGGTAAATGGTAGACTTATATGCATAAGATAGTTTCTAGAGAGAAAAATTGTCTAGCACAACACAGTGAACCAACTTTCTCATAATGGATTCAATATCTTCTTTCTAGTTCTTGAAATCCGAGAATGTTAGCCCGAGAAGGTGCAATGAGTCACTCCTCCTGGGAGATAGCATCAAATAAATAAATAAGAGGAAATTATTTCTTTTTTATTCTGTTATTTGACCAAAATTGTTATACAAGTCCATCATTTGTTTATATAAGTCAGTGGTGTGTGTTTGTTCATTCTCATTCATCTTTTTTCCTTTTTTTACTTACTCTCTTTTCATTTTAAATGGATTCCTTTGAGATATAAACTGGAATGTTTCAAATGATTATATTCTGTATGTATTCCAGCATAAATGCTATTCTGTATCACAAGATCTTTTATTTTGAAAAGTTAAAGTTTAACTTTGTTATCGAAGCCTATTATGAAAATGGATGTTCGAATTTATAAATATATGGCCCAATGATTCCACTAGCAAAAAATGCACACCAAACAGTGACCTTTTGCGGATGCAGTGGCTTTTCAACAATCTTCCTTGGATTTTCATCAGCCCAAATGCGACAATTCTGCTTATTAACGAATCCACCAAGATGAAAATGGGCTTCGTCACTAAAGAGGATTTTTTGCTAAAAATCTTTATTGGCTTGTATGTATGGTGCTCCAAATGGTCAGCAGGTTTCAATTCTTGTGTCAATTGAATTTTGTAAGCGTGTAGAAACAAATCTTTTGTTAAAATTCAATGTAACGTTGTTGTGGAGAGTTTCACTCCCTGTGCGCGATGACGAATAGAGGGGTCTGGATTTTTGACCACATCCTCATGCACTGCAGCAATGTTTTCAACTGAACGGCATAAACTAGCATGCAATGATGTTTTCACATCTGCCACTGACCCAGTTTGTTTGAATTTACAGACAATTTTTCCAGTTGCACTCTCAGTTGGTCAATTATGTTGACCCAAAAAATCGCAAACTGCACGGTGTGCATTTCTGTTTCAACATCCATTTTCTTAATAGGCTTCGATAACTTTAGCACATTGTTTGATTGTTAATGTTTCCATGGTTGAGATTGCCAAAGGCTTAAGTTGTTAAATCTGAAAGAAAAAGAAAAAAAATCATTCGATGCTTAAACTTAATACACATTTAAAATCGGTCCAAGTTATTGGAACACCCTAGGGTGTTTCATTAAGACGGATCAAAATCAGCAGTAAATAAATCAGTGTTATTGGTGAAAATTTATTTATTTCTCTATTGGATCATGTTATTTAAGTTATGGCAATTATGTGTGAAAAATAATATTGCCCAAATGTCTGCGAAGGCTTCGGCAGCACACCTCTACTCGATGGTCAAAATTTTGATGACGTCACTGCATAGTTGCTCCTCAATCTCACCAATATGCCTTCTTATCTCATCCTTCAGCTGTTGAATATTTGTTGGCTTATTGTCATTGACCTTACTTTAAAGATGACCCCCCAAAGGAAGAAATGTAAAGGTGTCAAGTCGATCGTGATGGCCAATTGACTTCGCTGTTTCAAGAGATGATGCAACCTCATTCAAGTTCTGCTTGAATGTCCATTTTCCTAATAGGCTTCGGTAACTTTAACATGTTGTTTGATTGTGAATCTCTCCATGGTTGAAATTGCCAAAGACTTAAGTTGTTAAATCTGAAAGGAAAAGAAAAAAAATCATTAGATGCTTAAACTTAATTCACATTTAAAATCAGTCCAAGTTATTGGAACAGCCTTTATTTTTCAAGTTTTCTCTTTCCTTTCTCTTAGTTTCTCACAATTTCCCTGTTGCTTCTGTAGAAACAATCTCATGACAACAGGAATTGAAATAGCAAAGGCACATTTTTTATTTATATGATGCTTATTATTCAAAACACTGACCAATCTATTTTCTCTCTATCAAGGGATTTTATACCGAGAATTAGCTTTACCTAATTTATAAAACGTATTTTCACCCTTTTCCCTCCAGAATTTAACTTACCTGAATCATTTATAGAAAGTGTTGCTCTGACTGTAATTAATTTTTTTCTTCTTTTTATTCAGTTTTGTAATGCATATAACTTTATTATTTTAATTCTGTATAGAATCTTTTTGATTACAAAAAGCTGTAAGAGTGTTCAGTTCTTGTCTGGGACAATTTCATTACTTATATAATTTCTGTGTGAAATTTTGAAATGAGTAATTATCATTATCTACAAATTTTTTTAGATGAGTAATTATTATTATCTATCACTTTTTGAGATGAGTAATTATCATTATCTATAAATTTTTTAAATGAGTAATTATCATTATGAATTAATTTTTTCAGATGAGTAATTATCACTATTTACTACTATTTCGAGATGAGTAATTATCATTATCAACAAATGTTTTGAGTAATTATCATTATGTACTAATTTCTTGAGATGAGTAATTTTCATTACTAATTTCATGAGTTGAGTAATTATCATCATCTCAATTTTTTAGATGATTCATTATCATTATGTACTAATTTTTTAGATCAGTAATTATCATTATTTACTATTTTTTTGAGATGAGTTATTTTCCCTACTAATGTTTGAGATGAATAATTGTTATTATCTTCTACTTTTTTGAGATGAGTAATTATCACTATCTACTAATTTCTTCAGAAATTGTTTTATTAGGAATTAAACATTAAACCTACTTGTCTTATAGTCTAAGTTACTGATTCTTTGTTAGGTTGCAAATGTTTTATATCGAATAGACTTATTCTGGCTGTGATACTTTCATTATTATTGTTGTTTTTCTTAAAAGAATTAAGTGTTAAATAATAAAAAATAATCAATTATACAGATTAAATAGCAAAAATAAACATTACAAAAGAAACAATAGGATTCAAGAGGCCTCTCCTAGAAATTCTAAAGTACTTTCTCTTTCTTAAAAATACCTCCTTAGTTCATCGCTTCTAACACCAAACAGTGCAGCTAACTCCATGTGTAGTTGCTCTAGAGCACTCACCAGTGGGATGTCCAATTGAGCAACAAGAACTACAGTGAATTTTGACTGGCTTCAGGCCAAATCTGCATGTGGGACTGAACCACAGGCAGTATAGCAGGAACAAAGGCTTTCTAGACTGAAGTCAACTGCTAATTCCCCAATGGAATCAACAGCCACATGTCCATGACCGAGATTCCAAGTTGGACGACATCAGCTGTGGTCTTACCCGGAGAGAGATGGCTTCTGCCAGGACTACTTGTCCAAGGTACACAATGCATGAATGAATACCTCTCCAACTTTCAACCCAGATATTGGCATGTACCCAAAACATGCGGAGGGAGCTGGTCAGGTGCTCACTTGTGCAGTGACCCTATACCCACACCCGGTCATAGGAATGTTACTGCTAATGATGATGATTATTATTATTATTATTATTCCTTCTGCTCCTGGCCACTGACAATCCCTTCCTTATTTTCAATGCATCTATATTATAAACATTCTAACCCTCTTCTGTCGGTAATGTCCGACGTCATTCTTGTCAATATGAAATCCCGTTCTTCTTGATTTACAATATTACACAAGAAGCAGACTAAATGCCAAAACTTGCTCAAAGAAATTTTAAATTACAAAATTGAGTGTTTCCTCTCATTTTTTATTGTAAAAGAATGGCTAAAGTTATCAAGAAAGTAGTGGAGTAGTGGTAAAGTCAGTGGGAACTGATAAGCAGAACTAGAATCCTGCCTTTATAGACTTGGTTCAAATATTTTTCTTATCCTTTGTTCTCTTTGTCTTTCTCCATTGTCAAAATTTGTTGTGTCTATTTTATTAAGATTAATGGAATTCTTTTATGTATTTAATCAATCCTATTTGTAATAAACAGTTTTAATACAGTTCCTATAAAAATTCTGTTTTCTCTCTGAGAATGTTGCTTTTCTACCTTCTTTCAGGGTTCAAATGGCTCGTCCAAGCAGTGCACGCCCGGCACCTCCAAAGCAGAGGAAATCAGAGGTCATTCCAACTGATCCAATTATCCAGTATGTTCACCTGTTCAAAACAATTTCATATATATTATTACAATTGTCTTCTCCTTTCATTTATTACACTTGTCTCCTCCCTTCATTATGACACTTGTCTCCCTTCCCTTAATTTTACACCTGCCTTCCACCTTCATTTATTACACTTGTCTCCCCTCCCTTCATTTATTACACTTGTCTCACATCCCTTCATTTATTACTCTTGTCTCCTCCCTTCATTATGACCCTTGTCTCTCCTCCCTTCATTTATTACACCTGTCTCCCCCATCTTTATTTACTACACCTGCCTCCCTAACCTTCATTT
This sequence comes from Acanthosepion esculentum, assembly GCA_964036315.1. Lineage (NCBI taxonomy): Eukaryota > Metazoa > Mollusca > Cephalopoda > Sepiida > Sepiidae > Acanthosepion > Acanthosepion esculentum. Next base: position 59,297,562 of record OZ038508.1, on the reverse strand, counting down.
ATTACACTTGTCTCATCCCTTCATTATGACACTTGTCTCCCTTCCCTTAATTTTACACCTGCCTTCCACCTTCATTCATTACACTTGTCTCCCCTCCCTTCATTTATTACACTTGTCTCCTCCCATCATTATGACACTTCTCACTCTTCTCTTCATTTATTACGCCTGTCTCTCTTCCTGTCATTTATTACGCCTGTCTCTCTTCCTGTCATTTATTACGCCTGTCTCTCTTCCTGTCATTTATTACGCCTGTCTCTCTTCCTGTCATTTATTACGCCTGTCTCTCTTCCTGTCATTTATTATGCCTGTCTGTTCCCCCTTCATTTATTACGCCTATCTCCCCACTGTTCATTTATTACACTTGTCTCCTCCCTTCATTCTGACACTTGTTTCAGCTCTCTTCATTTATTACACTTGTCTCTCCTCTCTTCTTAATTACAGTTATTTCCTCTCCCTTCATAATGAAACTTTTTCCCTTCCCTTCATAATTACACTTGTCTCCTGGCTCCATTTATTACACGTCTCCTTACTTCCTTCATTATGACACTTGTCTTCTTCCTTCATTATGACACTTGTCTTCTTCCTTCATTATGACACTTGTCTTCTTCCTTCATTATGACATTTGTCTCCCCTCCCTTCATTTATTACACTTGTCTCCCATCCTTTTTAATTACTCTTGTTTCCCTTCCCTTCTTAATTACACTTCTTTCCCATCTCTTCATCATTACACTTGTTTATTCTTCCTTAATAATTACACTTGTCTGCTCCAGTCATTATGACACTTGTCTCCTCTCCCTTCTTTATGACACTTGTCTCCCCTCCCTTCACTTATTACACCTGCCTCCCCACCTTCATTTATTACACTTGTCTCCCCTCCCTTTCGTATGACACTTGTCTCCCCTCCCTTTCGTATGACACTTGTCTCCCCTCCCTTCCATATGACACTTGTCTCCCCTCCCTTCCGTATGACACTTGTCTCCCCTCCCTTTCGTATGACACTTGTCTCCCCTCCCTTTCGTATGACACTTGTCTCCCCTCCCTTTCGTATGACACTTGTCTCCCCTCCCTTTCGTATGACACTTGTCTCCCCTCCCTTTCGTATGACACTTGTCTCCCCTCCCTTCCGTATGACACTTGTCTCCTCTCCCTTCCGTATGACACTTGTCTCCCCTCTTTATAATTACATTTGTCTCCTCCCTTCTTTTAATAACCGAACAAATACAAAATAACTTTTCTTTTCAATGAATGTTTCCATACTTAGCTCCTCTAAAGATGAAAAATACCCAATATGACTTTTCCTTCTTGTGTTTAACAATCTTAATTCTATCAGTTTATTTTGGTGAATGTTACTTTAAAATGATATTTTAATAAAAACAATTATTTGAAGCTTGTTTGTGCATGTGAGTCAAAATATAAAAACATTGAAAGAGGAGGAAGTTGATTCCAATCAATCTTCCTGTCAAGATTATTCAGTGTTGCTTGTTATGACTGTTTAGATTGCCATCTGGTTCTACACGCTAAAATATATGCGACTATTATAGTTTTTATAGCTACCAATTTATTTACCGATAATATATAAAAGAGGGTAATGACATTTTCACAGCATGATCTGAACTCATTTTCTGTGGACGTACTGAGTCAGGAGTAATTTCTGTTTTTTCAGAAGCAATTAAAATAACGAATATATCAGCCTTACCATTAATCATATGTGGCAGTTAAGAATAAATTTGCAGTCCACTAATATATGACGAGGTTCAGTGCAAAAAATCAGTGCAGTGACTAAGATAAATCTCTACGATCAAAACCAAAAGCTGATTTACTTAAAGTTCTTAAAATGCAAGGAAACACTAAATGCACATTAGACGCCCTGCAGCTGCAACATGTCCATAAATGTTTGGTCAGAAAGTACCAGGCACTCATCAATAGGAAAAATGTTGTTCTCTTCTATGACAGCAGCAAGAATGATGCAGAAAAAAATGTTGGAACTCAATTTGAAACCCAACCCACCATATTCACTAAACCATGCACCAACCGATCATTACTGATCACCAAAAAATTCTTTGAGGGGGGAAAACTTTCTGTAATGAAAACGAGATTCAAGTGTTGAGAACTTTTCACATCAAAATCTGCAGAGTTTTACTCGCAAGGCATTGAAGAGCTGCCTGATAAGTGGCAACAAGTCATTGCATATAATGGTGAATGTATAATAGAATAAAATGTAATTGTAACATATGTCAGTGTATAAAGTGGCCTTTTAACCTTGACCCCCCCCCCCCAAAAAAAAAAATAGGTGGCCATCTTATGCTCCAGGTATAAAATGTGAACCTTAAATCCTTAGCAATGGGAGATTTTTGATAGTTGGCTAACCCCTGCCTCAACTTCTTTTTTCAATGATATTGAACAGAAACGTAACAAAATTCTTGCAATCTAAAAAATACTTTCTGGCTTGAAATAACCTGCAAAAGATTGGTAAGCCCTAAGAAAAAGTGAATCAAAGATTTTAAATGCTTTTGTCCTTGTGCCAGACTAAGCTTGATAAATATGTAGTTTCTTGTTTAATATCAATTTACTTTTGTTTTGAATTCAATTACTAGATGATGAATAAATTATTTCTTAAAGTTTTCTTGTGGGAAGACCTGCCAAGCCTGGATGATTGTTGAGGAGGCTGATGGTGTTATTTGTTCAATTTATTAGTGTGCCTCTAATTCTTGCTCAAGTATTTGATTTAGATGTTTCATTTGTCTGTGGTTTTTTTTTTGTTCTTTGCCAATAGATCCTCTATTACCAGTCATCAGACGTGTAGGCTGTTCTGTTTCTTGCAAATGAAATGCACGCATTTGTGAAATATTAATTAATATCTTTGAAAATTATGTCTCTTCTTCCCATTTACAGTAGAAGAAGCATCAGTGTTTTTAAAGTGATGCCTCCAGTATGATGTTACCTGAGATTATTACTTTATTATTTCATTGCAATAAATATAAGCGAATTTATGAGATGTGGAATTACCTTGTCATTCATTTGCCCACACACACTTATTTAGACTGTCTATATTTAATTGCTTATATATATATATATATATATATATAAATAAAATTTGTGTATTTAGGCAGCAATCCTTCTTTCAAGCACATTTCATTGAATACAACAGACAAGATGCTTTGATTTAGTTTTTTATATAATTTCTCATGTGATCTAATTTTTCATTTCAGATGATAAATTATATAAAAACTGTCTGAATGTTCTTTTTATCTGAGTGCTTTCAGCTATACATTTAGCCATTTTCAAGGTTGAATTATATTAACTGTTAACAAGAAATAGTTTGTTGCATGTATGTATTTATATATTTGTTTTCATTTTCAAAACAGGGTCAAGATATTGTGTCCATGTTCATAGTTGATATTATTAAGTGTTGGATTTTTTGTTTTTATCAATAAGGCTTCCATTATTTTTAGCCTTTTTTTTTGCATGTAGATGATGCTATTATATTTGTGTTGTCAACAAGTATGTTATGAATAGGGTATCATAGACAGTATTTACATTAGTCGGACTATTGTCCTCATCTTTGTCGCCATATTTGTCACAACGTTTCGGCCGTTGTACGCTCCGGCCTTCTTCAGGTGGTTGGAATTTCGAACCGAACCCTTTATTTCGATCACTGGGGTAGACTGTTCTCAAGGACACATGGAACAGTGGATAAAGGCGTTGGTTAGATCCAGTGACAGACCCAAAGAGTGTGAGTTCAATACCCGGTTCAGGCAGTGGAGAAATTCCAGAGGGAAAATTACCAGGAGATAACTGATAACTGACATCCATCAAACATGGCTCGTGGAACTAGAACAGTCTACCCCAGTGATCGAAATAAAGGGTTCGGTTCGAAATTCCAACCACCTGAAGAAGGCCGGAGCGTACAACGGCCGAAACGTTGTGACAAATATGGCGACAAAGATGAGGACAATAGTCCGACTAATGTAAATACTGTACATAATACCTCATCTCAGAAATATAGACAGACTCTGAGGGTATCATAGGTCTCCATGAATATTTAAATGAGATCTAATTGAGCTATGGTCAGAAAGGTATAGAGTGAGTCTTCATGTCAAACATGTTGTAGTGTTGCCTATATAATTATTTACGAATTTTGATTATATATATAATCAGTGGTGGCATCCTAAATATCCAGTAAGCATTTCTATAAAGATTAAAATTCTGTTCTCATCATATTTCTCTTCAGAAGTATGATGCTTTTTTGGCTCTAATGTCATCAAACATGTTATGGTTTCTTAACCACATTCGAACTGAATTGCTGCAGTCCTAAAGGTCCATTGGAAGACCTATCAAATTTATGACTAGAAAATTTGTTACTTTTTTAATTTCAAAATGGTAGGTGTGTCTATTAGAGTTTTACTAGGCGTGTGCGTGAGCATAGCCTAACGGAGATTTTACATAGAGCATTGGCTATTAATATATAAAATTATTTTTGGATAATCCAATAATCACTAAGTTTTTATAATTTTATGAATCAGTTCATGTGAACCGGTATGAACTTGTAGGATGTCACCACTATATATATAGAGAAAGAGAAAAGGTGAGAAAGGATGTTCTGCCATCCAAGCTTCTTCAGTTTTTTTTAATACTAATATTCAACAAATACAAGGCCCAAGTGTCACTTGAGGTAGAGGGTTATTGTGTGGTGTTGTATGAGTGTAAGAAAGCAGTGAAGATCATGGATTATGCAGGAAAGATAACAGTTAACCTTAGACTTGAAAAGGCCAAGATTATAGTGATTGGGAAAACATCCTGCCAGGAGTCTCTTCCACAAAGCAGTAGTTCTTGGGAAGAAGTTGTCTGAATTAAACTTATTTCTTACTTGATTCATTTTCTATAGCTTATTAATCCATTGCAGGTTATTTAAAAACAAAATATTTTGAGATTGTAAGAAGTTTAATATTTTTATTTATTTATTTTTTTGAAATACTAATGATTTAGTGATACAAATTTTACTAATTAACCCAGAGCTGGAGAGAGATGAGGTATTTGTGCATAAGTAAAAAAATGAACCCAACTAGAATTGGAACTTGGCTCTCTGATTAACAGTGCTGAGCCATTATTCATTACAACACCCATATATTCAAGCTTGCAGCACCTGGTATTCCCAAGTGGTCACCCATCTAGGTATTGACCAAATTCAATATTGCTTAACTATGGTAATCAGGAATCAATGTTTCAATGTGATATGGGCGTAAAACGTGTGTATATGTGTAATATATTGGAATTATATACAAAATGTCTATGAATTGCATTATATATATATATATATATGCAGAAATATAGTCTTAAAGTGTGCTATATTTATGGGGTAAAGTGCTCAATATCAGAGATAGAGCGTGTGTAAATATAAAAGTGGACATGGAAGTCAGCACTTAGAGGCGACAGTCTGTTTCATGCTAGTGCAATCGTCAATATTCAGCTCCTGATTATCAGTAGAGCACTTTCGCTACATTTATAACACAACATGGACATAGAAAAATTTAGCCTCGACTACTCACTAAAAAACATACCCACCCCTTCCCCTTACATATATAAACTAAAATTATTTGAAAAAACAGAAAGTTTCATAAAAAGAATGAGATGGAAAGCACATTTTTTAAACCAAGATCTTCACAATAATAATAATACACTCAAGAAAAAATACGGGTTCAAAACAAGAAAATGCCCCCCGCAACAAAAAGAATTAGATGACTTCGAGAAGGACTTAACTGACCTAGTTAGAAACATAAAATTCCATAAAAAACAAGATGCATTCCAAAAAAAGCTAAAAGAAGATATAGCTAAAATAAACAGTTCAGCAAATGTATTTATCGCAGCCGACAAAACAAGAAATTTATACAAACTAACCCCTCCTACGCACAATAAATTACTAAAGAACAACATAACCAAAACATACAAAAAGGCACCCAAAACAATAGAACACGATATAAATAAAGAAGCTAAAGCAATCGCTCAAAAATTAGACCTAGATGACCGAATAAGTTGCATGAGCAAGACGCAAGCCTTTATCACACTAAAAGACCACAAGGAAAATTTCAAAACCAACCCTGCATGCAGACTCATAAACCCAGCCAAAAGCGAACTAGGTAAAATAAGTAAAACAATACTAGAAAGAATTAATTCTGAACTTAGGAAGAAGTTAGGAGTAAACCAGTGGAAAAACACAAAAACAACCATTGACTGGTTCAACAGCATAAATAACAAACAAAATTGCCACTTCCTACAATTAGACATAAAAGAATTTTACCCATCCATAACAGAACGTACACTAGATAAGGCCATCAACTTAGCTCAGGAACAAATAACAATAAAACCAAACGAAATCGACATCATTAAGCACTCACGTAAATCATTATTATTTCACCATGAAGAAGCATGGATAAAGAAAGATGGGATATTTGACACTACAATGGGAAGCTTTGACGGTGCAGAGACATGCGAAATCGTAGGCATTTACTTACTACACGAACTAAGCAAAATAATAGATAGAAATGACACAGGGCTCTACAGAGATGACGGTCTGATAATCTTAAGAAACTGCAACAAACAAAAGACTGATAAAACTAGAAAAGCAATAATTAAAATTTTCAAAAATAACGGATTCGAGATAGATATAAAAACTAACCTAAACGAAGTAGATTTTCTAGATGTCACCTTCAACCTAAGAAAAGGCACACACAAACCATACAGAAAACCGAATGATAAACCACAGTACATACATATATACTCCAACCACCCGCCTTCTATAATCAAACAGATACCTAAATCGATTAACCGCAGGCTTTCCGACAATTCTTCCGATGAATCTATATTTAACAAGGCCAAGAAAGACTACGAAACAGCCCTAAAAGATAGCGGATTCCCAGCAACACTCACATACTCACCACAGAACACAAAAAAGACCAACAGAAAAAGAAATATCATATGGTTCAACCCACCGTACAGCAAAAACGTAAAAACAAACATAGGAAAAATATTCTTCAAGCTTTTACACAAACACTTCCCGGAATCAAGCACCCTACACAAAATATTCAACAAAAACACAGTAAAAATCAGCTACAGTTGCACCGAGAACATGGCACAAATAATAAAAAAGCACAACAGAAAAATTATTAACAAACCACACGAACAAATTAAACCCACGTGCAACTGCAGAATAAAAAACGAATGTCCCTTAAACGGTAATTGTTTACAAAACAACGTAATCTACCAAGCCACGACAAAATCAGCAGATAATGAAGAAAAAGTATATATAGGAGTAACCGAAGGACCATGGAAACAAAGAAATTATGTACACAAAATGTCTTTCACAAATAGTAAATATGCGAACAGCACAATGCTTTCTAAGTATATCTGGGAAATAAAAAACAAAACACACACCACACCAAAAATATCTTGGAAAATAAGGAAAAAATCATCAGCCTACAACAACCTATCAAAAACCTGCAAACTTTGCTTGGAGGAAAAAATAGCTATAATTACCTTCCCAGATCAAAATAAATTATTAAATAAAAGATCCGAGCTAATCTCAAAATGTAGACATGAAAACAAATTTTTACTACGTAACTTAAAATAAATTAATATATAAACAAACAACAATAAAATAAGCAAAATAAATTACTCCAAACAAATCATAAAACCACACCTGTTAGAATATACGAAATAAAATCAAAACAAAAGAACGGACGAAAGTTATAACTGTTATAAAAAAAAAAAAAAAAAAAAAAAAAACATTAATAAAAGATAATATACTACGTTACTTAAAAACCGAAAGCCAAAAAGATATAGTGTAACAAATAAATAACAACAAGTATAATAAATCGATCTAAATACATCCAAATATATAAATAAACTAACAACCGATTACGATATACTAGCTGTTTAAGAAACAAAACAAAACAAAAACAAATAAACATAACCAACCTAAATAGATAAATTAAAAACTGTTCCCACCTAAATAATAGTCAGAAAAAAACACAAATTCAACAAACAGATTTAATCAATGACAAATAAACAAATATATAAGATAAAAAAAAAAATAAAAATGAAAATAAATAAAAACAAGCAAAACAATTTGACCCAAATAAATAAGCGAACAAGCGATTTCCGGTAATGACGGCCATTATAGACTACCAACAATAAGCTATTTAAACAAATTTTTACTACGTTAACCAAAAACACCGATCAAAATAAAAGAATAAATAAATAAATATATAAGATAAAAAATAAAAATAAAAAAACAAACAAAAAACAAGCAAAACAATTTGACATAAATAAATAAACAAATAAGCCACTTCCGGTAAAAGTAACCGCCAAAATAGACTACCCATAATGCACCACTGACCCTTATATAAATAGCCGAGAAAAATAACAGCACTAGTCGCCTGACGATTGCACTAGCATGAAACAGACTGTCGCCTCTAAGTGCTGACTTCCATGTCCACTTTTATATATATATATATATATATATATGTATATATATGAGTTGAAGATCAAATGTAGATCAAACAGATATGGATACAAATTTGACAAGATAATAAAATAAAGAATAAGTAGGAAACATATCTCAATCTAACATGTTTTACTTTTATTAAAGCTTCGTCAGAGATTGTGATAGAAATGAAAAAAAGCAAAGAGACAGAGTCCTGGTATGTTAAGATTTTTGTTTAGTTCTTATTGGTCAGATACATGTCACATGTATAAACACAATAGATAATATATAAATAAGTGTATGGAACATTTTAGACGTTAAAATGTCTGATAGTGTAAGAGTGTGTATGTAACTTGCCTACAGATCCAATATTCATGCATCATGTGTATAATGATAAACTACATCTGCATCCTGTGTAATACGATAAACTACACCCAACAGCAAGGCCTCTGATCAGGAGGTTTTGAGGAGCGTGGAACCACCTCTTATTTGCTGGTGTTTCCAGGTTCACCCTGACCTGGGGTGGTAGCACCTGTTAGGCAAATAATTAACTATTACCAGCAATACTTTTTTGAAAAAATTATTACCAGAAATGCAATTTTGAAGGAAATATATTACTAGAAACAGATTTTTGACAAAACAAAATATTACCAGCAATAAAGTATTTTGTCAGCATTAAATAACCCATTGAGGTTGATATGCCATAAAACAAAATAAACCAAACCAATCAAGTGATGGAATTGTATGAGTGTCTGTACTCAAGTGATAGAACTGTATGACTGTCTGTACTCAAACGATAGAACTGTATGACTGTCTGTACACAAGTGATAGAATTGTATGAGTGTCTGTACTCAAGCAATAAAATTGTACAAGTATCTGCACTCAAGTTAACCTACAAACTGGTGTCAAAACACTATGAAAGTGTAAAAATAGGTTTTAGTACCAGAAATACTTTGTAAAAATTATTACCAGCTATAAATTTTTGAAGAAAAAATATTACCAGCAATACATTATTACCAGCAATACATTTTTGAAAAAAAGAAAATTACCAGTTATAAAGTTTTTGAAAAAAAAAGGATTATCAGATATACATTTTTTAAGAAAAAAAAATTACCACTTATACATTTTTGAAAAAAAATATTATCAGCAATAAAAGTTTTGTCGGCATTAAATAACCCATTGAGATATTGATATGCCATAAAACAAAACAAACCAAACCATCTATTATTCATGAATCTAACTTATGTCTATCTATTACATAGAATAATGAAAATTTACAAATCCTTTTCAAAATATACACCTGACAGCATTGCTTTAACGATAAATCCAACCAAAACATGATTATTACAATATCTTGTTGCGTCTCACCAACCCACACAGTGGTGATGATGACAACAGATATTCCCCCACACACATACATGAGAATATAAACATCCAACCAAATACAAAATTATTGCAACATCTTGCTACATTTTTGTGGGTGACATCTATAGACATTTCTAACACACACACACACACACACACACACACACGAATTAATGTTACTGTCCAACATACACCTAGACAAACAAGTATTTCTTTACATACACACACTTATGCTATCAGACATTTTAATGTCCAAAATGTTCCTCACACATATTTATATATTATCTATTGCATTTATACGTGTGATACGTATCTGACCAATGAGAACTAACCAAAAATCTTAGGATACTAGTACTGTGTCTTTGCTTTCTTCGGTTCTATCTCGATCTCTGTTGAAGCATTAATAAAAGTGAAACATATTAGATTGAGATATGTTTCCTACTTGTTCTTTATTTTATTTTGTCTATATATATATATATATATATTTTGCATATATAGTCTTGGTGTTAATAAAACAGTGCTCAATGTAATACAACAGAGCTATTAAGTATATATAAGTAAATTATCCCTCACTGCTAGCATAACTCGGAGTTTCATGCTGTTTAATATTTGTTTTTAAATAAGAACACGTAAGCTCCCTTTAATTAAAAATTAATATTCACTACTCAAAAATAATTTTTTACACACACACACACACATATATATATATATTTATATATATGCAAGTTTCATTAAAAACAACAGACAAGGTACTACAGTTAAGTTTTTTATTTAATTTTTCTTGTGTACGAACAAGAGCTTTCTTTGCTGGACAAAGGGTGTGTAAGAACTGCCCATGTTTTATTTTTACGAGCGCTTTCGGCTATACCTTTAGCCATTATCAAGGATGATTTGATTTTTCAGCTTAATTGACTGTGTGCATTATGTGTATGTCTTAGTGTGTAGTAGGGGTGTTTGTCCAGCAAAGAAAGCTCTTGTTCGTACACAAGAAAAATTAAATAAAAAACTTAACCGTAGTACCTTGTCTGTCGTTTTTAATGAAACTTGCATAAAAGAAGGATTGCTGCCTAAATATACAACTATATATATATTTATATATCCTGTTTATTTTAAATGCCACATATAATTTTTTAAATTAAAAAACTAATCCTAGTATAATATATAACTGTGCCAACATTGCCATAACCAGATATATTCTTTAAAATTGAAATTACGTAATGGCCAGTCCATATTCACCACCTGAAGATTGTGTTGTGTATGAAACTCAGAGTCGTGATAGCAGTGAGTGATAATATGTATATTTATGAATATATATATGATAGGAATTATTAGGAGGATTCTAGATAATCATAATTAAGTAATTCATTGAGTTTTAGAAGAAACCTCAACAGAATGCAGAAAGCACTGGACGGCCATTTTGTCCTATATTTCTATCATTTGTATATCCTTGCTTGAACTGACTTCTAATGCTCTGGATGGAGCAGCTTGGGGATAGAAGGCGTTCCATGGCCATTCAGTGCTTTCTGCATTCTGTTGAGGTTTCTTCTAAGACTTGAGGAATTACTTAATTACATATATATATGGACAATTAAATAAGCAATCAGTAGGTAAAAATGTTTCACTGCATTTTTTGAAATGGTAATGCTGGAGTTAAATTCATTGGTTTTATTTGATATTTCTTAAACTATCTTTCACCATTATTTATGTTGGAATTTTTTAGGGGAAGAATTATAATCATTACATGCCAACATGTTCAGCTTGGTTGGTATATTCATAATGTACCCTCAGGCTTTCTTCAGTTATCTGTCATCATAATTGATAACCTGAGTTAGAACACTCATACAATTTTAGTACCTGAGTATATACTTTCATACCATTTTACCACTTGAGTACAACCACTCATACAATTCTAGCACTTGAGTAAAGACTCATACAATTCTATCACTCATATAATTCTATTACTTGAGAACAGACACTTGTACAATTCTATTGCTTGAGTACAGACACTCATACAATACTATCACTTGAATAAAGACTCATACAATTCTATCACTCATATAATTCTATTACTTGAGTACAGGCACTTGTACAATTCTATTGCTTGAGTACAGACACTCATACAATTCTATCACTTGAGTACAGACACTCATACAATTCTATCGCTTGAGTACTGACACTCATACAATTCTATCACTTGAATAAAGACTCATACAATTCTATCACTTGAGTACAAGCACTTGTACAATTCTATTTCTTGAGTACAGACACTCATACAATTCTATCACTTGTGTACAGTCATACAGTTCTATCGCTTGAGTACAGACACTCGTACAATTCTATTGCTTGAGTACAGACACTCATACAATTCTATCACTTGAGTAAAGACTCATACAATTCTATCACTCATATAATTCTATTACTTGAGTACAGACACTCATACAATCTCTGTGTCAGGTAGTGCTGAAAATTTTACTTCCATTTGGAAGAAATGGGCAGGCGGCACAAAGCCGAATAAGACTGGTGAGTATTAAATTATCTGAAGCATTGAAGGTGGAATGAGAAAAATGACTCCCCCCCCATTGACTGAATAAAGGGTTTGGTTTAAGATTCCAAGGAGGTTACTGAGTACAATGACAGACGCCAGAAGGTGGCCAGAGAGTACAATGGCTGAAACATGGTGAGTATAACATCCTGGTCTGACTAGAAAAACTGCTAAAATCTCTTTCATCAATTAACAACTTGTCATTATAGATTAGGATCAGGAAGACCCACGAACGTCATCACAGATGATGCCCAAGAATCAGATGAAGATGAGCAATTTATCGTTGAAGACAATACACCTTTGCAGACAAAGTCGTCCTTGGTAAGTTATCCGCCTGAATGCTAGTCGAATGCTTAGACAGTTAGCCAGATTGGCAGCATCTTTTCAAACTTGAAGGCCAAGACAAACGGAAAATAAAACCGTGGATGTTTTTAGGCAAAGCTAACATTACATATATTTAACTGCTTATGTGAAACGTGAAATATCCATGAAAGATTTCGCAGTTTTCTGCATAGGGATTTTCCGATGGATCATAATTCTTAACTTAATGATTGAATACACTCCTTGCGACTTCTACGACAATAAAATACCCTTGGAAATTCCCCTATTGCATCATTAAATATTTGAGCTTAACAACTTTAATAAAATATTACAATAACCGTCATAAATATTAATGCAGCTCATTATTTAAAGAAGTAAGAGGGTACAAATGAAAAGATTTGAAATTTACAAGTTTTTACATTTCATTGAAGCAGACATTAAATACAGGAGAGTGTCTTTTTCTCGCTGAAACCTAAACAACGTCTCTATGTTTTTCTGTCTTTCCTTGCGATAAAAATTTAATAGTCCATCATTGATGAGGTATTCACAGGGCTTAGCATACGTGCTAACTAACTAAAGAACCAGCAAAATTATAATATAATGTTATTAACACTTCTGCTGCTGTGGACATACTTATGTCTTTATGAAACTTAAATTGTCTGCTGTTGACATACACCGTATTTTCCAGCTTACAAGACGCTATGGCTTGGAAGATGCACTCTAATATTTCAAAGAAATTTCTAAGAAAAAAAAAGTCATTCTCATACAACAACACATTCACCATGCGTCCATCACATACTGTATTGTTTACATTAATCACTCGTCCGATTTTGTTTGTATAGCAATGACATACTAAACAAGAGCAGAAAGTCTCCCGCCGCTGCCAGTAAACAGAGCATGTTCAAGGTTGTGACTCGACTCCAGGAAGTCTTGGAAATACATGTAACAGCTAACTACTGAGGTTACATCATATAAAAAGCTGAATTAGATAGATAGCTAACCTTATAGTATAATGACTCAACCTACAAATCCACGTCCCTGTCAATCAAGGTAAACGTCCAAGCTTACTTGAGCCTGGGTGTTGCCTTACATTCGTCTTGGAAGATGCACACGTATTTTTCAGGTAAACCGGAAAATACAGTATATACATTTTCATGACGAACTTCTCCATCTTTATGAAACTTACATTACCTGTTACCATATGCATTTTGAAGACACTGAAATATCGGTCTCTAACGTTTGTGTTATAAACTAACTTGAACTTAGTTATATCTGTTTCATACCTTTTAAGTATGTCCATTAAAAAGTGATGTTTCTTTAACGCTTAAAGAAAACGTCTGGATATTCTGTTTCAGCCTCCGAAATACATTCTAACATACCTGCTAGAAAAATGTAGTTCCTTATTGTTCAAAAGACGATGTCCCTGACCCTGAAACACTTCTTGAGCATACCAGTTAATAAAAAGGAATGTTTCACTAAAGGAAAACATTCTAATGTTATGTGAAAATTTATTTCAAGTTATTCTGTTAAAAAGTAAATTTCTGTATATTGTTTAACAGAAAATGTCTGAATACTTTGCATCCTAGCTTCCATTAAAAATCAGTTTTTCTCAATTGTTTAAACTGATCACATATTGCATGACAAATCTTGGAGAATATAAATGTTAAACTTCAAGTTCTTGGTGAGCAAAATCTGGACTGAGACGGTTTTACAAGAATGTAAACATTTACTTTTTGGCAATTGTGTGCAAATGATACTTTTTTTTCTTTTATAGACAAAGGAACCTGATGCCGAAGATGAGACTGAACATGGTAAGTACAGCTTGTGCTGATATCTCACCTGGATAACAGCTTTACCAATAATGGAACTAAAAGAAGAACAAAAATATTTTTATCAGTTAAATCTTGTTTGCTTCTCCATGTTCTTCGAGAAGAAGCTTTTCGTATTTTGGCAAATTTCTGAATCTGCTTTTTAGCTTCATTTGTCTGTGGATGAAGAACTCCTGTTGTTAGTTTTTGATGAGTTCTCATCTTGTTATTGTTCTTATCACCACTCTTAAGCAAAATAAATCCCTGACTATGAGAGGAAATATGGCAAAACTAAAAGGCAAATGTATCTTCCAGCAAGAAAGAAACTTGTATTCAACAATCTGGGATACCTTAACCACTGCAATCACTGGCTAGACAGAACACAAATCTACAATCATATTATCACTTTAAGAATTTAATACTCATTGTAAAATCTAGTAGTATTTTTTTTCACCCTGTACAAAGCCCAAGAGCCACTCAAGGTAGAGGGTTACAGAGTAGGAGGCACAGCTTATGTGGATATATATGGAAAATAACGGATAACTATAGACTTGAACAGGTTACAATTGTATTGATCAGGTAAGCATCCTCTTGGGAGTTGTTTCTACAAGGCTGTGGTTTGTGAGAAGAAGCTTCTCAAGTGGGACTTACATGTCACCAAAGGAATACAAAGGGAACGAGGGTGATTCGTTACAATGTATGTGACATGTCAGGTCTTAGCCGCGAAGGTTACGACTGGTGGAACTAAGGAGTGTAGTTCATCTGAATACTTACCATGGAAATAGTGATAGAGCAATGAGAGGCTCGCGACATCTTGTTTGCAAGAAAGGGGTCGTAGAGGGGAAAATAATTCATCATCCTCAAGGACACAGATGCTTTTTGACTCTATTCAGACTGGAAAGTGAAAACTGGGCAGCAGCCACCCCTCTATGGCAGCATTTCTCCATTTTTGGCCTGATCTAGCCCTTGTAAAGGTAGAGGATAGCAGAAAGAGTTGGGTACTTGTTGGAAAGGAACCAACCACTTTCCCAACATCTACCTGAGGTCTGATTTTAAGTCCCAATAGGCACTCAAGGCATGTAGCCTTCCTCAGAGAACATCAGGGAACAATTGGTGAAAGTTCTGTGTCCAATCGGGACTCTAAAAATTTAAATTTAAATAAAAATCTAATATAAAAGTAAAAATCTGGAATTTACTATAAAAATTGAAATCTAATATGAATCATAAAAAGTTAAATAAAAATCCAATATTAATTATTAAAAAAAAATCTGTACTTATTATGAAAATAAAAATAAAAAATCTGTTATGAATTATACAAATTGAAATAAAAATCCAATATTAATTATAAAAATAAAAAAAATGATATTTACTATTAAAATAAAAATCCAATATGAATTTTAAAAATCAAAATCTGATATTTATTATAAAATCAAAATATAAATCTGATATTAATTTTAGAAATCAAATAAAAGTCTGATACAAATAATAAAAATAAAAATTCGGTATTAATTACAAAAATTCAAATAAAAAACCCACCGCTCACCCACTGTTCCACTTTTGAGATATTGAGCATTAATGGGTTAAATTTTGATGCCGTATTTATTGCCTTCTCATTCCATTCTTTGTCACTGGTTCAAATAAATCAATGTAACAACATTTGCATCTCAGAAATTCAGGCTGTAAGAAAGTCACAGAAATACAGTGTCTGAGAGAAACAAAATGAGAATGATTGTGTAATAATAATGAGACCATGTCTCAGAAATTCAGGTTGAAAGAAGAGCAGAGAAAGTGTTAGAGATTAAAATAAAAATGAATTCCTAAGTTTTATATTTTTACATTAGGCTGACAGCAGGATGTAGAATAATATCTGGACAGAAGTGTAGATATTGAAACAAAATAGAAAAGCGACTCATAGTGGCTGAGGAACTTTTTCACATTGTCTTATTATCTCCATTTACAAAACAAATTCTGGAATTATTTACTTGGCAATGATGTCATTAAAACTTTTCTGGTGTTCTTGTTATTGTGATTTCTGACTTGAAGTGAATTGTGTTAGTTTTTTTTACTTCCTTCTCAGGACAAGAATTCAAGATGGCTTTGATGCTGTGCAGTTACATGAATGCGTCAAGCCTGGATTAAAGTGATCCTTTAAATGGGTCCAGTTTTTAATTTGAATTGCAACTGCAGTTGTTACTTGCTGTTGACCAATAGTTGTATTGCTTGATCCCATTACGACTTTCATTCCCGCTACTTCCGTTTCATCTCTCATTTATTCAATTTCAATCTTTGTTCTTGATCTTTGAACTTTTCACTCTAAATGGTCAGTCATCAGCTCTGTTGAAAAACTAATGCTTGCTGTTGAAATGTTACTCAATTTTTTTTTCCTCTGGCTTTAAACGTCAGTATTTGGCCAATTTGTTTATCTTTCAACTAAGATGTTGCTACATATGATTAAAAGAAAAAAAATCACCTCCAAAACTAAATTTTTGACTTAACTTTTTTTTCGACACACAGATTTTAACATTGTCTACTGTCTTCAAAATATTGTCGAGTGTCAGTTGAACTCCTCTGTATTGGTCAACCCATTCTTTGGTCTTTTTTCATATGTAGACTTTGCAAGAAAAATAACAAACTAAACTATTTACCAAAGAAAATAAAGCAGAATGATTTCCTGGAGTAGCCAAAAAAAATTGTCACTAACAGAACTGGAGAGTTCAATTGATCAAACAAAATTTGAAGTTATTTCTTTATATAAACTAAAAAATAATTTTACTTTAACTCTCTGATAGAATAAAGTGCCATAAACATTTCTTTTACATTCTAAAATGATTTTATAACTGTTTTTTTTCCATACCAAGTGGGAAGAATTTGAAAACGTTGTAATTATTATTATAAACAAAACATGTGCCTTGAAGCAAATTGTCTGACAACCAAGAACGATAATTGTCCAAGTCCTATTTATAAACCTTATTTTCTTGAGAAGAAATTTGTAAATAAACAAGACAATATCCACCTTTTCTTTTACTGATGTTACCTTGTCTGTCGATATCCTTTCAATTGTTAGGCTTGAGGCTATCTATTCAGTTGGTCATATTTCAAATCTGCTAGGCTTGCTGAGTTTGGGGAAATTATTTTAGCAGTCCTAATTGCAGTATATTTTGCCTCAGGTGATTCCTCAAAATCTGAGCAGACACAGGCACGACTTTTTCTTTATTTATTTTAAATTCATCATTAAGATATTTTCAGATATTAAGTTTGAGACAATTAAGTTCACTACATTTTACAGAGAATATCTTTGATCTTAGATTTCATTTATTTTTTTTAAATGCCATGTCCCACCAGGATGTAGGCAGTTATGGCTCTCCACATATTCTTTTACCTTTATCATCTGTGAATTGCTATGCATTCTTCGGAAAGATAGTGGAGTGTTTTCCCATTGCCATTTTCCTTCTTCGCCACCCAAATCAAAAGAGCCCAATCTACTCTGCTATTTTACCCATAGCTAGGGGAGAAGAGAATTAATAATGCATTTTTCAAAGCATCAGTATGACAATGAATACAACAGACTAGCCTTGAATTTAAATTTGACTTGGTGTTTCCACTTTCCAGAAAAATATCTATTATGCTACACACGCATCTTACTAAAACATTGAAATGTTTAAAAAACAGAAACATGTCAAAGTGACTTCTGTGACTGAAATTATACGTATAATAGTCCCATTATGTCACTTCTTGTCACTTGCCTTAATTCCTGACCAATGATAATTCCTTTCTTCTTCATTTTTTATGTATTACTATAGTAAAATCAAGCATATTGTGATTATATAATATTAATATTACATTTATATAATAATAATAATAATAATACCTATCGATGTACTTAAAATATAAAGGGATATTAAGGAGTCAAGCATGGCTTAGAGCTAAGAGGGTAGGAAGTTGTAGAGAACCATGATCACTTGTGTCCTGAAAGGAAAGCACATAAAAGAAGAGTGGATGTGTGGGTGGTGTAATGGAGAGAAGCTCAGAATAAGAAATTGGAGAGCTGAGTTCTAATTTTGGTTGGGTTACATACATACACTAACACATAAAGACCTTTGGGAAAGATATGAATCCATCTCTTCCCCCCTAAGCTACGGGTTAAATAGTAGGACTAGTTAATGCAATATTCACTCACAAAAAAAGAATTATTCTTACACTCCAAAATATGTTTCAGCTTTAAATAACCCCAAAAGAGTTGGTAAGACATCAAAAATCATAAAAGAAAGGTTGTTTCAATAATACTTGCAATTAATTCCTGACCACTGACAATCCCTTTCATTCTTGTTTTCAATGCATTTCCATCATCAAAGATCGAAGTATAGATTTTCATTCCTTCATAGATCTGTAAACAACCTCTATTTTCTTGCCTGTGCACATACAATATAATCTGCACATCTTACCTCCTCCTCTTATGGTCACACAACCTCATTTACTAACCTTCTACTTGAGTGGCTCTTGGACCTTGTACTAGGGGATCAATTAGTAAAAAAAAAAACAGAGAAACATAGCAGTAGTAAACATTGAGAATATTTGAAAAATTCACATGTTTTGAGATATAGACAGGAATGAACCAATTACTAAGTTTACTCTGTTGTTCTCGACAATTTTTCTTTCCAGAATCTTACATACAGGTGCGATGAGTAAATTGTCAATATTTTATATTTTTAATTTCACATATGTTCATTGTTTTTGATTTTGTCAATTGCACAGTATAGTAGAGTCAGTTGGGTACCGTCG
Source organism: Acanthosepion esculentum (assembly GCA_964036315.1). Classification (NCBI taxonomy): domain Eukaryota; kingdom Metazoa; phylum Mollusca; class Cephalopoda; order Sepiida; family Sepiidae; genus Acanthosepion; species Acanthosepion esculentum. The sequence goes on along the minus strand of OZ038508.1, from coordinate 59,278,268 downwards.
ATGAGAAAAAGAGCACCCTGAGGCAATTCACTCCGCCTGAAATTTGGAAGTAGCATACTATGCTGCTTGGTATTTATGATGGAAGCTCCAATACATACATTTCAGAGTGTTTGGTTGTCATGTTGATAAGTACAGTGTAGAGGATTTGGAAACAGTTGGATGATATATCCAGTCAACATCATGGGGCTTGAAGTGGTCACTACTTTCTTTTTATGTACCATGTCCTTTCAGGATGTAGGTGATCATGGCTCTCCACCTCTTCCTATCCCTTGCAGCTCTCAGCAAGTTCCTTCCCTCTGTTTCCTCCCCCAGACCACGTTCTGTCATCCACCTGCTCACGCTCGTCAGGTATGTCATGCACTGCTTTCCCTAGTCTCTCTTTCCCTCTATTCGACCCATGAGTATCAGATTCTCCTGGCCCTCCTTCCTCATTATTTGTCCCAGAAACTTCAGCTGCCTCTTTCTGATGTTAAGTATAAGCCTCCTTCTTGTTTGCAACCTCTCTAAGACCTCATCGTTGCTCACACACTCAGTCCATGATATCCTTAGCATCCTTCTGTAGAACCATATCTCTGTCACCTCGAGTCTCTTCTTCATCTTTGAGGAAATCGTCCAACATTCGCTGCCATAAAAAAGGACAGATGTCATGTAACAGTTCAGTATTCTTTCTTGTCTTTGTTACCAATGAAATCCTTCTGTCTCGCAGTACTCTGCCCAGCTTTTGGAACGTGTCCTTGGCCATCCCAATACACCTATGGATCTCAGTGTCGCACTTCCCATCCTCTGTGAAGACGCTTCCCAGATATTTAAACTTCTGTGTCTGCTTGATTCTAGTGTTCCCGACCTGAAAATCGCATTTCAGGCTCATCCTCTTACTGACGACCATGCACTGACTTCTTGTAGTTTGTGCTTAGTCCTTTCTTCTCACTCTCCGTCACTACCTTCAGTAGGAGATTTTGTAATTTCTTTTTCGTGTCTGCTATCAGTACTGTGTCATCTTATGTTGTTAAGATTGTGGCCGCCAATGCTGAATCCCTGAATTCTCTCAGTATTGCCTCGCCGTATAGGTTGAACAGTTTGGGTGAGAAAATGCATCCTTGCCTTACACCCCTTTCTATTTTAGTATATTCACTGAACTCGTTCTCTATGTGCATGCATGCAGTTTGCTGCCAGTATAAGTTCTTGATTATTCTGATATCTTTCTCGAATATATCGAGGTTGCTGAGCAGTTCCATCAGATCCTTGTAATGTACTTTGTCGAAGGCCTTTGTGCAGTCTATGAAACATAGGTACACGTCCTTCTGCATCTGTATCACACTTTCTGATAACCTTCTGAGCATGAATATTGTGTTCCTTGTTCCACTAGTGATGTTATTTTCACTTTTGTGTAATTTAAACGACAATTTATCCACCACACCCAGTATTTACAAGTCTACCATTTGTCTGTGCTTTGAATATAGCTGCTTAATATGGTCTGGTGCTCCTGCTATATATTTAGAAATTCTTGATAAAATCCAAAGAAGAATCTGCAAAGTTATTGGTCCGGACTTGTTATCCTGCTCTTCAGTCACTTCCCTACTGCTATAATGTAGCTTTCCTCTGCCTTTTCTATAAATACTTTCATTCTGATGAACTTTCTGATATGGTATCTATAGTTTATGAATTTAAGTGCAGTATTAGATTGGCAATAAAGTCTCGTCATTTTACAATTGAATTGGTTATATGTAACCGTATGTAATGCAATGTCAATTGTTATCTACTGTTCTTCTTGATTACTCTCCTTTTGTTCTCACTCTTTAGTAATGTTTTTTTTTCTTTCACACTCATGTCTTGCTTGGGGTGAAATGATAAAAAAATTAAAAAGAAATTCATTGGCTGAGAAACATAATTCCTCAAATGAGAAACCCATGCTACAGATTATCTTGAAGCTGACTTGACAGATGACAGGTATCTTTGAAATGTTTCTTTGCTAAATTTCGCTTCAGGCCAAAGATGTATTTTCTTTTTTTGTTTTTAATCAGTTTCGCAGTTAAAAGTTTTCTTCATTTTTTTTTTTTTTTGTCTGCTTCCTTACATTCTTTTTCCTCCTCGATTAGGTGGTCTGGTAAAGAAAATTCTGGAAACCACAAAAGAACTTGAAGGTGCACACCAAGCAGAAAGAACGGAAAAAACTCAAGTTGTAAGTAGTTGTCAATTTCATAAAACAAAAATATCCTTCATTTTTTAACTTTTACGCATTTTTCCTTCATTTTTTTTTATGAGTTGTATAAGTTTTAGCAGCTCAGCGATAGAAACCAACAAGCCAATTTTGGCAAGTGTGTAGTCTTCCTCCCAGAGCCCTTGTCCGAAATGTAGGACACATACTGTCTGCAATGTGTAAAATACTGTATCCTCTCCTAGGATGCAGTTGTTTATGCAATTGCATGTCACAGATCATTCTCATGCTTGCAAAACTGGATGGTGGTGTGAGGTCACATGCATCTGCACTTAGTGGATGGGAGTGAATCCAGGTCATCTCACTAGTGTAACTAGCTCATTTTGCTGGTGTGAAAATGAGTGAAGAGTCCATTCCAGCATATAACCAAAGTCCTTGCCACCTGTTACATATTGACAGAAATTCTTAAATCACGTGAGTTGAGCAATTGCTAGCTGATTTTGAAAATGACCTTCAATCTTTGTGAACAGGGTCAAGATTTGGCTTGTTAATTTTAATGCCTCTAAAATGAAACTGTTCTCTAAGCGGGCTTTTTTGCTTTCCACAGCATGATTGAGGATAACCTCCGGAAGAACAATTCTCTGCCGCCTTAAGTCTTGCATTGTTCACACTGACATGAAGTGGAATGGTTATATTAAATCAATTAAAGAAAAGTCAGTTCACGATGTCATGCGAGACAATTTTTCTTGCCAGATTCTATCTGCACATTTATAAGCCTACCATTTGGTTGTGCATCAAATATTGCCGCCACATCTGGTCTCGTGCTTCTGTTTTATATCTAGAGAGATTCTTGACAAAATCCAAAGAAGAATCTGTAATGTTATCTCTCCTAACCTGACATTTTGGCTTTAGTCACTTTCCCCTGTAACATGGCTTCTCTTTGCCTTTTCTAAAAATATTATCACTATAGTGGTTCTGATGAACTTTGCTCATTGGTACCTTGACTTCACGAATTTAAGTGCAGTATCAGATTGACAGTGAGGTCTTATTTCACTGTTGAAATTGCTAGTTGTAACTGTATCTTCTATTCTAATAGTTTCTCCTCCTGCACTTCTGTCTTGTGGAACTCTCTTCTGGCTTCCTGCTTTCCTGTCAACTACGCACTTCAAAAATTTAAATGCAATATCAATCATCAGCATTTATCTCCTTGAAGCCTATACTCCTTTCTGCTCCTTTCACTTTTAGTAACCCCCTTGTATCCTAGTGGCTTTTATTGCTTTGCATGGTGGGAAATGATTTAAAAAAAAAATCTGACACAGGTAGAGATAGCATCTTAACTTTATGTTTTTGTAACTAACAATGATAATTTTGTGGACTAAGTCCCTTTTATTTACTTTGATCTGTTTCACAGTTATTTCTTCATTTAAGAGATTTGCATGTACCATAAAATTCTTCTTTTAAAACATTTGCATCTACTATAAAATTCATCATTTAAGAGATTTGCATATGCTGTAAAATTCTCCATTTAAAAGATTTGCATATACCATAAAATTCTTCATTTAAGACATTTGCATATGCTGTAAAATTCTTGTACTTAAGTCAGTTTAATAGGTTTAAACATTTTGGTTGTTATTCAATTCATATGCAGCATTATTATTTAAAATAAATCTCAAAATATACAATTAAAATTGTTGACATTGCTTCCATCCCTTTATACATGGCTTACTTCCTTCTACTTTCAAGCTGTGCTTTAAATGCTAAAATGGTTACCACTTTTTTAGCAGAAAAGGAATTTATTTAAATAAGTAAGCAAGTAAGTTTAATTATAAAAGTCATTAACAAAACAATTGCTAATTTATTAAAATAAATATAAAAATATAGCCCAAAAGTCGGGAAAGGAAATGAATATCAAAACAGTTTTTTTTTTAAATTTTGATTTTTAAAGCTGAATATACAAATTAGTTAATCTGCAGTAACAAAGAACCAATAAATTGGGCAGAGGATATAAAACACATTCTGGTAGATATAAATGTTTAATGTTCATATTATCCACTGGTGCTTGTTGTTCGGGCTAGAGAATGGATTATAAATGCTTGTATTTTGGCAAGCAGAAATTTCTCACTTGGAAGATTAGTGCTGCACAATCTTCCTCAACCACATTCCTTAGGGCAGTGGTTCCCAAACTTTTTTTTTCTCTGGGCCACATTTTTGGAATTAAAATTTGCTTGCATCTAACTAAATTTTATGTGATAAAAAGTACATTTAAAAATAAAAACAAGAGAGTCGGTTAAAGGGAGATAACCACAGATTCAAAGTCAGAACAATGATAACTCTCTCCTCCAATTTGCGGACCCTAGTCACTATATTCTTAATACTTGATATAATGCAAAAATATCACAATGATAAAATCGGTCGATAATTATTTATGACTATTTACACTGGGACTCATGTATGCATTTAAAAGTAATCCATAATAATATTTTAAATTTTGAAATCATATTTATTTTTGGCATATGAACATTTTTGGGACTGTGTCTAAATCTTTGATTCTTTTTCAATCATTCTGCTCCTCCTGCTATTGTCTTCTGTTACACCTATGAGGCAGGTTGCATCATTTAGGAACTACTGCCTTCGGGTTAGTAAAAACAGTATGTCGAAAAAATGGAAATCTGTTTTCCTTCAAATTGGATTTGTGGTAACAAGCCTCACCAGCTAACTGCCTTCTTTGCTACTAAGTTGTTGCCCTATTATTTGAGGTATAGGTACTCGGAAAATGTGCTTTTGTCTGTAGATGCTTATTAAAAAGGAATTTGCCTGTTTCTGTTGTTAGGAAACCTCGAGTATGAACAACATTGCATACCAGAAGCAGCGGCATTTGGTCGTGCAAAAGATTGAGAAGCTGCAAGAGAGCATCCAGACCCTGACGAAAAGTGCCAACCCCCTGGGCAAGATTATGGATTACATTCAAGAGGACCTAGACTCTATGCAAAAGGAACTTTACCGATGGAAGCAAGAAAACATTCAGCACACAATGGCTCTGAAACATGAGAAAGAGTGAGCAGAAAATCTTCTTTTTTTTTTAATACTTAATTTTCTTCCTCACTCCACACACACACACACACACACATCTGAAATGAGTTAAATTTACAACCATTAGACAATTATATCAATTAGTTTGCTCCCTATTTATTTGCTCATAGCAATGCTTAAGACACTGTTTTTTTCTCAATCACCAAAATTAAGCAGCGTCGAGCTTAGTTGGTACTTAGATCGAGGGATCACTTATGAACAGCTGGTACTGTAAGCAACCTCCTACAATCATAAGTATGTTTTGGCTTTAAATAGCCCACAAAGAATTGATAAGCTGCAGAAAGAAATTAAATTGCTGATGGCAAGATGTTCAAATTTAAAATCTAAATTGTTTGTTGATTTAAATTTCTTCATTTATTAGAAAATTAGCTGTTTCCCTCCCAGGAAAACGTTTGGCATTCATTTATTGAGCAGCCAGTGCTGTATTAAATTTAAATTTTTAAATATATCTCTCTTAAAACAATTATTCAGGAGAATAGATTTATCAAGTCCTGTAGCTGCTGTCACTTTTTCCAGTATTGATGAGGGTTTCTAAAAATGACTGCAACTTATTCTTTTTTTCCTGTTATGCAGGGCTTGTTACCAGACAAGATGGGAAATTAGCACATTTGACACAATTGTCTGTTTCAATTTCATCCAAATTGTGTGTGTTTATATGTTTGCATGTATGCCATGTATATTTGAATTCAACAACAGGTAGAAAATATTTCTACAAAATTGAAAAACAAAATAGATAGAGTCCAACATCGTTAGCAGCATTTTCTAGATGATGTAGGAGAACTGTGGCATTGGTAATGGCATCTCTAGTGATAGCTAGGACATCTGCATAATCAATATCTGTCAACATTTTTGCAGGATATCGACTTGAGAGTCTTGGTGATTAAGTAAAACCTAGATGGTGATGTTTAAGTAATAATAAAATTGAACAATTATAATAATATATATATTTTCTTTTTACAGTAGGGTTCACCCTGTACAAGGCCCAGGTGTCACTCATGGTAAAGGGTTATGTTAAGAGGCAGTTTGTATGGATAGGAGGAGAAGATAATGGTTAACCTGAGACTTGAACAGGTTAAGATTGTAGCGATCAGGGAAACATCTTCTTGGGAGTCGGTTTCACAGAGTAGTAGCTTGTGGGAAGAATCTGTTCGATTGGAACTTACAGCTTCTTCCCAATGGAAAATAGAGGGAATGTGGGTGGTTTTCTAAAATGTGAGTGGTGTGGTGGATCCTGGTCGGGAAAGTTAGAACTGGCAGAACCAAAGTATGCGGTTTGTCTGAGCATTTTCCATCTAACTAATGATTGAGTAGCGAGAAGCTTGCCACATCCCACCTGTGAAGCAGAAGTAGGAGGGTGAAACATAATTTGTCACCCACAAGAACTCAGAGATGCTTTTGGACTTCATTGAGTCTAGAGAGTGAGGGTCTGGGCAGCTCTTGCCCAAATATGACAGCAGTATTCCAGTTTTGGCTGGATCTGGCTCTTTTAAAGGTAGATGATAGCACATGGAGTCAGGTACTTACTGGAGCGGTACAGGAAGTTAACTTTTTTACCTGCATCTTTAGCAATGGGTCTACTTGAGGTCAGGTCTGGGTTTAAGGGTCCAATAGTCGTTCAATGTATGCTGCCTCTACAAGGGGACATCTGTTTATCATGACTGGCTGTAGTTCATGGTCTGATCAGCTTTGATGGACTGTTTTTGCAGCATTGCATTTAACCAGCCAGATTTTTCCCAGCTAGTGCTAGATAGGAAGAGAAGTTAGCTGCCTATCTCTGATTGTCAAGTGTTTTAGAGGTACACTCATATATCATTATATCATTGGCATAGATCTGTCTATATTTCTGAGATGAGGTATTATGCACATTATTTACATTATTCGGACTATTGTCCTCATCTTTGTCGCCATATTTATTAACAACGTTTCGGCCGTTGTACGCTCCTGCCTTCTTCAGGTGGTTGGAATGTTGAACTGAACCCTTTATTTCACTCACTGGGCTAGACTGTTCTAGTTCCACATGCCATGTTTAATGGATGTCAGTTATCAGTTATCTCCTGTTAATTTCCCTCTGAAAGTTCTCCATTGCCTTAACCAGGTATTGAACTCACACTCTTTGGGTCCTGTCACTGGATCTAGCCAACGCCTTTATCCACTAGAACAGTCTACCCCAGTGAGCAAAATAAAGGGTTCAGTTCGTCATTCCAACCACCTGAAGAAGACTGGAGCGTACAACGGCCGAAACGTTGTAATAAATATGGCGACAAAGATGAGAACAATAGTCCGAATAATGTAAATAATCAGCATAGATATTTACAAATGATTGGAGTATATTCATAGGTAGATCATTTATGTTAATCAGAAAGAGGCTTGGTCCGAGAAGTGACCCCCTAGGAGATGCCTGCGCTGACCACTAGGAACTTGGGGGACTAGCCATTAATAACTAACTTCAAGGATCTACCTGTTAGGAAGGGTTTTATAATTGAGAAAACCCTTCCAGTGATTCCATAGCTGGTGAGCTTGTGTAGCAATGTTATCAATAGAAGATTTCTTTTTACCATAGATCTTATTAGGGACAATAATTAGAGATTACCAACAAGTGATAATAAAATAGAACAATTCTAACATTATACTGTAATAAAAGTTATGTGATGAAGTGAAGGTCCATTTTGCTGCTCTGTAACTAATGAAATTTTTTCTTTCCTTATTAAGTTGAAAACTTTCACCTTTTCACGGAAAGGAAGCACTTTATGGCTTATCTTTAGCATATAGGAATTGCCAATAACACTATTCTTGTGCTTAGGGACGATTATTGAGTAAAAACTTATGAATTGTTTATTTCTAGGGTTGACTGTGTGTAATTGAAACTGTGGAAAGCAAAGCCAATGATATAGAGCCGGTCATGGCAGGGGGAAGTTGTAAGTCAGGGTTGACTGCTGCTAATTGTATTTTCTGTTTGAATGTTTGACTTGTGTAATATTAAAATCTCAGAAACGCTTGTCTCTTCAGAAACTGACTTCTACACTAGAGGGACGATTTTATTAGAACCTTATTGTGTATGGGCATGTGGCTTGAACTAAGGTTACTTAATTGTTGAGGGGAAAAAAAAAATCAGAGAATTCTGTTTAAAAAATGTTTGATGTAATACAGGATGCCCAGTAAAAAAAAGCGGTAAATTCAGAAAGAAATTTATTTAGCTATCATGATTCATTCACAAACGGAACAATCATTGTAGATGTTCGAAATGTTTGCCTGAACGTTTAACACAAAGTTGTAAGTGTGGTAACCGTATAGTGTCAAGAGGAATTTCATTCCAAGCTTCAGTTAATTTCAACTTCAATGAATCAATATCAATGATGTTACAATGACAGTTTTGCAAGTTAAGAGTATACTCCAAATACAGTAATCTATAACATTAAGATGTGGGATTTTAGAGGGCCTCTGAGATAGACCAATTAGAGCTGATGTATTTTATCAAAGAATAAATTGACACATTTTTACCCGGCACCATGTAGTTAAGAAAATGCTACTAAACTGCGCTTTTATTGTATGAGCAAAATATATCGTTCAGTGGATGTTGAAAACAAAGGAAAAAATGCTGTTGCATTTTTTGTCAATGTTACTTCTGTCTGATGAATATTCCAGTAATAATGAAACTAAATATTAGGTTAAAAAAATAAATACCATATTTGGCGGCATATAAGATGCATGGGTTTATAAGATGCAACCCAATTTTAGCTGGGAAAATCAAGAAAAAATTAGTAATTAGTAAAATTATTAGTAAATGGTACAACTTAGGCTATATTTATGAGGTATTATTTTGGTTAAACAAGCCATGCTTACAATTAAATGAAAAGTAATAGGAAAAAAAGAACACAAGCATATAAAAACTTTATTATATCCAAAGGTAAGAAAACCAAATAAAAATCAAGCAATTATTACAATTGAGCAAAACAGTACAGTTACCATAAAATTTTATTCATCTTCAAATCTATAAAATTCGTCTTCAAAACTCTGAGACCCATTTTCAATACTACTATCATCGTCGTTAAATAAGGCGCCATCTTCCGTTCCATTGAGAGCATTGCTAATGCCACACTTTTTAAAAGATTTCACAATTTCTAGTCTAATATTATTCCAAGCTTGCTTCACCCATTCGCAGACTTGTGCAATGGTGGGTCTTTTTATTCTTCCTGTAAGTGTAAGGTCGTTTATCAGGCATTGTGTTCCATTGCTCCTGCATGTTTAAGTCTAAGCTACTAGGAGTTGCCAGGTAGCTAATTTCGGCCAACTATCGCAAATTTAAAACCTACATATGGCAAATAAGACACAGGGGAATTTTAAAAGATATTTTTAGTAAAAAAAAAATTGCGCCTTATATGCCATCAAATATGGTAAATAAAATTGTGATAGATTTTAAATTTGAAAGCAGTTTAATATTTGATTTTTTGTTTATTCTTTTAAGATATTACTATTATTATTAATGTCTTAACAAGTCAGTTTATAAGGTATTCACGATTATGGCATGCCAAGCTTCTTCAGATATTTGTTTACTTGAGGAAGTATCTGGGAATTTCAAATGAAACCGTTTTTATTTTCATGGAAGGAGTAAGCAAAAAAAATTTCTTAAAGAAAATAGCAGCAGAAAGAACAGTTCCACTGAAAATCAGGAAAAGACAACTGAAATCTCTTGGACACATAATGAGGAAAGAAGGCTTGGAAAACTTAACTCTCATATGGTGTATATTGAGGGCAAGAGATATAAGGGAAGGCTACTTTCCTGACAATGGATGGCAAGGGCTTTAATGAAGGGAGAAAAAATAAGGGACATAAGGGATAGGAAGATGTGGAGAGCCCTGTTTGCCTAACTCCGTAAGGGACATGGCACATAGAAGAAGAAAAAAGGAAGAACAGTTTATTCCTGTTATGGTGAAACACACCTATTCTATAGTTATTAGACTCTCCCACCTAATATAAGTAGGAGTAGTAAGAGGAACGAGGGTCAGTCGATGTCGAACGACAGTAGTCGACAGTTAGTCAAATCCGAAAGTAGTCAGCGACCACAACAAGATTACTCTGCGTAAAACCTATTATATCAAGTTCCTAACTTATTTAGGACCGATTTTAGTACAAATACAAGCCTCCACTGTGAAATAACTACACAACAATTCCACTGTTGATACAGGTGGATGTCTTGTATTAGCTGATAGTTCAAAATTGCTTTGTCATGTTTTTCTCTTTGTTTTCCAACTGTGTCTACTTTATATTTCATTTGATGGTAGATAAGTCAAAGAGGATTTTGTAATCACTGAGAATTATTTGAAAAGTTCATAGTATGAAATACAGTGATGTACCAAAAGTCATCTGGTCATATATATGGCTATAAAATACATCTGGCAGGAAGGCTACTGATCAGGAGATTGGAGGCTCAAGGGAGTGTGGAGCCACCTCTTAATTGCTGCTGTTCTCAGATCCACCCTGGCCCCGAGTGGTAGCACCTGCTAGGGTCCCAGCTATGGGCAAATAGTGAGCCCCAAAACACAAATCAACAGTACATTTTTATATTAAAATTACTAGAAATACATTTTATGATCTAAACTCCGCTTTGGAGGGGTATACACATTCAGATACTTGCCAGTCACAGGGATCCATCCCTGCGCTGGTAGTATCACAGCTATGACTAGCTTGGACCAGCTATGACTAGCAATGACCAGCTAAGACCAGCCGCCCGAGTGAAGACACTTCGGTTCCCACGTTAAAAACCGACCTTGTGTCACAACCTGACTCAGTGAGGAGTCAAGTAAATACAAACTATATATTTAAAAAGCATACCTTTTTACTTTGAAGGAATAAAATTATGTACAGAACATTTAGATTTTGGCATTAAATAACCCACAGAGGTGTTGAATATGATGCTAAACAAAAACAACCAACCAACCAATCAAAACAGTGAACAAAGCTGCTCTAGCTAAGGTAGTGTACATTTCTGGAGTCTGAAGAGGGTGTGATAATGGATAGAACTTTGCATTTTAGAAATTGTGGGGGACATTTAATATATCATGATCTATGGTGTGTATCGAGAATACTTTATGGAATGCATTACTCCCCAATGTGGATGGTACCATAGCCAACCAATAGTCCTGATTATCATGACCAGAGTAATCTGGCTAGAATTGGCTGCAGTAACAGACAAGCAACACTTGCTCAAAATCAGATCCAAATTCAAGGCAAGAAGTAACAAAGACATATCCAGCTGGGGTACCTGTTTTATGCTTCAATAGGACATGAGAGAAGACGACCTACCAGGATGCCCCTGGTAACACCCACAAGTTTAGTCACAGCACATCATGTGTGCTTGTAAGATCACTTATTTTTCCCTGGAGGAATTTTGACTGATGGCTTTATTGAATGATTTATATCTTACAGCTTATCAACCCTTTTTGTAGGTTATTTAAAGCCAAATCATATTTTTGATTGTAAGAATAATTCTCTTTTTTTCGTGAGTGAATATTGCATTAACGATCTTTTTAAGTTAACAACGATTTTTCCAGAGGCAAGTCCAACTTTTTAACCAATAGTTCGGGGGAAGAGATGGATATATATATAAATATATATATAATTTTTTTTCTTCTTCACTTAGCTTGAATTGATTATAGGTCATATTCAATTGGTTGATCAAGCCTTACACCTTTTTTTTCTGAAAAAAGAGGATGTATTTTGCTTTTGAAACCAAATTAATTGTTCTATTGCTAGTAATTTACAATCGCCTGGGGAGAGACATTGATATACGGCAAAACAAGATTGCAGTTGTGTAGTGATTTATACATGTTTTAATATCCTAAAATAAATAATATTGCTCTACTCTGTATTGAGCCCTCTTTTAAATTAAATGTATGAACATTGGAATTCTACTCTTACCTGGATATATATAATATATATATATATATATATATATATATATGACATTATTTACATTATTCGGACTATTGTCCTCATCTTTGTCACCATATTTCTTACAACGTTTTGGCCGTTGTATACTCCGGCCTTCTTCAGGTGGTTGGAATGTCAAACTGAACCTTTTATTTCGCTCACTGGAGTAGACTGTTCTAGTTCCACGTGCCATGTTTAATGGATGTCAGTTATCAGTTATCTCCTGTTAATTTCCCCCTGAAAGTTCTCCACTACCATAGCCGGGTATTGAACTCATACTCTTTTGGTCCTGTCACTGGATCTAACTAACACCTTTATTCACTGTGCCATGTGTCCTTGAGGAAATATAGACAGATATATATATATATATGAATTTAAGATTTAAAAGTGAAGCAGATATTTTCATATAGTGCTCAGTATTAAAAATATTGAGCTACAACGAACGAACATTATCTATGGGTTCAAAATGGCCCTTAAGGGACTGTGTTCCTGATCAAGCCGATTTCATAAATAATTACATAGGTCACATGACTATATCCCTAAACAGATGCCTTATGTTACGCATATCTGACCATAGCTCTATTAGGATCCATTTAAACACACGTACTTACCAGATTCCATCCGAAACATACTAGTCGAAAACACAAGCATAATTACCTCATTCACCTGTAAAAAAAGATTAAAAATCAAAGCCCTAATAATAAAAACAGAAAAAGCCAACACTTAACGATATTAGCTACGAACACGGCCACAATGTGCTAACTGTGTTCGGAAAATAAAACATATCTCTAATACTAAAAACATACACACAACGCACACACCCAATTAAATTTAAAAAATAAAATCATCCTTGATAATGGCTGAAAGTATAGCCGAAAGCGCTTTGGACAGTTTCTACACACTGTATGTCCAAAAAAGAAAATATGTATTTGAACACAAGAAACATTATATAAAAAGTTTAATTGTAGTACCTAGTCTGTCATTTTTAATGAAATGTTCATATATATATATATATATACATATATATATATATATATATATATATATATATATATATATGTGTGTGTAATTTGGCAGCAACTTTTCTTTCAAACATGTAGTGTTGAATGTTAAAGACAACATAGTCTTACATATTTTCTTTTGAATTTTCTCATATTCTCTAATGAGACTTTTTATTTGAAAATAGTTTCGAAATATGTATTGTCCATACGATGACCTAGCGCTTTCGAACATCATTGTTCATCTTCAGGGTCAATATTTTAGTAAAAAAAAAAAAAAATTTTTTACTAAAATATTGACCCTGAAGATGAACAATGATGTTCGAAAGCGCTAGGTCATCGTATGGACAATACATATTTCGAAACTATTTTCAAATAAAAAGTCTCATTAGAGAATATGAGAAAATTCAAAAGAAAATATGTAAGACTATGTTGTCTTTAAAATTCAACACTACATATATATATATATATATATATATATATATATATATATATATATATATATATATATAGAGAGAGAGAGAGAGAGATGCACACACAAGTCCACATCCAGTGTGAGATTAAATTATGAGTGTCTACCTGATTGAGCAAATAAAAGCTTCTATTAGTGATGTCTCCTGTATTCTGCTAGATAATATAACTGTTTTTCTTTCTTCCAGAATCACGGATCGAACAGTGGAGCCACTGAAATTACAGCTAAAGTCCCTCGATCAGACCATCAATGATCAAATGGATGTCATCGCCATGGTGAAAGCAAATATTATTCGAAATGACAAACGCATTGTGTCCATGCTGCACTCTGTTGCCAAAGTGTGAGAACGACGGGGGGGGGGGACTTTGACCGCGGTCATCTCTCAGCAGAATTTCTCTCTGACCTTGGAACTATTCTGACCTCGTCAGCAAATCCGTCCACAAATCGGAATAGCCATTTGGCTAGGAGACTTGTATAATTTATAATTGTAAATGTTTGATTTAATAAATAACATCAGTTGTCTTTTTTTTCCCTGTAAATTTTTTTTATCCGTGTTATGAATCAGTTATTACAGTCAATGTTTTGCTGGAGGTGGTCACTCGAGCGGCTTAGTATCGGGATATTTTTCTTTTCGTCACTGTCAAAGCATAAATCTGGAAGAGGAACGAAAATAGACATTTTGCTGCTTGTCAAACTGGCAGGTAGTGTTGAGAGAAAAATACACGTAGCCCTTGAACCGTGGGTAGGTCAACTTTGATTTAGGCAATGTTTATTTTACCAAAGAATTGGATGCAATTACCTATCGCCTTCAGCACATAGAGGAATCGGATGAAACCTGGGAAGAAATCGATGGAATGTCAGACCAAATCTTGCCCAGAGTTAGAATTTGTAGAATGTGAGGGAATAGCAGAAAGCAGATTTCAGTTGTTACACAAGAAATTATTATCATCATTATACATTGATCTATTCAGACTAGTATCCTCATCTTGGTTGTTATAGTCCCAACCTTTCAGCTGTTTCTAAAATGAGGAATTATCATCATTATACATTGATCTATTCAGACTAGTATCCTCATCTTGGTTGTTATAGTCCCAACCTTTCAGCTGTTTCTTACATGAGGAATTATCATTATTATACATTGATCTATTCAAACTAGTATCCTCATCTTGGTTGTTATAGTCCCAACCTTTCAGCTGTTTCTTACATGAAGAATTATCATTATTATACATTGATCTATTCAGACTAGTATCCTCATCTTGGTTGTTATAGTCCCAACCTTTCAGCTGTTTCTAAAATGAGGAATTATCATTATTATACATTGATCTATTCAAACTAGTATCCTCATCTTGGTTGTTATAGTCCCAACCTTTCAGCTGTTTCTAAAATGAGGAATTATCATTATTATACATTGATCTATTCAAACTAGTATCCTCATCTTGGTTGTTATAGTCCCAACCTTTCAGCTGTTTCTAAAATGAGGAATTATCATTATTATACATTGATCTATTCAAACTAGTATCCTCATCTTGGTTGTTATAGTCCCAACCTTTCAGCTGTTTCTTATATGGGGAATTATCATTATTATACATTGATCTATTCAAACTAGTATCCTCATCTTGGTTGTTATAGTCCCAACCTTTCAGCTGTTTCTTACATGGGGAATTATCATTATTATACATTGATCTATTCAGACTAGTATCCTCATCTTGGTTGTTATAGTCCCAACCTTTCAGCTGTTTCTTACATGAGGAATTATCATTATTATACATTGATCTATTCAGACTAGTATCCTCATCTTGGTTGTTATAGTCCCAACCTTTCAGCTGTTTCTTACATGAGGAATTATCATTATTATACATTGATCTATTCAGACTAGTATCCTCATCTTGGTTGTTATAGTCCCAACCTTTCAGCTGTTTCTTATATGGGGAATTATCATTATTATACATTGATCTATTCAGACTAGTATCCTCATCTTGGTTGTTATAGTCCCAACCTTTCAGCTGTTTCTTACATGAGGAATTATCATTATTATACATTGATCTATTCAAACTAGTATCCTCATCTTGGTTGTTATAGTCCCAACCTTTCAGCTGTTTCTAAAATGAGGAATTATCATTATTATACATTGATCTATTCAGACTAGTATCCTCATCTTGGTTGTTATAGTCCCAACCTTTCAGCTGTTTCTTACATGAGGAATTATCATTATTATACATTGATCTATTCAAACTAGTATCCTCATCTTGGTTGTTATAGTCCCAACCTTTCAGCTGTTTCTAAAATGAGGAATTATCATTATTATACATTGATCTATTCAAACTAGTATCCTCATCTTGGTTGTTATAGTCCCAACCTTTCAGCTGTTTCTTAAATGAGGAATTATCATTATTATACATTGATCTATTCAAACTAGTATCCTCATCTTGGTTGTTATAGTCCCAACCTTTCAGGTGTTTCTTACATGAGGAATTATCATTATTATACATTGATCTATTCAGACTAGTATCCTCATCTTGGTTGTTATAGTCCCAACCTTTCAGGTGTTTCTTACATGAGGAATTATCATTATTATACATTGATCTATTCAAACTAGTATCCTCATCTTGGTTGTTATAGTCCCAACCTTTCAGCTGTTTCTTAGATGAGGAACTATCATTATAATACATTGATCTATTCAGACTAGTATCCTCATCTTGGTTGTTATAGTCCCAACCTTTCAGCTGTTTCTTAGATGAGGAATTATCATTATTATACATTGATCTATTCAGACTAGTATCCTCATCTTGGTTGTTATAGTCCCAACCTTTCAGCTGTTTCTTAGATGAGGAATTATCATTATTATACATTGATCTATTCAGACTAGTATCCTCATCTTGGTTGTTATAGTCCCAACCTTTCAGCTGTTTCTTAGATGAGGAATTATCATTATTATACATTGATCTATTCAGACTAGTATCCTCATCTTGGTTGTTATAGTCCCAACCTTTCAGCTGTTTCTTAGATGAGGAATTATCATTATTATACATTGATCTATTCAGACTAGTATCCTCATCTTGGTTGTTATAGTCCCAACCTTTCAGCTGTTTCTTAGATGAGGAATTATCATTATTATACATTGATCTATTCAGACTAGTATCCTCATCTTGGTTGTTATAGTCCCAACCTTTCAGCTGTTTCTTAGATGAGGAATTATCATTATTATACATTGATCTATTCAGACTAGTATCCTCATCTTGGTTGTTATAGTCCCCACCTTTCACCTGTTTCTTAAATGAGGAATTATCATTATTATACATTGATCTATTCAGACTAGTATCCTCATCTTGGTTGTTATAGTCCCAACCTTTCAGCTGTTTCTTAGATGAGGAATTATCATTATTATACATTGATCTATTCAGACTAGTATCCTCATCTTGGTTGTTATAGTCCCCACCTTTCACCTGTTTCTTAAATGAGGAATTATCATTATTATACATTGATCTATTCAGACTAGTATCCTCATCTTGGTTGTTATAGTCCCAACCTTTCAGCTGTTTCTTAGATGAGGAATTATCATTATTATACATTGATCTATTCAGACTAGTATCCTCATCTTGGTTGTTATAGTCCCAACCTTTCAGCTGTTTCTTAGATGAGGAATTATCATTATTATACATTGATCTATTCAGACTAGTATCCTCATCTTGGTTGTTATAGTCCCAACCTTTCAGCTGTTTCTTAGATGAGGAATTATCATTATTATACATTGATCTATTCAGACTAGTATCCTCATCTTGGTTGTTATAGTCCCAACCTTTCAGCTGTTTCTTAGATGAGGAATTATCATTATTATACATTGATCTATTCAGACTAGTATCCTCATCTTGGTTGTTATAGTCCCCACCTTTCAGCTGTTTCTTAGATGAGGAATTATCATTATTATACATTGATCTATTCAAACTAGTATCCTCATCTTGGTTGTTATAGTCCCAACCTTTCAGCTGTTTCTTACATGAGGAATTATCATTATTATACATTGATCTATTCAGACTAGTATCCTCATCTTGGTTGTTATAGTCCCAACCTTTCAGCTGTTTCTTACATGAGGAATTATCATTATTATACATTGATCTATTCAGACTAGTATCCTCATCTTGGTTGTTATAGTCCCAACCTTTCAGCTGTTTCTTAGATGAGGAATTATCATTATTATACATTGATCTATTCAGACTAGTATCCTCATCTTGGTTGTTATAGTCCCAACCTTTCAGCTGTTTCTTAGATGAGGAATTATCATTATTATACATTGATCTATTCAGACTAGTATCCTCATCTTGGTTGTTATAGTCCCAACCTTTCAGCTGTTTCTTAGATGAGGAATTATCATTATTATACATTGATCTATTCAGACTAGTATCCTCATCTTGGTTGTTATAGTCCCAACCTTTCAGCTGTTTCTTAGATGAGGAATTATCATTATTATACATTGATCTATTCAGACTAGTATCCTCATCTTGGTTGTTATAGTCCCAACCTTTCAGCTGTTTCTTAGATGAGGAATTATCATTATTATACATTGATCTATTCAGACTAGTATCCTCATCTTGGTTGTTATAGTCCCAACCTTTCAGCTGTTTCTTAGATGAGGAATTATCATTATTATACATTGATCTATTCAGACTAGTATCCTCATCTTGGTTGTTATAGTCCCAACCTTTCAGCTGTTTCTTAGATGAGGAATTATCATTATTATACATTGATCTATTCAAACTAGTATCCTCATCTTGGTTGTTATAGTCCCAACCTTTCAGCTGTTTCTTAGATGAGGAATTATCATTATTATACATTGATCTATTCAAACTAGTATCCTCATCTTGGTTGTTATAGTCCCAACCTTTCAGCTGTTTCTTAGATGAGGAATTATCATTATTATACATTGATCTATTCAGACTAGTATCCTCATCTTGGTTGTTATAGTCCCAACCTTTCAGCTGTTTCTTAGATGAGGAATTATCATTATTATACATTGATCTATTCAGACTAGTATCCTCATCTTGGTTGTTATAGTCCCAACCTTTCAGCTGTTTCTTAGATGAGGAATTATCATTATTATACATTGATCTATTCAGACTAGTATCCTCATCTTGGTTGTTATAGTCCCAACCTTTCAGGTGTTTCTTAGATGAGGAATTATCATTATTATACATTGATCTATTCAGACTAGTATCCTCATCTTGGTTGTTATAGTCCCAACCTTTCAGGTGTTTCTTACATGAGGAATTATCATTATTATACATTGATCTATTCAAACTAGTATCCTCATCTTGGTTGTTATAGTCCCAACCTTTCAGCTGTTTCTTAGATGAGGAACTATCATTATAATACATTGATCTATTCAGACTAGTATCCTCATCTTGGTTGTTATAGTCCCAACCTTTCAGCTGTTTCTTAGATGAGGAATTATCATTATTATACATTGATCTATTCAGACTAGTATCCTCATCTTGGTTGTTATAGTCCCAACCTTTCAGCTGTTTCTTAGATGAGGAATTATCATTATTATACATTGATCTATTCAGACTAGTATCCTCATCTTGGTTGTTATAGTCCCAACCTTTCAGCTGTTTCTTAGATGAGGAATTATCATTATTATACATTGATCTATTCAGACTAGTATCCTCATCTTGGTTGTTATAGTCCCAACCTTTCAGCTGTTTCTTAGATGAGGAATTATCATTATTATACATTGATCTATTCAGACTAGTATCCTCATCTTGGTTGTTATAGTCCCAACCTTTCAGCTGTTTCTTAGATGAGGAATTATCATTATTATACATTGATCTATTCAGACTAGTATCCTCATCTTGGTTGTTATAGTCCCAACCTTTCAGCTGTTTCTTAGATGAGGAATTATCATTATTATACATTGATCTATTCAGACTAGTATCCTCATCTTGGTTGTTATAGTCCCAACCTTTCAGCTGTTTCTTAGATGAGGAATTATCATTATTATACATTGATCTATTCAGACTAGTATCCTCATCTTGGTTGTTATAGTCCCAACCTTTCAGCTGTTTCTTAGATGAGGAATTATCATTATTATACATTGATCTATTCAGACTAGTATCCTCATCTTGGTTGTTATAGTCCCAACCTTTCAGCTGTTTCTTAGATGAGGAATTATCATTATTATACATTGATCTATTCAGACTAGTATCCTCATCTTGGTTGTTATAGTCCCAACCTTTCAGCTGTTTCTTAGATGAGGAATTATCATTATTATACATTGATCTATTCAAACTAGTATCCTCATCTTGGTTGTTATAGTCCCAACCTTTCAGCTGTTTCTTAGATGAGGAATTATCATTATTATACATTGATCTATTCAAACTAGTATCCTCATCTTGGTTGTTATAGTCCCAACCTTTCAGCTGTTTCTTAGATGAGGAATTATCATTATTATACATTGATCTATTCAGACTAGTATCCTCATCTTGGTTGTTATAGTCCCAACCTTTCAGCTGTTTCTTAGATGAGGAATTATCATTATTATACATTGATCTATTCAGACTAGTATCCTCATCTTGGTTGTTATAGTCCCAACCTTTCAGCTGTTTCTTAGATGAGGAATTATCATTATTATACATTGATCTATTCAGACTAGTATCCTCATCTTGGTTGTTATAGTCCCAACCTTTCAGGTGTTTCTTACATGAGGAATTATCATTATTATACATTGATCTATTCAAACTAGTATCCTCATCTTGGTTGTTATAGTCCCAACCTTTCAGCTGTTTCTTAGATGAGGAACTATCATTATAATACATTGATCTATTCAGACTAGTATCCTCATCTTGGTTGTTATAGTCCCAACCTTTCAGCTGTTTCTTAGATGAGGAATTATCATTATTATACATTGATCTATTCAGACTAGTATCCTCATCTTGGTTGTTATAGTCCCAACCTTTCAGCTGTTTCTTAGATGAGGAATTATCATTATTATACATTGATCTATTCAGACTAGTATCCTCATCTTGGTTGTTATAGTCCCAACCTTTCAGCTGTTTCTTAGATGAGGAATTATCATTATTATACATTGATCTATTCAGACTAGTATCCTCATCTTGGTTGTTATAGTCCCAACCTTTCAGCTGTTTCTAAAATGAGGAATCATCATTATTATACATTGATGTATTCAAACTAGTATCCTCATCTTGGTTGTTATAGTCCCAACCTTTCAGCTGTTTCTAAAATGAGGAATCATCATTATTATACATTGATCTATTCAAACTAGTATCCTCATCTTGGTTGTTATAGTCCCAACCTTTCAGCTGTTTCTTAGATGAGGAATTATCATTATTATACATTGATCTATTCAAACTAGTATCCTCATCTTGGTTGTTATAGTCCCAACCTTTCAGCTGTTTCTTAGATGAGGAATTATCATTATTATACATTGATCTATTCAAACTAGTATCCTCATCTTGGTTGTTATAGTCCCAACCTTTCAGCTGTTTCTTAGATGAGGAATTATCATTATTATACATTGATCTATTCAAACTAGTATCCTCATCTTGGTTGTTATAGTCCCAACCTTTCAGCTGTTTCTTAGATGAGGAACTATCATTATTATACATTGATCTATTCAGACTAGTATCCTCATCTTGGTTGTTATAGTCCCAACCTTTCAGCTGTTTCTTAGATGAGGAATTATCATTATTATACATTGATCTATTCAGACTAGTATCCTCATCTTGGTTGTTATAGTCCCAACCTTTCAGCTGTTTCTTAGATGAGGAATTATCATTATTATACATTGATCTATTCAGACTAGTATCCTCATCTTGGTTGTTATAGTCCCAACCTTTCAGCTGTTTCTTAGATGAGGAATTATCATTATTATACATTGATCTATTCAGACTAGTATCCTCATCTTGGTTGTTATAGTCCCAACCTTTCAGCTGTTTCTAAAATGAGGAATCATCATTATTATACATTGATCTATTCAAACTAGTATCCTCATCTTGGTTGTTATAGTCCCAACCTTTCAGCTGTTTCTAAAATGAGGAATCATCATTATTATACATTGATCTATTCAAACTAGTATCCTCATCTTGGTTGTTATAGTCCCAACCTTTCAGCTGTTTCTTAGATGAGGAATTATCATTATTATACATTGATCTATTCAAACTAGTATCCTCATCTTGGTTGTTATAGTCCCAACCTTTCAGCTGTTTCTTACATGAGGAATTATCATTATTATACATTGATCTATTCAAACTAGTATCCTCATCTTGGTTGTTATAGTCCCAACCTTTCAGCTGTTTCTTAGATGAGGAACTATCATTATTATACATTGATCTATTCAGACTAGTATCCTCATCTTGGTTGTTATAGTCCCAACCTTTCAGCTGTTTCTTAGATGAGGAACTATCATTATTATACATTGATCTATTCAGACTAGTATCCTCATCTTGGTTGTTATAGTCCCAACCTTTCAGCTGTTTCTTAGATGAGGAATTATCATTATTATACATTGATCTATTCAGACTAGTATCCTCATCTTGGTTGTTATAGTCCCAACCTTTCAGCTGTTTCTTAGATGAGGAATTATCATTATTATACATTGATCTATTCAGACTAGTATCCTCATCTTGGTTGTTATAGTCCCAACCTTTCAGCTGTTTCTAAAATGAGGAATTATCATTATTATACATTGATCTATTCAAACTAGTATCCTCATCTTGGTTGTTATAGTCCCAACCTTTCAGCTGTTTCTAAAATGAGGAATCATCATTATTATACATTGATCTATTCAAACTACTATCCTCATCTTGGTTGTTATAGTCCCAACCTTTCAGCTGTTTCTAAAATGAGGAATTATCATTATTATACATTGATCTATTCAAACTAGTATCCTCATCTTGGTTGTTATAGTCCCAACCTTTCAGCTGTTTCTTACATGAGGAATTATCATTATTATACATTGATCTATTCAAACTAGTATCCTCATCTTGGTTGTTATAGTCCCATCCTTTCAGCTGTTTCTAAAATGAGGAATTATCATTATTATACATTGATCTATTCAGACTAGTATCCTCATCTTGGTTGTTATAGTCCCAACCTTTCAGCTGTTTCTTACATGAGGAATTATCATTATTATACATTGATCTATTCAAACTAGTATCCTCATCTTGGTTGTTATAGTCCCAACCTTTCAGCTGTTTCTAAAATGAGGAATTATCATTATTATACATTGATCTATTCAGACTAGTATCCTCATCTTGGTTGTTATAGTCCCAACCTTTCAGCTGTTTCTTAAATGAGGAATTATCATTATTATACATTGATCTATTCAAACTAGTATCCTCATCTTGGTTGTTATAGTCCCAACCTTTCAGCTGTTTCTAAAATGAGGAATTATCATTATTATACATTGATCTATTCAGACTAGTATCCTCATCTTGGTTGTTATAGTCCCAACCTTTCAGCTGTTTCTTAAATGAGGAATTATCATTATTATACATTGATCTATTCAAACTAGTATCCTCATCTTGGTTGTTATAGTCCCAACCTTTCAGCTGTTTCTAAAATGAGGAATTATCATTATTATACATTGATCTATTCAGACTAGTATCCTCATCTTGGTTGTTATAGTCCCAACCTTTCAGCTGTTTCTTAAATGAGGAATTATCATTATTATACATTGATCTATTCAAACTAGTATCCTCATCTTGGTTGTTATAGTCCCAACCTTTCAGCTGTTTCTAAAATGAGGAATTATCATTATTATACATTGATCTATTCAGACTAGTATCCTCATCTTGGTTGTTATAGTCCCAACCTTTCAGCTGTTTCTTAAATGAGGAATTATCATTATTATACATTGATCTATTCAAACTAGTATCCTCATCTTGGTTGTTATAGTCCCAACCTTTCAGCTGTTTCTAAAATGAGGAATTATCATTATTATACATTGATCTATTCAGACTAGTATCCTCATCTTGGTTGTTATAGTCCCAACCTTTCAGCTGTTTCTTAAATGAGGAATTATCATTATTATACATTGATCTATTCAGACTAGTATCCTCATCTTGGTTGTTATAGTCCCAACCTTTCAGCTGTTTCTTAAATGAGGAATTATCATTATTATACATTGATCTATTCAAACTAGTATCCTCATCTTGGTTGTTATAGTCTCAACCATTCAGCTGTTTCTTAAATGAGGAATTATAATTATTATACATTGATCTATTCAGACTAGTATCCTCATCTTGGTTGTTATAGTCCCAACCTTTCAGCTGTTTCTTAAATGAGGAATTATCATTATTATACATTGATCTATTCAAACTAGTATCCTCATCTTGGTTGTTATAGTCTCAACCATTCAGCTGTTTCTTAAATGAGGAATTATAATTATTATACATTGATCTATTCAGACTAGTATCCTCATCTTGGTTGTTATAGTCCCAACCTTTCAGCTGTTTCTAAAATGAGGAATTATCATTATTATACATTGATCTATTCAGACTAGTATCCTCATCTTGGTTGTTATAGTCCCAACCTTTCAGCTGTTTCTTAAATGAGGAATTATCATTATTATACATTGATCTATTCAAACTAGTATCCTCATCTTGGTTGTTATAGTCTCAACCATTCAGCTGTTTCTTAAATGAGGAATTATAATTATTATACATTGATCTATTCAGACTAGTATCCTCATCTTGGTTGTTATAGTCCCAACCTTTCAGCTGTTTCTTAAATGAGGAATTATCATTATTATACATTGATCTATTCAAACTAGTATCCTCATCTTGGTTGTTATAGTCCCAACCTTTCAGCTGTTTCTAAAATGAGGAATTATCATTATTATACATTGATCTATTCAGACTAGTATCCTCATCTTGGTTGTTATAGTCCCAACCTTTCAGCTGTTTCTTAAATGAGGAATTATCATTATTATACATTGATCTATTCAAACTAGTATCCTCATCTTGGTTGTTATAGTCCCAACCTTTCAGCTGTTTCTAAAATGAGGAATTATCATTATTATACATTGATCTATTCAGACTAGTATCCTCATCTTGGTTGTTATAGTCCCAACCTTTCAGCTGTTTCTTAAATGAGGAATTATCATTATTATACATTGATCTATTCAGACTAGTATCCTCATCTTGGTTGTTATAGTCCCAACCTTTCAGCTGTTTCTTAAATGAGGAATTATCATTATTATACATTGATCTATTCAAACTAGTATCCTCATCTTGGTTGTTATAGTCTCAACCATTCAGCTGTTTCTTAAATGAGGAATTATAATTATTATACATTGATCTATTCAGACTAGTATCCTCATCTTGGTTGTTATAGTCCCAACCTTTCAGCTGTTTCTTAAATGAGGAATTATCATTATTATACATTGATCTATTCAAACTAGTATCCTCATCTTGGTTGTTATAGTCCCAACCTTTCAGCTGTTTCTAAAATGAGGAATTATCATTATTATACATTGATCTATTCAGACTAGTATCCTCATCTTGGTTGTTATAGTCCCAACCTTTCAGCTGTTTCTTAAATGAGGAATTATCATTATTATACATTGATCTATTCAAACTAGTATCCTCATCTTGGTTGTTATAGTCCCAACCTTTCAGCTGTTTCTAAAATGAGGAATTATCATTATTATACATTGATCTATTCAGACTAGTATCCTCATCTTGGTTGTTATAGTCCCAACCTTTCAGCTGTTTCTTAAATGAGGAATTATCATTATTATACATTGATCTATTCAAACTAGTATCCTCATCTTGGTTGTTATAGTCTCAACCATTCAGCTGTTTCTTAAATGAGGAATTATAATTATTATACATTGATCTATTCAGACTAGTATCCTCATCTTGGTTGTTATAGTCCCAACCTTTCAGCTGTTTCTTAAATGAGGAATTATCATTATTATACATTGATCTATTCAGACTAGTATCCTCATCATGGTTGTTATAGTCCCAACCTTTCAGCTGTTTCTTAGATGAGGAATTATCATTATTATACATTGATCTATTCAGACTAGTATCCTCATCTTGGTTGTTATAGTCCCAACCTTTCAGCTGTTTCTTAGATGAGGAATTATCATTATTATACATTGATCTATTCAGAAATTATGTATCCTACTACCAGTATGCATCTGTATATAGTTTGATACTGTCCTGTTTTGTTTGCAGGCCTTACTCAGAACTGTAGTACTGTACTTAAATCTGTGCATTTGACATACCAATACAGAAATGTCATCTGATCCATTATTATGAAAATATAGAAGTGATGATGGGAAACGATTTCAAAATGGTGGGAAAGTGACTGAGGGCGAAGTGCCATGTCTGGACCAATGATTTTGCAGATTCTCCTGTTGATTTTGTCAGTAATTTTTAGACATAAAACCAAAGCATCATACCAGATCTGCTAATATTTGGCGCACTGACGAATGGTCGATTTATAAATGTGCAAAATAGATTCTGGTATGTAAAAATGTATAAACTGTTTTCATATATATATAGGGTGTCCCCAAAGTCTCGACATATAGGAAATCTCATTCACTATATTTTCTTTTCCCTCCACATGTTTTGTGGAACAAGAAAGATCTAACTTTTTTCTGGGTTATGCTAAAAGCAAAGGTGTACTCAATGAAAATCACAGATGCAAGACACTTGATTGAATATGCGAAAATTGATGGCAATGTGCAGTTGCTGCATCAATTTCACGTGAATGTTGCAAAGCTCATCAACCTTTGTATCACAAATGATGGAAAACATATTGAAGATGTTATTTGTTAATATTCCAAATCAATAAAATGTTGAAAATTTCATTTATTGAAAATATGAATTTTTGCCTGTGTGTCCAGACCTTAGGGACACCATCTATGTGTGTGTATATATATATGTGTGTGTGTGTGTGTGTATGTGTAGACGAGTTGCCAAGTGGCTAGAACGTTCAATTTACGACCATCACGGTCAAGTGAGGATGAAGATTTCTTGATGTTATCAGCCTGGAAAGTGGTAAACGTGCTTTGTGACCCAAACATTGTTAGTGATATTAGGTAGCTGGAACTTTTAGGGAGCCATTGATGGTCATGCTAACAAGAAGTTACAAGTCATCGTAACCGAGAGTTTTTGCTGAACTGGTCTTGTTCAGACTGTTCGTCATGCCAGATTATGCGCTCTCTCCCCAAAACTGTAACTCAGTTCTTCTCAGCATAAGTTTGACTTTGTGTGTGATGAACAAACAATAAATGTGCCTGAGCATGGGTCCTCAACAGGGATTGTCTAGCCACCCTGGTAGAATGTCATACTTGGATTAGAGCAGCCAGCCACCATATGTATATATATATATATATATATATATATATATATATATATATATTTTTGTCATCCACAGACAGACTGTTTCGCTGTTTCACAGCTCATCAGTGTGGCTAGACGTCCGGTTGCCTCTAGCTAGGATCGAAACCCGACTGAATCGTCGGCTCACGGCAGGGATGAAGGTGAATTTTTCCGAACTTCTCCCACTAAGCCGTCAGTGTACGGTACGGGATGGGGGTGAATTTTAGCGTTTTTATTTTTAGATTCAGATAAACACACAGTGACTGAGAGTTACTATATATATATATATATATATATATATGTTTGTACCATTACTGTATATTCCCTTTGGATGTAGGTGATCATGGCTCTGTACAACTTCTTGTCCCTTGCTGCTCTCAATATATTCTGTCTTCTTGTTATTTCTAAACCGTGTTCCACCATCTATTTTCTCAATCTTGTCAAGTATGTTATGTGTTGTTTTTCCTTGTCCCTTTTGCCCTCAAAATCTGTCCTGTGAGTAACAGGTTTTCCAAGACCTCCTTTCTCCAGAAATTTCAGCTGTCTCTTTCTGATATGAGTTTTCTTTTTGTTTCCATTTTCTCTAAAAGCTGTTCAGTCCATATTATCCTCAGCATCTTTCTGCAGAACCACATTTCTGTTGCTTTACTTATTTGTTTTATGTTACTGTGTAGGTTGACATATTCATATTTATTTCTATGTGTGTGTGTATATATATGCGTATGTATGTATGTATATGTATGTGTGTGTGTATATATATGCGTATGTATGTATGTATATGTATGTGTGTGTGTATATATGCATATGCGTATATGTATGTATGTATATGCGTATGTGTATGTATGTATATGCATATGTGTATGTATATGTGTGTGTATATATGCATATGAGTATATGTATGTATATGTGTGTGTATATATGCATATGCGTATATGTATGTATGTGTGTGTGTATATATGCGTATGTGTATGTGTGTTTATATGCATATGCGTATATGTATGTATGTGTATGTATGTGTGTGTGTTTATATGCATATGCGTATATGTATGTATGTGTATGTATGTATATATGCATATGCGTATATGTATGTATGTATATATGCATATGCGTATATGTATGTATGTATATATGCATATGCGTATATGTATGTATGTGTATGTATGCATATGTGTATGTATGTATGTGTATGTATGCATATGCGTATATATGTATGTGTATGTATATATATGCATATGCGTATATGTATGTATGTGTGTGTGTATATATATATGCGTATGTGTATGTATGTGTGTGTGTATATATGCATATGCGTATATGTATGTATATGTATGTGTGTGTATATATGCGTATATGTGTGTGTGTGTATATATGTATATATGTATGTGTGTATCTATATGCATGTATCTATTTGTAGTGATGAATGTGTGTACGTATGTATGTATTTTTATATATATTGTTATATATTTTTACTCGTGTGTGTGTACTCATGCGTATATAACTATATATGAGATATTTATTTTTGTCATCCACAGACAGACTGTTTCACTGTTTCACAGCTCATCAGTGTGGCTAGACGTCTGGTTGCCTCTAGCTAGGATCAAAACCCGACTGAATTTGCGTCAGTCGGAACTTCTCCCACTAAGCCGTTGGCGCACGGCAGGAATGAAGGTGAATTTTAGCGTGTTTATTTTTAAATTTAGATAAACACACAGTGACTGACAGTGACTCAATTCTGCCGAAGAGTCGTGCAATATTAGCGTCAATAGTCACTATGAGTTTTCTTTTCTATATATTAAATAGTTTTATTTTATTTTAAATGTTATGTTTGCCTGGACATTTGAAGTTGGTATTTTCTTATGTGTGTGTATGCGTATATATTTATTTTTCTATCCATTTCTACATATTTTAGTGTCTTTCTTTGCGTTGTTCATTGACGAATATTTGTTTTTCTATTCTACCCCTCTTAAATTTCATCTATTGGACCCTCTTTTTTTATCCATATATTTTGCCCATATAAGTAATATTTTAATAGTCTGTTTGAATTTGTTTACTAACACTTTCAAATTTGAATATATGTAGGTGTGTATATGTGTATGCCTTTATTTATCTGTGTGTGTATGATCACTTACACATGCCTTTAAATGTATGTCTATGTTGTCTGGGTTTTTAGGGTTGTGGACGTCTATTTCATGTTTCGTTTGTGTTTTTGCGTGTTTATATATATAAATATGTCTACGTGTTTGTGTATTATAATCTGATTGTGTATGTATTGTCTTTTGCAAGATTTCATCCTCCCTTGCCCATATTCCCACTTCAAATGTATCTATGTTTTAACGAAGCTTTGCATCAATATTAGATTTTAGTGTTCATTCTAGCTGAGTTTTTGGCTTTTCAATTAAAACAAAATAAATAACAAAATATATGTATTTTTCCTCAGCTTCTTCTTTAAATAATTTTATAATATTTTAAACTTAATACAGATTAAATTTAAAATTGGTAATTTTTAATTTTATAGTAAAATTTAATATTAATTAGAATGATTTCTATTTTAGTCTAACCCTAACATTAAAGTATTATTATAACGAAGGTTCGTTGTCAAGTTTTTTGAATTCTCATATACTTGCATTTTGATTGGTCATTGCAGCTTATGTAACAGCGTTTCCCCTAGCGATAGGTATTTGGTTGATTTAAACCCTTTAAAACTCTTTATTCTACATTCAACATCATTACTTGAGAAGAGACCAGAAGTGTTGAAACAAAATGGCTATTGTAGCAATTTTATAACAGATTTATGTTGTAATTTTCGAATAAATTATATTTGCTCTACTCTGTATTGAGCACTCTTTTAAGAATAGTATTTTTGGTTATTGTAATTTATTCTGCATACACCAATCCTATACTTGTACATATATATATATATATATATATATATATATATATATATATATTAAACGTTATTTTTAGCAGATTCTCTTATTTGAGTAGACTCTCTGTTTATTTATTAAACAGTATAAACAGTATATTCATCTTCGTCTAACATCCTGAATCTTTGAGGGATCTTATTAAAGAAAAATATGCGCTCTCTGGCAGGATTCACGCCTACTCCCCCCCCACTATGTGAAACTGTTGTTCGATCTGACATGACTTAGTTCGAAGTGCATTGATTATCAAGAAAAGTTGAAAAGTGTCTTTAAACACAGATTTTTCTCTTAGACATATCTACCGAGTTTCGTATCCTAACGTAAACAAAGCAATTTCAAAAGAATGGGATGGATTTTTTTTTTTTTTTTAATGCGACAGATTTTATTACTTAAACTATTTTTTAGTGGATACTCGTATTTGAGTAGACACATTGTTTATTTATTAAACAGTATATTTATTTTCGACTTTCGGCCTGAATATTCGAGAAATCTTATTAAAGAAACATATGTGCCCTCTTAATAAATAAGCCGAGCGTTTACACAAATACGAATATCCACTAAAAATAACGTTTAAATAATAATAATGATATATATATATATATATGTGTGTGTGTGTGTGTGTGTGTGTGTGTGTGTGTGTGTGTGTGTGTAAGCAAACATGTGGATATAAATCCGACAGTGTGAGGAAAAATATGGAAAAACAAAAAATCCGAATATGCAAGTTTACTGTTTTTAATGTTGTTTCAATGTCGACGTCAGACGTTTCGGTCTAGTAGACCTTCTTCAGGACATAGTTATTAAAACAATTAAAATTAGACTATATCCAAGTCAACATGAAAAGACGATGGACATAAGAATAATCAATAATCGTGCGCGAGATAGATATTATGCCTGCCTCATAAATCCGTCTATGTCGCGCACGGTGACTACTAGACCCGGCTTCTTTAATATTTCCCCTTTTCTGGCAAGATTAATGCCGGACAAGCGTACTTATAAACTTTAGATTCTAGTAAAATTCTTCTTTTTCATTAATAATAAACTCTATTTTAGGAATACGTTTTCACAACATCGCCCACATGACGCCGACGTGATCGCATTTCAAAACGGAACGCTGATCTTAAAATTCAGTCATTTTGTTTTGATTATTCTTATGTCAATCGTATTTTCATATTGACTTGAATATCGTCTAATTTTAATTATGTTTTAATAACTATGTCCTGAAGAAGGTCTACTAGACTGAAACGTCTGACGTCGACATTGAAACAACATTAAAAACAATAAACTTGCATATTCGGATTTTTCTTTTTCCATATTTTTCCTCATATATATATATATATATATATATATATATATATATATATATATATATATATATATATATATATATCAATAATTATACATATACCTACGTTTACTGTACGTCTACGATAGGTTTGCCAATTGATTTGCAAAGCTATGAAACTCTGAGTCGTGCTGTAAACTTAGGTGTATGTGTAATTATCAATATCTACTTTATAGCTCTGTTTTACTATATTGAGAAATCTTACCCCCGTTCCCGTAGGGGAAACCGTCATCAAATCTGACGTTCTTAGGCCTCTTGGCTACAGAGCGCGTCGACGAACAAGCAAAGCTGAATAGCGCCTTTAAACACAAATTTTTCTCTGACTCTTGAAATAGACATATCTGCTAAGTTAAACGTAAACAAAGCAATTTCTAAAGAGAGGGGGAAGTATTTTTTAATTTATTAATTCGACAAATTATATTATAGTATATTTATTTATGTTCGTCTACCGGCCTGAATATTCGAGAAATCTTATTAGAGAAAAATATGCGATCTCAGAACATTGCTCGCCTCCACCTCAAGAGAAACTGTCATTATATCCGCGATCCTTTAGACCTCTCGGCCACGAAGACATATAAAGTGTGGACATAGACTAACATCTGTGTCCGAACTGTATCTACAAACACCCTGTCTTCGATATTAAGCATGCTTCTCACATTAACGAATTTTTAATAACATAATTATATATATATATAAATATATATATATATATGTGTGTGTGTGTGTAAGTGTGTGTGTGCTCCCGGGCGTCTAGATGTGTGCCCGCGTGCGCATGTGTGTGCTTTGAAGAAGGGAGAATCAAGTGAAAACGACAGCGCCAGTCTGATCACATTCCCCCATGGGGTAATCAAGCCACGTCTTTTTTGTCATTGTTACTTCTCGAATCTGTGTCTAAAGCCCTGACCCTTAAGCTTCTCTCTGAATGTAATTCCTGTTTAAACATTCTAATAAAATCTGTTTCTGCTCTATTCTTCGGCGATCAAAATGGAAGCCTCCACACACGTTGCGCAATGGCATAGAACGCAGAGTATTTTTCTCTATTAATGGAAAACACTTTTATTGTAAGAAGAGGCCTGAAAGTGTCAGTCGAAGAGTTCTTCAGAAATTGCAATAATATCCCAGCTGGACATCGCCGTGCGTTTCTTGCAATTCCCGAGTAATAAAACTACAATATGACGTTGACATCTCGAATTACACAAAGCAAACAATCGACTCTTTTGCCTCTTTGAATAGAGAACTCCTCTCTCCATTTGGACATTGAAATGGCCGATATAACTTTGAAGAATTGACAAGGAAATATATGCTTCTCCCTGTGTGCTCTATATTTATGCCCTTGTGTCAGACAATTTAAACATAAAAGCACAACGTGACATAGCCAGTTAGATAGAGTCGGCGACCCTTCTTACCCTGAAGGCATATCCATCGTCAGGCACTAAAGATGATTATTATTATTATTATTATTATTATTATTATTATTCTTGGATATTGGCTATAATGGCTATCCACAATATCCTAGCCTTTGTAGCTTTGAGTAATTTTTTTTTCATCATCTCTCCTAATCCCTGTTCCGCCATCCGACTACACAAGCCCACTAGGTAGGCTATGCACTTTTTTCCTCTGTCCTTCTTGCTTTTAACATGCGAGTGTCAAATTTCCCAAGCCCTCTTTCCTTGCTATGTGCCCTAGAAATTTCAACTGTCTCTTCCTGATGTTAAGCATAATGTTCCTTTTTGTTTCCATTTTCTCACATGTTCGGTCGATATCCTCAGCATCCTTCTGTAGAGCCCCATTTCTGTTTTTTTTTTCTATTTTTCATCTTTGAGAAGATTGTCCAGCATTCACTGCCATACAGTAGGGCAGATATCACGTAAAAGTTCAGTACTCTTCTTTTAGGTTTTTTTTTTAACGAACTTTTTCCATCTCTTAATACTCTGCTTAGCTTTTGTGTCCTAGAAATTTCAATTGTCTCTTCCTGGTTTTAAGCATAAGTGTCCTTTTGGTTGTCATTTTCTCTAAGAATTTGTCATTGCTCACATATTCAGTCATGGTATTCTCAGCATCCTACTGTAAAACCACATTTTTATTGCCGCAACATTCTTCTTCATCTGTGAGGTGATTGTCTAGCATTCACTGCCATACAGGAGGACTGATATTATATAACAGTTGGAAAAAAATGTTCTTTCAAAAATTTTGAAGCTACCAGCATCTCTCGTTTTGTGCGTACCTGTAGACGTGGCAACATCATCGAAGCCTAGTCCGATGAAATCCTAACGGATGAAATGCGTCACAAAGCCTTTTTTTCCATACTATTTTTCTAAATAACAGTTCAGTACACATTTCTTTGTTTATGACGAAATTTTCTTCATTCTTTGCTTAGCTTTTGGAAGGCATCTTTCGCTACAATTTGCATGTTGGGTTGTTCCTTTTGCTGATAACCATGCATTCTGTTCGCTTTCAATTGAGGTTTATTCTTTCCTACTCGCTTTCCTTTACTACCTTCTGTGGGAGTTATTGTAGTTTCCTTTTTGTGTCTGATATCAACACTGTGTCATCTGTGTATCTTATGTTGTTAAGATTGTGGCCACCAATAATGAAGCCTGGTAGGACTTCTAATTTTCTCAGAACCGTAGTTGCTTCTCATGTTGGAGTCATGCCTATCCTAAAAAGCTAACCTAAACATAAGGCTAAGAAATAAACTCCCATCAATAGTAGATTTATTGATTGGTGTATTTTTACGACTTTTGTAGGTTATTTAAATCCAGAAAATATATTTTAGATATAATGATAGAGATATTGGAAGAAAGGTTAATTTCTCCATTTAGTATTTCTCCCATTTTGGGCATTATTATATTTATGATATAATAGTTTCGGAGAGACTTTTATACTCATAAGACATACACAGAATTAATGGATGTCAGTTATCAGTTATCTCCTGTTAAACATTAAACACGACACGTGAACTAGAACAGTGTACCCCAGTGAGCAAAATAAAGGGTTCAGTTCGACATTCCAACCACCTGAAGAGGGCCGGAGCGTACAACGGCCGAAACGTTGTAATAAATATGGCGACAAAGATGACGACAATAGTCCGAATAATGTAAATAATGTACATAAGACCTCATCTCAGAAATATAGACAGATAGCTGTTTTTTGTTTAATTAAGTGGCAAGCATCGAAAATTGTCACTTGCGCGAGTTTATTTGTTATGACTCGGCATGGAATTATGAAAGAAAAGGCACACCAGAAAGGCATTTATTTTTTAGAAAAGTGAAAAAAAGCGCTTAGGGAAAGAAAATAGGAATTGGGACCAAGATTGTAAAATCCCACGGAGAACTGGCATCATTTACTCTATGAGGATTGCCGGAAAAGTTCTTGTTGGCACCATGACTCAAGAACAGAATTTCCATTTACTAAGTCAATGTGCAACACCAACATATTAATAATAAAGCTTAGATAGGATAAAAAAATATGTATCTGTGGCGGACTTCCACCACATTTATTTAATTTTGATTAGGAAACCAAATTGATGTGAAGAAAGGACAAGGGATCAATATATATAAAAATTGTATTAAACAATGCATACAATAAAGAATGTGTATGAAAAAGCGCCCATCTTCTCACTCAACTCACAAACTGCATATTCTTTTAGACTTATATAGTTTTCCCTCTTGCACGACAGAACTGTTTAAAAATATTTATAACAGACTAATAACTCTTTCTTTTCTTTCAGAGAACTTTAATAGACTTTGATAGTCAGAGACAACTCTCGTCTTACTCATTGTATAATGAGTAAGACGAGAGTTGTCTCTGACTATCAAAGTCTATTAAAGTTCTCTGAAAGAAAAGAAAGAGTTATTAGTCTGTTATAAATATTTTAAACAGTTCTGCCGTGCAAGAGGAAAAATTATATAAGTGTAAAAGAATATGCAGTTTGTGAGTTGAGTGAGAAGATGGGCGCATAATTTCAACTGTCGTGGATTTCTGTGGCAGCTAAAATCTCACTGGTGCGTCTCCTCTTTTCTTTTGCTTTTATAGGTAGTCATTGGATCAGGAGCGCTACGCGGGAAGAATCATTCTCTACATGCAGAGAACCTGGTTGGTCGATACTGACCAATCAGTGCATGAGCTCTGGGGAGACTTCTGGGAGCTGATTCTCCCAAAAGTGCACAAAATCTACTATATGAAAAAATAGCGATTTTATAATTGTGCCCAAAGATAGCAACGTTGCTTCCTGTCCAATGAATGAATCTTGTTGAATATTTGAATTTGTAAGGGTGTATGTGAGTGTGATGATGATCGCCATATATCAATATTGTGATTTTCTTTCTTCTTTTAATGATAATGTTATTAAGCTTATCAGACGATATGAAAAGAATTTACATAAAATAAATAGACAAAACTTGTCTATATTATTTAATGAAACATGCATCAATATATATATATTTGTCATCCACAGACAGACTGTTTCGCTGTTTAACAGCTCATCAGTGTGGCTAGACGTCCGGTTGCCTCTAGCTAGGATCGAAACCCGACTGAATTGGCGTCAGTCGGAACTTCTACCACTAAGCCGTCGGCTCACGGCAGGGATGAAGGTGAATTTTAGCGTGTTTATTTTTAGATTTAGATAAACACACAGTGACTGACAGTGACTCAATTCTACCGAAGAGTCATGCTATATATATATATATATATATATATATATATATATATATATATATGTAGAAGTCATAACATAATTTACCTCCTAGAATGAACACTATGCCAGAAACAATATGTAGGAAAATCTGAATGGCCCTTTCACTAAAGAATCAATAATTACCGCAATCGAATTAAGTCGACTCCCCATGAAAAATTATTACCTGTAGAACAACATTTCCGCATAG
This sequence comes from Acanthosepion esculentum, assembly GCA_964036315.1. Classification (NCBI taxonomy): domain Eukaryota; kingdom Metazoa; phylum Mollusca; class Cephalopoda; order Sepiida; family Sepiidae; genus Acanthosepion; species Acanthosepion esculentum. The sequence continues at coordinate 59,242,131 of OZ038508.1, read as the reverse complement.
AAAAACACGATTTCAAAACCCATGCCAAATTCACCATAATTGAGAGAATAGAAAAGCCCAAAGCAGATAACACTAGAAGAATTTTAGAGTTCCATGAAAATAAGTGGATACGACGTTTACAAACCCTGTTTCCAGCCGGGTTAAACCATAAATTAAACAATATAGATAGTAGCAACACATAACCCTACAAATCAAAACCTACCCACATTCCATACCCATAGAAAAAAGACAGGCTTACGGAGGTGTTGAGGCCTCACACCTATACACACACCCACACACAACATACTCACTCACTTTCCTAATGATCCAAATGATAACACACACCCACAGCAATATACAAGCTAACACATATACTCACTCACTCCCTTAAAAACCAAATAACACACACACACACACACACACTTACCAGAGACTAAACAACTAAATAACACACACACTAAACTAAATAACACAAACACACACACACAAACACACACACACAAACACACTTACCATCCCCTCCCCAAACACAAATAAACTGCTGAACTGACCGGAGAAAAAAAGGGAATATAGCTCTTATCTCAAATGACAACTTAAAAGAGACTGTTTGACCAACACAAGGAATGTTAAAAAGATAAATAAATAAACAATAAAAAAACAAATGAAAACTACAGACAAACGTTCGTTTTCTTCAACAAGACATTCATTTCTGTAGTTTACTGCTATAGCAAGCAGAGACATTTTTTCTCTCCCGATGATGGCCATGTTGGTCGAAACTAGTCGAGGAATATAAATGAAATAATAATAATAAAAGCATAAGAATATTAATCTACAACCCAGTGTGTCTGAAGATTTTAATTGATTTTTCTAATAATTTTTATCGTTCAAAATATATATCCAAAATTTATATATATATATCCAATATATATATATATATATATATATATATATCCAAAATTTATATATATATATCCAATATATATATATATATATATATATATATATATCTATATCCAAAATTTTCGTTAAATATCTTGAATTTTTTTGAAACAGCAAAATTTACAGAAAATCTATCGTCAGCCATTTTTTAAAACTTTTGTTTACAAAAGTGAATGACTCCGTTTAAAATTCATTTAACAATTCAATTATGATTTTTTTTTTAAATTAATTTAAGAAAATTAGAAATTATAAAGTTTATTTAATATATTTTGAAACAAAGATTACTTATTTTCTGCGCCGAAAAAATGTATTTCAAAATGAGAGAAAGTCGGTTTACTTAACAGCGGTGTTGATTGACGAGTGACATGTGCGTGTTGATTGACGAATGACATCTTACATGAGGAAAGTTATAGTACGGAAGGTCATAAGTGAGTCTACCTTTACGTGAACAACTTATTTACCTTTTGAAAATTTTTAGGTCAAGGGAGAACAAAAGACTCTCTGTGTTACTGAACCTGCTGATATTTTTTTAATGGACTGTGATTGGATGGTTCAAAGGTGAACTGCCCCCCCCCACCTTTGAAAGGGAAGCGAGAACTGGGACTGGACTTTAGCGGCAGTTTGAAACGAAACCGGTTAGAGACAGGCGGTTGTTTCTCTCTCCCTGCTGAAAAGGCAGGCAGCGTTTGCCCATAAGTAAAGGATGCATGGGTAACAAAGTTGCTGAGGGCAAGTTTCCTCTTCAGAGAAAGTTTTGAGAAGTCCTCTTGAAGAAGCCCCAGAAAAAAAAGTTGAAAAGAAGTCCAGAAGTGGAGTTTGGAGCTAAAGCCATTTGAGAAAAAGACGAAGGAGCGAACACGTGCGTTTTCAAATAGTGTTTTACCACGTGTTTAAGTAAATTTCCACCTAGCGACCGTAAAAGAAAGGCGCAATTTCCAGGAGGACGGGAGGAAAATTAGTGAAGAAAGAAGGAAGTTTGGTCACCAAGAAGAGAACTTTGTCTACACAAGAGAAAAAAGATAAAAACTTTTGAACCTTGAAAGGACTGAAAGTGTACTGTAGAGCTAAGACTCTTCCCCCTTTTTTTATTGTTATCATTGACACAGCAGATGGGTGCTATTCTTTTTTGTTGTTTTTTGGTGCATTGTAATTTTTAGGTTTGTTTTCTGCCATGTTTTCTTTTTCCATTGTGTTACTCAGAGAATAGGTTATCTTATTCTCAGCAAAAAGAAACGAATTTTTGCAAGAACCCTTATTTAGCTGGTTAGAAATAAATATTTTTTCTTTGTAATTGAATCTGATTTCCATTTTTTTCTTTCTTTTTCATTATTAATTTGGGCAATAGTGGAAATACTGTTGCAGCAGGTTTTATTTTCCGAAAGAAAATAAAAATTTCCGAAAACCTCGTTATTAAGTAGGCATAGCATGATAAAAACGGCCTTAAGCTTGACGAAAGCAGAATTTTATCGCCAAAATGTTTGTCACTATTAAGGGGAAAGAACAAAGTAATTTTTAATTATTTTTAAAACCTTTTTCTGTCTTTAAACTTTCAGAAACTATTCAGGAATCATGGAAATTATTATAAATGTTTTTTTAATCATTTTATATATTTTATATATTACCCCTCCGATAAATAATTTAATGAAAACTCTAGAAATTAATGTGGAAGCACGCAAGTCATTATATACAAAATCAAGTCACGTGATGTTTTTATTGTATCAAGTTTCTTCCGGGCTTCCGTATATTTGAATTATAACCGTTTTTATTGACACAAAGGCAAGAAACAGTAAGATCTTTGTAATTGTTGGTTCGTTGATTATAAAAAGCTTGTGCAATTTATAATCTATGCAGATACATGTACTTAAAAAACCATTAAATACAGGATTGGGAATTTCAACTAATTTTACAATATTTAACAACTTTAATGTAAAAATAATAAAATAATTTATGAAATAAGAATTAATTCTTTTAAAAATTCATTTTTCATCGAAAAAGTTTTTTGCCTTCAGACAGTATTATGCATATTGATAAAAACAAATAAAAGCAATTAAAAACATTTAAAATTAAATAATATCTTTGTTTTATTGAGTTTTGTATGTTACAATTCAGAACTGATTTTAGGTAGACGAGGTCGGATTTTAAAAAAAAAAAACATGATTTACTTTCTTCAAAGCCTTGTGTTTTTTTACTAATATAATGACTTGCGTGCTTCGACATTGAATTTTTAGAGTTTTCATTAAATTATTTATAGGTGGGGGTAATTTTATTTCACCTAACGATAAGTATATATGCATAAAATAAATAGACAATACTAAAAACATGCATCAATATTGTTATATTATCGATGGAGACGTGAAAATAACAAGACCCCGAGGTCAAGAAATGTTTGTCTAGAAAAATTTATGCTATAACTAAGTAAGTGATTTTTGTCTCAGAATTTAACTTTAAATTTGCTAATTTTACGAAAGTAACGTTTCAGAAATGTATATCTTATTTTAGCGGGAATTTTAAAACTGAAAAATAAGTTCGTTTACATTTCACTAAAAAAGGTAAAAATGGCCGCTTCGATTGTTTTTTTTTTTCGGAAGCATCGACTAAAAATCATTCAAATTTCTATTTGAAATACTCCACAGTATTTTTTTTTCTGGAATTAGAAAATTTAATCCTTTAGCTTTCAATTGAAGCCGTTGGAAAGCTTCTAAAAGGATTTTTCATTTATGAAAAATACATTTAAACCTTAGGTATACCGAATTGTTGGATTGCAGTGGAAAATATCATGATGGCATTTCTAACCTTAGTTCTCTGGGCGAGACCCGGAATGAAATGTGTACACACCAGAAATCAAATGAAATAAAATAATAATAATAAAACTTTAAAAAATACAGACATGACCATACCGTTTGATAAAAATATCAAAAGGGATTTGACAAACCTTCAACGTATAAGGAACGAAAAATAGAAATGCAAGGGATTATCAGCATTGAAGAATGTGTTAAGACGTAGGTCGTTGGATTTGTCTCATGTAGAAAGTGAAGAGACATTCGTAAATTACGTGTTGAAATACAACAATCTCGTAAAAGAAAACATGGTGAATATAGGAAGAGGATATCTCAAGAGAAGTTCTAAGCCGGGGAGGCAATGCGGCCTCATAGACGGTTTGGTTTGTTTTGTTTTACGGCATATCAACCTCAATGGGTCATTTAATGCCGACAACTTTTTTTTTTCTGGTAATATTTTTGTTTTGTCAAAAATCTATTTCTGATAATATTTTCTTCCTCAAAATTATATTGCTGGTAATATTTTTTCTTCAAAAAATCATTTCTGGTAACAATTTTTTACAAAGTATTTCTGGTATTAAAAGCTATTTTTACATTTCATAATGTTTTTTTTTACCTCAGTTTTGGGTTAACTATTTGCCCATAGCTGGGACCCTAACAGGTGCTACCAGCCCGGGTCAGGGTGGACCTGGGAACACCAGCAATTAAGAGGTGGTGCTCCTCAAAGCCTCCTGATCAGAAGCCTTCCTGTTGGACGTAGTTTATCGTCTTACCCTGGACGGGCCTCATAGACGAATGATGATGATGATGATGAAGAGACTGTATGTAAAGATGATGCCAATATAACTTATTAAAATATGATGATGATGATGATGATGATGGCAATATAACAATGTTATTACAATATAATGGTGAATATGATGATGAATGAAAGTTCCACAGGTTGGAAGTGCGAAAAAAGAAACTGTTGGAGTAGAAGTGGGAGTTGCGTTTAGTTATTTGAAACAGTAAGACGTACGGGGACGGCGGAGTAATGGCTAGCATCTCGGATTCAAATCCAGTCGAGTCCATTACATTCGCTTACATGCTAATACCCTTGGGAAAGGAATGAATCCTCTTCTCCCCCAGCTATGGGTAAATAGCAGGAAAAACTGGGTTCTATAGCCTTGGATGATAACTGGTCTACCGCAGACAGAAATGGCAACCTACTGCGAGAAAATATCTGCCTCGTCAGTCATGTATCGAAAGATACATGATCGCCTAAGCGTTTATCACGCATGGCACATAGCTCTGAGATTCCTCAGTCAGTTGAGTTCGAATTCCAGTCAAATCCATTACATTCACTTACATGCTAATACCCTTGGGAAAGGTATTAATCCTCTTCTTCTCCCCCCAGCTATGGGTAAATAGCAGGACAGACCGGGTTCTATAGCCTTGGATGGCAACTGGTCTACCGCAGAAACAAATGGCAACCTACTGCATGAAAAAATCTGCCTCGTCAGTCATATATCGAAAGATACATGATCGCCTAAGTGTGTATCACGCATGGGACATAACTGACTGACTGAAGACGTATGGATCTAATTTCTTCTTTGGTAGCACGCTTAAATTTATACAGTCGATGCGGCGGACAGTGATCAGCTGCGCAGCAACCCTATGACCCCACTCGGTCCTGTGACTGGTGATGATGATGATGATGATCAATATGGCGGAGAACTTCATTTAAGTCGTTTTGAAATATACTTATCGTTAGGTGAAAATGATTCATTGCGTCGATTTAATGCGCGGCATCCGCGTGAGTAAAGGTTATACTGCGTCTGTTTGAGGTGTTGCAACTGCAAGATAAAAGGTTACTGTGTCGATACGAGGTTTTTTCGTCGGCAAGAGGATATACTTTACTGTGTGTGTTTGTTCTTTTTAGGTTTTATTATGCAAAGACTGAAAATAAATATTTTTTCCGCGTTGATTTGACGTGACCTCATTTGTAGATAAAATATACATCAAGTTATGTGATCTTATTTGATGTCAGTGATGTCTGGCGTCGAGTTGCGGAGTTCTCTTCTGCTATCGGAAAAATCGGACCATAACCCAATATGACAAACATCGAATCCAATACATTGACTAACATTCATCACGGTATGAGATTTCATTCGCTGTGTAAAATGTTTATCCGGCCACTGAAGATGACTCTGATACGTGAAATTGAATTTGTTTGAATTTCATAGTTGTGTTGTCATATCCTGCTATGGCAACAGAAACCACCTTTGAGTGAAATTAAGAATAAGGTTACTGCAAGGTCTTGAACAAGAATACAGTAGAAAGGTAAGTAATAGTAAGAAGGCAGCGTGCTAAAGGTTAAAGAGGGGATAAAATGAAAGAAAAGGAACAACGGAAACAGAATATAACGATTGATATTTATTTAAATTTTTGAGGATCAAAATTGAACGGAAAGTAAGGAAACGGAAGAGAGTCCCACAATGAATGGACAAATGGTAAACTTAAAAATAGGTAAGTTCATGTCAACGGAAAACGTTGGATTCTGACGAGAAAAATGTCTAGCACAGTGAATCAACTTTCCTGGCAGTAGAACTAGCAATTGATTCAAAGCAATCTTTCCATATCACGTCAGCAGAAAAAGTTTAGTCGGAACAGGCACAAAGAGGCACTCCCCTGAAGATAGATTCTGGCGAGAGGAATGCCTAGCACGACACAGGGAACCAACTTTCCTAGCAGTAGAACTAGCAATTGATTCAATGTAATCTTTCCACATCATGTCAGCAGAAATTGTTAGTCGGAGGGGGCACAATGTGCCATTCACTTGGTGAGAACGATTGTCTCGTATGACACAATAAATCATTTTTCTTTGAAGCAGACCTAATAATTGTTTCAATATACTCTTTCCGCTTGGTGTCAGCGGAAAACATCAGCCCCCGAAGACACCGTGAGTTACTTTCCTGGGGTAAGTATCAGAAAGTATGAAAAATGGCTAGTATTTCTTTCAAACTTTGCATCTTTGACAATGATATTTCTGCAATTTGCCTATTACCACTGGGAAAACTGGCGAATGTGACCATTCTCGTTCACGCAAAGTAAGGAAGGAGACGACATATGATCCAAAAGTAACATTTATTTATTCTAAGATTACACAAGAGAGACCACAAATTTTTTACAAATGAGTAGTTGTTCGCGATTTCCGCTTACACTGTAAATTGCTTTCACAAATATAGTCTCCCAGCATGTTTTGTTATACGATCTTTGGTAGCCAGAACATTCTGGACATTCTTGAAACTTTTAGAAACGTCTCGAAACTTCTAAAAATTTCACCTTCATAAACTCAGCGCTAAATCTGGAATGTAATGAAAAATAGGTTAGTTTCAAAACGTCAATGTCCAAGTCAGAAAAGCAAATTTAAAAAAAAATAATAGTCACTTTCTTTGTTTTGTAAACAGAATCAATGAGGAAATAAAACTTACTGGTCAAAGACGACAAAAAGTCAAAATGTTGTTATACGGTGTAATATTTGAACGTCTTGGAAGATTAAGAAAATCAGAGATTACGCTGAGAAAAGGTGTGTTCTGTTAAGCAGAGTGGAATGTATTTGTGCGAATAATTCGAGCCACAATGAAAAGGGCCCGCCCTCAGAATACCAGGCTAAACTAATTAATGTTTGTCAGCAGGTCAGCTGAAATATAGTGAGAAAATCGACAGCAATAACAACAAAAAACACAAACGCAAAATACAAATACAGTGTAACCCGGATATAAGAGAGTTGTCGGGATCGGAGAAGTCTCTTATATCCGTGTTTCTCTTATATCCGGGTCTCTTATATCCGGGTTACACTGTAACTAAAAACAAAATCTCTTCATTGTCAGTCGTTAGCTTAGTTTTGTTCTTTTACTGTTCTCTCCCCTTAATTAGCACGGAAGTGAATGTAATGGATTTGACTGGAATTCGAACTCGGCTCTCTGATTACTCAATCAGTTCTGCCCCATGCGTCATACACGCTTAGGTGATAATGTATCTTTCGAGACATGACGAGGCAGGGTTTCTTTTCCCGCAGTAAGTAACCATTTCTTTCTACAGTAGACCAGTTGTCACCCTAGGCCATACAACCCGGTCTGTTCTGTGGGGAGAAGAAGAGGTTTCATATCTTTCCCAAGGGTATTAGCATGGATTCGACTGGAATTCTCTCCTGCTATTTACCTATAGCTGGTGGGAGAAGAAGAGGTTTCATACCTTTCCCAAGGGTATTAGAACGTAAGTGAATGTAATGGATTTGACTGGAATTCGAACTCGGCTCTCCGATTCCTCAATCCACTGTATTTCTATTACTTTTCTTTTTTTTTTAAACAGTTAACATTATTATTTTTCTGTCACTACAGATTGACATTACATAGCAGCCTTCTTTTCCGTAATTCTAAGAACAATTTCTCGCCCTGTCGACTGGCGCTTCAGAATACGCCTCTGCAGAGAGGTAAGACCCCCATCAAATGAGGCGTCCTGCGTAAGACGATAAACTACATCCAGGAGGTTTTGAGGAGCATGGAACCACCACTTAATTGCTGGTGTTTGCAGGTCTACTATGACCCGGGGTGTTAGCACCTGTTAGGGTCTCAACTATGGACAAATAGTTGACCTCCAACAAACTGGGTTCAAAACACTATAGATTTTAATACCATCAATACATTTTTGTAAAAAATTATTACCACCAATCTATTTTTGAAGAGAAAATTATTACCAGTAATACATTTTTGAAAAAAATTATCAGCAATATATTATTAAAGGAAAAAAATATTACCAGCAATACATTTGTAAAGGAAAGAAATATTAGCAGTAATACATTTTTGAAGGAAAAAATATTAGCAGCAATACATTTTTGAAGGAAAATATATTAGCAGCAATACATTTTTGAAGGAAAATATATTAGCAGTAATACATTTTTGAAGGAAAATATATTAGCAGTAATACATTTTTGAAGGAAAATATATTAGCAGTAATACATTTTTGAAGGAAAATATATTAGCATCAATACATTTTTGAAGGAAAAAATATTAGCAGTAATACATTTTTGAAGGAAAATATATTAGCATCAATACATTTTTGAAGGAAAAAATATTAGCAGTAATACATTTTTGAAGGAAAATATATTAGCAGCAATACATTTTTGAAGGAAAATATATTAGCAGCAATACATTTTTGAAGGAAAATATATTAGCAGCAATACATTTTTGAAGGAAAATATATTAGCAGTAATACATTTTTGAAGGAAAGAAATATTAGCAGTAATACATTTTTGAAGGAAAATATATTAGCAGTAATACATTTTTGAAGGAAAAAATATTAGCATCAATACATTTTTGAAGGAAAAAATATTAGCAGTAATACATTTTTGAAGGAAAAAATATTAGCAGTAATACATTTTTGAAGGAAAATATATTAGCAGTAATACATTTTTGAAGGAAAGAAATATTAGCATCAATACATTTTTGAAGGAAAAAATATTAGCATCAATACATTTTTGAAGGAAAATATATTAGCATCAATACATTTTTGAAGGAAAAAATATTAGCAGTAATACATTTTTGAAGGAAAATATATTAGCAGCAATACATTTTTGAAGGAAAATATATTAGCAGCAATACATTTTTGAAGGAAAATATATTAGCAGTAATACATTTTTGAAGGAAAATATATTAGCAGTAATACATTTTTGAAGGAGAAAATATTAGCAGTAATACATTTTTGAAGGAAAATATATTAGCAGTAATACATTTTTGAAGGAAAAAATATTAGCATCAATACATTTTTGAAGGAAAAAATATTAGCAGTAATACATTTTTGAAGGAAAATATATTAGCAGTAATACATTTTTGAAGGAAAGAAATATTAGCATCAATACATTTTTGAAGGAAAAAATATTAGCATCAATACATTTTTGAAGGAAAATATATTAGCATCAATACATTTTTGAAGGAAAAAATATTAGCAATAATACATTTTTGAAGGAAAATATATTAGCAGTAATACATTTTTGAAGGAAAAAATATTAGCAATAATACATTTTTGAAGGAAAATATATTAGCAGTAATACATTTTTGAAGGAAAATATATTAGCAGCAATAAACATCTTGTCGGCATTAAATAACACATTGAAGTTGATATGCCGTAAAACAAATCAAACCAACACTATTTACATTATTTGGACTATTGTTCTCATCTTTGTCGGCATATTTATTACAACGTCTCGGCTGTTGTACGCTCCGGCCTTCTTCAGGTGGTTGTAATGTCGAAATGAACCCTTTATTTCGTTCACTGTTGTAGACCGTTCCATGTGTTCCATGTTTAATGGCTGTCAGTTATCAGTTATCTTCTGTTAATTCCCCTCCGAAAGTTCTCCACTGCCTTAACCACCTATTGAACTCACACTCTTTGGGTCCTGTCATTGGATCTAACTAACGCCTTTATCCACTTGAGGACACATGGCACAGTGGATAAAGGCGTTAGTTAGATCCAGTGACATGACCCAAAGAGTGTGAGTTCAATACCCGGTTAAGGCAGTGGAGAACTTGGAGAGGGAATTAAGCATGAGATAACTGATAACTGACTTCCATTAGACATGGCATGTGGAACTAGAACAGTCTACCCTTGTGAGCGAAATAAAGCGTTTAGTTCGACATTCCAACCACCTGAAGAAGGCCGGAGCATACAACGGCCGAAGCGTTGTAATAAATATGGCGACAAAGATAAGGACAATAGTCCAAATAATGTAAATATTGTACATAATACCTCTTCTCAGAAATATAGACAAAAACCAAACCAAATCGGAAATTTTCTTATTATTTAATACTTTGTTTCACTTTTGGAAGGCAACTTTTGCTATTTCAGTGTCCCTTCGGGTTTCGAAGACACCATTTTTTCTGTCGTCTGTAAAAAAAAAAAAAAAAAAAAGAAAAGAAAGAAAGAAAGTATTATAAATAGTCAAATTTTAGTACATGCTTCACTTTGGCATGTTCAGTTCGAAACGAACTTCTTGGCCTGTTCCTTTTGCTGGCGGCCATAAATACCTGCCTGAATACATAGCATAATCGCCGGTTAAAATCAGATCTTCAAACGCCAAAAGGGACGGACTAGCGCCCACGAAGGACACACCAAGAGGTCAGCATCGGAATGTGATTCAGCTTGCTGGCTTGTATTCCGAGCAGAACGAGTGACGCCATCTTCCATTAACCGGAACTCCCACGATATACGCTGAGGCAAGAGACGGCCTTTCAGAGAGAAACGATTTCCGCTCTGAGTGTCGAGATCAATATTCCTATTACATTAAGGGCATTTGCTCATTTGAAATGCGTACGATTTCATATTGACTGCCTTTTCCGATCTTATTTGACAGTGCACGCTATTACCCGAGGCATTAAATGCAAACGGCAATTATAGATTTCCCTTTTCCGAAAGAATTTCAAAAAAAAAAAAAATCTTTTAAAATATTTCAGTTAGGAAATCGTTTTAAAGATTACTCGGGATATTGTTATTAAAATTTAGATTTTAAACCAGCTAATTAATTCGAATTTCGCCTTTTTACAGGAGAGTTACATTTAAACAATTTTAAACAATTCTCGACCATCTTGATGGGCGGTTAAATATTTTCATTTTTTTTTATTTATTTAGTCTTTTTTTTTTTTTTAGAGTGAATTGCTAGAGGTAGGCTTTTATCGAAATTAAAAAAATAAATCAATTGCCCCTCACTTTTAATATTGTTATAATCGGCGAGATGAAAAGAAGGAGTCGGTAGAAGCAAATCAGGGGTAAATAATGGAGATAAAACAATGGCACAATAATGATTTAATGAGATGCGATTTAAATTTTTCTCCAGCAAATTCTAGATAGTTCTAAATAATTGTAGCAGTCACTCGGGGTGATAAATTTGGCCGAGCGTGTGTTACCCCGTGCCTGATACACGAACAACTCACTGAACTGATATGAGGTAGAAGGATTCAAGGGGACAGAAAACATTTTTTTTAATTGTTTTTTTTACATATGCAAAAGCAAGCATAGATAGATAGATAGATAGATAGATAGATAACACACAAAGATAGATAGATAGATGAGGAAAACATTGAGAAAAATAGATAGATAGATAGATAGATAACAAACAAAATTAGGCAGATAGATAACGACAAAATTCGATAGATAAGGAAAATATTGAGAAAAATAGATAGACAGATAATGACCAGAATCGTATGTGTGTGAGATAGATAGATTACAATGTCTAATAAACAAAAATGAGATAGATAGATGAGGAAAATATTGAGAAAAATAGATAGATAGATAACAAACAAAAATTAGGCAGATAACTGAACAAAATTAGATAGATAAGGAAGATATTTAGAAAAATAGATAGATAAATAGATAGATGACAAACAAAATTAGGCAGATAGATAACGAACAAAATAAGATAGATAAGAAAAGTATTTAGAAAAATAGATAGATAGATAGATAGATAATGACCAGAATGGCGTGTGCGTGAGATAGATTACAATGTCTAATAAACAAAAATGAGATAGATAGATAGATAGATAGATGACAAACAAAATTAGGCAGATAGATAACGAACAAAATAAGATAGATAAGAAAAGTATTTAGAAAAATAGATAGATAGATAGATAGATAATGACCAGAATGGCGTGTGCGTGAGATAGATTATAATGTCTAATAAACAAAAATGAGATAGATAGATAGATAGATAGATAGATAGATAGATAGATAGATAGATGACAAACAAAATTAGGCAGATAGATAACGAACAAAATAAGATAGATAAGAAAAGTATTTAGAAAAATAGATAGATAGATAGATAGATAGGGGGACAAACAGATAGGTAGATGGGTAGATATCTAGCTGGACAGACAGATAATTAAATGGACAGAGAGATAGATAGTTGGTTTCCTTTCAGTTGTAAAGTCGTAAACACTGGTACAGTGGAAGAAACAGAGAAGTGAAACAGAAGGTAAATAAGATTATTGAGTATTAAATAGGAAGTTAACTGTGAACAATTTCCCTCTGTTGATTGAAGAAAGTGTTCAGTTCAAAATCCCCCAAAAGTTACTGAAGAAGACTGCAAGGTACAAAAGCCAAAATATTTGACTTAATACAATCATTTCTGTCAGACCGTGAAATGAAGGCCGTCTTAAACGGGTTCTCCTCCAGCTCTCTTATCACGAACTCTGGTGTTCCCAAAGCTCTATCTTGGGCCCTACACTGTTCCTGATCTTCCCGATGTCATCAGTTCCCACGTAGGCATCTACGCGGACGACATTACTATTTACTCCTGCCTCAATAGTAAATCTGGTATCGTTGACAAAACTAACCTGGCCGCTGATCTCGAAAAGGACCCCCAATCTAGGGTTGACTGGGACAGGAAATGGCTTGTAAAGTTTAACGCTCCCAAAACAGAACTGTTCTCTTTTACCCCACCACAGAGAACCCTCCCTGCCTCCAATCAGAATAGTTGATGCCCAACTCCTCGAGAGCGCCTAGTTACGCCTGCTTGGTCTCATGCTGTCCACTGACATGAGGTGGAATAAATACATTGAATCAATAGCTTCATCTCCCACAAGGAAAGTTTGTTCTCTGGGTCGTGCCAGAAGGTTTTTCTCGTCTGAGTCCATCCTTCAAATCTATAAATCAACCATTCGGCTGTACGTCTCGAGGTCCTCGACAAAATCCAGAGACGAATATGCAATGCGATACGTCTTGATCTGGCATCTCGTCTACAGTCGCTTTCTTACAGACGTGCCGCGGCTTCTCTCCGTCTTTTCTACAAGTATTTCCACGGCAACTGTTCCGACGAGCTACTTTCGCTGGTTTCCAGACTGCATGAATTTAAACCAGCTACTAGGCTGGCATCCATTGACTCCTAAAACAAAAATTCTCAAATTACCATCTTAGTAAAAAAGCACTCTCTTAAAATTCAACCTTAGCGTTGCAACTGCAGGCTCCAAAAGTTTGTATCCGTTAGCAATAACACTTTAAAAAAACAAACATATTTCGATTTGCATTACTTTTTGCGTCTCGGATGCTATCGGAGTTAGCGTCTCCTCAGTTCCTTAATCCTTCAACAGGGGTCTCTCTCCCCGGGCTATAAATACTGGCTGACCCTTCGCTTCGATCTCTCCTTTTCGACTTAGGCCTTAGGCCGCCACGGCGCGTGGAGACGAGGTAAAATCTCTCTTTTTCCACTTAGGCCAATATGTGACCTCTCACAGATACAGCGTTTCCCAAATTCTGGGAACATGCTAAGAACAATACACGTACGTACGAACACTCACTACAACACACACACATAATTTCTCCACACATACACTATGTAAGCGTCCATGTCTTTGTTTAATTTGTTATTAATATATATTTGTTCACACATGTATATCGGTCGTGTTTGTTTTCTTTGTCTTCTTTGGACTTAATTTAAGTCCAACATTCCCATGTAGCTGGACCGGCTAGCAGGAAATTTTAACCTTCTGATATCTCTTCACATCTTCACCCCACGGTCCTCTACAATGCTACCTGGATTTTACTAATAAACAAAATAATTTCCATGCCTGAGGATGTACAGTTGAAAGTACTTGCGTATTAAAAAAGACCTTATACAGCTTATAATTTTTAAAAACAAGGATCATAACATTCATCGTGTGATTTATATGTTAATGCAACTTTAAAATTTTGTTAGCGAACGGATTTCGCCATTTTATATCATTAACTTTACTAATCTACTTTTTGTATGAATGATTCATTGTAATATATATATATATATATATATATATATATATATATATATATATATATATATATATATATATATATATGTCTGTGTGTGTGTATTAAATAAATTTCTTTTAGACACATTATTTCCTATTACTATAAAAGTTCTTTTTAGAGGCTACAGTTATTTGAGTAGGCTTCTCTGTTATTTTAACCAGGAAAAATGTCAATAGCTGAACTTTCGAGAAGACCTTATTAACGCAAAATATACCTTCCGATAGGAATTGAACCTGTATTCTTTTTTCTCATCGGTATAAGGTAGCAGTTTCCCCGATGGAAAAAGTAAATACCCTGTCGGTGGTGGTGTGGGGGGCATAATTATCGTTAATAAGGACTTCTAGAGTTACAGTCTGTTTGGTATTAATTTTTACCGTTTAAAATAATAGGTATGCCGACCCAAACACGTTTTCCCACTAAAAATAGCATTTATAATATATATATATATATATATATATATATATATATATATATATATATATATATATATATATATATATATATATGAAGAAATATAGCCTTAAAGTGTGCTATATTTATGGGATAAGGTGCTCAATATCAGAGATAGAGCGTGTGTAAATATAAAAGTGAACATAGAAGTCAACACTTAGAGGCGACAGTCTGTTTCATGCTAGATGCAATCATCGGGCCACCCGATGATTGCATCTAGCATGAAACATATTTATATATATATATATATATAAATATGTATGTATGTATGTATGTATGTGTGTGTGTGTGTGTGTGTGTGTGCAAATATATTGATAAAATAGAAAAGAACCATTAGATTGATGATCCGAAGTTCTTTAGTACTTTTGTTTTTATCTTTAAAAAACAGAGCTCGATACACAAGTAGAGCCTAGATTACAATAGATGCTAGATACTAACTTAAAACCCGCCCTATCGGTCAGCATTTAAGTTAGCATCTATGGAGGGCTCTTGATTGGGCCTTCATCACAATAGGTAGGGAGGAGTAGTTGTGATAGGCAGCAATAAGCTACAGAAAAACTCAAAACTGATCGCTGTATTTAATTACTGCATTAATATTTAAGCTTACCTTTTAAAAGTTCAACCATAATTCTTCTGCCGCCTTTAATTTAAAGGCAATCAACCATTCGCCCTTGCATGGAGTATTGCTGCTATATATGGTCTGGAGCCCCTTCTGTTTGCCGCGGGGTTCTTGATAAGATCCAGAGACGGATTTGCAACATGGTTGGCCCTGATCTGGCATCTCGTCTACAGTCGCTCTCTCACAGACGCGTCTTCGCCCCTCTATGTCTTTTTTACAAATACTTTCACGGTAATTGCTCCGAGGAGCTGCTTTCGCCGGTTCCCAGGCTTCATGAATTCAAGCGTCCTACGAGGCTGGCATCCCGCTCCCACCCTTTCACTTTTGAAACTGTTAAATGTAGCCGTCTCTTCTACTCCAATAGCTTCATATCTCGCACCTCTCGCCTGTGGAACTCCCTTCCTTATTCCTTTTTTCCTGACAACTATAATCTCCAACTATTCAAATGTAATGTCAATCGACATCTCCAGTTGCCTTGATCTATCCACTATCCTTCTCCACATCCTTTCCTCTATCACTCCTATCTGCTCTCGCTCCAAATCTTCTGTAACCCCTGCGTGCTAGTGGCTTCCCGCCTTGCTTGGGGTGAAATGCAAGTAGATCCGTACAAACAATTATTTTTATTTTACGGGTGACTTTTGCAGTTAATTTCGATTATTTCCAAATTTATTTTCAAGTTATAAAAATTTTTCCCAAAAAAAAAAAAATTCGTCGCGAAAAAATCACGTAAAACAAAAAAATTCCCGAAAACAATCACTGTAATGAAAACTTGGGAATCCGAAATTTCAAGATTGAGTGTCAGGATCCGACCCGGAATGTTTTTAATTTGCTCACAGATTCGGCCTGATTCCAAAATGGAAATTATGTTGGGTTACGACCTCTCGGAGTAAAGTTGAAAAAGTGTGACACAGTGACACACTCACATTCACATATATATATATATATATATATATATATATATATATATGGATTCGTTGAAAATGGGGAATGTTAATTATATCCTAATTGAATGTTGGTGAGATGTCTTGATCCTGAAATCAATTTAGTGTCTTTTTCCCCCCTTATCTGTTTGATTTGGCATTGTTCCCTTAACAAATCTAATTAGAGAGATCAGCTTCACCAATTAATTGCAGATGCAACACAGATAAAGAGAAGTGATCGGTGAATGCATTTGATTTCTCTTAATTAGAAAGACCAATTACAGAAGCGTTCACTTGAATTCAAGAGGGAAAATATGTTTTATTGATAAACACTTCATTATATTACGATATACTAGTAATAAATAGACGAATCCCCCCAAAACGTAAATAAAATGACGTATGTTCGATAAACATTTCATTATATTCCGATATTCTAGTCATAAAAAGATTAGTCCCTCAAGAACGTAAAATAAAATAAATGACGTATGTTTGACAAACATTCCATTATATTGCGATATTCTAGTCATAAAATTTTTAATCCCACAAGAACGTAATAATAAAATAAAATGACGCATGTTTGATAAACATTCTATTATAGTGCGATATTCTAGTCATAAAAAAGTAATCTCCCGAGCACATAAAAAGAAACAAAATGACGTATGTTCACCAAACATCTCATTATATTCCGATATTCTAGTCATAAAATGATTAATCCCCTAAGAATGTAAAATAAAATAAAATGACACATGTTCGACAAATATTCTATTATACTGCGATATTCTAGTCATAAAAAGATCAATACTCCAAGAACATGAAAATAAAATGACACATTTTCGATAAATATTCCATTATATTCAGATATTCAAGTCATAAATAGATTAATCCCCAAGAACGTAAAAATAAAATGACGCATGTTCCATAAACATTCCATTATATTGCGATACTCTAGTCATAAAAAGATGAATCTCCCGAGAACATAAAAAGAAACAAATTGACGTATGTTCAATAAACATTTCATTTATTCCGATATTCTACTCATGGAAAGATTTATAGGTGTATTTTCGTTAATTATTTCAGCTTTATTTAATATTCTAAATGACATATACGATAGTGGTGACGTAAGGGAACACCTTACTAGATGCAATTTTATAGCGCTTCCTAAGAAGTTCGGTGTAAATGAATGCTATCTCCCTTGGACCATCAGTTTAATGAGCTACTTAACTGATTTTGATGTAGCGGAAATGAACCAGAAATTACGTAAGAACGCCGTGTATTCATTAACGACACTGCTACAAAAAATGCAATAGTTGTAATCAAAACCTTATCAAATGCAGAAGGACGAATACGTATGTTTCATAGATTATGCAAAAGCGTTTGTTAGTATACAGCATAAAGAGCTATTTGAACTGTTAGCAAAGCTTGATTTATTTGGGAAACTCTTTTCTTTTTATGTGACATGTCTTTTCAGGACGTAGGCGATCATGGCTCTCCACCTCCCTCTATCCCTTGCAGCTCTCAGCAAGCTCCTGCCCTCAGCTTCCTCTCCCAGACCACGTTCTGTCATCCACCTGCTCAAGCTCGTCAGGTATGTCACGCACTGCTTTCCCTTGTCTCTCTTTCCCTCTATTTGACCCGTGAGTATCAGATTCTCCACGTCCTGGGTATGACGGTAAACTGCATCCGCATCCATGGGTATGACGGCAAACTGCATATGCATGCTGGGTACGGCGATAGACTATGTCCAACAGAAAGGCTGTTTTTGAAAAAATAAGGTTGTCGGCTATACGTTTTTGGAAAAATAGTATTACCAGCTATACATTTTCGAACAATACATTTTTGAAAACCAAATGTTTCCAGCAATACATTTTTGAAAACCAAATGTTTCCAGCAATACCTTTTTGAAAACCAAATGTTTCCAGCAATACATTTTGAAAACCAAATGTTTCTAGCAATACATTTTTGAAAACCAAATGAAAGTCACTCAAAATCATTTTCGGCATAAAATGACCACTAAGGTTGGACTGCCGTTAAAAAAAACCCAACCAAACAAACAAACCAGATTCTCCAGGCCCTCCTTCCTCATTATGTGTCCCAGAAACTTCAGCTGCATTTTTCTGATGTTAAGTATAAGCCTTCTCCTTGTTTGTAACCTTTCTAAGTCCTCATCGTTGCCCACTTGCTCGGTCCCTGATATCCTTAGCATCCTTCTGTAGAACCACATCTCCGTTTGTCTCGAGTCTCTTCTTCATCTTTGATGAAATCATCCAACATTCTCTGCCATAAAGAAGGACAGATGTCACGTAACAGTTCAGTATTCTTTCTTGTCTTTGTTACCAACGAAATCCTTCTGTCTCGCAGATTCTCCACGCCCTACTTCCTCAGTATGTGTTCCAGAAACGTCAGCTGCCTTTTTCTGATGTTAATTATAAGCTTTCTCCTTGTTTGTAACCTCTCTAAGACCTCATCGTTTCCCACTTGCTCGGTCCATGATATCCTTAGCATTCTTCTGTAGAACGACATCTCCGTCGTCTCGAGTCTCTTCTTCATCTTTGAGGAAATCGTCCAACATTCGCTGCCGTAAAGAAGAACAGATGTCACGTAACAGCTCAGTATTCTTAAAATCCAAACCAATTATTGAGAAAAGCATCTGCATTCAGACAACAAATGAAAGGAGTTGGTGTTATGGTCCAGGTTAGGACCAAGGAAGAACAACACGAACACAAGAGTAGAAATAACGAAGATATATTTACACGAAATAATAATACAAGATGTGGAAGGTGTTAGTATGACTGTCAGTCTGGTTTGGAGTGAACTATTATCGACTCGACTCGAATCGTCTCTCTCTCTCTCTTGAGAGGCGTAGTATACATAGTGTTAGGAAGAGTTCATTCTGCAGTTATAGGTAAGGACCCATAACAGTAAACAAGAAAAGAATAGGGCATAAAAGGCAGGGTGTATATTCCCAACAGATTTAATTAACTCTTACGGCAAAGCTATCGTAAGAAAACTAGATTGTCTGTCAGGATTTATTATTGGTGGGCACAATCTTAACAACATAAGATACGCAGATGATTCCGTGTTGATAGAAGACACAGGAAAAATACAGAACATACCAGACAAGGTAGTAAAAGAAAAGCGGGAAAAAAGGACTAATTGTAAGAGGACAGAACGTATGGTTGTTAGCAAAACGGACAGCCCAAAGTGCAAATTACAAATTGGAGATGTCAAAATCAAACAAGTACAGGCATTTGAATTGTTTTGACTAAAAGAAAACGTGATACCGATACCCGAATATCCATTGGAATAGCGAAAGATAGTTTCCACGGCAAGCAGCAATTAACGACATCATCAGAAGAGGTTTGGATGCAGCTGAGTTCCCTTCCCAAATCGAACCCGTAGGCCTCGACCGTGGTGATGGAAAGCGGTCGGATGGCATTACCATCTTCCCTTTTGAAATGGGTAAGTCGTTGATTTGGGTTGCGACCTGTGCAGATACATTTTCGGCCGGTAATTTGATCAGGTCCGCGGTTGAGCCGGGGTTCGTCGCCCGAGACGCAGAGATAAAAAAAAAATAGCTAAATATTCTTCTCTTGCTGATAGATTTTTTTTACTCCTGTGGCAGTGGAGACTTCAGGGGTTATTGGTCCTCGTTCGATGGCGTTCCTTCGGAGGATTGGCGCGATTGCGTCTCGATTAAGGAACGAGCCTCGCGAAACGGAGTGGCTCTTGCTGCGTGTCTCACTGACTGTTCGAGGTAATGCTTTCTCCATCATAGCGGCTGGCAGAGGATAGAAAAAATTGTTTATAGTTACGTTGTTCTGGAATAATCATCATTGGTCGACTGAACTTGCTTTGTTTCAATGACTTTTGTTTTGTTATTATTAGTTACTTTGTTCAATAAATTATCAGCGCTTGCTTTAAAAAAAAAAGAAGCAAAATATTAATAGTCAGACATTTTTCGATAGAAACAAAGAAAAGACTGCCGAACTGCTGTATAATATCACCTCCTGACTAATATGTGGTGGACGAATCAATTCTCTCACAGATGAAGCAACAGAAATGTGGTTCTACAGAAGGATGCTGAGAATACCATGGACTGAACACGCGAGTAACTAGGAAGTTTTAAGGAAAATGAAAACAAAATGGTTACTTGTACTTAGAATCAGAAAGATACGGTTGAGATTTTTTAGGACACATACAGAAGAAAGTGAGGTTGGCGAATTCGACACTCACAGGACAGATTGATGGCAAGAGGGAAACAGCGTGTAATCCATCTAACGAGCTAGTGTAAATGGACGGCAGAACAAGTATTGGAAAGGATAATAAAGAGACAAATATTACTTCTTAGCTTCAAAGGTTAACGTTGTAGCATATCTACGGACGATAATTGGTATGTCCCCATTCACATAAATACAGTAGTAAATACTGTATGTTGGTCTTCAGTTGGAGATTCGTCTCCAGCTGTGCTGGTCAAACTCACTGCCACCGAGCAGAGAGAATCCCCAGACGAAG
Organism: Acanthosepion esculentum; assembly: GCA_964036315.1. NCBI lineage: Eukaryota > Metazoa > Mollusca > Cephalopoda > Sepiida > Sepiidae > Acanthosepion > Acanthosepion esculentum. The sequence continues at coordinate 59,221,123 of OZ038508.1, read as the reverse complement.
CTATGTCGAAGGGCAGAGTCTCATATCGGGAAACAGCTATCAGACCCTGTTTTAAACGGTGTCTACAGGGAATTTTTAGCCGAGCCTACGGACTCTGATACCCGACATTAAAT
>OZ038508.1:59173510-59216010 GCA_964036315.1 Acanthosepion esculentum | reverse complement strand
GGAAGCATAAAAATGGTATTAGAAAGAAAAACACATGCTCAGAACTTTCTTTCCCTTTTGCTTCTTAATGTCAGAATTAAAGAATTAAAGAAAACACTGTCTATTTTCTCGTAACTCCAGCTGGTGCCGCCCAATCCTCATGTCAAAAGCACTAACACGGCCCTTAATTCATAGAAGAAATATCCCCAGCTAACCTCTCACTACTATATCGCTATTACTATGGCAGATGTGTCACATACCTTACTACCACTAGCTAGGACCTTCACAGCTAGGAGCTGTCATGGCATGTTCACGGCGGCAAACCAGCTCTATTCTCTTCGCGTTCCTTTGATAAGAAGCAAGTTTCACTCAGTCAGCTTCTTTCCCAGAAGTATAAACTTGTGTAATAAGCTCCGAAGAGGATGCTTCCCTGACAACTACAATCTTCGTGTCTATCGCCAACCAACCTCTATCCTGCACGTCCTCATAATATGCATTTCTTTTTTCTTTCTTTTCTCTCCCTTACAGAAATCTCACTCATTAACCCCCTACCTTGGGTGGCCTATGGGCGATGTATTGAATGAACAAACAGCAAAAAAAAAAAGAAAAAAAGAAAAAAAAGCACAATTATATGTGCAGCAGCTGCAACCTGTCCATAGAATTATTTGATGAGCGGTCGGCTTTCATCAATAGAAAAATGTCCTCCTCTATAATAAACTCAAGAATAAAACAATTTTAGAAATAGGTTGGTTTGTTTTGCGACATTAACCGGAACTTGCGCCAACCAATTATTACCGTTTTCGATTGCTGCAAAACATTTCGGGGAGGAAAAATTTTCTTTAAACAAAGCCAGATTCAAGAATTTCTCGAGAACCTTTTTCACATCAAAACCTGTGGAATTTTACTCAAAAGCTATCTTAGAGCTGCCCGAGAAATGGCAACAAATCATTGCAAAGAATGGTGAATATTTAATTGAGTAAAATGTAAATATACTAGATTTTCTTTTTAAGAACAAAGTTGATAAATTCCACTAGAAGTGTTCACCAAGGAGGAACAACGAACAGTGATATGATTTCTCTGTTCGGAAGGCGAGTCAGGGGCTGGAATCCATCGAAGGCCATTCACACAATACGGCAACAGTGCACCCCCTGCGTAGAAGTGTTTATGAGCGGATCGAGAAGTTTAAAAGTCGCCGGACAAACGTGGCGCACAAAGAAGGAACGGGACGCCCGTCAACCTCCACCACTGACGAGAAGGTTCAGCAAGCCCTAGAGATGGTAATGGCGAACCAGCCAGTTATCATTGATGAGGTAGCACGTTCTCTGCAGATTCGGATCACTGCTAGCGGAGCGGCCATGTTGACACTGTAACAGCAGCAAAGAAAGCTGGCGCCATCAAGTCCAAACTTAGAGCACGTGGCCACAATAGTACCAACTATTAGCACGCACGAGTAGAAGGCAGTGTGACAAACCTAAAGATATGTTATGGAGAAAGTGTGGATAATTTTTGATTTACCCTTGCACCACTTCTTGACGCCATTAATAACAGAGAAATCTAAAAGAAATAAACAATGATTTTTTAAAGTAAAAATTCAATTAAATTCATGGTCTGTTCTGTGAATATGTGAAAAATTTAGCAATTTTATAAAACAATTAATTCAGAAATTAAAGTTAATAAATCTACCATAGACAAAACTTAATGTTTGAAAGAATTCTTGCTATGAAACGGACAAAGTCCGACAATCATTTTAAGATATTTTTATGTTTATACATTCTTTTTATATTTAAGAGCATTTACTTAAATATTTGTACCTATAAAAAGAACGTATGAACAAAAAAATATCTTTAAATTCTTGCTATCAAAATACACTTTATTAAATATATATACAGTATGTATGTTAATTATTTCCAGGTAGAGTGTATCTGTAGAGGAGACAAAATGAATAACAAGAAACAAAAGGGAAAACTTTACTTAGCCGACGCCTTTCGTCCTCTTTTTGACTTTGTCAAGGCAATGTAGGATTTATTATACAGCACGTGTTTATATACACAGAGGCGAGGACATCATTGGTTTTTCAAGGCTTATGTATTTGAGAACGTACATGAATATTCATCAGGTGGTTGTAATTTCGAATAAAATGTTATGTATGAGTTCCCTTTTGTATTTTAATATGTTAGCTCTATCACTGATATTGAGTACTTTCCACTAAGTACTGCGCATATAATATATATATATATATATATATATATATATATATGTTTTGTGTGTGTTTGTGTGTGTGTGCGTGTGTGCGTATAATAAAATAAAGAACAAATAAAAACGTATATCAACCTAATATGTTCACTTTTATTAAAGCTTCGGCAGAGATTGAGAGAATACAGACGGAGTATTAATAAAAGTTAAACATGTTACGGTAATATACGTTTTCTATTTGTTCTTAATTATATAAACCTGTCGGATTCCGATATTCCATATTTGATCTGCATTTTATCTTTAACTTACATATATATATATATATATATATATATATATATATATATATATATATATATATATATATATATATATATGGCACGTTTCTTCCTCTTTTTGACTTTATCAAGACGATGTAGGATTTATTATACAGCATGACTTTATATTCACAGAGGCGATGATGTCATTGGTTTTGATAAATTTGAGAACGTTCATGAATGTTCATCAGGTGGTTGAAATTTCAATTCAAATGTTATGTATGAGTTCCCTTTTGTGTTTAACAAATGCACTTGTCATACACTTGCAATCCCTGCAATTTGCAGCTGCACAGATTGTTCTGACCGTTTATAGCGTTCGCGTTCTCGTGGGAATGATTAAAAAAATGGTGTGTTAAAAATTGTTTATTCAGTTGTCTAAAATGTTAGAATTAATTATTTATAATTTATATCATTCAAATTCTTAAGTTCGAAATACGAAGGATTAAAAAAATTATTTAAATTTAAATTTTAAATTTAAATCCTAAAGTAAACAAAATATCAAGGGAGATAACTTTTTTAAATATAAAATACCATAGTTATATCAATTAAATTTAATTAGATCACTTGATAAGACACCAGAGGTGTTGAAACAAAATGGCTATTTTTGTAGTGATTTTATAACATATTTATGTTATAATTTTCGAATAAATAATTATATTTGCTCTACTCTGTATTGAGCACTCTTTTAAGAATATTAATTGTTGGTTACTGGAATTTATTCCGTATACACCAATCCTATACTTGTGTGTGTATATATATATATTTTTTTTTGAAGCAAATGCTCTGTTTTATAATAAACAGTATTAAATAACATTTACCGGCCTGAATGTCCGAGAAATTTTCATAGAAAATTTTCGTTCTCCGACAGGAATCGAACCTGTATCCTATACGGAACCATCATTTCGCGTGATGTGCCTTAACCGTTCGGCCACAGAGAAGCTTCTGGTTAGCAAGGTCGATTTTACTTAAATACTTGCTTAAATACTTGTATCTATAAAAAGAACGTTAAACATAATATAAATGTCTTTAAATAAATTGTCGGACTATGTCCAATTCAAAAATATATGACGTCATTTGTTTACATTGTTACGCTAGAGCAGATATGAATAGAAGAGATTCATGGAAGATTTAAGTTTAAAGATAGTAAAATCGACCTTGCTAACCAGAAGCTTCTCTGTGACCGAACGGTTAAGGCACATCACGCGAAATGATGGTTCCGTATAGGATACAGGTTCGATTCCTGTCGGAGAACGAACATTTTCTATGAAAATTTCTCGGACATTCAGGCCGGTAAATGTTATTTAATACTGTTTATTATAAAACAGAGCATTTGCTTAAATACTTGTATCTATAAAAAGAACGTTAAACATATTATAAATGTCTTTAAATATATATAGATAGATAGATAGATAGGTGTGTGTGCAAATATTTTCAGATAGAGTGTATCTGTAGAGGAGATAAAATCAATAAAAAGAGGAAAAACGTTTCTTAGCCGACGCATTTTGTCCTCTTTTTGACTTTATCAAGGTAATGTAGGATTTATCATACAGCACGTGTTTATATACAAAAGCAAGGATGTCATTGGTTTGTCACGGCTTTTTAAATTTGAGAACTTTTATCAACATTTATCAGGTGGTTGAAAGTCAGTCCAAACATGTGGATGACGTAAGGTGCCCTAATTCAAAGTCTGGCAAAAAGTAAGCGAGTAATATTCAAGAAAACCTTTTTGTTTTGTGGGAGGTGGGATTGGAGAAGTAGTAATTTCTTCAGCAAAGGTGAGATTGGTCAAAAAAAAAAAAAAACTTACCAAAACATAACTCTACGCCCAGGCTTTTCTCAATCTCACCTTTCCTGAAAGAATTACTACTTTTCCAAAACAACGTACACGGCCATTAAATATGTTGAAAAATCGAAAGGAGATGTTTGAATCCATCACCTCATGTTTTTGAAGACGTACAGCGCAGACGTCCATCTCATACCATAACAATCTAATCATAAACAATGTTCATTTAAAAAAAAATTCTTGAATACTACTTGCTTACTTTTTGCAAGACTTTGAATTATGACACTTTGTGTCGTCCATATGTTTTGGCTGACATTTTAACCGCCTGATGGACAATTAAATAAAGTGATACAAAGCAATTGACCTTTTAACTGCCTGAGGGAACTGGCATTGATGGAAGCCGCAGTAGTGAAAAAGGTTGATGTTTGTAAGATTTTAGATCTTAACTAACTCTTGACTACCGATTGCTTTTAACTGTGTATTGAGAGCTAAAAAATGTCCTAAATATATATATATATATATATATATATATATATATATATATATATATATATATATATATATATATGTATATATATATATATATATATGTATATATATATATATATATATGTATGTATATATATATATATATATATATATATATATATATATATATATATATATATATATATATATATATATTCAGGACATTTTTTTAGCTCTATTGAGACATATTTATGTTTATACGTTCTTTTTATAGATACAAATATTTGAGTGAATGCTCTGTTTATAATAAACAGTATTAACGACATTTACCGGCCTGAATGTCCGAAAAATTTTCACAGAAAAATTAAAAACGAAAAAATCGACCTTGACAACCGAAACGCTCCTCTGTGGCTCAATCGGTAAAAGGCACGGCAGGCTATATGACGGTTCCGAGAGCTAAAAAATGTCCTATATATATATATATATATATATATATATATATATATATATATATATATATATATATATATATATATATATTCGGGGCATTTTTAGCTCTATTGAGACATATTTATGTTTATACGTTCTTTTTATAGATACAAATATTTGAGTGAATGCTCTGTTTGTAATAAACAGTATTAACGACATTTACCGGCCTGAATGTCCGAAAAATTTCCACAAAAAAATAAAAAATTAAAAACAGTAAAATCGACCTTGCCAACCAAAACGCTCCTCTGTGGCTCAATCGGTAAAAGCACGTCAGGCTATATGACGGTTTCCGTATAGGATACAGGTTCGATTCCTGTCGGAGAACGCATATTTTCTGTGAAAATTTCTCGGACATTCAGGTCGGTAAATGTTTTTAATACGGTTTTAGCGATTCATATATATATATATATAATGTGAATTTCAATACTTTAAATCAATGTTAAGGAATATTATGGTGCTTATTTTACTTGATTTTATTTTATTTTTGTCTGTACAGGAAAAGAAAGATACTCTATGTTCATGGACAATTATTTAAATTTAGTGAATACATCCATTTAAAGTTAACCTGTAATAAATTTTAAGAATCGGGATAAACGATAAAATGTGATAGTAGGGTTGAGTTTAAGTCCCCCCCCCCAAAAAAAAGGCACAAATAAAATACAAACAGCAAATATTTAAACGATACAATACTTAGGGAAGGGATTAAACTTAGGAATATTAAGATTACCGCCTCGGTTATCCATTGAAACTGGTATCCACCAAAAGAAAAGAAGCAAGTCCCCACCGCGGGCCATTTAAAAGATAGTTCGCGCAGCGGATTGGTTGTACAAACATCCAATCGGATGTGCGGAATACGTGGTCTTTCTTCGTCTTCGTAATTGTTAGCGTTTCACTGTGAGGGGGAATCAGGGATTGATCTCCCCTGATTGGGTCGATTTGGGGATGGGGAGTATGATGTTGAAAGACACGAAACTCCCTGATGAACCAAGTCAAAACATCACTGACGACCCCCTCGGGCGCCTACTTAAAAGCGTATTTTTGAATTATTAATACAGTTTATTATAAACAGAGCATTTACTTAAATATTTGTATCTATAAAAATAAAAAAGAACGTATAAACAGAAAAAATGTCTTAAAAAATAACTGCCGGACTTTGTCCATTTCATAACATATATATATATATATATATATATATATATATATATATATATATATATATATATCAGGGGAAAGAAGTATGACAAATTGGAAAAAATTTTCATACGACGCGTTTCGCTTTTAGGACGGTATCGGACTAAGTTAATGTTTACATTAATGCGATCTACACGTGCCCACGAACAAAACAAAGATTTTGAGAATTTTAAATTTAAAATATGTTTTTAATATTTATTTCGGGTATATAATTTTCTTTATAAATCTTAATTAAATCATATATGATTTTATTTCGATTCTTTTTGTTTATGTTCCATCACAATTTGTTATTAAATATCCCACTTTCTGATAACAGAAGATCTGCCAAGAAAGGCGAAAACTTCACTGTAGATGATCTCGCGATTTAAAGCATTTTTCTAAATTTTTCGCCTTAGTAAATTGTTTCTATTTTAATTAGAGTAGTATTTTTAAAATTACATTTCCATTTACTTGTTTCGCTGATAACTACAATCTCTTAGAAATGGAAATCCAATGTCAATCGCCATCTTCTATCTTTTTGAATCCCGTTCATCTTTTTTGTCCTTTCCTCAATATTCCCTAGATTCATTCTTTCCTCGCACCTTCACTCCCTGTAACCCCCTGTGTACTAGGGTCATTTCTGTCTTGCTTGGGGGGAAATGATTAAAAAAAATGGCAAAAAAAAAAGAAAAATAAATCCTTTGCTGGTTGAATTTCTGTAAATAAATTTAAATAACTAATTATTTACCATTACTCCAAAGTCTGCCCTGACTTGTTATGATCGCATCTATGGGTCAAATAAATGCATTTATGGAATATTGGGCTTTTTCAACAATTAGGGAAAGAAGAAAAGCGTATCACCCTTTACGTTTTCCTTCTCATCATCTTTCCATAAAGAAGGATCTGTAATGTAATCGATCTTGAACAGACATTTTGACTTCAGTCACTTTCTCGCCGATGTGGTATGGCTTCCCTCTGTCTTTTCTACAAATATTCTCATAGCAATTATTTTGACGAGCTTTTTTTCCCTGGTGCCCCGACTGCATGAATTTAAGCCTGCTACTAGATTGGCATCTCGATCCCACCATTTACTGTTGAAATAGCTAAATGCAATTGCCACTTCCACCCCAACAGTTTCTTTTCTCACACTTGCCACCTGTGGAACTCTCTTCCATTTACTTGTTTTCGCTGATTTCTTTAGAAATTTAAATTCAATGTCAATCGCCATCTTCTATCTTTTTGAATCCCGTTCATCTTTTGTCCTTTCCTCAATATTCCTTACATTCAATCTTTTCTCACACTTTCATTCCCTGTAATCACCCTGTGCACTAACGGCATTTCAGCCTTGCTTGAGGTGAAATGATTAAAAAAAAAAAGAAAAAAAAAATGAAAAAAAAAATCCTTTGCCGGTTGAATTTTTGTAAATGAATTTAAATAACTAATTATTTACCATTAATCTAAAGTCCGCACTAACTTGTTATGATCGCATCAATGGGTCAAATAAATGTCTGTATGCAATATTGAGCTTTTTTATATTCTCCATCTCGGACAAGAAATTTGGAAAAATACTTATGACTTTGAATCCAAAGATATTGATGTGTTCTCTCTCTCTCTCTCTCTTTCTCTCTCGTTTTTTTTTTTTTTTTTTTTTTTTTTGTAAAGCCTTTTGTTTTTCAGCAATCCAGATTTGGGACCTGTACATGAATTTTTCTCACTTCAAAAAGTTGAAGACCAAGCATTGCTTGCTAAAAGTACGGTCATTAGAGAATCCTTTTTTTTTCTAAAGAGTAATGACTGGATGTGACCGAAAAAAGCCGTCAAATTCATTTAAAAGTAACAACAATGAGGCCGACAGTGCACAAAAAAGATATTTTGCGGTAATAAAATATGCACATCCCATCACCCCCCTCTTGCGTGTAATCATCCATCTCAATAAAATAAAGTTTTTTAGCATTAAAACTGAATTAGTAAAAAAAAGCTAGAACTTCATTGAGACTCCGAGGTATTATGGTGGCTGTCGAAAGAATGATAAGTAAGACTGTGTTGTTTTAGTGCAAGGATTATTGTGGTATGTTTGGGTCAGTGATTGTAGCTAGCTAAGTTTAATTGTTAGATAGATTAAGAGCAGCCTTCTCCATCCCCCATTTTTCCATCGTGCCATATTTCTACGTTTTTCTACAGTAAATATTATTAGTAAAATAAAGGTAGAACTTCATTGAGACTCTGAGGTATTATGGTGACTGTCGTAAGAATGGTAAGTAAGAGTGTTTTGTTTTAGTGCAAGGATTATTGTGGTATGTTTGAGTCAGTGATTGTAGCTAGCTAAGTTTAATTGTAAGATAGATGAAGAGCAGCCTTCTCCATCCCCCATTTTTGGCCTTGTGTCATATTTCTACATTTTTCTACAATAAATAGCATTAGTAAAATAAAGCTTCGTAAGCTTCTATTTAGAGCTTCTCATTATCGTTTGTATTCAAGGGTTTTCTAAATGATTAAATGCTTGATTATATTTATTTATCATGTTTTCCTTTTGTTGAGATGTTGAGTGTTTCCACGTGAGTATATGGTAATAACGAACAAATACAGTCGTAGGGAAAAATACTGGTATATTCAGAGAGGTATTTACATCAGACAGATTAGTAGCAGAACGAACGTAGGTTAGTAGTAACAATAAGTAATAGTAATAAAGTCCAACGGTATCTTCCGGTCGAGAAACGGAAGTGTAACTGAACACTACAGAAGTCTCACTCTGCAGTGCACTACACTGTTCTATTTATAATAATAGAATCTGTCTATTATGGTTGTGAAGGTGGGTGCGCCCCAACACCTTTTAAAACACCCACCTCGAAAAAACAAAACAAAAAAAAATCGTTTTAAAGGAAAACAGATACGACACCGATATTGCCTTCATTGTGTAGGTACTTACCGCGATACAGCTGCTATATACAGTATCAGAATGTGTGTTTGTTCTAATATTTAAGCTGGGCGAAGAGACAAACCTTCTGCTCGAAATCAAGACATCTTGATGAATACGGAATTAAGGCGAGGCTTACATTAGTAAATGCTCGCACAGAAACGCTAGCAAAACGGAATCGAAAGCCATTGTCCAACCGACATGTTCTATGGGTTAAAAAGTTGGAGCTTGCATATTCCATCTGCAACACTTTAATTATCACGTACACTATTTGCATTCGGACTGTTGTCCTCATCTTTGTTGTTTTTATCACAACGTTTCGTTTGTTGGAACCTATTTGCTTGTTTAACGGCATATCAACTCTTTATGGGTCATTAGATGCCGACATGTAATTTTTATTGGGAGCTTGGAAGTAATAAAAATATGTTATTCTGCTTTCACAGCCGATATATGGTAGATGACACGAAGCTTTTGTATATACGGATGTTTGTTTTGACATAATTACTAAAGGCGGTGATAGTGCGTTTTATGTTCTAGTTTTGTTGAGATCATATTTTTGGATACAGTTTGATTTAAGAAATCGTAGGATATTATATGGATTAATGTCATAAAAGTGTTCGTTCTTGTTGGTTGTTTGGATGGTTCATGTTGTTTAGCCGCTATGGTTTATTTAATTCCGAAATCTAAACATTTTGAACGCAATTTTATGGCTTGAACTAAATATATACTATAAATAGGTATTGTTGATTGGTTGATTTTGTTTAGCGGCATATCAACCTCTATGGGTTATTTAATGCCGAAATCTAAATATTTTGAGCACAATTTTATGGCTTTAACTAAATATATATTATAAATAGGTATTGTTGGTTGGTTGATTTTGTTTAGCGGCATATCAACCTCTATGGGTTATTTAATGCCGAAATCTAAATATTTTAACCCAATTATATGCCTTTAACCACAGATACAATGTATATGTGGACATCTTGATATAAATATGTACTGTTGTTCATTTAAAAAAAAATATGAAATTGTATTGCTGGTAATTTTACTATAAAAATGTATTTTTAAACTATTTTTAAATAGTGTTTTGTTTTTGTTTGGGGGTTATCATTTGCCATTAGCTAGGTCCCTAACAGGTGCTACCACCCCGAGTCAGGGCGGAGGTGGTTATAACAGCAATTAAGCGTTGGCTCTATGCTCTTCAAAACCACCAATCTCCCGATCAAAGGCCTAGCAGCCGGATGGAGTTTATCGTCAAACCCAGGAATGTTGTTGCCCCCTCCAGCCTTCCTAAAGTGTATGTAGATCTGGGTAACCTATAGGGAATTCCAAAATTAACCCTTTATTTAATCTACGGGGTAGACTGTTCTCGTTCCACTGCCCTTGTCTAATGGTATCTCGTCCAGTTCTTATTATCAGTACTTACTCAGTTATTGATCGTCTGTTTCAACTTATCTAAGTAGACACTGCCCGTCTCAGGGATTGAACTCACAATTTCTGTCACACGAACCAACGATTAATCCGCTAGACTATTGTGTAGACTATGTGAACTTGGCACTGTGGACTTTTGGACTCAGTGGAAACGAGGCGAGCAATAACTGATCATTACTAATAAGAAGAACAAGACGAGATATCTTTAGACAGGAGTAGTGGAGCGAGAACGATTACCAAATTCACGAACCAATTGTTTAATCTACTAGTCTATTCCTGTGGTGAACTTGGAGCCATAAACCTAACCTACCTGCTGCCTTTCTCTCATCCTTGACTGTTGCTTCTGTTGAAGATTTGCTGTCATTTGACTTCCTTTCTTTCTTAACGGCTCTATTCTATTCTAGGTTCAGTTCAGAATTCCCAGTATGTTAACCAGATCAATATACACCTGAAGAAGACCGGAGGGTATAACGCCGAAACGTTGTGATAATAACCACAAAGATGAGGACAATCGTCCGAATGTAAATTGCGCAAATACGATTTTTCGTATTTCAACCCTTAATTCTACGTTAGTCTTTCTCCATCTTTTATTTAGTTGTTAAATTTTTAAGTTTCATTCTTCAAATTATGTTTCTTGGATTCTTTCAAATATTTTCTTTATATGTCGTTTTCAGTTTTGCTTCCTTGCAAGCCTCTCTGCAGAAGCTTTCAGGTTTCTTCAACCAACTCTGGAAGCACTAAAGGACGTATATCATCATTAATAGTTATTTCTTTTTTTTTTCTGCTTTTCAACAAAGTCGCTATGCCATGCTCTCAGACAACATAATTCAAGCCGATGCGCATGGATACATACGCATGCGCAGGTTGCAATGGACTGAACTATTTTTTTTCATATGCTCTTCAAGTATTGATTGACGATTATTGAAAGAAGTACCGATATCCAAATAAGCAGAGTACGTTAGTAATTTAAACATTTTTTTGTTCGTATTGATTGAAAGAAAACGGACCCTGGTCTGTGAAGTTGCTTATGATAACGAGCAGCTTGTCCAAAACATAAGCTCCTCGAGCTTGGAATCTTCCTTGTAGTCTTGTTCACGAGGAACCATATTTCGATATATCAAATCCATATGTATTGTATTCGTGTATCTTATTATTTTTTAATCTTTCACAGTCAGTTCAGATCTCTAAAATCCTCTTCGTGTATCTTTAGTAATGTTATTATTGTCTTCTAATTGAGGTTCAAAATCTTTCATTATGTCCGTGTTATTAAAATCTGTTCGTAACTCTTTATTAATATCCGTAATTCTCTGTTTCTGTATCTAATTTTATTGCATTCTATAATTCATTAATCTGTCCGTATATCTCTATTTCTTTTCTCATCTCTTTAATAATGTGCCAGCTTCTTTAATTCCGCTAGTGAATTGTCGACGTATCTGTCAAATAGTGGTTTGGGTTTATTTTGATTTACGGCATATCAACTTCAATGGGTTATTTAATGCCGACAAGATGTTTAGGATAGGTTCGCAATAAATAGAATATGTAATCCTTGGTTTGGTTTAATTTGTTTTAAGGCATATAAACCTCAGTGGGTTAATTAATGCCGACAGGATTTTTAGGATAGGTTCGTATAAATAGAATATGTATTCCTTGGTTTGGTTTATTTTGGGGGGGGGCATATAAACATCAGTAGGTTAGTCAATGCCAACAAGATTTTTAGGATACGATCGTATAATTAGAATATGTATTCCTTGGTTTGGTTTAATTTGTTTTAAGGCATATAAACATCGGTGGGTTATGTTGTGAATATGGATTATCTCCCCTTTGATAATCCAAGCTATAAAAGCTGTACATTTCCGCTTGTCAAGTAGACGAGTAGTAAGATTCTTAATTGAATAAAAGATTACTAGACAGAATCTCTTGTCCTGTTTTCATTACAGGTTATTTAATCCCGACAAGATTTTTAGGATAGTTTCGTATAAATAGAATATGTATTTCTTGGTTTGGTTTACTTTGTTTTAAGGTATATAAACATCATTGGGTTATTTAATGCCGACAAGATTTTTAGGATAGGTTCGTATAAATAGAATATGTATTCCTTGGTTTATTTTAAATTGGTTTAAGGCATATAAACCTCAGTGGGTTATTTATTGCCGACAAGATTTTTAGGATAGGTTAGTATGAATAGAATATGTATTCCTTGGTTTGGTTTATTTTGTTTCACGGCATATCAACCTTAGTGGGTTATTTAATTCCGACAATATTTTATGATTGATTTGTATGAATAGAATATGTATTCCTTGGTTTGGTTTATTTTGTTTTACGGTGTATCAACTTCAATGGGTTATTTAATGCCGACAAGATTTTTAGTATACATATAGTAATACAAAGCACATGTACTCGGTTCAGTTTATTCACTTTCATTGGCGCTGTTACACATCGAGAAGGTCTGTATCAACACCATAATTTTCGTGTCAGCCATCTGAAATAGAAAATTATATGAATAAGGGTGACAAGACCTTTGGACCACCCTGTCGATCAGTTTTCATTGACATGTTTTTGTAAAGAGATTTTTTTCGTCGAGAATCAAGCCCATAGCTCGTAATATTTTTTTTTCTAAAATGTATTGCTGGCATTTTTACTATAAGAATCTATTTTATACTTTCATAGTGTTTTGACCTTAGTTTGGGGGGTAACTATTTGCTCATAGCTGAGACCTTAACAGGTGTTCCCAGGTGGACCTAGGAACAGCAACAATTAAGTGGTGGTTTCACGCTCCTTAAAATCTCCCCACCAGAGCCTTACTGCCGGATGTAGTTTATCGTCCTACCCAGGAAGCGTCAAATAGTGTTCGTAATCGTTCGCAGTCTGTTTGCATCTCGCTCATCGAGTTCGTACGCAAGAAAACGACGAAGTTTTGAAGGAAATTGAAAGAGAAAGGAAACATCAGAAAGAGACAGCTGAAATTTCTAGGGCATATATTGAGGAAAGAGGGTTTGGAAATTTTGCCATTCACAGGGCATAACTGACGGTAAGAGGGAAACAGCGCATAACCTACCTAACGAGCTTGTGTAAGAGATAGCAAAAAGACTAACTAGTGCTACTATAGCGTGAGGTCTACCTCAATGTCGTGCCCCTCCCCTCGTGTGGCCATCAGGTCAGGTGAGGTCTAACATGGATATTTATATCTATCTCACATTTTCTAAGCACTTGAAACGGGAGGTAGACCTCACGCTATATTGTAATAGACCTCACGCTATAGTAGCATAAGAAGAAGAAGAAGAAGAAGAAGAAGAAGAAGAAGAAGAAGAAGAAGAAGAAGAAGAAGAAGAAGATACTTATCTACTTAAGAATGAGATTTAATCAACACAAAGTATAATTCTCATTCTGTCCGTATATATTTTATAAAGTTCGTTTATCGCTATAGCGTGAAGTCTACCTCAATATGTCGTGCTCCTCCCCTATTGTGGCCGTCAGGTCAGGTGAGGTCTAACATGGACGAGATCAGGTGAGGTCTAACATGGATATTTATATATTTTTCTAAAAACGTGAAACAGGAGGTAGATCTCACGCACTGATGAACTTTACTAAGAGCTGTAAAGACTAGGAAATTGTAGAGAGTCATGATCACCTACGTCCTGAAGGGACAGGGCACATAGAAGAAGAAGAAGAAGAAGAAGAAGAAGAAGAAGAAGAAGAAGGAAGAAAATACTTAACTATTTAGAAATGAGATTTATTTAACAAGAAAGCATAATTTCTATTCTGTCCGTATCTATTTAATAATGTTCGTTTGTCATTATTTTATTTTACTGATACAAGTCCCAAGAGCCACTCAAAGTAGAGGACTACTGAGTGAGACTTTGTGCAATGGGGGAAAGAGGTAAGTGAATATTATGGGGACGAGTAGGATAGATATCGATTGTCCCTGAACTTAAAGAGACCAAGATTGTCAGGGAAGCATTCTCTCGGGAGTTACAGCTCTGTCTGAGAGGAACTTGTTTTCTTTTTTTATCAAAGTAACCCGAAGGAAGTGGGGATGGTTTGCCACCATGAACATCGTATGGCAGGTCTTAGCTGAGAAGGTCCGAGCTTGTGGCATTAAGGAATGTAACTCGTCCGAACGTCTGCCATCGTAATAGCAATATAGTAGTGAAAAGCAGGCGATGTTTCGTTAGTGGGATAAGGGTTTCAGGATTTAGAAACAAAATAAACCAAACCAAGGAATGCATATTCTATTCATACGAACCTATCCTTAAAATCTTGTCGGCATTAAATAACCCATTGAGGTTGACATGCTGTAAAACAAAGCAAAACAAACCAAACCAGATATGGCAGTAATACTCTGTTCTTTGTCTGGTCTCACTCTTATAAAGAATGACCATAGCAGTGAGAGTTAGGTATTTTATAGCCCGATACAATAAAGGAACCATTCTTCCAGCATTTGCGATTGCACGAATATACGTTTTATTTGAGCTCTGAAGTGATCTTTAGAATCACAAAGTTCTGAAGTGATCTTTAGAATCCCAAAGAACCTCTTTAAGAGTATGACCACTTCTCAGATTGACGCAAGGTTAGGGTTTGTTTGGTGATGATGAATTGTTACTAGTTGATTACCGTATTTTTGCGCGTATAATACGACCTTTAAATCCCCCAAATCACCCTTAAAAATTGTGGTTCGTCTTATACGTCTTTCTTCTTTTATGCGCCGTGTCCCTTCAGGGCGTAGGCGATTATGACCCTCCACATCCTCCTATCCCTTGTAGCTGTTAATAAGTTTTGTTTTTTAGTTATGTCTCCCAAACCCTGTTCTGCCCATCATCAGGCGTTGATTTCCGCTGCCCCTCTTTCCCTTTATCTGTCCTGTGAGTATCAAATTTTCCAAGCCTTTCTTCCTCATTACGTGTCCCAGAAATTTCAACTGTCTTTACCTTCAAGCATAACTTTTCCTTTTGTTCTCTTTCTCTCCACAACCTCGTCGTTGCTCACATATTCGACTCATGGAATTCTCAGTATGCTTCTGTAGAACCACATTTCTGTCGCGTTGCGTCTTTTCTTCATCTTTGACGAGATTGTTCAGCATTCACTGCCATACAGGAGAACAGATATCATGTAACATTTCAGTACTTTTTTCTTTGTTTCCAACGAAAATTTCCTGTTTCTTAATACTTTGCTTAGCTTTTGAAATGCTTCTTTGGCCATCCCAATACCTCTTCGGATCTCAGTGTCGCACTTTCCGTTCCCTGTAAGAACACTTCCCAGATATTTAAGTTTCTGTACATGCTTGATTTTAGTATCTGTAATTAGTATTTTAGGCTGACGACCATGCATTTTGTCTTTCTCTAGTTTAGTCCTTCTCGCTTTTCTTCGCTACCTTCTGCAGGAGGTTTTGTAGTTTCCTTTCCGTATCTGCTATCAGCACTGTGTCATCGGCATATCTTATGATGTTAAGATTGCTGTTGCCAAGAATGAATCCTGGTATAACTTCTAATTCTCTCGGAATTGGCTCACTATATAAGTTGAATAAATCCGGCGAGAAGACACATCCTTGCCTTACGCCCCTTTCTGCTTTTGTATATGTGCTGAACTCATTTTCTGTCCATGTGCAGGAGGTTTGCTGCCAGTATAGATTCTTGATTATTCTAATGTCTTTCCCGAATATCTCTCATGATTGTTGAGCGGCTCTAACAGATCTTTGTGGCGTACTTTGTTGAACGACTTTGCGCAATCTATAAAGCACATGTACACATCATTCTGCATTTGTATTACTCTTTCTGATAAAACTTTGAACATAAATATCGCGTTCCTTGTTCCGATGTCTTTGACGAACCCGCACTGTTCTTGTCCTATCTCTAGCCTGATTCTGCTACACGCGCTATTCATCAGAATTCGGATGATGAGTTTTGTTATGTGGCTCATTAGGCTGATTGTACGGTGGAGTTCACTTTGGTTTGCTCCTGGTTTCTTAGGCAGTGCTATAAAAATAGATATGCTGAGATGTTCCGGTATATTCTCACTGTTGTAGATTTCATAAATTATTTCTGTAATCTTATCTGTGACGAAATCGTATCTCGCAAACCGAGAATTATACTAGGATAAAAAATAGAAAGGAATATAAGACAATGACGTGTCTTCTCACCGGTGTTATTCAATCTTTACAGTAAGGCAGTCGTAAGAGAACTACATGTCCTATCGCGATTTATTATTGGTGGGCAGCACAACCTTAACAACAAAAGGCACAGAAACGAAACTGCAGGAACTCTTATAGAATGTAGTAAAAGAAAGCGCGAAGAAGTGGCTAAATACCAATTCTAAGAAGACAGAATGTGTGGCTGTCAGGAAGAGAATCGGTCAATATGAGGACTACGAACTGGACATTCTAAAAGCCATGCAATTACGTAAATCTAAATATCTGGGCAGTACATTTAATGTAGGTGCATTCGAATATCGAAAGATGCCCTTCAAAACCTAAGCAAAATATTGCGAAACAGGAAAATGTCATTGGAAACAAAGAGTTCGGAAAAGTGATGTAATATCAGTTCTGTAATATGGTAGTGAATGCCGAACAATCCCAACAGAGATGAAGAATTGACTTGAGCGAACAGAAATGTGGTTCTACAGAAGGATGCTGAGAATACCAGGAACTGAACATATGACCAACGAAGACGTTTTAAAGAAAATGCAAGAAAAAAAAAATGACGCTTATACTTTATATCAGAAAGTAAGAAATTCTAGGACACATGATGAGGAAAGTGGGCATGGAAAATTTGACACTTAGAGGGCACATTGAATACAAGAAAGACAGAAAAACATCGAGTAACCTACCTAAATGGATGGCAAGGCGGGATGCTGAAAAGGAGGGGAAATTGTTGAGAGTCACGATAATCCACGTCCTGAATAGACACGGCAAAAGAAGAAGATTGATTTGTTATTTTTTCTTGACATATGAACTCCTTATGGGTTATTTAATGTCGAAATTTCATTTTCTTGGGAGCTTTGAAATAATAAAAATAAGATATATGTTATTCTGCTGCCACAACTGAATTGTTGTATATATATATATATATATATATATATATATATATATATATATATATATATATATATATATATATATATATATGAATATATACAACAATTCAGTTGTATATATATATATATATATATATATATATATATATATAAACAGTGCTGTTCGATAAAAGTGACTCACCTCTTATCCTTTGAATTTAGCTCAACTTTCGTTTCATCGGAGAAGAGACAATTCTTCCAGTCTTTTATGGTGAAATTTTTGTAATAGTGAGCCCATTCAAGTCTTTTGGCTTTGTTGGTTTTGCTTATTAGCGGCTTAAACCTTAGTGTACAAGATTTGTAGACTTGTTCTAACAGCCACCCACGGACTGTTGAAGAGGCAAGACTAACATCATGCTCTTCGCTTAGACTGGCTGCAATTTCTTGGCTAGTTATAGTCCTATTCTTCGCAACTTCTCTCTTGATTACTCTGCCAGTTCTATCATCAATCTTTTTCTGTCGTCCCCTTATTTCCTTCCTTGGAGCAGGAGTGGCATCATTATGTGCCCTAAGTACTCGAGAGACAGTTGATTGCGAGGTTATAGCAAATTCTGCAATTTCTCTCGTAGACTTGCCTGCTTTTGAGAGAGCAATAATAGATGCCTTAAGTGGTTCTGATGTGTGTTTGTACCCTTTCATCTGGTTAGTGACTTCGGTGGCTATTTCAAGCTGTTTCTATACTGTATGAGGCTTTCTGGAATATTCTGGAATACTCTAGATTTAATTAAAGCTGTTCTAGAATTCTCTAGAACATTGTTCTGAGTGTATTGTAAAATAGTTTTCAATATTTTGTCAAAAGCTCTTTAAATTAATTATTCATTTTAATCATTAGAATGCGATATCTGAGTCACTTTTTTGCACAGAGTTTTTTCCTGAATCTCATTTATATCCAAATTTATAATTATCAAGAGAGTACCTTAGGGTGAATAAACTTTTTTCCTCGGTAGTCGGGAAGAAGTCTTTATATTAGTAAGAGTAAAAATTATTTTAACCTCAAAGACAATAGACAAAAAATATTTTTAGTAAAAAAAATCAGGTGAGTCACTTTTATCGAGCAACACTATATATATGTTTGTGTCGGCGTGATTACTAGAGGAGGTGATATGTGTCTTTTAAGTTGTAGATTTGTTGAAGTTATATTTTGGAATACAGTTTGATTTCTTTCAGAAATTGTTACATATTATACGGATGAATTTAATGAAAGAGTTTCTTCTTGTTTGGCTATTTTGTTGATTTTGTTTAGCGGCATATCAACATCTCCGTGGGTCATTTAATGCCGAAATCTAAATATTTTGAACGCAAATTTATGCCTTCCGCTATTGTGATTATTTGATATAAGATGTATTGTTGGTAGTTTTAGCATAAGTGTTCAATAAGTGCTATGGTTAACGAGCCCGCACTATATTTCTTATGAACCAAATGATAGTTACAAGTGTTCCTTATAATTTTCACTTTGCTAATGCAGAGAAAACTGTTTTTTTTTTATCTCCATATACTATAAATAGGTATTGTTGGTTGGTTGATTTTGTTTAGCAGCATATCAACCACTATGGGTTATTGAATGTCGAAATCTAAATATTTTGATCAATTTTATGGCTTCATCTAAATATATAATATAAATAGGTATTGTTGGTTGGTTGATTTTGTTTAGCGGCATATCAACCTCTATGGGTTATTTAATGTCGAAATCTAAATATTTTGAACACAATTTTATGGCTTCCTCTCAGTATATACTATAAATATGTATTGTTGGTTGGTTGATTTTGTTTAGCGGGATATCAACATCTATGGGTTATTTAATGTCGAAATATAAATATTTTGATCAATTTTATGGCTTCATCTAAATATATAATATAAATAGGTATTGTTGGTTGGTTGATTTTGTTTAGCAGCATATCAACCTCTATGGGTTATTTAATGTCGAAATCTAAATATTTTGATCAATTTTATGGCTTCATCTAAATATAAAATATAAATAGGTATTGTTGGTTGGTTGATTTTGTTTAGCAGCATATCAACCTCTATGGGTTATTTAATGTCGAAATCTAAATATTTTGAACACAATTTTATGGCTTCCTCTCAGTATATACTATAAATATGTATTGTTGGTTGGTTGATTTTGTTTAGCGGCATATCAACCTCTATGGGTTATTTAATGTCGAAGTCTAAATATTTTGAAGACAATTTTATGGCTTCATCTCAATATATACTATAAATATATATTTTTGGTTGGTTGATTTTGTTTAGCGGCATATCAACCTCTATGGGTCATTTAATGTCGAAATCTAAATATTTTGAACACAATTTTATGGCTTCCTCTCAGTATATACTATAAATATGTATTGTTGGTTGGTTGATTTTGTTTAGCGGCATATCAACCTCTATGGGTTATTTAATGCCGAAGTCTAAATATTTTGAAGACAATTTTATGGCTTCATCTCAATATATACTATAAATATATATTGTTGGTTGGTTGATTTTGTTTAGCGGCATATCAACCTCTATGGGTTATTTAATGTCGAAATCTAAATATTTTGAAGACAATTTTATGGCTTCATCTCAATATATACTATAAATATATATTGTTGGTTGGTTGATTTTGTTTTGCGGCATATCAACCTCTGTGGGTTATTTAATGTCGAAATCTAAATATTTTGAAGACAATTTTATGGCTTCATCTCAATATATACTATAAATATGTATTGTTGGTTGGTTGATTTTGTTTAGCGGCATATCAACCTCTATGGGTTATTGAATGTCGAAATCTAAATATTTTGAAGACAATTTTATGGCTTCATCTAAATATATAATATAAATAGGTATTGTTGGTTGGTTGATTTTGTTTAGCAGCATATCAACCTCTATGGGTTATTTAATGTCGAAATCTAAATATTTTGAACACAATTTTATGGCTTCCTCTCAGTATATACTATAAATATGTATTGTTGGTTGGTTGATTTTGTTTAGCGGCATATCAACCTCTATGGGTTATATAATGCCGAAATCTAAATATTTTGAAGACAATTTCATGGCTTCATCTCAATATATACTATAAATATATATTGTTGGTTGGTTGATTTTGTTTAGCGGCATATCAACCTTTATGGGTTATTTAATGTCGAAATCTAAATATTTTGAAGACAATTTTATGGCTTCATCTCAATATATACTATAAATATATATTGTTGGTTGGTTGATTTTGTTTAGCGGCATATCAACCTCTATGGGTTATTTAATGTTGAAATCTAAACATTTTGAAGACAATTTTATGGCTTCATCTCAATATATACTATAAATATATATTGTTGGTTTTTGATTTTGTTTAGCGGCATATCAACCTCTATGGGTTATTTAATGTCGAAATCTAAATATTTTGAAGACAATTTTATGGTTTCATCTCAATATATACTATAAATATATATTGTTGGTTGGTTGATTTTGTTTAGCGGCATATCAACCTCTATGGGTCATTTAATGTCGAAATCTAAATATTTTGAACACAATTTTATGGCTTCCTCTCAGTATATACTATAAATATGTATTGTTGGTTGGTTGATTTTGTTTAGCGGCATATCAACCTCTATGGGTTATTGAATGTCGAAATCTAAATATTTTGATCAATTTTATGGCTTCATCTAAATATAAAATATAAATAGGTATTGTTGGTTGGTTGATTTTGTTTAGCAGCATATCAACCTCTATGTGTTATTTAATGTCGAAATCTAAATATTTTGAACACAATTTTATGGCTTCCTCTCAGTATATACTATAAATATGTATTGTTGGTTGGTTGATTTTGTTTAGCGGCATATCAACCTCTATGGGTTATTTAATGTCGAAATCTAAATATTTTGAATACAATTTTATGGCTTCATCTCAATATATACTATAAATATATATTTTTGGTTGGTTGATTTTGTTTAGCGGCATATCAACCTCTATGGGTCATTTAATGTCGAAATCTAAATATTTTGAACACAATTTTATGGCTTCATCTCAGTATATACTATAAATATGTATTGTTGGTTGGTTGATTTTGTTTAGCGGCATATCAACCTCTATGGGTTATTTAATGCCGAAGTCTAAATATTTTGAAGACAATTTTATGGCTTCATCTCAATATATACTATAAATATATATTGTTGGTTGGTTGATTTTGTTTAGCGGCATATCAACCTCTATGGGTTATTTAATGTCGAAATCTAAATATTTTGAAGACAATTTTATGGCTTCATCTCAATATATACTATAAATATATATTGTTGGTTGGTTGATTTTGTTTTGCGGCATATCAACCTCTGTGGGTTATTTAATGTCGAAATCTAAATATTTTGAAGACAATTTTATGGCTTCATCTCAATATATACTATAAATATGTATTGTTGGTTGGTTGATTTTGTTTAGCGGCATATCAACCTCTATGGGTTATTGAATGTCGAAATCTAAATATTTTGATCAATTTTATGGCTTCATCTAAATATATAATATAAATAGGTATTGTTGGTTGGTTGATTTTGTTTAGCAGCATATCAACCTCTATGGGTTATTTAATGTCGAAATCTAAATATTTTGAACACAATTTTATGGCTTCCTCTCAGTATATATTATAAATATGTATTGTTGGTTGGTTGATTTTGTTTAGCGGCATATCAACCTCTATGGGTTATTTAATGTCGAAATATAAATATTTTGATCAATTTTATGGCTTCATCTAAATATATAATATAAATAGGTATTGTTGGTTGGTTGATTTTGTTTAGCAGCATATCAACCTCTATGGGTTATTTAATGTCGAAATCTAAATATTTTGAACACAATTTTATGGCTTCCTCTCAGTATATACTATAAATATGTATTGTTGGTTGGTTGATTTTGTTTAGCGGCATATCAACCTCTATGGGTTATTTAATGTCAAAATATAAATATTTTGATCAATTTTATGGCTTCATCTAAATATATACTATAAATATGTATTGTTGGTTGGTTGATTTTGTTTAGCGGCATATCAACCTCTATGGGTTATTTAATGTCGAAATCTAAATATTTTGAAGACAATTTTATGGCTTCATCTCAATATATACTATAAATATGTATTGTTGGTTGGTTGATTTTGTTTAGCTGCATATCAACCTCTATGGGTTATTTAATGCCGAAATCTAAATATTTTGAATACAATTTTATGGCCTCCGCAACAGATAAACTATATTGTTGGTAATTCTACTATTAATTTTGTATTGTTGGTAACTTTTTCTATGAATCGGTATTTATTGTGATCATTTTATATAAAATGTATTGTTGATAGTTTTATATACTTTTATAGGGTCATTGTTTTGCTTTGGGTGCACTATTTGTCCCAAAGCAGCACTGATAATGCGTGCAGGAGCATCTGACTGATGCTTTTCGCTAAAATTAAATACCAGGAAAAAATAAATTAATCGTCTTAGAGAACACTTTTTATCTTCCATAAACATGGCTGATGCTAACCTCCAGGAGAATGAGACGCTGCGCCTTCTCGGACTAAAGTTTTCAGCTGACATGAGGTGAAAAGACTATATTGAATCAATTGCTAAGCGTACGGCTGGGAAAACTGTTTCAATGTTTCGTGCTGGACGATTTTTCTCACCAGAATCTATCTTACATACCTACAAGTCTACTGTTTGTCCGCGCTTAGAATATTGCTGCCACATCTTGTCTGGTGTTCCCGCTACATATTTAGAGATTCTGGATAAAATCCAAACAGGAATATGCAATGTTATTGCTCCTGATCTGGCATCTCGGTTTCAAGGTGGACCTTTAGAACAACAGCAATTAAGAGGTGTTTTCATGTTCCTTAAAACATCCAATATCCCGATCAGGGTGTTTCCTTTCGGATATAGTTCATCGTCATAACCAGGACTAAGAAAAAAAAAAAGAAGAAACAGAAAATGCTTTATACCTGAGTTTGAACACTGGCCTTTGGCACGTTTGGTAACGACGCCATGATGTCCAGTTGTTTTTTTCCTACATCTTTATAAAAGCGGAAAATAGAAAAAAAATGGGGCCATGAATTTGTAATTCATAAGAGCTTTGGTTTTGTTGGTTCCCATAAAATCGTCTGCGAGTCTTTATAAATATTCAGTGATGATAAGCAGACGATATTTTCTTAAGGAAACCAGTGAAGGATATTAATTATTCATTTATACATATATATATAAGAAAACCGAAAACAAAGCTGAACACTTATCTAAAGTTTTACCTCTCTTGTCAACACGACGGAAAGAAAGAAGTTCATGTTCGTCTGAAATTTATTAAAAACTTAAACTTTGATAAAAATGTAAATAATTCTCATGGACTTTTCCAATCATAGTTTTAAATAATAGTCCTTTTTATTTTGTTTATATAAAACTTTTGAATGCAACTTTCAGTACGTATATTAACACTAAAAGGTAATGTTGCGTATGTATTTTTTCGAAAAACTGTTGCATAAAAGTACAACAACCGGTTTAATTTTCTAATTATGTTTTTAAAATCAACTCACCCCAAGCAAGAAAATAAAACCACTGAGATGCAAAGGGGTTACTGAGTGTTAGAGAATATGAGAATAATATACTATTAAGGAGAGAAGACAATAAAAGAACAAGAATTAAAAATGTAGAAGATAACGATTGACATTGAATTAAAATTTTTGAACATCGATGTTAACCAGGAAGCATGTAGCATTTCCACAAGTGAGAAGTACGATAGAAGAAATTGTTAGCATAGAACTTACGGTTCCATCTAGCCAATTCAACTGTAAAATAATGAGACTTTGTAGTTAATCTAGTACTGCGCTTATTTAATAAATTCTAGGAAACACAGATGAAAGTCCATAAGAACAATTACCATGAAAGAATTTATAGAAAAAGTACAAGGAAGCTGCGTTGCGACGGTGGAAAAGTGACTGAATCCGAGATGCCAGATCAGTAGCAATAACATTGCAGGTTCTAGTTAGGATTTTATCCAGAACCTCTAAATATATAGCAGGAGCAACAGACAATATTTTTTCTAACCAAAGATTGTTAGACATTGTTTGAGTGAATGTTTCCATATTTTTCTACCCAAAGGTGATTCGACATTGTTTGAGTGAATGTTTCCATATTTTTCTATCCAAAGGTGATTCGACATTGTTTGAGTGAATGTTTCCATATTTTGTCTACCCAAAGGTGATTCGACATTGGTTGAGTGAATGTTTCCATAGTTTGTCTACCCAAAGGTGATTCGACATTGGTTGAGTGAATGTTTCCATATTTTGTCTACCCAAAGGTGATTCGACATTGGTTGAGTGAATGTTTCCATATTTTGTCTACCCAAAGGGGATTCGACATTGGTTGAGTGAATGTTTCCATATTTTGTCTACCCAAAGGTGATTCGACATTGGTTGAGTGAATGTTTCCATATTTTGTCTACCCAAAGGTGATTCGACATTGGTTGAGTGAATGTTTCCATATTTTGTCTACCCAAAGGCGATTCGACATTGGTTGAGTGAATGTTTCCATATTTTGTCTACCCAAAGGTGATTCGACATTGGTTGAGTGAATGTTTCCATATTTTGTCTACCCAAAGGCGATTCGACATTGGTTGAGTGAATGTTTCCATATTTTGTCTACCCAAAGGTGATTCGACATTGGTTGAGTGAATGTTTCCATATTTTGTCTACCCAAAGGTGATTCGACATTGGTTGAGTGAATGTTTCCATATTTTGTCTACCCAAAGGTGATTCGACATTGGTTGAGTGAATGTTTCCATATTTTGTCTACCCAAAGGTGATTCGACATTGGTTGAGTGAATGTTTCCATATTTTGTCTACCCAAAGGCGATTCGACATTGGTTGAGTGAATGTTTCCATATTTTGTCTACCCAAAGGTGATTCGACATTGGTTGAGTGAATGTTTCCATATTTTGTCTACCCAAAGGCGATTCGACATTGGTTGAGTGAATGTTTCCATATTTTGTCTACCCAAAGGTGATTCGACATTGGTTGAGTGAATGTTTCCATATTTTGTCTACCCAAAGGTGATTCGACATTGGTTGAGTGAATGTTTCCATATTTTGTCTACCCAAAGGTGATTCGACATTGGTTGAGTGAATGTTTCCATATTTTGTCTACCCAAAGGCGATTCGACATTGGTTGAGTGAATGTTTCCATATTTTGTCTACCCAAAGGGGATTCGACATTGGTTGAGTGAATGTTTCCATATTTTGTCTACCCAAAGGTGATTCGACATTGGTTGAGTGAATGTTTCCATATTTTGTCTACCCAAAGGTGATTCGACATTGGTTGAGTGAATGTTTCCATATTTTGTCTACCCAAAGGTGATTCGACATTGGTTGAGTGAATGTTTCCATATTTTGTCTACCCAAAGGCGATTCGACATTGGTTGAGTGAATGTTTCCATATTTTGTCTACCCAAAGGTGATTCGACATTGGTTGAGTGAATGTTTCCATATTTTGTCTACCCAAAGGCGATTCGACATTGGTTGAGTGAATGTTTCCATATTTTGTCTACCCAAAGGTGATTCGACATTGGTTGAGTGAATGTTTCCATATTTTGTCTACCCAAAGGTGATTCGACATTGGTTGAGTGAATGTTTCCATATTTTGTCTACCCAAAGGTGATTCGACATTGGTTGAGTGAATGTTTCCATATTTTTTTTCTAACCAAACATGGTTAGACATTGTTTGAGTGAATGTTTCCATATCTTTTCTACCCAAAGATGGCTAGATATTGGTTTAGTGAATGCTTCCATATTTTTTCTAACCAAAGGTGGTTAGACATTAGTTGAGTGATTTTTTTTCTTAATTATTCAGTCCCGCATTATTTCCGTTTGGTGAACTGACATTTCTACCGCAGTTTAGGATTGTGACGACAGGTGGGGTACTTATTAACGCAGTTTTGATTAGTTTTTGTAAGTCTACTTATATATATTACACCGGTCGATATTTATTTCGACCCAAATGTTGTTGGGCAATGGACACATGTTTCTCGGATATTTTCCCACGCTGAATCTGAAAATCAAATCCATTTTGCCCCATCAGATCACGTTTTCTGAGTACTGATTATCTCTATTTTGCTTAAAATAGGCCAAAATGCCTAATTTACATGGATATTCCACGGCTTAGATATGCGAGTGACATAGTTGAAACACTTCGTTTCATGTTAAAATGATTTATCATTCAAGAAAAAGTATCGAAATAACTTTCAAAAGATATTTCAGTTCAGATAAGCTGATCTGAAAATGCTTAATCTTATGAGAGATATCTCACTGGAAAATGTCCTTGTGCCCTCAATGTTCCTAGCTTGTTAAAACTTTGTGATTTGTTTTTCTTCTCTACTTTTCATAGAAGAAGCTCTTTAGAAGTCATTCAAGAACAGCGATTTTAGTTTTCAACAGTTGTTTACACTTTAAGTCTGAAGCCGCCATTTTATCATATCACTTGAATTTACGGAGGTCTGGTATTGTCATGCAGTTTCTGTATAACATGCATAGGAACATCGATAAATGAGGTTTGTTAGGGTGTTAAGCGATTGTATTTGAGACTTGTAAGATTAGAATTCTCTTTATCAGCCCTTAAAATAGCCGCCAAACACCAGATAGGCATAACCAACTAGGCCCTTTGCTGATGGGATGTTAACATGATGGCTGATTTCTGCTGGAGCGTCAAAAGAGATCAATCTTTTCAAAAGCACCGTAGTGTTTCCAAGAAGAGAAGATTTATACCTTTAGATGGACAAAAATTAATGTATTTTTGCTGTAGAACTTGTAGTCGGACTAAATGCGTCCTAAATGGGGTAAACGTACAGAAACGTTAGGAACTTGTAATAAAGTGTTACGCAGAGTAATCGAGTTGTGGTCGCTGAACACTCACTCCTCCCTCGACTACCTACTGACTCCTACTTATAATAGGTGGGAGAGTCTATTACCTAGACAAGGTGTCTTTCACTATAACAATTTTGCATTCCTCTCTATATCCTTTGTTTTGATTCATTTTTGCCTTTATTTAATTTTGTGTGAGATTTTTCTGAAAATGTTTTTCTGAACTGAAAATTCATTCCTTAAGTTATTGGAATACCTTTTCTTTTATGGTTCTGGTTTGGTTTGGTTTGCTTTGGTTTGGTTTGGTTTCTTTTACGATATATCAACCTCAATGGGTTATTGTTGAAACTTGACTAATGCATGGAATAATAATGCAACACAAAATGTACTTAGAACAAAATGTATTGAAACAAGGAAGTGTACACAATATTTACATATAGTCTTTTGTATATTCCTGGGAAGACCGTTCCTGGAGAATGTGTTGACTATGTCGCAGTCGGGCAGAGTCTCTAGTGAATTTCTTGATTCGCCTCCCTGTCTTCCCGGTACCAACCATATTTATATTGTCAGTACTCCACTATGCAAATTAGGTGGATCCTACCACAACAGTTATTTAATGCCGACAAGATTTTTATTGCTGGTAATATTTTTTTCCAAAAATGTATAGCTAGTTTGTTTTCTTTTGTTTTACGGCACATCAACCTCAATGGGTTATTTAATGTCGACAACATTTTTTATTGCTGGTAATATTTTGTTTTGTCAAAAATCTATTTCTGGTAATATTTTTCCTTCAAAAATGTATTTCTGGTAAATATTTTTTCCTAAAAACTATTGCTGGTAATATTTTTTCCCTGTATAAATGGTAATATTTTTTTCTTCAAAAATTTATTGGCGGTAATAATTTTTTTTACAAAGTATTTCTGATATTAAAACCCATTTTTACACTGTCATAGTGTTTTGACCCCAGTTTGGGGGTTAACTATTTGTCCATAGCTGGGACCCTAACAGGTGCTACCACCCTGGGTCAGGTGAACCTGGGAACACCAGCAACTCCATCCCTTCTGTAACCCCATGCGTGATAGTGGCCTCCAGCCTTGCTTGGGGTGATACACTTAAAAAAAAAAAAATTAAGAGGTAGGTTCCACGCTCCTCAAATCCTCCTGATCAGAGGCTTTGCTGTTGGGCGTAATTTATCGTCATACCCAGGACGGTTTTCTTTTATGATAAGTTATTCCAACCTGAAAACGTTTAAGGCTGGTTCTACTTGACCCTGGCATATCACTGTTAAATGGGTATTTTGGTCTATTTTAAGAAAAATAGAAATTATCTGCACTGAGAAAACGTGATATGAAGGGACTTGATTTTCAGATTCAGCGTGAAAAAATAGCTCCGAAACACGTGCCCATTGCCCAACCATATTTGGGTGGGAAAAGAAGTCGATCGGTGTTGTTATTTTTCATATTGTAAATATACAATGACCGCCTAAGCGTGTATCACGCATGGCACATGACTGAACGAGTAATTTTATGTCCTATGTTCATCTCAGGGTGTATGAGGTGAATCGTCAGCGGTGGTATCTTTGCAGTGAAGCGGTCGACCCTGATTTAATCAGGTGAATTGGGATGCGAAACTGTATTGGTTCACGTCCGACATCCAACGCTCATACATGGCTCCAAGAAGTCGCACGGGCGCTCTGGGGAACGGCATCGACCTAAACTGGGTAGGGGGAATCAGAACTTTTTCCAGACTCTACCGGTGAAAGGGAATGCTTCTCCCCAAGCCACTTCTGCCAAACGGCCATTGGCTAATCGCCAGCCTGGGCATAAGAGGCGCGCCTCAGAGGTCAATGGCTTTACCATATCTAGGCGGAGGAACTTCTGATAGTTGGGACGGGGTAAGCCCAACATCCCAGATGCAAAAAGAAATGGGAAGCCATTGTACTATTTTACTTGGAATTTAACAATGAACTCCAACGGCGCAAAATACGCGAACTGAATAAATTATTATTATTATTTGTGTATGTTATGTTTCCTGCTTTGTATCCTGTAGAGCCGGGTCCAAACTATGGTCCTTAGGCCCTATAGGAGAATTGTCATTTATTTGATAGCACTTTTCTTAGTATATGGGATGTTCCTAATAGGGTGATTTTCTGGGCAACTTGATGTTACCTGGGATACACTTACTAAAATAGTCTATTCCTTTACTTACGAGGCCCACAGCTCCGAATACTATTGGTACAGTCTCAGTCTTCATTCTCCACATCCTGTTAATCTTGATCTCCAGGTCCTCGTATTTGGACAATTTCTCGATAATTTTCATGGCAATGTTTCTCCCCAGATGTTACTACTATGTCAATAAACATACACTTCCTGAATTTCTTGTCTTTTATGATAATATCAGGTCGTTTGGCTTTTATTTCCCTGTCAGTTTGAATTGGCATGTCCCAGAGGATAGTTACATCGTTATTTTGGGTAACTGTCTGGTTGGTGCTCATACCATCTCTCAGTGGTTTCGATTTTGTGCTTCTTGCATATCTTCCAGTGCACATATGTCGCTACCTTGTTATATCTGTGGGTATATTCATTTTTTGCTAGTTCTGAACATCCTCAGGTTATTATTATTATTATTATTATTATTATTATTATTATTATTATTATTATTATTATTATCTCACTTCATTTACCAATGTACAAAGAAATAATATTTATTGTCTTAATTTACTCCCTTATGGTCTGTCTTTATCTTTGAGTTGTGCAGATGATGCAATGAAGAGCGACTCGAATTTCGGTCGGGTTCGTTACATTCACTTGGGAAAGATATGAATTCATCTCTTCTCCCTATATGTTGAATAGCAGAATAGACTGGGCCTTGGTTGCCAACCAGTCTACGGTAGACGGAGCCGGCGGCCGACAACATGAAAATCTTCTGAGTCGTTAGTCATAAATCTAAAGAGGCAAGATGGCACAAGCGTGTATCACGTATGGTAATTGACTACTTGACTCTTGGGAAATGTATGACTACCAACTGTCTCCCCAAGCTATGGGTTAAATAGTAGGACGTTTATCTGGAAAAAAAATCATTGTTATTCTTAGAATTCATACTATGTTTCATTTTAAATAACCCATAAAGGGTTGATGAGCCGTAAAAAATCATTTATCCATCTTTATCTCATTTAATTTACTATTGTGAAAAGAAACTGTGATATTATTTATAGTCTTAATTTAGTCCTTATGAACTCTCTTTATGTGCAGCTGGTGTAGTGGATAACTGCTTGGAATAAGAAATTGGAGAGTCGAGTTCGAAATTCAGTCGAGTTCATTGTATTCAATTTCGCCCCCCCCCAAAAAAAACTGTTTCGGCTTTAAATAAGCCACAAAGGGTTGATAAACCAAAAAAATTAGTTAATCTCTCTTTATCTCACTTCACTTATTTATCCCTCTATGGTCTATCTTTATTGAGTTTGTTAATGTTAAAATAACTAAATTTAAACAGGGGTATCGTGGAGTAATGCTAAAGTCAGTGGGCCGCGATAAATCATTGCATAACTTTGTCAATGTATCCTGGCTTCAAATACGAGTCACCTGCAAGAGAAATATGTGACTTTTGTTACATTTTATCTGACTACCTGTTGTGGATTCCGGGGATGGAATCCTGCACAAATAAATGAACAACGCCAGTAATTGAAATAGGAAAATTACTGTATTGAACTTAAGAATAAAAACTTGAAATGAAGATTAGTAGTCTAGGAATGAGGGTTAGTAGAAAGTATATGTACAAGTCTCTGTAAGTGAAGCCGTAATTATCTCTCGCTCTGGACTCTACGTATCTCAACCTTGTCTCAACGTATCTCCCCGTATCTCAACGTATCTCTCGGTGAACACCCTCTGTCTGTCCCCGTGTCTCTCACCCTGTCAGTATAAGTATACTTTAGACGAGTCCATCTGGTGTAAAAGGGGAGAGACCCACAACACTTCCTAAATTTGTTTGAATCACAAGGGACGAAATGTTTAAATTGACTGAAAATTCCTACCTGTGATATCACAGTTTATATAAACGTCCTGATAAATTGATTGATTACATGGCATTACTGTTATTTGACATCTGCTGCAGCAGATGTGAAAAAACTTATATGATAGTTGCCTAAGGCGTTGCCGTGATGACAACTTTTGAAAATAACATAACGCTAAACAGAAGTTATTAACAGAAGAAAAAACATGTTTGAGCGTTCCCACTTCTCAAAAATTAGCATTTCTTTTCTGTTTTCTTGACTCGGAAAAAAAAAGAGAAATATTTTATAAATTCCAAACGAAGGTAGCGCTGGCTGATCCAGTCAATAAATATCGAATGCTTCCTTGAAAGGAAACGGTTATCAGCACTATTGCAATATATGATAGCTGCTCAAAGTAATAC
This sequence comes from Acanthosepion esculentum, assembly GCA_964036315.1. Lineage (NCBI taxonomy): Eukaryota > Metazoa > Mollusca > Cephalopoda > Sepiida > Sepiidae > Acanthosepion > Acanthosepion esculentum. The sequence goes on along the minus strand of OZ038508.1, from coordinate 59,183,957 downwards.
CAACATTTTAAAATTGCTGAAGAGGAGTAGATATGTTTGCCTATCAACCGGTTTACACTCATCCCCAGTATTTTGAACAGTTGTAGAGATTTATCTCTTGTTTCCTTTTTTAGGATTGGGTTTCCGGTTCCGTTTAAAGTCTGCTTCAACTCTATACCTCTGACTCAACTCTTTCATTCACAATTACTATCTTCTTAATGGCATTATCACCTTACTTAGGCCGAATTGATTAAAACATTATAAGAAACATTTTATAGCGTACCCAAATACTAAAATTAGTTTATATTTATATATATATATATATATATATATATATATATATATATATATATATATATATATATATATCGCCTGACGATTGCACTAGCATGAAACAGACTGTCGCCTCTAAGTGCTGACTTCCATGTCCACTTTTATATTTACACACGCTCTATCTCTGATATTGAGCACTTTACCCCATAAATATAGCACACTTTAAGACTATATTTCTGCATATATATATATATATATATATATATATATATATATATATATATATATATATATGTATATATATTTGTGTATTTAGGCAGCAATCCTTCTTTTAAGCACATTTCATTAAAAACGACTGACAAGGTGCTTTTATTTAGTTTTTTTTTATATATATCGACAACACTAATATAATAGCATCATCCACTTCCAAAAAAAGGCTAAAAATAATGGAAGCCTAACTAATAAAAAAAAACAAACCAAAACTTATTAATATTAACTTTGAACATGGACATAATATCTTGACCGTGTTTTGAAACAAAAAAAATGAATCACTTTATAAACATACATATGACAAACTATTTCTAATTCTAACAGTTGAAATATAATCCTTGAAAATGGCTAAATGTATAGCTGAAAGCGCTCGAATAAAAAGAACATTCGGACAGTTTTTATATAATTTATCCTCTGAAAAGAAAAACTTTATTAGATTGCACGAGAAATTATATAAAAAACTAAATAAAAGCACCTTGTCAGGTGTTTTTAATGAAATATATATATATATATATATATATATATATATATATATATATATATATATAAAGAACAGTAAGATATATAATCCGGTGTTCTTATAGATATTTTTATTTTTACACAATAGTGCTCAATGTAAATATATATATATATATATATATATATATATATATATATATATATTTAGTTTACGGAAAACTAGGTAATCCGTATGGGTAGACCCAATGAGGATAGAATCCAGAGAGCTCAATGTAAATCAGAGCTAATAATTTAAATAAAAACAGACCACTTTAAGGTTCCTTATAATAAATTATTTCACCACAGCCCTTTTAAAGGACAGCGGATCATCAGATTTTATTTCCAAAAGTTGAAACGAAAAATGAAAAGAAATTTACACATTTATGACGGGCAGTAATAAGTATATGTAAATTAACGAAGTGAGGAAGTGAAGGGGGGATATATATATATATATATATATATATATATATATATATATATATATATATATATATATATATATATATATATATATATAATATAATATATTATAATAATATTTTTAGTTTTTAAAAATATGATTCCTTCGCTACATAAGAGTTCTCATGTTTCAAAAGCGAGAGCCGAGACCCCTAACATAATTTTTTAAGTTATGTAGAGTTAAGGTGTCTGGACCCGCTTCCTTGTCAAGCGAGAATTTGGAATATATATATATATATATATATATATATATATATATATATATATATATATATATATAGTCAAATTCCCAGAACAATTCTGTGGATAAGACAAATTCGTATAAGAATGACAATAGGAAAAAATCTTTTCGTTTTCCGATTTTATCAAATATTGTTGTTTTCAAAATTACATTAAATCCAAAATTTAAAAAAAGAGAGAAGCTCCTGCCTTAGCCTCTTTCTGGCAAATGTTAGCTTCCTTTATATTTTTCCTATTGTCATTATACGATATTGCCGACATGGAAAAAATCAAAACTAAAACAAAAACTCTTTGTATAAAGGAAGTTAATATTAGCCAGAAAGAGGCTTACGCAGGAGCGTCTCTCTTTTTATAAATGTTGGATTTAATATAACTATGAAAATGATAACTATCTATCTATTCCTATTGAAAAAATAAAAAAAGTAAATAGTAAATAAAATTTCAGATCTTCGGCCGAGTCATCAGAATTATAGTGTGAAAGTAGCCTTTAGAAGGAACCGGAAATACAATCCTAACCCGGGAACAAGGGACAAACCTCTAATCCTGTTCATAAAACCGAGGAGGTGTGAGAACCGGGCGATAGGTAAACAATCTTGATATCTTCCTATTGATATTTTTTCCCTTATGTACTGGTTTGATTTATTTGTTTTTTACGTTTTATCAACCCTTTGTTGGCTACTTATTTTGGATTGTAAGAATAATTTTTTTGCGTGCGAATATTGCATTAACATATATTAATCTTAAGGTATTAATCTTACTATTTAACCCATAGTTCCGAGAAGAAGAGATGGATTCATGCCTTTCCCAACGATATTTGCGTCTAAGGGAATATAACGAATACGACTAGAATTCGAACTCGACTGTCCGGTATCCCATTCCAAGCCGTTAACCATTACGTCAACATCCTGTTTATTAGGGAAAGCAAATTGAATTCGGCTTAGAGACATCAAAGAGGAGAAAAAAATGAGCGCGTGGATGATAAGTTGAAATTTAAAAGATCAACACTGATTCGTTAGGCAATTTTCAAAGATGATGTATCAGTTCGAAAACATTGATTAATGACGCAGAACTGATGAAGAATAAACAGCAAATTTAAAGGGAAGCTGGTTGTAATGACTCAACTGAAGCGTTCTCTCTAGAATTTATCATCAGAAAGTCGTTATAGAAGAAGTGAAGAAAGAATCAATAATTAAACTGAGTCAAACGCTCGAAAATGTGACAAAAAAGTTTTGGGCTAAAACAGCAAAAAGAAAAGAAAAAAAAAACCCTGGGATCTCAGATTTGTAGAAATTATTTTTTCCTTTTTAATTCCTCTACGAACGGTATTTATCTAATCGTGGAGGAGGAAATAGCTCTTGAAATCTGAAATCTCCTCGAATAAATAAAAAAAAGTTAAAAAAAAAAACCCCAAAAAAACAAAAACAAACAAACAAAAATGAAAACAAAAATAATTATAATGAATTATTTTCAAAAATTATTTTTTCCCGTTTTATAAAAGGAAAGATGTTTGGAAATTCCTAATGAATGAATAAAAGATGTGGAAAGTTTAATGAGGTGAGATTTTGATTAAAAAGAAAATATACTTCCAAAGTTGTACTCACACATACACACACACACACACACACACACACACACACACACACACACACGCATACACACACGCACACGCACACACACACACACGCATATATACACAAATATCGGTATATATTTAAAATGTAATACGACACAAGTACAAATGGTAAAAAATCTGAGGCCACCCCAAAGTTGTACTCACACACACACACACACACACACACACACACACACACACACACACACACACACACACACACACAGATATATACACACACACGCGCATATATACACAAATATCGGTACATATTTAAAATGTAATACGACACAAGTACAAATGGCAAAAAATCTGACGCCACCCAGCATTTCTTTAAAAAATACCTTAAAACCAGATATCTTTGTAATTTTTTAAAACTAAATGACTAAATTTCAGTATCTTCAATGTAATTGCTTTTATTTTAACAGAAATAATCACTTAACTATCAAACAAGAGCTCAATTTTTGTTTTCGTTAAAAAACCACCACCTGCCTTTCTTAGGAGTCTTTCCAACAGTTTTCTTTTTTAAAAAGTAGATAGCAACATTCTTCAAGCACTGAAAAAAGCTTACTCTCACGCTTTGGATATTCTCTTCGAACTTTTCTATCCAATTCTCACATCCATACTAATTCAGTGTGAGAGAGGTTAGGAAATTGAGGAGGCAAAGTCATAATTTCCAAAATTTGGTTCCTTTTCTTTGACTTGTGGTAATTTAGAAGAGTGTTTTGACTCGTTCTCTTGTTGAAAGGTGAATTTTTCTTCCAGTTATGCGTAAAGCAAATGGTTTACCATGTCTTTGCAAAATAGACAGATATTGTTCTTTTTTAAGATTCCCCTTGACCAAAATCAAATCACCAGGCCCCCCCACCCAAAAAAACAAAACAAAACAAAAAAACTCACCATAACAGACCCAGCACCATGCTTTACTGTTGCAACAACGCATTCATCATTCAGTCTTTCTCCTGGCTTTCTTCTCACGTACATTCTTCTCTGACTACGAAAACGTTCAAATTTGAACTCTGTCTTGCTACTCTTTTAATGTTAAGTTCTCATTATTTTTTTTTGGCCCATAACAGTCTTTTCTAGATTATATACTTTCCGTAACAGGGCTCCCCTGAGCCCCGCTGATCTAAGTCAATTTCTCTCTCTTAAAACGTCCCTGGTTGCCCTCAACACTGGAGAAAGTTTTCTTTCTATTTATTTTGCTCTCAATAACCAAGTGTTTCTCTTCAGCAGAAATTGTCACTTTTACTGCACCTGCTATTTTTCAGTCACCTGTGCCGGTTTCTAACTGCCGTTGAAACGAATATTGGAGAGCAAATCATTAAACAGGGACAGCTATGTTTTCTTTATAAAATTGGACAGTGTTGAGTTAATATTTAGAACCGATATTAGCATTTAACCTAGTTGAAAACTTTTTGTTTAAGGGTTTAAAGGCGAAAACAAAATATAATGTTTCTCATAGAGGGTATTCATAATTTAGCAAAATGTATTGTAGACAGATGAATCTAAATTTGAACATTTCCCTACTAAGAGGAGCCTGGAGGAAGACTGAAAAATAAATACTGAAATGATATGTTTTACTTAAAAAATACAAAAGTATCTCATTTTAAAGTGTTTTTAAGAAATGCAGAGTGTCACCAAACTTTTTGCCATTATATATATATATATATATATATATATATATATATATAACATATATATATATATAACAGATATATATATATATATATATATAATTTATATATATATATATAACATATATATATATAACATATATATATTTAACATATATATATAACATATTTCCTCATATTCATAAACGACCTTCCTGACGCCATAGATTCCCAAGTCGGCATCTATGCGGACGACACCACAATTTACTCCTGCCTCAAACACAAATCCAGTGATGCTGACAAAATTAACCTGGCATCTCGGATAGAAAAGGACCTCCAATCGGTTGTGAACTGGGACAAGAAATTGCATCATCCACCGCAAGGTAAGTTGGCTCCCTGTGCCGAGCCAGGAAATTTTTCTCCCCGGAATCTATCCTCCAAATCTATAAATCGACCATTCGCCCTTGCATGGAGTATTGCTGCCATATATGGTCTGGGGCCCTTGCTGTTTGCCTCAGGGTTCTTGATAAGATCCAGAGAAGGATATGCAATGTAATTGGCCCCGATCTGTCATCTCGTCTGCAGTCGCTCTCTCACAGACGCGACGTTGCCTCGCTCCGTCTTTTTTACAAATACTTTCACGGTAATTGCTCCGAGGAGCTGCTTTCGCTGGTTCCTAGGCCTCATGAATTTAAACGTCCCACGAGGCTGGCATCCCGTTCCCACCCCTTCACCGTTGAAACTGTTAGATGTAGACGTCTCTTCTACTCCAATAGCTTCATGTCTCGCACATCTCGCCCGTGGAACTTCCTTCTTTATTCCTGCTTCCCTGACAAATACAAGCTCCAACTATTTAAGTATAACGTCAATCAACATCTCCAGCTGCCTTGATCTACCCTCTTCCCTTCTGCACATCATTTCACCTTTCATTCCTATCTGCTCTCGCTCCAAATCTTCTGTAATCACCTTGCCTTGATCGATCCACTATCTTTCTCCACATCCTCTCCTTTACCACTCCTATCTGCTCTTCCTCCAAACCTTCTGTATCCCTCTGCGTACTAGTGGCTTCCAGTCTTTCTTGGGGTGATATGCTTAAAAAAACATATATATATATATAACATATATATAATATATATATGACATATATATAATATATATATGTATATATGTATAACATATATATATATATGACATATATATATAATATATATATATATGTATAACATATATATATATATATATACATTTTACATATATAATATATATATACATATAACATATATAATATATATATACATATATCATATATATAATATATTTACATATAACATATATATAATATATATATAACATATATATAATATATATATAATATATATATAATATATATACATATAACATATATATATACATAATATAATGAAATGTGCATATACATATATACATAATATGTATACACATAATATATACACACAATATATATATACACATAATAATATATACATATATATATACACAAATAACACTTCTTTCGGTCTGCACTATCTTTCGATGTCACATAATTACCTGGATTTTAAAAAAGCTTACTTAAATGTCTATCTGAAGATGGTCGTTTGAAACGATTGAAAGCCGGGCTAGTAGATAAAATAAGACCTGATAAAACCGGAATTTATAAACAAGGTTCATACCATTCATTAACGGATTCGAAGTTGATTGTATTTTATTATTAAATATTGTTTGCGAGAGTGATTCTTGCCATATAATTAGCTTCATTATTTGTTTTTCGTATGAATGATTTACGTTATATAAATTGAACACGCATTATATAATTGATATTAAAATAACTGATCCTAAGTGAGAATTCCTGATAATAACTGTGACATTACTCTAATTATTGAACAATTTAGTTCATGCCACCTTTACTATAAAAAAAGCCTACTTCTACAGTACAAGAACGCACAATTTTCAAATTAAAAAAAAAAAAATTCAACCACAGCGTCGCGACTGCACGCTCCAAAATTATTCTTACATTTAACAACATCACATTGCTAAAAAATACTTCTTTCGGTCTGCACTATCTTTCGATGTCTCATTATTACCTGGATTTTAAAAAAAAACTTACTTAAATGTATTCCTGATGATGGTCTTTTGAAACGATTGAAAGCAGGGCTAGTAGAAAAAATAAGACCTGATAAAACCGGAATTTATAAACGGAGTAGTGAGTCCGATTCTCACTGGGTGCTCCAAACTTTCAGCCTTGAGCCATATCTAAGCTACGCTTAAAAAAGTACTTCGCCGTAGTGTAAGGGTTAGCAAGCGTGTTCCATTCGATCAATTACTTAGTACAATTACAACTGAATAGCGAGTTCGATTCTCACTGTGTGCTCCACATCTAAGCTACGCTTGTGCCACATCTAAGCTGCGACGTGGTGTAAGGGTTAAAGCTATATTGTCCCGTTAAATCAGCTACAACCGATTAGTGAGTTGGATTCTCACCGCTTGCGTTACACATTCACTCTACGCTCAGAAAATCCCCATTGAGCAAAATCGTTAACTTTTCGTTCAGCCAATTTATATTATTGACTTGGTTCTTTTATTTTTAAAAATAAAACACCTAAAATCATTAAAATTCAGAAATACTTAAATATTACAAATCTGCAGTATTAAGGAATTAAAAGAAAAGATTATAATCTCAATAATAAATCATATTTAAACAAGAATGACAATAAATAAACAAATAAATACATAAAAAGTAAGCAACGACCGATTAAAAAAAATTACGGGCATTGAAATATTTGAATCTGCGGGCATTTCAACGAACAAAAGCAATCAATCATACTCCCAGTGAAATAATAAAATTGCAAACGTCATCTGAAAAAGAAACTTTTTTCTCCACAAGAAACGAATCTATGAAGTGTTTCTCCACATTATTTAAGCCATGATTCATACAAGTATTTCAATCTTAACAAAAAAAATGGCGGTTTAGAAAGCGGGAAATGGAAGTGACAACGAATTAATTGGATGTACAAGTAGCGCAACAGCTATAGTCACAGACAGTGGAATCGGCGAGTCTATTACGTTCAGATGACCTCGGGAAAGGCATGAATCTTTGAAATCACTCAGCCAGGGGTTAAATAACAAAGTGTGTTAAAAAGGTTGATATTGGCCCAGTTTATACATGTGTAAAGTGGTAGACATTGGCTCAGTTTATAATTGAGTGAAAAAAGGTAAACATTGGCCCAGTTTTTACTTGGGTCAGAAAGGTAGAGATAGGACTGGTTTCCACTCGATTGAAAAAACGAAAACTGTAGACATAGGGCCGCTTTACGCCAGAGTCAAACTGGTAGACAGTCCTGTTTAGGATTGGGTTTCCGGTTTCTTCTAAAGTCTACTTCAACTCTATAATTCTAAAGTCACCGTCCCGGTCTTTTGAATAGGAGTCGAGCTTATAACTGGTTTCCTGAATAGGATTGCGTTTCCGGTTTCTTCTAAAGTCTACTTCAACTCTATAATTCTAAAGTCACCGTCCCGATCTTTTGAATAGGAGTCGAGCTTATAACTGGTTTCCTGAATAGGATTGTGTTTCCGGTTTCTTCTAAAGTCTACTTCAACTCTATAATTCTAAAGTCACCGTCCCGGTCTTTTGAATAGGAGTCGAGCTTATAACTGGTTTCCTGAATAGGATTGCGTTTCCGGTTTCTTCTAAAGTCTACTTCAACTCTATAATTCTAAAGTCACCGTCCCGGTCTTTTGAATAGGAGTCGAGCTTATAACTGGTTTCCTGTTTAGGATTGTGTTTCCGGTTTCTTCTAAAGTCTACTTCAACTCTATAATTCTAAAGTCACCGTCCCGGTCTTTTGAATAGGAGTCGAGCTTATAACTGGTTTCCTGAATAGGATTGCGTTTCCGGTTTCTTCTAAAGTCTACTTCAACTCTATAATTCTAAAGTCACCGTCCCGATCTTTTGAATAGGAGTCGAGCTTATAACTGGTTTCCTGAATAGGATTGTGTTTCCGGTTTCTTCTAAAGTCTACTTCAACTCTATAATTCTAAAGTCACCGTCCCGGTCTTTTGAATAGGAGTCGAGCTTATAACTGGTTTCCTGTTTAGGATTGCGTTTCCGGTTTCTTCTAAAGTCTACTTCAACTCTATAATTCTAAAGTCACCGTCCCGGTCTTTTGAATAGGAGTCGAGCTTATAACTGGTTTCCTGAATAGGATTGCGTTTCCGGTTTCTTCTAAAGTCTACTTCAACTCTATAATTCTAAAGTCACCGTCCCGGTCTTTTGAATAGGAGTCGAGCTTATAACTGGTTTCCTGTTTAGGATTGTGTTTCCGGTTTCTTCTAAAGTCTACTTCAACTCTATAGTCCTAACGTCTCTGCCTGAACTCTGAAATCTGTCTTTTTTTTCTTTTTTTTTTTAAGCGTTTCACCCCAAGCAAGGCGGGAAGCCATTATCATGCAAGGGGTTACAGAGAGTTGGAGTGAGACCAAATAGGAGTGATAGAGGAAACGATGAAGAGAAGGATAGCGGATAGATGGAGGCATCTGGAGCCGTCGATTGGCATTACATTTGAATAGTTGGATACTATAGCTATCAGGGAAACAGGAAAAGAGGAGGGAGTTCCACAGGCGAGAGGTGCTAGACATGAAGCTATTGGAGTAGAAGAGACGGCTACATTTAACAGTTTCGACAGTGAAAGGGTGTGAGCGATATGGCAACCTAGTAGAACGCTTAAATTCATGAAGTCTGGGAACCAGCGAAAGCAGACTCATCGGAGCAGTTACCATGAAAGTATTTGCAAAGAAGACAGAGCGAGGCGACAGCACGTCTGTGAGAGAGTGACTGCAGACGAGATGCCAGATCATGACCAATTACATTGCAAATCCGTTTCTGGATCTTATCAAGAACCTTGAGGCCAACAGAAGGGGCACCGGACCATATATGGCAGCAATACTCCATGCAAGGGCGAATGGTTGATTTGTAGATTTGAAGGATCGGCTCCGGCGAGAAAAATTTCCCTGGTTATTATTTTTTCTTCTCTCCTATTAGGTGGAGATCGGTTCGTCTATCATCCAGTTCCCACTGCTCCTCGGTTTTTTGAACAGGAGTAGAAGTTTATCTCTTGTTTCCTGTTTCGGATTGGGTTTCTGGTTTCTTCTAAAGTCTACTTCAACTCTATACTCCTAATGTCTTCGACTGAGCTCTGAAATTTTATTCACTAATTAAATCGTGACCTCTTCAAGTCTGCGATCGACCGTTGTCATCCCGGTATTACCTCAATAACAGCATTTCTTCCTTTTCTTACTCTCATACAACACTAAACAACAATCCTCTACCTTGAGTGGCTCTAGAGCTTTGTATTCGGTGAGTATTAGTAAAAAAACAAAGAAAAAGAAAAAGTACTCCTTGCGGACACTGAATATTTAAAGAAATTAAACCAGAGAAGTCATTCTCATAAAATAATATAATTTGATAATTTGTATAATATGATAGTAT
>OZ038508.1:59151010-59168510 GCA_964036315.1 Acanthosepion esculentum | reverse complement strand
TATATATATACATACATATATAAACACACATACACATATACATACACACACATACACATATACGCACACACACATACATATACAAACACATATACATATATACATAAACATATAGACACATGCATAAAAAAGGAAAAAGAAATAAGCATACATAGACCAACTTATATTCTAATAATATTCCAACAACATTATGATAAAATATATTAAAAGTTAATCATAATTTAAGAAAAGAACAACGGTCTGTAAGCAATTAAAGGTACTTTATCAACAAAGGTAGATTTTAGTTTGTATCTATGATACACTCCAAGACATTAAAGCCTACATACAAATACACATACAATGACACACCAACATATATATATAAATATCTAATCCTATATAAATACCCATATCGACACATCCAGATAAACAATACAGAGACAGTCGAGCTCAACCATATAATCACCCACACATACATATAAATATACACCCATATACAAACACATATACATAAACATATACATACTTAAACATACATATATATACATATATATGCATATATAAACCTATACATACACATAGAAACATACATACTACATATACATACATATATGCACACTCACACATACATATACATACATATGCAATAGGCATACATATATCTACACTCACACAAGTACACATAAATATCCCCATATACCCATACATATACTCACACATTTAGTGGTAGACACTTACCAGAATTTACTCCCTTACTCATACACATAAACAGGTTAACCTATGATAGAAGCCAATATACGCAACGATATACCTTCATAAAAAAAAAAAAAAAAAAAAAATCATATATATATCCCTATACACACATATACATATCCTACAGTAGAAATAACTCTACATAACATACACATATATACATCTAAATACAGACACGTATGATACTTTGTAAGTACCCAGTACACATTCATATCGATAAGGCGACTATCATGCTAAAAAGGTAATAGTCTATTAAGTTTCATTTATCATTATCATAGAAAGTATATGATTTCTATACTAAGTTAAATTTAAGACGATGCTTACAGTTAACTGTTAGTTCATATCTTTGATTTAAAAGATCAGTCTTATTTTTAAATCTAATTATTTCAAGTTTCTCGTTAAGGCATAAGTAACACGGGGCATATAGTGAGTTACATGTCCGGGCCTTTCTAATTAATTTCCATTTAACCTTAGGTGTTTTATTTTTCTCTTTTAGACTCCAAAAGTATTTGGATAATGAAGTCATATATTTATAGTTACTATTATTAAAAGATTGCAGGTGACCCCGCCAGCGTTCCTTGAATGGTCTCATGGTGCAACCTATGTAGAATTTCTTTATATTTGGATTTTCTAGTGTTGATATAGTACTGAGATAAACTACAGAGCTAGTTAAACAGTTATTATTTAGTGGACAATTATTGGGATTCCTGCAGTTACATGATTTATTATTTGTGTCATTTTGCTTAATGTTGCTATGTGCAACCTTGTGGGTTGTCAGGCTCTCCGAATTTATATACTTGCTGAATATACTATTGTTATGTTTTTTAATTATTTTTTCTAGGTTATCAGCACAACTATAGCTTAACTTAAGAGTATTAGAGTTAAATATTTTACTGAGTGAGTTGGTTCCAGATTTGGGGAAATGTTTTTTAATGAGGTTTAGAAACAGGTGCCCCAATTTGGTTTTAACCATAATGTTAAAAGGGGGAGTATACCATATGATTTTTCTAACCGGGTGTAACAGCAAAATTGTCCAAATCGTGTAACAGCATGGTATAATTCTCCATCCCACCAAATGTTTAATATTTAAAAAAAAAATCAAAATAAACTAAGTGAGTTTCTTTTTTTACTGCTTTTCAGATAAGATGTTTAGCCATCTTGATGCCATTTGTCGTAAGAATCACAGAAAAAACTTTTGAGTTATTCAACTACAAAGAGAACAGGTTAAAATCGTTTTTGCGTCAACCCCACTATATCTTCTCCACTGAGCCATGGTAAGAGGGATCATCATTTCAACTTAGATCTAAATACATTCTTATTGTCCAATAATTGCATAAAAACCTCGGAGAATTCCAGTAAGATATCTTTAATCATTTTAAAGATAAAATAGTTCAAATTTTATTCCAACAATTGGTCAAATTTGCTGTTACAGGATTTGGATATTTTTGCTGTCACACCCGGTATATATATACATATATGAAGAAATATAGTTTTAAGGTGTGCTATATTTATGGGATAAAGTGTTCAATATCAGAGATAGAGTGTATGTAAATATAAATATAAAAGTGAACATTGAATTCAACACTCAGAGGCGACAGGCTGTTTCATACAGGACGCAATCGTCAGGCCGCGAACGCTGGATTTTTATATATGGGTCAGTGGTGCATTGTGGGTAATCTATTCTGGCGGTTATTTTTGCGGGAGTGACTTGTTTATTTATTTGTTTGGGTTAATTTATTTTACTTGTTTTTCATTTTCATTTTGTATTATTTATTATTTCCGGTTTTTGATGTTTTATTAACGTAGTAAAAGAACTTTTGGTGGGTATTTGCTTAGGTCGCTTATTTAATACTTTCTTTTGGTCTAGGAAATCTATTTATTCGTCCAATATTTAGATTGCTTGCCGTAGTCTATTCTGTTATTTTGGCGGGTGGACAGTTTTTAATTTATTTATTTGGATTGATTATTTTTACTTGTTTTTGCTTATTTATGCTTATCTTATTAGTTCTAACGGTTATTTTAGTGGGGGCGATTTGTTAATTTATTCATTTATTTATATATTGGGATTAATTTTTATTAGTTTTTTTATTTATTTACTTATTTTTTATTTTGTATATTTTTATTTATTCTATTTGGTTTTCGATTTTTGAGTAACGTAGTGATGTTTTTTCTTTTTTTTCCCTACTTCCTTCCAAGTACATCTGCGGAATTAAAAACAAAACACAAATCACACCAAAAATATCATGGAAAATAAAGAAAAGATCAACAGCCTACAACAATCAGTCAAAAACCTTCAAACTTTGCTTGGAGGAAAAAATCGCTATTATTACCTTCCCAGACCAAAATAAATTACTAATTAAACGATCTGAGCTCATCGCAAAATGCAGACATGGAAACAAAGTTTTACTACGTTACTTAAAAGATAGATAGATAATGTTTGTCCAAATTACTGTGATGAAGAATAAGTACATATCAATTTACTCGATCTAATGTTTCCAACTTGGTTATCGTTATCACAACGCTTCAGTCGGTGTCGCTTCTGGCATTCTTCAGGAGTCTGTCGTAGTAGGTAATCTCCTGGAGGAATTTCAAATTTGATCCTATCTTCATTCCACGAGCGGAGACTGCTTATTCTCCTGTGTTATCAGTAGTTATTTTTCAAGATAATTCGTCACTGCGATAAGGGTTATCATTTCAACCGAATTTCGAATATGAGTTTTTGCTCTATCTGTTGGGGTCTCCCCGCGTGAGTTCGAATCTCATCCTCGTCGCCACTGTTGAGATGTTGAGTGTTTCCACGTGAGTATATGGTAATAACGAACAAACACAGTCGTAGGGAAAAATACTGGTTTATTCAGAGAGGTATTTACATCAGAGAGATTAGTAGTAGAACGAACGTAGGTTAGTAGTAACAATAAGTAATAGTAATAAAGTCCAACGGTATCTTCCGGTCGAGAAACGGAAGTGTAACTGATCACTACAGAAGTATCACTCTGCACTGCACTACACTGCTACACTCCTCCCAGTCTCTAGAACTACTGTTCTATTTATAATAATAGGATCAGTCTATTGTGGTTGTGAAGGTGTGTGCGCCCCAACACTATCCGACCCAGAGATTGAACTCACTATTACTAGATCACTAGATTCGTCTAACCATCGCGATTGTCTACAAAATAGATGGATACTGGGTGGGGCGGGGTCTGCATATGAGAGTGAATGTGATAGAAATGTAACAGGGAGCGAAAGGAAGTGAGGGAGAACGCCATGTTTTTTTAGAAAGACTGTCATTTTGTTTTTGATGCAATCTTTCAGGAATCGCTAAATCGAAAATAAGTCAGAAATGAGCGTAGGAAGATACACCGAGTCGACAGATTTCGTATTAACTCAGCAATAGCTTTATTAAAAACATCATCTTTAATAAAGTTAGCCACACGAGGGCAAAGAGAAAATCGAAGACAAAAAACATTGTTCTGTCGTTCGATGCTAAAACATGTAACGAGGGAAATTCTGAAAGATTTGTTTAAAAAATATTTTAACGATTGAAAACCAAAATGAGATTCACTGGAATCTGAGCAAATTGTGTAGGAGGTTTTTGATTGTGAAACTGCACTGGAAAATCGTCAGATACTGGATTTTTTTTATAATGGTTGGCTTTAGTTTTTAAATTGTCCCGTTTCTGTCTCAAAATTTCCGTTTTTTCCTTCTTTACTTCGCTGAATGGAGATGCATTTCATATCTCCCCGTTGTTGTGCGAACGCATATTACTTTTCTACTTAGTATATTTTATCTAAAAATTAATCTGATCTATATCACAAAAGAATTTCTGATTCTCTGTCCGTCAGACATCGTCTGCGTGTGTCTTTGCATGTGGCATGCAATGTATACTATAGGCCCGTCCCTGTGCTGCTGGTATCACGGCTATGACTAGCTCTGACCAGCTTGGAAAGGTATGACCAACTAAGACCAGCTTAGACCAGCGGCCCGAGTGAAAACACTCGGGTCCCCACGTTAAAAAGTGAACTTGTGTCACAACCTGACTCAGTGGGGGTTCAAGTAAATATCTATACTATAGGCCAGGAATTCTCAACCTTTTTTGCGTCATCACCCACTTTCACATGCACGAATTTTGCACCGCCCACCTAAAAAACAAAAACATACCAAAATTGCTTGTTAAAAGTTTGTTACTGGCTCATAAACTGACTTTATGATGTAGTAAATTGATACAAAAGGGAGGTAACAAATAATGCTGACTTATACGGAGACTGCTCCTGCTACTACCGTATTAACGAACAGACGAGAGAAAACTTGACCATTGAAAACTTTATACATAATTTTATGGTCAAGGTTAGTGTTGCAAGAGTTGACAAAAAATTAAACGATTTTTGTTCATAGTTATAAAATAAAAATGAATGTACACTACTAGCAAATGATAAAAATTCAGCGAATATTTTTTGTTCTTCTGGGTCTCCCTTATCTGAAAAAGATGTTAAAAAAAGAACTATTTGAATGTTAATGACCCTTCTCAAAAGTATAGAAGATACCAAAATATTCGATATTTGCGGGGTTATTTATTTCTTATCTAGGAATGTGACCAAGTTATTTCCATTTAGTCTCTTGCTTTTCTTATACAGGTTCTTTGCGTATCTCCTTTGAATATATTTTTTCGAGTACCATTAAATAGAGAAAGAGAGGGGGAGAGGGAGAAGGAGAGAGAGAGGGGGAGATAGAGAGAGAGAGAAGAGAGAGGGAGAGAAAGAAGAGAGAGAGAAGAGAGAGGGAGAGAGAAGAGAGAGAGAAGAGAGAGGGAGAGAAAGAAGAGAGAGAGAAGAGAGAGGGAGAGAAAGAAGAGAGAGGGAGAGAAGGAGAGAAAGAGAGAGAAGAGAGAGGGAGAGAGAGAAGAAAGAGGGAGAGAGAGAGGGAGAGAGAAGAGAGAGGGAGAGAGAAGAGAGGGAGAGAGAGAGGGGAGAGAAGAGAGAGAGAGAGAAAAGAGAGAGGGAGAGAAAGAATAGAGAGAAGAGAGAGGGAGAGAGAGAAAGAGAGAAGAGAGAGAATAAGATCTGGAAAAAACAACTAATACTTGTATTTATATTTAGTACTTATAATACATGTATTTCTACGGAGAAATATTAAAATTGAGAGAGAGAAAGAGAGAGAGAGAAAAAGAGTGAGGGGGGGGGGCCAATAATGAGCAACTTAAATCCCTTGGTGAAAGCAAAAAGAAAGGATTATCCACTTCTTATTAAAGATTAAATAATTTATCATTCAGTTTAAAATATCAAATAACAAAAACTTGACTTAGTCATGTGCTTGGTGTCTAGATTTTTAAAAATGAATATTTTTTTCATATACAGTGTAACCCGGATATAAGAGAGTTGTCGGGACCGGAGAAGTATCTTATATCCGGGATTCTCTTATATTCGGGTTTCTCTTATATCCGGGTTTGGTCTATTATATATACATTAACACAGGCTCTAATTTGGGACCAGAGACAGTCTCTCTTATATCCGGGTTTCTCTTATATCCGGGTATTTATATCCGGGTTACACTGTATATATATAAACACTTCATAAATTGATTTTCTGTTAACCTGGGTTGCACCTGGTTACCTTTCAGGGCGCATTAGTGTGCCCGGGACTCGCCGGTTGAGAAACACTGCCATAAAGGTTCAAGTAGTTTCAGCATCCTAGCCTAGTAGAATATAATTAAACCAAAATAAGGCATAAAATGTACTAAGTAATAAATCCAGAGGGTGGCCGCCAAACCTTTTGGCCTACTGTTTATATGCGTATGTCTGTGTGGTGTTTCAGCAACTTACTTTTTATGTACCATGTCCTTTCAGGACGTAGGCGATCATGGCTTTCCACCTCCCTCTATCCCTTGCAGCTCTCAACAAGTTCCTTCCCTATGCTTTCCCCCCCAGACCACGTTCTGTCATCCAGTTGCTTAAGCCCGCTAGGTATGTCATGCGTTGTTTTCTCTTGTCTCTCTTTCCCTCTATTCGACCCGTGAGTATCAGATTCTCCAGGCCCTCCTTCCTCATTATGTGTCCCAGAAACTTCAGTTGCCTTCTTTCTGATGTTAAGTATAAGCTTTCCCCTTGTTTGCAACCTCTCTAAGACCTCATCGTTGCTCACCCGCTCGGTCCATGATATCCTTAGCATCCTTCTATAGAACCACATCTCGAGTCTTTTCTTCATTTTTGAGGAAATCGTCCAACATTCGCTGCCGTAAAGAAAGACAGGTGTCATGTAATAGCTCAGTATTCTTTTCTTTGTTACCAAAGAAACCCTCCTGTCTAGCAATGCTCTGCCCAGCTTTTGGAATGTGTCCTTGATCATCCCAATACCTCTACGGATCTCAATGTCGCACTTACTGTCCTCTGTCAAGACTGAGTTTGAAATTTATTTTTTAAGCAATTCATCCCAAGCATGACGGGAGTGCCACTAGCACGCAAGGGGTTACAGAGGATTGAGAACAAGAGTATAGAGGCGTATTTGGGGAAAGGATACAGAGAAGGGCGGGGAACAAGGACGATTGACATTACATTTGAATATTTGAAGATTATAGTCATCGGGGAAGCAAGTAAGGGGAAGGGAGTTCCACAGACGGGAAGTGCGGCAGAAGAAGCTGTTTGAGTAGAAGAGACGGTTACAGTTAACCGTTTTGGCAATGAAAGTGTGAGACTGGTAGCTCGCTTAAATTCATGCAGCCCGGGAACCAGCGAAAGTAGCTCGTCGGAACAATTGCCGTAAAAATACTTGTAGAAGAGACAGAGGGAGGCCACGGTACGTCTGTGGGATAGCGATTGTAGACTAGATGCCAGCTCAGGACCTATCATCTTGCATATTCGTCTCTGGATTTTGTCGAGTACCCCGAGACGCACAGCGGGAGTACAAGATCATATGTGACAGCAATATTCCATGCAAGGACGGATGGTTGATTTATAGATTTGAAGGATGGACTCAGACGAGAAAAACTTAAAATGGAATAATATGTTCACCCTTAGTCAAGACAACCCATGCCCTAGACTGAGAAATAAATTCATAAAATTTCGGAAATCGGTAATAAGTTGAATTATCTATTCAAAATTTTATTTTCCGATTGTAGAAATATTAAGTCTGTCATTGAATTAAAATAGTCATGCGCACACTTAAACGTACATATGCAAATAATCTGAATGAAATTGAAATAGACATCTGTGTGACGAGGAAGAGTTTCCCTTCCTTTCTGGCAACAATCCCTGGATAACCGGAAAATATATGCGCAGTTGTTTTTTATGACTACTTCTGCATATAAACTGAATCTTAATCTGATCCCATACCTCAAGTTGTGCCCATACACACGATCCATAGCTAAGTTTGCTAGACGTTTCCCTGTATCCGCTCCAGTGGGTATTCAACTCCTCCTGCTATCCTATTCCCGAGTAGGTCGAAAATGGAGTACTGATGTGAAACGCCATTTGAGAGTTGCAGAAAAATATTATAGATTTAAGTACTCTCATTGAAAAATCAATTTTTGTACACTGAACGGCTCCAATAATTTGAAGTTTTGTATTCATATATATTAACCAATCAACGACGTCGTATGAGACGCGCGGTATTATTCTTTGAAACTGCAGACGATTACAATTTCTTTGAATAAAATTTTGGAGGCTCACTTCAGAATATGATCAACAATATTTTCCCTCCTTAAAATGGATATTTAAAAATTGGGGAAGTATTTATTAACCAATAAACTTGAGATCAATAAATCTAATTTTCGGGGCCGATATTTTGTTATATAGACCACAAATTTTAGTTCGCTAATTAGTCTTTCAGTGAAACTTTGACCAGGGTGTTCGTTCATTTGTTATACAAATGTCATATAAGAATAAAGTGTCGCTACTGGCACTTGGGTTGGAACACGGATAGCCAGAGAGCAAGCACAGTCGACCTCATCTTGAAATAATTAGCTCACGTGACGGGTAAAGGAAAAGTATATATATGGGAATTAGCGACGTCTGACTTAGGTTTGTTTGAAGGCGTTACTCTTGTTGTATCTGTGATTTATAAAGTCTCTCCTACAAACGGCCATTACAAAAACAAACAAAACTGAAATTCTCACACTTAATTAATTACTCGCATATTTCGCATATATAGTCGAGTAAATAATATTACAAAAATGCTTAGCAATATTGACACAAAGGAAAAACATGCAGGCTAAGTTTGTTTACATGCGTCAATAGAGACATGTAAACAATGGTTTCACCTGCGTTTTTCATTCGGTCGACAACTACAATTTATACACACAGAGAAAATAACATAAATCCGTGTCACATACATCCGCAAACATGTAGACACAATTTCTGTTTATCCTATACTAACGCAATTCAATCGGTTGTGCTGTAAAAAAGATACAAACTATTTTGTGTGAAGTTGTTGGCAAAGAATCTTTGTAATTTATTTCTTTCAATTTGAAAAAAAAATAATACTCAAATAAATAAAAAATATTGAAATTTGTAGGTCAATGTTTGAAGATTCTCTTAATTCTTCGTTTATACACACATGCTACCACATTTGGGCTGCAGCTGCCCAGTCTTCACTTTCTAGTCTTGATAGAGTCCTAAACCATCTACGTCTCCTTGTGGGCGATGAACTGACTTTCACGTTACAGCCTCTTTCCGACAGACGAAATGTGGCTAACCTGTCGCTACTCTATCGCTCTTTCAATGGATAATGTTAAAACGAGCTACGCGTCTTAATTCTCCTAGATCTAACCCTAAGACTCAGCGAAACGCGTAAATTGAGGCAAACCATCCATATGGTCCAGTGCTCCTGCTATATACCCAGAGATCCTTGATAAAATCCAAAGTAGAATCAGCAATATTATTAGTCCTGACTTGGCGTCTCGGTTTCAATAACTTTCTCACTGTTGTAAAGTTGTCTGCCTGTGACTTTTCTGCAAATACGTTCATGGCAATTGTTCGGATGGTACCTAGACTTTATGGATTTAAGCACAGTACTAGATTGGCAGCTAGGTCTCAGCAATTTACAGTTGAGTTGGTTAGATGTAACCGTAAGTTTTATATTAACAGTTTCTTTTCTCGCACTTATCGCTTGTGGGACTCTCTTCCGATCCCGTGATTCCCAGTTAGCTTTGATCTTGAAAAAAATTAAATGCAATGTCAATCGCTATCTAATGCTCTCCTGATTACTCTTCTATTGTTCTCGCTCCTTAGTAATATTTCTGTTTTCTAATTCTTCCACACCCAGTAACACCTTGCGTCTTAGGGGCTTTACTGCCTTGCTTGGGTTGAACTCGATTAAAAAATATAGGATTGACCGCTATTTTCTTACATATATCCGTATAAACTGCACCTGCCTTGAGTAACCCGACTGCTTGGGTGGCTTTTGGGAACTTGTGTAGGGTGAACATTAGTAAAAATTAAAAACAAAAATTAGAAAAATAAACATTGAGATTTGAAATTTGCCGTCAGGTGCCGGAAACGGAAATATTCAAATCGAACGTTAAAAAACTGTAGACAACGAATTATGCATCTATTTATTTATTACCGAATAATTCCCGAATAAAGTCTTAATATCAAGTTTTAAAAAAATGCATATTGAAGGCAAGAGGGCCAAGGGACAACATCGTATAATCTACGTAATGAACTTTTGTAAATGGATGACAAATCAGGGTTGAGGAGAAATAGCGGAAAGACAAATTCTACTGAGTGTTAGAAAGAGGGGGGAATTGTTCAGAGTCATTATACGTCATGTCTTCAAGGGACAGGGTACATAGAAGAAGAAGAAGAAGAAGAAGAAGAAGAAGAAGAAGAAGAAGAAGAAGAAGAAGAAGAAGAAGAAATTGTGGAGAGCCCTGATCCCCGCCGATCTAAAGCGGCAAGACACATAGAAGAAAATGAAGAAGAAGCACAAAAGAAAAAGAAGAACCTCGTGTAAACGATTAACAGAACATGATTTTTAGAATAGATAGCAAAAAGACAAACTTTGCTAAAATCTATAAAGGAAAGGAAATTGTGAGAGCCATAATCACCTAAGTTTTACAGGTGCGTGACACATAAAAGCAGAAGATATACTTTTTTTTACTCATTCTTAATGCAAACAAACAAACTATTGAAAACACTTTTTCAAACAAAAATACCGTAGATGTAAGAAAAAAAAAAGAAATCCTTTTTTGGTTATTAAACAAAAATCCTGCTTCCAAAAGAAAAAAAAAAGTATTTTTTCTGAGAAAAGAGAAAGCGAGAGAAGAATTGCCGTTTATTGAATTTTCCAAATGACGTTTAGATGGCTATCTATTCTTATCGAGGCGGAAATAAATGATTCGATTCGTCATGACAAGCCCCTCATCTTTGGCTGTGGTTTAATTGATAAAACAATCAGTGATGCAACAGCTTTGAATTTGCACTGTGAATCAAGTGCAAGATTCAATGTTGTTCGATCGATTCGAAATTATTGATATTTTTTTTTTCTTTCACGACGCCCAAGTGAAACGCAAATCGGCAAGGAAACATTTCTACTGGTTTACCAATTCCATCAAAGCAAGACGTTTTGAAAGTACTAACCTCTAGTCTTGTTCTTTCAGGCATTCGGAAGCGATTTACCAAGTTTCGATTATTTTGCTATTAAACCTCCCCTGGGGATCGAACTTACTAATCTTGCAGCGAGAATTCTATGGGGTGAGCAGGGCTGTCATTTCAATTTCGGTTACTGAATTCTACTGACACTACAGTTTTGCATATTTGTCTCTTATGCTGGATTTCTAAAAACACACACACACACACACACACACATATATATATATATATATATATATATATATATATATATATATATATATATATATATATATATATATACGCACAAGTATAGGATTGGTGTATACGGAATAAATTCCAATAACCAACAAATATTATTCTTAAAAGAGTGCTCAATACAGAGTAGAGAAAATATAATTATTTATTCGAAAATTATAACATAAACATCTTATAAAATCACTACAAAAATAGCCATTTTGTTTCAACACTTCTGGTAAGACACCAGAAGTGTTGAAACAAAATGGCTATTTTTGTAGTGATTTTATAACATGTTTATGTTATATTTTTCGAATAAATAATTATATATATATATATATATATATATATATATATATATATATATATATATATATGTATATATATATATATATATATATATATATATATGTGTGTGTGTGTGTGTGTGTGTGTGCGTGTTGTGCATTATCATAACAGAGAGAACATATTTTTCTTTAATGGAAAGAGAGAGAGAGAGATGCAGATAGAGAGAGTGAGTATATATAGGAATCAACTCTTCATAGTATCGGTCAGTTTCATGTGTCCATGCAATCTATCTATCTATCTATCTATTTATCTCAGTCTGTTTATATCTATCTATCCATTTGACCTGATGTGCTGTACCATTCAGCTACAGAGAAGCGTCTGGTTGGTGAAGTTCGAATTACTGTTTGTAAACTGCTGTCGCCTTGTTAGGGCCAGAAATAAAGACATAAAGGGAGGAATTGAGTTAAACAAATATATTAACAGAATAGAAGCACATACAAACGAGAGTGTTACAGCAAGAATGTTTGGTCCGACTGTCAGAGCTGACTGCTGGAAACTCCCCTCTCCAGAAGGCAGTACCTGCTCCTGTTTATAGCTGGGGAAGTCCATGCGTGCGTGGGTAAATTACCATAAAATAAACACACAATCTTCGACGATTTTTCTCGGCCGATCGATCAAATCTGTCCCCGATGCGTATCTTAACGTAAGCAATAACAAATGACGGTTTCAGTATAAGAATACAGGTTCGGTTTCCGCGCGAGAACGCATAACTTCTACGAAGTTACTCGAACATTCAGGTCGGTAAATGTAATTAATATTGTTTAATAAAAAAAATATGGCATTTACTTAAATACATTTTATCTATTAAAATAACATATAAATAGAAAATATATGAAGTAAGAGTCTGACTTAACCCCATTTCATCATATGTTGTCATTGTTTATTTTAAGATACGTTTCGTGGGCTGAAATGAACGACTGAGAGAAATCGTCGAAGATTGTGTGTTTATAAACAGCAATTCAGACTTTGCGAACCAGATTCTTCTTTGTAGCTGAATTGTATAGCACATCAAATGACGGGTTTCCGTATAGGAATACAGGTTCAATTCCAGTCGGAGAACGCATATTTTCTCCGAAATTTCTCGAACATTCAAAGCTGGTAAATATGATTAATATTGTTTAATTGAAAAACAGAGTATTTATTTGAATAAATGTATCTATAAAAACAACGTATAAACAGAATATATATATATATATATATATATATATATATATATATATATATAAAGAAATATAGTCTTAAAGTGTGCTATATTTATGGGATAAAGTGCTCAATATCAGAGATAGAGCGTGTGTAAATATAAAAGTGGACATGGAAGTCAGCACTTAGAGGCGACAGTCTGTTTCATGCTAGTGCAATCGTACGATTGCACTAGCATGAAACAGACTGTCGCCTCTAAGTGCTGACTTCCATGTCCACTTTTATATATATATATATATATATATATATATATATATATATATATATATATATATATATATATATAAATATATATATATATATATATATATATATATATATGTAACAAATCCGTTGATATATAATGCAAGTGGATCTTAGCAATGTAAAATATTAATACTGACCCAGAAAAAGAGCTCGATGTATTTATTAATACAAAGCAATATAATTAATAAACAATAAAATCCAAAATTACATCAGATGTGGAATAGCCTATTTAGAAATAGGCTATTTTCCATATCAGGTGATTTTGGATTTTTTTGCTTATATATATATATATATATATATAGTAGTGGATAGCGGCTCTGATTGAGGAATCGGAGAGCCGAATTCGAATTCAAGTGGAATCCGTTACATTCAGTTACGTGATAATACCCTTGTTAAAGGTATTAATCCTCTTCTTCTCCCTCCAGCTATGGGTAAATAGCAGGATAGACTGGGTTCTATAGCCTTGGATGGCAACTGATCTAGGAGAAGGACAACTTTGAATTCAAATCCTGCGGAGAGTTGTTTGGGGACCTTGTGGCGCGTAGTGCACCAGGTCTCTGTATTCGGCTCTTCAAAAAGTGTGGTTGGTTCTGCACAAAGCCTTCACCACTATAATCAAATCATATGTGCTGGTGTCTGGGCTGTCAGTTCCTAGGAACTGAGCTGCTTGATCTTCATACGTCTAATACGACAAGAGAGTCCACCATATATATATATATATATATATATATATATATATATATATATATATATATATATATATATATATATATCAAGTATGTGGTGTAATTCAATTTACATTACATGAATCATTCATACAAAAAGCAGATAGTGATATATCATTAAATTCACTATCTGCTTTTTGTATGAATGATTCATGTAATTTATATATATATATATATATATATATATATATATATATATATATATATATATATATATATATAACGAGAACAATATTTGGGTAAAATGCATGACAAAGTAGAAAAAGTTTACTTGTGACGCATTTCCTCCTTTAGGACTTCATGGGAATGGCACCGATATTGCAATATATATATATATATATATATATATATATATATATATATATATATATATATATATATATATATTTGTGTATTTAGGCAGCAGTCCTTCTTTCATGTACATTTCATTGAATACAAGGGACAAGGAACTTTGATTTAGTTTTTTATGCAATTTCCCATGTGATCTAATAATTTTTTCTTTTCAGATGATAAATTATACCAAAACTGTCCGAATGATCTTTTTCCGAGGGCTTTCGGCTATACAATTAGCCATTTTCATGGTTGAAATCATTTAACTCTTAAATAAGAAGCGGTTTGTTGCATGTGTGTATTCATATAGTGTTTTCATTTTTCAAAACGCGGTCAAGATATTGTGTCCATGTTCATAGTTTATATTATTGAGCTTTGTTTTTTTTTTGTTTTTATTAATAAGGCTTCCATTATTTTTAAAAAATGGCTAAAATATAGTTTTTATATAATTTATCATCTGAAAAGAAAAAAATTATTGGATCATTTGAGAAATTGTATAAAAAGCTAAATCAAAGAATCTTGTCTGTCGTATTCAATGAAATGTGCATCTTCCAATTCTACGCTAGATTCTTCCGGGGTGCCCTTGCCCGATTTCCCTCCCAGAACTGAGGCCATCCTGGACGGATTGCACATAACCCCGTCGTCGGTATTGGGCATTATTTCTAACTTAGATCACCACAAGGCTACTGGTGGTGACGGAATACCAGCCATTGTCCTAAAGAAATGCGCACCTGAACTGGCGCCTGCCCTCTCTAAATTGTACAATCGCTGCATCAAGGAGTCCTGTTTTCCTGACTGCTGGAAGTCCTCAACCATTGTCCCTGTCTTTAAGAACTCTGGTGACCCCTCCGACCCTTCCAATTACCGTCCTATCAGTCTCCTACCCCTCTTCGGCAAAGTCTTCAAGGCCCTTATCAACGCCGAAGTGATTAATCACCTGATATCCCACGATCTGCTCTCAGAGAAGCAGTATGGTTTCCGCTTTGCCCGATCTACTGCCGATGTGCTTACGGCCATCACTGAATTTGTCTACCAAGCTGTCCATAACAACAGTGAAGCTCGTGACGTGGCCCTTGACATCTCCAAAGCATTCGATAGAGTCTGGCATGCCGGCCTTCTCCGCAAGCTCCAGGGTTATGGTATCACAGGTCGATTGTTTGACCTAATACAATCATTCCTGTCAAACCGGGATTTGAAGGTTGTTCTTAGTGGATTCATCTCCAGATCTTATCCCGCTAACGCAAGTGTTCCTCAAGGCTCCATCCTAGGCCCTACTCTGTTCCTCATATTTATAAACGACCTTCCTGACTCCATAGACTCCCAAGTCGGCATCTACGCTGACGACACCACTATTTACTCCTGCCTCAAACACAAATCTAGTGAGGCGGACAAAGCTAACCTGACAGCTCAAATTGAAAAGGACCTCCAATCGGTTGTGATTTGGGGTGAGAAATAGATGGTTAACTTTAACGCCCCTAAAACAAAACTGCTCTCTATCAACCACCACAAGGATCCATCTCTGCATCCCATTAGAATGTCTGATGACCAACTTCTCGAGAGCTCCTCCCTGCGGCTGCTCGGTCTCACGCTGTCCGCTGATCTGAGATGGAACAAATACATCGAGTCAGTGGCATCAGCCACCGCTAAGAAAGTTGGTTCTCTGTGCCGAGCCATGAAATTTTTCTCCCCGGAATCGATCTTTCAAGTCTATAAATCGACCATTCGCCCTTGCATGGAGTATTGCTGCCATATATGGTCTGGGGCCCCTGCTGTTTGCCTCGGGGTTCTTGATAAGATCCAGAGACGGATAGGCAACGTGATTGGCCCTGATCTGTCATCTCGTCTGCAGTCGCTCTCTCACAGACGCGATGTTGCCTCGCTCTGCCTTTTTTACAAGTACTTCCACGGTAATTGCTCTGAGGAGTTGCGTTCGCTTGTCTCCAGGCCTCGTGAATTTAAACGCCCTACCAGGCTGGCATCCCGCTCCCACCCCTACACCGTGGAAACTGTTAGATGTAGACGTCTCTTCTACTCCAATAGATTCATGTCTCGCACATCTCGCCTATGGAACTCCCTTCCCTATTACTGTTTCCCTGACAAATACAATCTCCAACGGTTTAAGTGAAGCGTCAATCGACATCTCCAGTTGCCTTGATCTATCCACTTCCCTTCTCCACATCCTTTCATTTTTCATTCCTATCTGCTCTCGCTCCGGATCTTTTGTGGCCCCCTTGCCTTAATCGACCCACTGTCTTTCTCTTTCTCCACATCCCCTCCCTTGCCACTCCTATCTGCTCTTCCTCCAACCCTTCTTTAACCCCTTGCGTGATAGTGGCCCCCGGCCTTGCTTGGGGTGATATGATCAAAAAAAAAAAATATATATTGATGCATTCATTAAATAATATAGACAAGTGTTGTCTATTTATTTTATGTAAATTCTTTTCATATCATCTGACAAGCTTAATAACATTATCATTAAACGAAGAAAGAAAATCACAATATTGATACATATTTTTTAATCCTATCTAAGCTTTCGGCTTACATAAGCCATTATCAAAGATGACAATTACATTACAATATATTAAGCAATAGACGGACAAAACAGTGATGATAGTCTGTTTCTGTTTACATGGCAGATTTCCAAGCAACGACAAACTCGTGCATATAAGACTCTGGAAGCGAAAATCGCATCGCAGTTCATGACGTCACACATGACCACGCGAGAGTGAATTCGAGAAGTATTAAGTATGGGAAGCCGTTGGTATAAACGAATGGATTCTGTTATCAATTATAAGCATTTAAGAATATTTGTGGAGATTTCATAGTTTATTTTGTTCAGGTTAGGTTTCAACTGTTTTATGTATATAGCTTCAAGAATTTTTAGTTTTTTGTTTATTGTTTTCATGTTTAAGTATAGTAGTGTTTTCAACGAGGATTTTCCGGAATTCTGTATGCGGCCAGGCATGTTGTTTTAATTGTCTAAAAATGTAGTGTTAAGCGTCGTGAAAGCGAGTTTGTGGTGTGACCAACATAAATATTATTTAATTCGTTGGAGATACAATCTCCCAAAGGGCACTTGAATTTGTAAACTATGTTGGTTTTTTGCAAATCGCTAACCGGGGGA
>OZ038508.1:59108510-59148510 GCA_964036315.1 Acanthosepion esculentum | reverse complement strand
GGAAGCAGGAACGGGATACTTATTCTGTTTCTGTTGTGGCCTGTTTAGGGGCCAGAAAGAAAGACACGGAAGATGAAGGTAGGTTGAACAAGTGTATTGAAATAACAGATATATACAAAGCAATACTAATAATAGTAATAAGCAGATAGAGGTGTATATATATATATAATATACATATATACAAAGCAATAATATATATAATTTGTATAATATCTCTATCTATAAATGGCAGGATGTGTGTGTGTGTGTAACGAATGCACGCCCGCAATTTTTGACGGATTTGCACCAAAATTTACATGCACATGCTCCAAGTTAGCGGGAGGGCAAGACCGACTTCGCATTTCCCAACTCCCATCGATAGTGGAAATAATCGATTTTTTCATGCTTCTACGCAGTTTTCATGTAGTTTGCGGCCATTTTCTACTGAGCAGAGTGAAAGCCTATAGCTGGCTGCCACGAATAGACAGGAAGATTCTATTGGCCAGCGTGAGAGCGAACAGCTGACTGACACGAATGTTAATTAGCATGCAAAAAAAATCGATAGCTGCATTCCTCACAAGTGGGAAAAATTTAAATCTGCATGGCACTTTACTCCAATTGGCTCATTCGCTTGCTTAAACTCAACGTTGATTCTGATTCCGCAGAACTGGGTTAGGTGTGAAAAAATATTTGTTGTTAACATACTTTTTTCATTCGTTTTTTCCAGTTACGAGTCCTTTTTTCAAGCAGATCGTTTTGTGTTCATTTTGTTTAGTTCTTTTTTCGTAACAGATTTAATGTTTAGTATAGAGCTTAGAAAAAATTCGCAGTGTGAGATAGGCAAGAAGTAAGGCATGTAGCAACATCAGCACGGCAAAGGACACTCCTTTGAAGGCAAGGAAGGGCAAAAATATTTTAAGTCAAGTGATAGCGATTGCTGTATGAGTCGTACGATTTTTGAATCAAGCACGGGCAACGCCGTGCCATGCTGCTAGTACATATATACAAAGCAATAATAATATAATATACATATATACAGAATATACATATATATATATATATATATATATATATATATATATATATATATATATATATATATATATATATATTATATACATATATACAAAACAATAATAATAATAGTAATAAGCAGATAGAGGTGTACGTCCGAAAGGTAGGTTAACACTGCGTCTCCGCTCCCCAACCGACTCTTCAACGACTCTTGCAGTTAGTATTTATAAGAGGAGGAAGAGTTCATTCTACTGTAGAAGGGTTTACCACAACAGTAAATATAGTTTTACTTGGTAGCAATATCACCTAACCGGTATAAATTAATACAGACATTTAACAGATTTAAATCTTTATAAAAAACCTCTCCTGTCGTTCTGTTCATTTAACGGAGGTCACATAATTTTATATATAGATCATTAGTTTTTGTCAATATCACACATGCAAAGCGTTGGTAATCCAGTGACTTGATCCAAACTGTTTTGAGTTCGATACCTAACTACAAAAGAGGTGAAGAAAAACTTGTTGATTTAAAGGAGAAATAACTGATACCGAGAAATCTGGAAGAGGCACGGCACGTGGAACTAGAACACTGTACCGCTGTGAACGAAAATAAGTGTTCGGTTCAAAATCCCAATCCATTGAAGAAGGACGGAGAATACAACCGCCGAAAAGTTATAAACCGCCGAAAAATTACCCTGGACGCGGATGTAGTTTATCGTCTTACCCAGGACATGGATTTAGTTTATCGCCTTACCCAGGACGCGGATTTAGTTTATCGTCTTAACAAGGACGCGGATGTAGTTTATCGTCTTACCCAGGACGCGGATAGAGTTTATCGTCTTACCCAGGACGCGGATATAGTTTATCGTCTTACCCAGGACGCGGATGTAGTTTATCGCCTTATCCATTACGCTGATGAATATAGTTTATCGTCTTACCTCAGGACATGAATGTAGTTTATCGTCTTACCGAGAACGCGGATGTAGTTTATCGTCTTACCCAGGACGCGGAAATAGTTTTTCATATTACCCAGGACGGGGACGTAGTTCATCGTCTTACCCAGGACGCGGATATAGTTTATCGTCTTAACAAGGACGCGGATGTAGTTTATCGTCTTAACAAGGACGCGGATGTAGTTTATCGTCTTATTCAGGACGCGGATATAGTTTATTGTCATACCCAGAACGCGGATGTAGTTTATCGCTTACCCAGGACGCGGATATAGTTTATCGTCTTACCCAGAACGCGGATGTACTTTATCGTCTTACCCAGGACGCGGATGTTGTTTATCGTCTTACTCAGGACGCGGATGTAGTTTATCGTCTTACCCAGGACGCGGATATAGTTTATCGTCTTACCCAGGACTTGGAAATAGTTTTTCGTCTTTCCCAGAACGCGGATGTAGTTTATAGTCTTACCCAGGAAGGCGGATGTAGTTTATCGTCTTACCCTGGGCGCGAATATAGTTTATCCTCTTACCCATGACGCGGATGTAGTTTATCGTCTTACCCAGGACGCGGAAATAGTTTATCGTCTTACCAAGAACGCGGGTGTAGTTTATCGTTTACCCAGGACGCTGACGTAGTTTATCGTCTTACCCAGGACGCGGATATAGTTTATCGTCTTACCGTGGACGCGGATATAGTTTATCGTCTTACCCAGAATGCGGATGTAGTTTATCGTCTTACCCAGGACGCGGATATAGTTTATCGTCTTACCCAGGACGCGAATGTTGTTTATCGTTTTACCCAGGACGCAGAAATAATTTTTCGTCTTACCCAGAACGCGGATGTAGTTTATAGTCTTACCCAGGACGCGGATGTAGTTTATCATCTTACACAGGGCGCAAATATAATTTATTGTCTTACCCAGGACGCGGATGTAGTTTATCGTCTTACCCAGAACGCGGATGTAGTTTATCGTCTTACCCAGAACGCGTATGTAGTTTATCGTCTTACTCTGGACGCGGATGTAGTTTATCGTCTTACTCTGGACGCGGATATAGTTTATCGTCTTACCCAGAACGCGGATGTAGTTTATCGTCTTACCCAGGACGCGGAAACAGTTTTTCGTCTCATCCAGAATGCGGATGTAGTTTATAGTCTTACCCAGGATGCTGATGTAGTTTATTGACTTACCCAGGACGCGAATATAGTTTATCGTCTTACCCAGGACACGGATGTAGTTTATCGTCTTACCCAGAACGCGGATGTAGTTTATCGTCTTATTCTGGACGCGGATATAATTTATCGTCTTACCCAGTACGCGGATGTAGTTTATCGTCTTACTCTGGATGCGGATATAGTTTATCGTCTTACTCTGGATGCGGATAATAGTTTATCGTCTTACCCAGGACGCGGATATAGTTTATCGTCTTACCCAGAACGCGGATGTAGTTTAACGTCATATACATGACTCTCGCTAAGAAGTCTCGCAGTTAGTATTTACGGGAGGTGGAATAGTTCATTCTACTGTAGGAGGGTGTATCACAAAGATTATTAGCTCAAATGAATCTGGAAGAACCACAATTCATTGGTTATCAACATCATGTTCTTAAGCGACTGCTTAATGTAGTATCGGCTGACGAACTTAGAGGGAACAACACGTCGCTCGTTATCTTGAATACCCCTTAATACGTGAAATAGTAAATTAACTCTGAACAGCTCAAGGAGAATTTCAAAAATGACACGGAGCAAAAAAAGAAAAGAAAAAAGGAATGACAAAGAGTATTTGAATATAAAATAAGCCTTAAAATTAAACAACTCATTCATTGCATTTATAGATTTTATAATTTTTTTATGTCTAGACAAATTCACTTACTGCCTTCTTTTTTAAAAAAAAAAAAAAATCAAATTGCTTTTCAGATGTCGCAGATTCACTGGCGAAAAATGTTAAATTGAAAAAAAAAAACAAATTCTAAAGTATATATATGTACTATTTCAAGGCAATTCGACGTGGTGTAATGGTTAGCAAGCTTCTACTGAGAAGTGAGTTCGATTCTCACTGAGTGCGGGTTAGTAGAAAGTATATGTACAAGTCTCTGTAAGTGAAGCCCTAATTCTCTCTCTCTCTCTCTCTCTCTCTCTCTCTCTGTGGACTCTACGTATCTCAACCTTATTTCAACGTATCTCCACGTATCTCCAACTCTGTCAGTATAAGTATACTTTAGACGAGTCCATCTTGTGTAAAACAGTATTTAATCACCTATTCTACATGGATGTCACACTCTTTGCCGAAGACGAAAATGAGTTAAAGGGTCTCGAAAATAAGTGACAACATAGGTATGGATTTTGGATTAGATAAATGTGAAAAAGTAACATTCAAGGAAGGAAGAATTACAAAAACACACTCAATAGATCTAGATTTTGTCACAAAGATTAGGGAACTGGAACAAGAAGAAGCCTATCGGTACCTAGGAATCAGCGATACAGATGCATAGGCAAATGGAGGAGAAAGAGCGCCTGGTGTCAAATACGGAGTTAAATTCATAAATCAGAATATCAGCCATAAACACTTTGGATATACCTGTGGTGCAATACAGTTTCAACATACTTAATTGGACCATAGCTGATATTATGCGAATGGATGCCGGATGTAAGAAACTTTCTTACTTGCCATCACATGCAACATCCCAAGGTTGATGTTCGTTTATACGTATGCAGATTCGGGGGTGGCAGAGGTTTAGTTCAACTAGAACTGTCTTACAAAGCTACAACAATCGGTCTCCAAAGATACCTTAAAATTACAGAAGACTGGATGATGATCCGCGTCAAAGAACACGAAAGAAGTCAGAAGCTGTATAATAAAGTAAGCCAACGAATTCAAAAGGAAATTTCAAGTTGGGTAAAGAAATGCAAGAAAAGCAAACACACCTACTGCAGCGGCAAAGAGCCTAAAAAGGGAAACAAAAGCAATGTAGAAACAATGACAAGATAAGTCTCTTCGTGGTCAATATTCAGCCAATACCAAACAAGCTGATGTAGATAAGCCCCATACTCATCAGTGGCTACATAGTGAAGGGTTAAAAGCTGAAACCGAAGTTTTATTCTTGGTGTACAGGATCAATGCTTGCTAACTAGAAATTACCAAGCACACATACTGAAAAATTGTATTAATCCAAAATGCAGATTATGTGATAAATATCCAGAAACAAGCGACCATCTTGTATCAGGTTGCACAGTATTGGCACCCACTGAATATAAAACCCGGTAGGACATAGTGGGCCAATATCTGCACTGGAATATCTGCAATATTAACGGAAAGGAAACTACAAGAAATTGGAATGAACACCACTCGGACCCGGTTTCAGAGATAGGACCTAATAATTTAAAGGAATTTACAATACACACAGACAGAACAATTAAAGCTAATCGCCCAGACATCGTGATCAGAGACCACAAAATCAAAATGTGTATTCTTATTGGCATGGCAGTCCCTGCAGACTGTAATGTATCTTTGAAGATCTTAAAAAAACAAAAAAACAAAAACAAAAAAAAAAACTATCAAAATACAAGCATCTTGAAGTGGAAATCTAAAAATTGTGGTACGTGTTGGCGTCAGTAATTGCAGTTGTAGTTGGAGCACTCGGTTTGAGTGGAAAAGTTTCCGATAGACTCACCGAAGGGATTCCTGGAAACTCGCGTCTTAAAGAAATGCAAAATAATGCACTCACAAACACAGTTCACACTTGACGAAGGGATTTATCTATGTAGAATATGTAATCTTAAGGGTTTTTTTTTAACGAAAATGCTCAGCGGAAAATATCATGATGCTATTTCTGACTTTAAGTCTGTGTTTGGGAGGGAGTATGGCACAGAAATCAATGGAAATAAAACAATAATGATGATATAATAATAAACTGAAATAAAACACTAATGATGATATAATGATAAACTGAAATAAAACACTAATGATGATATAATAATAAACTGAAATAAAACACTAATGATGATATAATAATAAACTGAAATAAAGCACTAATGATGATATAATAATAAACTGAAATAAAACACTAATGATGATATAACAATAAACTGAAATAAAAGACTAATGATGATATAAAAATAAACTGAAAATAACACGAATGATGATATAATAATAAACTGAAATAAAACACTAATGATGATATAATAATAAACTGAAATAAAACACTAATGATGATATAATAATAAACTGAAATAAAACACTAATGATGATATAACAATAAACTGAAATAAAACACTAATGATGATATAACAATAAACAGAAATAAAACACTAATGATGATATAATAATAAACTGAAAAAAACACTAATGATGATATAACAATAAACTGAAATGAAATACTAATGATGATATAACAATAAACTGAAATAAAACACTAATGATGATATAATAATAAACTGAAATAAAGCACGAATGGTGATATAATAATAAACTGTAAAACAGCTTTTTACCCCATTGCTTAAGAAGTTATTATTTACTCCCAATGAGACGAGATGTGACACATAGTCGTGTTTAACGTGGGGAAACCGAGCGCGTACATTTGGGCCAAGGGCAATAATTGTTTAAATAGTCTGCATTGTTTTGATCTGAAAATACTGTAGGAATTGTGTTGTTTGTTTGTGCTGGTATGAGTTGATGGAGAACACGCATAATACAAGATCTTTGGTTGAAAGTACGGAAGAAAAGATAATAATAATAATAATAATAATAATAATAATAATAATAATAATAATAATAATAAAAATCGTTTGAAGTTGTTTTAACTACGCCTGAAAAAACAATTTATTTTTAGCGTGAATTCGAATTGATCAGTCAGAGATAAAAATGAATTGGAAAGTTGTACATTTTCTTTTTGATGGAGAATTTTGTAAATATTATTTTTTTTTATAAAAGTGATAAACTGATTGCATTTACATATTCATGACTTTAAAAAAATGCCTCCCTTTCGTAAATTTTGAATGAAGTGATATTATAAGTAATAACCGTTCTTGAACTGAATTATCGAAACAAAAAAACAAACAAAAACAAAAAAAAAGTGACGCATTTTTCGTGGTTAAACTTACAGCAGAAAAAAACTTTTTTTTCTGCAAGTAGACATTAAATTCAAATGTTTCTGGAAAGCTAATAAAATCTTTTTTTCTGCTTTCTTCATTGAAGTTATTCGTCTTTGTACAGCCAACGCAAACATCTGCCAAGCTTTCAGCCATATCACGTTGAAACACCGGTTCAATCACTGAAGTTAAGCAAAGTCTATCCTGGTCAGTACCTAGATGGGTGACCACTTGGGGATACTAGTTGTTGTAAGCTTGGATGCGCTGGTGGTGCAATTGCTTGGAATTGGAAATCAGAGAGCCGAGTTCCAATTCCCGTCGGGTTCGTTATATTCACTGACGCCAAAATACCCTGGGGAAACGTAAAAATTCATTTCTTCTACACCCAACAATGGGTTAAGTAGAAAGACTTGCGTCGCTAAACCATACCCGCCACCAAAAAAAAATATTCTTACAATCTAAAAGATGTTGTTGGGATTGAAATAACGTTCAAATGTGTGTAAAAAAAACGAATTAATCAAACGAAAAATCCGCATGGTTAGTGGGTGACGGGGAAAATATATTTTTTAAATTCTACTTCTTCGCCTAATACAATGCTCAAGAGTAACTCAAGGTAGGGTTTTACTGTATGGGGTTATTGTATGAAAGTAAAAGTGCAATTTATGACGTCCTGGGTATGACGATAAACTACATCTGGCAGCAAGGCCTCTGATTGTGAGGTTTTGAGGAGCGGGGAACCACCTCTTAATTGCTGTTGTTCCCATGTCCACCCTGATCCGGTTGGTAGCACCAGTTAGGGTCCCAACTATGGACAAATAGTAAACCTCCAAACTGCGGTCAAAACATCATGAAAGTATAAGAATACATTTTTTATAGTAAAAATACTAACCACACATTTTCATAGTAAAAACGTTACCCGAAATACATTTGGGTGAAATAAATAAAATTAAAAAAAAAATATTAACAGCAATACATTTTTCTAAAAGAAATTAAAAATGCTCCAAAAAAATTAAATGACCCATAAGGAGTTGATATGCCGTTAAACAAACAAACAAAGCAATTTATGAGGAAAAGGAATGTTTAGCTCTAGAATCGGAGAATTTAAAATTGTTGTGGTAAGGGAAGCATCCTAGCGGGAGTTTGTTCCGCAAAGTAGCAGTTCTTGGGAAGAAGCTGTCTGAATGGAACTTCTTTTGTACTAATGGAATACGACGGAAATGGGGAGGATGTGTCCCAGTGTACCTGTGGTTGGACGATTTGAACTGGTGGAACTATTGAATGTTGAAATGGCCATAGAGTAGCTTCTCGTCTGATTAAAAGAAAAAAGAACTTGTAGTTCCAACGAATGATTTATTTTTATGGAAGTATTTTGACTAGGAGTTGCAAGTCTTGGTTACTCTTTAATTTGGATAAAAACAATAAAATAAGGCGTAAAAAAATTAAAAAAATTAAATTTTATTTTCTCCATATCATATTTTTCTTTGGAGTAAAGATGTCCAGACAGATTGGATCTTTGTACTGTTTTATTCAAATTAAGGAGTGACCAAGACTGGCAACTGCTAGCCTAAATATTTCCATAAAAAGAAATAAATCATTCGTTTTTTCCTTTTTTTAATTATGCAACTACCAACGGAGACAATCATCCTAACTTTGAAGGAGTCATCTCTCTCGTCCAGTTTCTATTTTTCAAACGAGTTGACTTTTGCATTGAAATTTTTTTCCTGTATTAAACTGTCTCTATCTTTGGTTTGCAACCAATCTAAGAGAAGGAAAACTGCTTAGTCATTGGTCAATCCGTATCTATCCCTCTTTTCCTAATAATCTTCACTTCCTCACCACCATCTCTTTACACATATAACACATTATTCATCATGACCATTTTAACAGTGATACTCTACCTTGAGTGGCTCTATGGGCTTGTATTGGATGAACATTGATATAAAAAAAATCTGAATTTCAAATTCCATCCTTTAAGAAATGCATACTTGCAACAAAAACCACCACAGCAACACAGGTGTAGTGAGTCTGTGGTCCTATACTTCGCATTGAGCAAGAAGGAGTCATAATTAAAAGAAAGAAAAAACTTGTAGTTCCAACGAATGATTTATATTTATGGAAATATTTCGACTAGGAGTTGCCAGTCTTGGTCACGCCTTAAATTGAGTAAAAACAGCGCCAAGAAGCACGAAACGCTTAAGAATTCAAATCAAAGAAAACAAACCGAGTTGATGACGTTTACAACGTAAGAGCAAGTTGAGGTGGAAAAAAAGGCAATTTTTTTTTTTTACTCCTGTGGCAGTGGAGACTTCAGGGGTTATTGGCCCTCGTTCGATGGCGTTCCTTCGGAGGATTGGCGCGATTGCGTCTCGATTGAGGAACGAGCCTCGCGAAACGGAGTGGCTCTTGCAGCGTGTCTCACTGTCAACGGTTCGAGGTAAGGCTTTCTCCATCATAGCGGCTGGCAGAGGATAGAAAAATTGTTTATAGTTACGTTGTTCTGGAATTGTCATCATTGGTCGACTGAACTTGCTTTGTTTCAATGACTTTTGTTTTGTTATTATTAGTTACTTTGTTCAATAAATACGTTTGCGTTAAGGGAAAAAAAAATTTATAGAGTAAAATTTTTTTTTTCAATTTGAAAAACTTCAACGATTGCATTACATGCCATTACAGAAGGTCCCAGAATTGACTTCGATCATCCGGAAATAAAATTAACGAACCAAAAGCATTTCAATCAAAGAAGAGTAGCTGAACAAATGGTAATAGCAACTACAAAAAAATGCCTGCAATAGGATAGATGCAGCACAACCCTATCCTGTCTGGACCTCTTTGCTCCAAAAAAAAATATGATATGGCAATAAAAAAAAAATTTATGCCTCAACTTGCTATTACGTTGTAAACGTCATCAGCTCAGTTTGTTTTTCTTGATTTAAATTCGATTTCGAACTTCTTTGTACTGTTTTACATAAATTAAGGAGTGACCAAGACTATATTATTAATCTATTTTCAATCTTACTATTAATCTATTTATTTCAATCTATTTTATTAATCAGAGGCTATTAAACGAATTTAAAAACAAATATACGAGTTGTATTCTCCACTTTCAATACAATAAGAAGGACACTCATCAGATTAAAGGATGAAAGAGCAGTTACAAGTAATGGCAATCTGATCTACAAAATTAATTGCATGAACTGCTCAGCAAGTTATATGGGCATGACTTCAAGATCATTGAAAGAACGACTGGATGAACATGGAAGACTTTGTGATAAGGTAATTTTAAATGATAACGAAAAACAAAAATTAGAAAAAAAAATCAGTGATTGCATTACATGCCATTACAGAAGGACAAAGAATTGACTTCGATCATCCGGAAATAAAATTAAGGAACCAAAAGCATTTCAATCAAAGAAGAGTAGCTGAACAAATGGTAATAACAACTACAAAAAATGCCTGCAATCGGATAGATGCAGCACAACCCCATCCTGTCTGGACCTCTTTGCTCCCAAAAAAAAAATTGATATGGAGAAAAAAAAAAATTACTCTATAAATTGGCTTTTTTTACGCCTTAAATTGCTGTTACGTCGTCAACGTCATCAACTCGGTTTGCAATTTGTAGTGAATTCGATCTTCGATTCGAACACCCCCGTAACCCGTAAATTAATTTAAATAACAAAGACGCGTTTGAGATTGAAAGTACTCGGGAAAATGAAAATTGTCGTATAAATTATGCAGAAATTAAAATAACACCGACATCACATTTGAACAGATAAATTTACCAAAATTACACCAAAATATCTTGAAATAATACTACAGAGTAAATTTATTCAATAACATCGCCATGGGCTTCAACCACGGACTCCAGCCGACTGTTTGCCGTTTCCAAATTTCTGGCGGAGTGGATTGCATCAAGGTGCTCTTCTTCTCACAGACGGTGCCCAACTGACCCTACTATACTGTGAAGTCGCCAAAATCAAAAACAAACAACGCGCATGCGTGAAATTGAGAATATAAAATTGCGACAATTTACCCATCGTACCCTGTATATGTGTGTGTGTGTGTATGTGTGTGAGTGTGTGAGTGTGTGCGTGAGTGTGTATGTGTGTGTGCATGTGTGTGCGCGTCTGTGCTATAATTATATACGTTTTCTTGGATAGAGAACTGGTTTGATTAGTCTAGAGCGAACAGACTATTGCGTTCCAATGTTTTATGTAGAATTTTGTTATATTCTGTGCTAATAGGAATATATACTTGAAAAACAGGTGGATAAAATGAGTAAAAGTTTATTGCAAAAAAACAGTACAATAAACTAACAGTTATGCACAAGGTCGTTGCAAGTCAATCCAGTAGTGAGTGCTACTATTGGAAGGTCAGTAGTTCTCGTGTAAGTCTAAGTCGTACTCAATAGATTCCAGCTAGTAATATTTGCCAACCTCCCCACGGGGTAGGATGTGGCACAAGGCCGAATTTAATGCGGGGCATCCCGAGCCAGTAGGCTCAGCCAAAAATTCCCCGTAAACCCCGCATAAACGGGTTCGGGTCTGTCTACCTCCCCAGACGAGACTCTGCCCTTCGGCAGAGCCTCCTCCGGGTTCATCTCTGCCTGAAGGCAGAGTGTTCAACAACAGCTAAGAGCTGAGTAACAGATCACAGCTAGAAATATTTACCAACCTCTCTACGGGGTAGGATGTGGCACAAGGCAAGTTTAACGTGGGGCAATACAATAAATTACCAGTAGACCCCGTATAAAACGGGGTCGGGTAGCTATTTCCCGAGACGTACTCTGCCCTTCGACATAGCCTCGTCTGGGGACCTCTCTGCCTGAAGGCAGAGAGTTTGAACAGCACAGCTGGAAAAGTTTCCAGCTAGGCGGTATCTAGCAACTGCCCCAAGCAGTGACATGTTGTACAAGGCCGAATTTATTGTAGGTATCCCGAGCCCGTAGTCTCGGCCAAAAAATCCCCGTAGACCCTGCATAAACGGGATCAGGCCTGTCTACCTCCCCGAACGAGACATTGCCCTTCGGCATAGCCTCGTCCGGGTTCCTCCCTGCCCGAAGGCGGAGAGTTCGACCGTATAGCTGAAAAGATTTCAGCTAGTATATTTGCCAACCGCTCCACGCGGTTGGATGTGGCACAAGGCCGAATTTAACGTGAGGTACTGAGCCCGTAGGCTCGGGCAAAAATTCCCCGTATACCCCGTAAAAAACGGGGTCGTGTCGGTCTACCACTCCAGACGATGCTCTGCCCGAAGGCAGAGCCATGTCTGGGTTCCTCTCTGCCCGAAGGCAGAGAATTTAACCTTATAGCTGAAAAGATTCTAGCTAGAATATTTAGCTACCAACCCACGATGGTTGCATGTAGCACAAGGCCGGATTTAACATGGGTTCTCCGAGCCCGTAGGCACGGCAAAAAAATGTCTGTAGAACCCGCATAAACGAGATCGGGTTGGTCAACCTCGCCGAACGAGACTCTGCTCTTCGGCTGAGCCTCGTCCGGGTTCCTCTCTGCTAATAAGCAGGGAGTTTGACCGTCTAGCCGAATAGATTCCAGCTAGTATATTTATCTACCCTCCCACGAGGGTTACATGTGGCACAAGGCCGGGTTTAACGTGGGATCTCCGAGCCCGTAGGCTCGGCCAAAAATATTCCATATTCGAACGCGTATAAACGGGTTCAGGGTCAGTCTACCTCCCCGAACGAGACTCTGTTCTTCAGCGGAGCCTCGTCCGGGTTCCTCTCTGCTCATAGCTAGAGAGTTCGACCGTCTAGCCGAAAAGATTCCAGCGAGACTCTGTAGTC
The DNA here is from genome assembly GCA_964036315.1 of Acanthosepion esculentum. Taxonomy (NCBI): domain Eukaryota; kingdom Metazoa; phylum Mollusca; class Cephalopoda; order Sepiida; family Sepiidae; genus Acanthosepion; species Acanthosepion esculentum. Next base: position 59,135,682 of record OZ038508.1, on the reverse strand, counting down.
GGTTGACTTACATATACTTATAGGCATTTACTACCTATAGTGTAGCCACTCATGGCGGTGACAGGTTATTCCATTACATCAAATTTGGAACTGAACAAAAATCTATTAACCCCTTAACTGATTATATCGATTATTCACACCAGGCTTGGCGTCCATTTTCTTTTTCGGTGTAATAATAAGTTCCTGGTCATGAATTCTCTCAACTCATGCTGCGAATTTTAAACGAAAAACGAAAACTACATCGAGAGCTTGGCACAAGTTTACTTTTTAGCTTTGCTCTGGTCAGTTGGCTGGATGAATCTATGACATGTCAACCTTTATTGGCTTCAGTATCTGTTTTCCGAGGACAACAACACTCAGAAAACAGTCTGCCTGCCTTATGTGAAGGGGTTATCGGAGAAAATATGAAGAATCTGCGGTTCATATAACATCAAGACAACCTTCAAAAGCTGGATGACACGTCGCAGATACCTCTCCAGTGTAAGATCCTCCATCATAGAGGAGAACATAAGTAAAGACTGTGTGTACACCTTCCAGTGCAGCTGCAGAAAGAAATATAAAGGGGAAATAGGCCACCCCCCTTAAGGTAAGGCTTCAAGAACACCAAAAAAGCTGTAAGACGAGGGGAAGTGGAAAAATCAGGCGTGGCTGACCACATATGGAGAGAAAAGGGCACATCAGCATATATGCTAGGCCACAAAAATCTCCCGAGCCGACCAAGCATAGAAATGAATACAATATGAGGACCAAGAGTACCAGAGAAAACAATAATAACAATGAAAATTGCAATATGAGCTCGGGTAAAAATATGTTATGATAACAGCAAAAATTGCAATATGAGCACTGGTAAAAATGCTTTTCGAAGACATTAAGTTTATAAGTCCTTGAAATTCATACACAGATGTCCTTAATGACACATGGCACAGTGGATAAAGGTGTTAGTTAGATCCAGTGATAAGACCCAAAGAGCTGTGATTTCACTACCTGGTTAAGGCAGTGGGGAACTTGGAGAGGTGAATTAACAGAAGATAACTGATAACTGACATCCATTAGACATGGCATGTGGAACTAGAGCGAAATAAAGGGTTCAGTTCGACATTCCAACCACCTGAAGAAGGCCGGAGCGTACAACAGGCTTATTTAATGTTGACTTTTGCGTGAGGCACCCAGTGAGGACAGAACACTTTGTAATGGTCAACCGGTGAGTAGCCTCGCTAAAAATTGCCCGACACCGTTCGGTTGGTGATATAACCTCTCAACCGTCCTTTGGTTATTTAATTTTTTTCTCCGAATTATCGTTTTCTTCCTGGCCTACTAAACTTGAGAATAAGTATTCTTTAAGGCAGCGAATGCTGGACGATTTCCTCAAAGATGAAGAAGTGACTCGAGGCGACGGACATGTGGTTCTACAGAAAGATGCTGAGGATATCATAGACCGAGCGTGTGAGCAACGCTGAGGTTTTAGAGAGGTTGCAAACAAAGAGGAGCCTTATACTTAACGTCAGAAAGAGGCAGCTGAAGTTTCTGGGACGCATAGCGAGGAAGGAGGGCCTAGAGAATCTGATACTCACAGATCGAATAGAGGGAAAGAGAGACAAGGGAAAGCAGCGCGTGACATACCTGCCAAGCTTGAGTAGGTGGATGGCAGAACATGGTCTGGGGGAGGAAGCAGAGGGAAGGAGCATGCTGAGAGCTGCAAGGGATAGAGAGAAGTGGAGAGCCATGATTTTCCAGTTCCTGAAAGGACATGGCACATAATAATAAGAAAGACGTAACTAAGTCGCCATTCAACATCCCTGCTTAGTAAAATAAAAAACAAAACAATTCTAATACCTCATTTAGAAAGTCAGTTGCTCTCTGTAAGACTTTCCCTAAGTTAGGTTATAGAGCAATTTGTAATCAAGAATTTCGTTTGGATCCTACCGTACACTATAAAAATAAAACATTACTATCAGATTTCTTTAAGGTTGAATATTCTTCTGGATTTAGCGACAATTGCTTTTCATTTCTGGCCGTTTAAATAAATACATTTTTTTGTTTACCGTTGGTGATTTTCTTATTTATATAAAAAAGGTTATTATTTTATTTTATTGTCAGAGAAGATAGCAACAAGTTTTTAAAAAGACGGTCGATATTCATTGATGTAAGTCCATATATACCCCATTTGCCTCAGGTTATTTTCTTTTAAAGGTTACAACAGTTAACTGATTGCACACGCAATAATAAAAAAAGAAAACTTGTATAACACTGTACAATGCCTGACGCTGAGAAAACCTAATTAATCTAATGTCATCATGCTAAAGATTTATCGAAATTAGTCCTGTATACATGCAGATTTTTGTCTGATTCTGTGACCCCCCCACCACAAGAATTGCAAAATGTTCTTTTCAAATTGAAAATGTTATGGCGCTAAAGTGTTTTTCTTTTTTTTTTTGCGTGTTCCTTGGTGGGTGGGATTTAATGAGATTGGTTTCGCCAGATCACACATACATACACACAGATATATATATATTATGTTTATACGTTCTTTTTATAGATACAAATATTCAAGTAAGTGCTCTGTTTTATAATAAACAGTATTAACAACATTTACTGGCCTGAATGTCCGAGAAATTTTCATAGAAAATATGCGTCCTCTGACAGGAATCGAACCTGTATCCTATATGGAACCGTCATATAGCCTGACGTGCCTTTACCGATTGGGCCACAGGGGAGCGTTCGGTTAGCAAGGTCGATTTTACTGCTTTTAAAACACGATTTTTCATGATTTTCTCTCATACATTCTCATCTGCTCGATGCGTATCCAAATGTAAACAAATGACTACGCATATTATGAAATGGACAATGTCCGACAATTTTAAAGACATTTTTTAAAATTTTTATACGTTCTTTTTATAGATACAAATATTTAAGTATATGCTCTGTTTATAATGAACAGTTCACATTTATCGGACATTGAAGCCGGTAAATGTTGTTAATAGCAGTAAAATCGACCTTGCTAACCGAACACACCTCTGTGGGCCAATCGGTAAATGTACGTCAGGCTATATGACGGTGCCATATAGGATACAGGTTCGATTCCTGTCGAACGACGCATATTTTCTATGAAAATTTCTCGGACATTCAAGCCGTTAAATGTTGTTAATAACAGTAAAATCGACCTTGCTAATCGAACACACCTCTGTGTGCCAATGGGTAAAAGCACGTCAGGCTATATGACGGTGTCATATAGGATATAGGTTCGATTCCTGTCGGACGATGCATATTTTCTATGAAAATGTCTCGGACATTCAGGCCAGTAATTGACGTTAATACTGTTTATTATAAAACAGAGCATTTACTTAAATATTTGTATCTATAAAAAGAACGTATAAGCATAAAAAATGTCTTAAAAATTATCGAACTTTGTCGATTTCATAATATATATAAATTAAAGAAGAAATAGGAAACGTTTATCATTCTAACATGTTTCCCTTTTATTAGAGATTCACCAGAGAATGAGATATGGAGAAAAAGAAAGAAAGAAATCCTGGTATTTTTACATTTGTTTTTTATTTATTTTATTTTCATTGATCAATCATGTTTCACGTGCAGTCGGCTTGTTAAACAGACGTTAGTATAATTTGTACTGTTCCGAATTCAAGGGGAGACGACACGTCTCTTAGAAGTTCCAAGAAATCAACAAATTCCAAGCTTAATTGAAAAACCGAAAATAGAAAATAATCTTTAGGAACAAAGAAAAGCGTGCTGAACTGTTAGGGGATATCTGTCCTCTTGCATGCCAGCGAATACTGGACAATCTCCTCAAAGATGAAGAAGAGACTTGAAATGTGGTTCTACAGAAAGATGCTGAGGATACCATGGACCAAACATATGAGCAACAAAAAATGGTTTGAGAAAATGGAAACAAAAAGGAAACTTATACTTAACATCAGAAAGAAGCAGTTGAAATTTCTGGGGGCATGTAATGAGGAAGGAGGGCTCGGAAAACTAGATACCCACAGGAAAGATTGAGAGAAAGATGGACAGAGGAAAGCAGCGCGTAATATACTTGATGAGCTTGAGTAAATGGATGGCAGGGCAGGGTTTTTGAGAAATAACAAAAAGACAAAATTTATTAAGAGCTACAAGTGAAGGAAGATTTGGAGAGCCATGATCGCCTAATACATTCCCCAGGTAGTTTGTGTACTTGATTGATTTTGACATTTCAAATGCGTAGCCTGCATCTTTGGCCATCCCTCATTCCGTTTACTTCTGAGTTCTTGTAGTTTTCCTCCGTGTCTGCCATCAATACATTGTCATCTGCGTGTCTTAAAGCTATTTAAATGAAGAAACAATTGATTTGGGGAACGAATGGAATTCGATATCATAGGGTTCTGAAAATTGTCGGTATAAATGACATATCACAGATTTGCCGAATTGTTTTTTTGTTTCGTTAACTTTTGATTAAATTCTAAATGATGTGTTCGGTTCAAATTTATTGCATCTCATCCAAGGCAATTTTGATGCAGAAATAATACGCCTTATATAAGCACGCCCACGTAAATATATACGCACACACATACGCACATGTTTTAATACATATTTTTCTATTTTTTATATACACGTTAATATCATTCTAAGATAGGAGTCGCTATATATATATATATATATATATATATATATATATATATATATATATATATATATATATATACTGACGCGAATTCAGCCGGTTTTCGATTCTAGCCAGAGGCAACCGGACGTCTAGCCAAACTGATGAGCTGTGATACAGCGAAACAGTCTGTCTGTGGATGACAATATATATGCCCCTGAAAAATTTATTTCGGTTGAGCTGTCTGGGGAGGATGTGTGGGTTTGTAAACAGTGACTATTACGGCTAATAATGCAAGACTCTTCGGTAAATCGAATCGAGTTCTCTCAGTCACTGTGTGTTTATCTAAAAATAAATACGCTTAAATTCACCTTCTTCTCTGCCGTGCGCCAACGGCTTCAGGGTAAAATTTTCGACTGACGCGAATTCAGCCGGTTTTCGATTCTAGCCAGAGGCAACCGGACGTCTAATGAGCTGTGATACAGCGAAACAGTCTGTCTGTGGATGACAATATATATATATCAATATATATATATATATATATATATATATATATATATATATATATATATATATATATATATATACTAGCAGCATGGCCCGGCGTTAGCCGTGCTTGATTAAAAAATCGTACGACTCATACAGCAATCGCTATCACTTGACTTTAAATATTTTTGCCCTTCCTTGCCTTTAAAGGAATGCCGTTTGCCGTGCTGATGTTATATAATTTATCATCGGACAGTTTTTATATAATTTATCATCCGAAGAGAAAAACATTATTAGATCGCATGAGAAATTGTATAAAAAACTAAATAAAAGCACCTTGTCAGTCGTTTTTAATGAAATGTGCATGAAAGAAGGATTGCTGCCTAAATACACAAATATATATATATATATATATATATATATATATATATATATATATATATATATATATATATATATATATATAATAAGAGAAAGAACAGATGAAGTAAGAATCCACAGTTCTTAGCATTTATTTTTTAAATGTACACCAATACAAAGTAGCGCAAAATATAATATTTTTATTATAATAAATTACAATAAAAACATTTTATATCGCTATGTTTTTATTGTAATCTATTATATAGGCGTGTTAATGAATATAGTGAGTTCACTGAGAAATGTTCCGTTTAACAATGGCAACACTGCTGTATCAGATTGCGTTTCCAGACCGAAGGCAACCGAGTCGGCCAACGTTTGTTGCTGTTTATCGCCGTCTTGACGAGACTGGATCCGTGGTACCACAAACTATGGATCGAGGAAGACCAAGGTCCACTGGTACCCCTGACCTCGACGAACACATTCTGCAGGCTAAACTTTAAACTTAATAACTAAAAACAATGAAGGGTTTGCGGACATATGTTTATATGGTGTTTTGTCCTTGTTTTGGTGTGAGGAACTCATCCCCAAAGTATTTTTGATACACCATATATATATATATATATATATATATGAAGAAATATAGTCTTAAAGTGTGCTATATTTATGGGATAACGTGCTCAAAATCAGAGATAGAGCGTGTGTAAATATAAAAGTGAACATAGAAGTCAACACTTAGAGGCGACAGTCTGTTATATATATATATATATATATATATATATATATATATATATATATATATATATATATATATATATAATGAAATGGACAAAGTCCGACAATTATTTAAAGACATTTTTATGTTTAACATTCTTTTTGTCTTTAACATTCAATACTACATGTTTAAAAGAAAAGTTGCTGCAAAATTACACACACACATACACACACACACACACACACACACATATATATATATATATATATATATATTTGTCATACACAGACAGACTGTTTCGCTGTTTCACAGCTCATCAGTGTGGCTAGACGTCCGGTTGCCTCTAGCTAGGATCGAAACCCGACTGAATAGGCGCACGGCAGGGATGAAGGTGAATTTTAGTGTGTTTATTTTTAGATAAGGATAAACACACAGTGACTGACAGTGATTCAATTCTGCCGAAGAGTCATGCTATATTAGATTTAATAGTCACTGTTTACAAACGCACCCCTCACACACACTCAACCGAAATTAATTTTTCAGGAGCCAATATTTTTGTCATCCACAGACAGACTGTTTCGCTGTTTCACAGCTCATCAGTATGGCTAGACGTCTGGTTGCCACCAATATATATATGATATATATATAGCAATGATATATAAGTAATAATTAGGAGGATAATTATTACTTATATATCATTGCTTGATCCGGCTTCTAATAGCTCCAGTTGGGGCGGCTTGGTGATAGTAGTCGTGGCTCCCGGAGACACACTCCTATGGTTAGAGAGAATCTCAGTTGGGTTCCGCCACGGAATAATGTGAGTGAGCGGCGCTATATTGAGTCTGATTTGCCACCTCTTCGTCACCGAGGCCCGTAGAACCGTTGGTAGGGTGTTCGCTTGTCAGGGTTTCAATTCTCGGTTTCAATTCTCGGTAGTGCATGCGCACTGCTGATGAGTCCCAAATATAGGACGAAACGACCGTCCAGTGCTTTCTGCAGTCTGTGACAGTGCTTTCAGCATTCTGTTGAGGTTTCAGACTCGTTGAATTGCTTAATTACATATATATATATATATATAATTATGTTATTTTTAAAAATATGATTCCTTCGCGACACAGAAAATTTCCATGTTTCAAAACTAAAACTAAATTTATAAATTTAATAATAAAAAATTAAACTTAAAATCCATGGTCTCCCTCCATTGTCAAGCGATGTTAGGAATAAACTCTTAAAAAAAACTACATAATTTGTAAGGGCAGACAATATTGATATTATCAGTTGTGAAGTTTAAGGAAAATCTATTTTGAATTAGTGGTGGCTGGGTTTTAATTTCCCAAGACAGCTCATCTATCCAACATATGTTACTTACAAAGTCAAATTAAGTTTAGGGAGTGTCGGCTTACAAACGTATATTTCCGTTATTCAGGAAGTCGTCTGGGTTTTAAAAGCAGTTTTTTTAAAAAATAAAAATAACTGCTAATACAGTGTAACCCGGATATAAGAGAGTTGTCGGGACCGGAGAAGAAGTATCTTATATCCGGTTTTCTCTTATATCCGGGTTTGGTCTATTATATATACATTAACACAGGCTCTATTTTGGGACCAGAGAAAATCTATCTTATATCCGGGTTTCTCTTATATCCGGGTCTCTTATATCCGGGTTACACTGTAACATCGGATTATAAATCTTACTGTCCTTTCTTATTATTTTAATATATATATATATATATATATATATATATATATATATATATATATACAGTGTAACCCGGATATAAGAGAGTTGTCGGGACCGGATAAGAAGTCTCTTATATCCGGGTTTCTTTTATATCCGGGTTTGGTCTATTTTATATACATTAACACAGGCTCTAATTTGGGACTAGAGAAAATCTCTCTTATATCCGAGTTTCTCTTATATCAGGGTCTCTTATATCCGGGTCTCTTATATCCGGGTCTCTTATATCCGGGTTACACTGTATATATATATATATATATATATATATATATATATCGTCCTGGGTATGACGATAAACTACATCCGTCAGGAAAGCCTCTGATCGGAAAGTTTTGAATAGCGTGGAACCACCACTTAATTGCTGGTGTTACCAGGTCTACCCTGAACCGGGGTGATAGCATTTGCTAGGGTCTCATCTATGGGCAAATAGTTAAGTCTAAAACTGGTGTTGAAACACTATGAAAGTATAAAAAATCTTATAGTAAAAACATGAGCAATAAATTTTCATAGTAAAAAAAAAAAAAAAATAACTAATATATTTTTTGTGAAAGGTAAAATAATTAGCTGAATATCCACTTAGTTCTTAGCGAGCCCCATCTTTCTTTGAACAGCGTGTGCTGGCGCTACAGAATCCCAAACAAAGAAACTGTAGCAAATAAGAGAAACTACATCAGTAGAGGAGTTTTCACCAACGGCATCGATCAATGTAATTCGAAATGTAAATAATCAAGACGCTGATGTTCCACACTGCCTCAAACAAAAGATTTATATAGTCAACACCCATCACGACTGGAGAGGCATATTATCGGTCCTGAGAAATCTATTTTCATGAATGATTTTTTAAAAATTTCAATTTGCTGCTCGGTCAATGAAGGCCGAATATTTATTTATGAGGAAACGGCTTATATTATCATTACCATTAGCATATGCCGTGTTAGGTCGATCCCAGATACTCGACGCACTATGTATAGAGTACAAGTCGCTTTACAAGATATACCAAAGTTGTTTTATTTATTCGGATCCTAATTTGACGGCGAAATTCCCCGAGAGTTTGAAAGTTCCCCTAAAACAAAATACCACAAGTAAATTAGTTTACCAATGACGAATAGTGGATAGTAATCGGATATAACAATATTAGAATTGAGAGCAGAGACACACAAAGCTTGAAGTCTTTCATCAATCATTTCATCCTGAACTTTTATTTAATTATACCGATCTATTACCAACAATGACAATTATTTCTTTATCGTGTTTGCTTTCAGTAGAACACTAATCTTCCGTATATACTCGTGGGTAGGTCGAGGTTTTTAGTTATATTTCTGTGTTCCACTTACGCCAGGGTCGACGATTAGATTGTAATGAAGTGGTCGTGCCGATTAAATGGTAACACGAGACGTAAATCTTAATCACATAACCTTTTCTTCACTCCAGTATTGCGTCAGTTACTCTTAGCCAGTCTGTGGAATGCGAGCGAATCTGGACGTCTCTAGTCCAATACGTGGACCGTACATTTCAACCTGCGGTGTGTGAGAGACTGCCTAAACGATCTCGCGAGCTATTGTTTATATATCCGTATGACCAACATTCTCGTTTGCATGCTTGCAATACCGGACGCTGGTGTGTGGTAACGCACATCTGCTTTCGGTCACTGGGGTTAACCACAGGTCAACCTTCTGGTGCACGCTGATTCCTTGTCGCCTAATGCCAAACTTATTCTGGCAATTATAGAAGATACAAGGTTTGGGTTAAAGATAAATATAGCACGTGATTTTTATATACTTACTATACGTATGGATTACTGACTTCTGCCTAGGATCAAAGTATAGTATCTGCTTTCTGACGGAAAACTACATTTTGTCTCGATTGTGTTTCTCTCTCCGGATCTCAGAATACACACAAAAATCATTGAAAAGAGAGAGAGAGAGAGAGAGAGAGAGAGAGAGAGAGAGAGAGAGAGAGAGAGAGAGAGAGAGAGAGAGAGAGAGGGGCAGTGTGTGTGTTAGAGAATGAGAAAGGAGTAGAAATAGAGAGTTAAAACAGAAAGAGAGCAAAATATAGAGAGAAAGAGAAAGAGACGGGGAAAGAGAAAAAGCGAACACAAACAGAGAGAGAGAGAGAGAGAGAGAGAGAGAAAGAGAGAGAGAGAGAGTATCGACACCAGCAGGGTGCTGGTTGCGGGGACTGGTCAGGTTACGTGCACTGACTTGGGCTGCCTACATGAAACCAGGTATGTGCGATATTCCGGCTCTGTGTAGCACCTGCGATGTGTAAAAAGTATCATAAATAAACGTTCTGTTAAATGTAGCACACAAAGAAAAAAAATACAAGCGGAAAAGCCACACTATACAAGTTTTAATTTTTAAAAATTGTAATCTCCTCATCCTGACAGCTACTATATTAGACGTAATTATAATAATGAAATTAATAATTCCTTGAATAGTAGTCAAAGCGGTGACAGATTTTAAACTTTAAATCGGCGGCTGGCTTGTTAACAATTTGCAACATGCAGTGTAACATATGGTTAACTCGTTCTCAGAAAAAAGAAATACCCAAACAGTACTGGGCTTACGGTCGTATCACGTTCAATCACCGGTTCTCGTCCGATCAGTGAAGTTAAGCAACGTTGAGTCTGGTCAGTACCTAGATGGGTGACCGCTTTGGAATACCAAGTGTTATAAGTTTGGATGTCCGGGTGGTGTAATAGATAATGGTTCTGAATTGGAATTCGCATAGCCGAGTTCCGATTCCACTTTCACAAAATACCCTTGGGAAAAAAGTATGAATACACCTATTCTCCCCGCGCTATAGGTTAATTAGCAGGTCTTCTATCAGTAAAAAAAAGTAATTATTATCTCTAAAAAAATTCTCACAATCTAAGAATGTTTTCTAGCTTTAAATAATCAGAAAAAGGTTGGTAGGACATAAAAAATAATCAATCAGTCAAAATGAAAGGTATTATTAGATAAAGTTGTTTTACTTATTATGGTTCCACTTCCAAAAGCTAAGCAAAGTATTAAGAAAGGAAAATTCTCGCTAGAAACAAAGAAAAGAGCACTGAATTGTTATGTAACATCTGTCCTTCTATATGGCAGTGAATGATGGACAATCTCCTCACGGACGAAGAAGAGCAGCAAAATGGTGGTTCTACAGCAGGAAGCTGAGAATACCATGGGCCGAGCTTGTGAACGACGACGAAGTTTTAGAGAAAATTAAAACAAAAAGGACACCTATACCTAACATCAGAAAGAGAGGGTTGACATTTCTAGGAAAGATGGCTTGGAAAATTTGACACTCACAGGACAGATTGAAGGTAACTGACGTATAAATGCTAACAACGCATAGCCTGCATAGCGAGCTTGAGAGAATGGATGGCAGACGAGCTATCGGTGAAATAAGGAAAAGACAACATTTATTAAGTGCTACAAAGGATAGGAAATTGTGGAGAGACATGATGGCTAAAATCCTGCAGGGACACAGCAAAAAAAGAAGCATTTTACGCCGAAATTCTGCTTATGTTTAGGTACCAGAAAAGTTTCCCGAGACAATATAGGCACCACTGGCCGTTGTTTGAAAAGTGTTTCGCATCGCATTCAAGCAAAAGTTCAGCACGCGTCAAGTTGGGTTTGGTCGAGATCAAAACCGTAAGCAAATAAAATGCGCGCAACCTCACGACCTAACGTGCGCAAGTGAAATATTTGCGTGGTCGTTTATAACAATTTCTGCGAACGCATCAGTAACGGCAAACGCGTTCAGGAAATATCAAACTTTCATTATGGATAGAAGCTGCATTCGATTTTTTTTAGGGTTGGACGGGCCCTACTAACATCAGTCATCTTTAATTTGATTTGTGTTAATATTTCAGTTTGTTGCTCGGTTCATCTCCCTCCCCTCTCATTTTTCATCACAGATTTTTATATATATATTTTTACTATCATTAAATCTTTATGCCATGGGGCGCATTTTATAGGTCCTCCTAGAGAGGATGTGGTATTATGGTGCATGGAGGATAGATTGGTGATGGACGAGTTCTTGTGGTGAATGGGTAAACTGTAATGAGTAAATGGGTCATGAATCGGATTAGCTAGGTATAAGATAGATAGTGTGGACGAGCCTTAACCCCCCCTTTTTCGGCCTTGTGCCACAATTATGTAATTTCTACATAATAAATATCTAGAAGCTGCATTTGACAGTCTTCAGCGAAAGGTGGGTGACTGAGGCTAGGTTGGTTCGTTTGAACGGGCCTAGCTTTGATTTTCTCTTTTAGGTCAACCTACGTCACATCGGGGTGGTTTCCTGCGGAGCATCCCGGTTAGGTTAGACAAGCTTTATGTACCTAGTTAATGTGAGTAAGTGTTGTTCCTGGTCTGTTTCCGGCTGCATCTTTGGTTATGATCCAAGTTGAGATACCAAACCTCCCCAGTTTATTTTGCCCCCTCCCCCCTTATCTCGACTGGGCCGGCTTTTTCTTTCCCATGTCCGTATATATTTTCTCCTTTTCCCACTCTCTTAGTGAGAGATCTTCTTGATTTTGTCCAATAGGCAGAATACAGTGGCCTCTCTTCTTCATAAGGTTGGACGGGCCCTACTAACATCAATTATGTTTAGTTCACTTTGTGTTCATGTTTAGTTTGTTATTGGGTTCATCTTCCTTCCCTCTCATTTTTCATCTTTAGAATTGTATATATAATTTATTATCATTAAATTTTTATGGCATCGGGCGCGTTTCGTAGGTCCCCCTTGAGAGGATGTGGTATTATGGTGTATGGAGGATTGATTGGTGACAGATGAGTTTTTATGGTGAATGGGAAAATTGTAATGAGTGAATGGGTCGTGAATATGATTAGTTAGGTATAAGATAGTTCATGAAGACCAGCCTCAACCACTCCCCTTTTTCGGCCTTGTGCCATAATTGTATTTTTATATACAATAAATAAACGGATATAAGCTGCAAAGAGGAACAATTGTTTTGTTTATTTCATTACGAGAATTTACAAAGAGGAGCGATCAATTAGCTTTTCTACATACCCTGCCTGGTGGCAAACGCTGCTGGTGGCACCAGGGGTGGCGGTCCCGCGATAGCCACAGAAACCGTGATATCACCCCTGGTCGGCTGCTGATGAAGACAGGGTATCGCACGTGCTAACACACGTTGTATGTTAAAAAAATGATTACGAATGTCAAATATTTTATAAGAATCTGATATAATCATAGCATAATTGACTCTAGAGGCACACTAAGCTTGTAGCCTTTCAAAAATCAATTAATCCTGAAGCTTTATTTAATTATATCAATTTATCGCCAATAATGTAGGTTATCTGTTAATACGATTTTGTTTCTTTTATTGCGCTTATTTTTCGAATATACGCGTATAAAATAAAAAGTAAAAAAAAACACAACAAAAAACAAAACAAAAAGAACTTGTTTTCAAGTTAAACCTAGGGGGTCACCAGTTATCTCTAAACTTGTAAAAAGCCTCTCGTAATAAACACGATATTTTTTTACAAGCAACGCTAAATCAGATTACTATCAATACATTTATACTTTCACAACATTCAATCTAATTTTAAATGATGTTTTCGAAATATTTTTTCTTTGTCGTTTTAAATCTGTCGGAAAGTTACCAATCAGATGCATCAAATTGTCGCTGTAAAATTTTAAGCAGGATCAAACCAGCTATATTTCATAGATACTAGCCAAAAACGGGGGAAAATCAACACATTATCAAATATTTTAACCTGTTCACGTCCGCGAGCGCAACACAAACGTTTCGTATGTTCGGCTAGCAATTAAGTATGAAACTGTATAAAAAAAGGGCAAATATATTTGTACATAACTTTTAAGGTTAGTCTAACTTGAACATAAAACGCTGGGAAAAGCAATAATGAAAACTTGCATGTATTTCAACACAAATTGCATCCAGGATTTTCTGTTTAAAAATCAGATTGCAATTTTTTTTAGTTTTTTTCTTCTTACAGTGACGTTCACGTGAGTGCCACTCGAGGTAGAGTGTTACAGTAAGAGGTAGTTTATGCGGATAACAGAGGAAGATGGTTCTAGGAACTTTCACCCTAAACATTTTTACCGTAGGAAAACTCGCCTCAGGAATTTTCACCGAAGAAGACTTTGCCGTAAAAGTTTTTTTGTCGTTAGACAATTTCCTACGGCGAAAATTCCCGAGGCGAGTTTTCTTACGGTAAAAATTGATTACGACGAATGTACCAGGTACCGGGGGGGAGGAGATAACTGCTATACCTAGACTTGAACGCGTTTAAATTGTAATGATCTTGAAAACATCCGCTTGGGAGTCGGTTCCACAGAGCAGCGGTTTGTGAAAAGATGCTGTTCGAGTGGACCTTGCTTCTCACCAATTAGAAATACAGAGGCAATGTCGTTGGTTTGCTACAATGTAAGTGGCATGGCGGATCCTGGCCGTGATTAATAATTTTACGATAAGACAAAACGTGTGGTCGTCAGCAAAAGAGACAACCCAGGCATATTGGGGATGTCAAAAATCAAACAGATGGACAAGAGCTGACCAGTCTTCACTTTCAATTATCGATAGAGCCCCAAATCGTCTTCGACTCCTTGAGGGTGACGAATTACTTCCCAGTCGAAAATTCCAGTCTCACGGATTAAACGTCGCAAGCCTCGCGCTTCTCTATCGCTATTTCCATGGAAAGTGTTCAGACAAATTGGATTCCTTAGTCACACCAATTCTAACCTTCACGGCTAAGACCCACCCTCATTCCCTTAGGTTTCATGAGAAAAAAAAAGCAAAGATGAGGATATTACTTCTGAATCCGGATAATGTATATTTTGATTATTAACTTACTAGTTTTATTGATATTCGTGAGTGTACTGTTTTCTCGCTTTGTTATTCTTGTAAAATATTATCCTACATAATGATACTCTGTATTCCTATATGAAAATATGAAAATTAAGTTTCGCTTTTCTTTTTCTTTTCAAACGATTTATATTATTGCTTTCTTGCTAATAACGAGAAATCTATCTTGAAAAGACCATATACGGGACATTTTTTTGGTCTTACTATCAGTTTTCCATTAATATTTCACCAACGCACACCTGTCTGCACTCAACAATTACCTGTTCAGTACAGGTTTCCATTATTCAAAATTGAAATCTTTGTGTGTTCATTTTCAGAAAAGGCGATAAAGGGTTTCAGTTGATTCTTCTGGAATTTAACAGGAAATTGAAACTAAATTTTTTTTTTGGTTCAAGAACCGGCGTCATTATTTTTATCTGAAGATATACGACGCGAAGAAAAACATGAACCAGAAATTTAGATAAATTTTGAAAAATCAAGTTTGGCAAGCAAACCACATAAGCGTTTAGCTTTTCTTCACTCTGTAGCCGTTTGGCTAAGATCAAAGTGTAGTATCTGTTCGCAGATTACTCACTGAATGATCGCCTATGGGGCCGGGATTCCTTCTCCGATACAGGCCGGCGGCAGGGATTCGTCCCTGCGCTGGTAGTATCGTGGCTACGTCTGACTAGCTATGACCAGCTTGGACAAGCTATGACCAGCTAAGACCAGCTAAGACCAGCCAAGACCAGCTATGACTAGCTAAAGCCAAAGCACTGCGACCCGGGTGAAAACTCGGGTCCATTCCCCCTCCCTTCCCACGTTAAACTCCGACCTTGTGTCACAACCTGGCCCTGTGGGAGGTCAAGTAAATCCCGTGTAGTATCTGTTCCCGGATGCTCGCTATGATCGCCTTCTGGCTGGGATTCGATCACTGATACATGCCTGGCACAGGGATTCGTCCCTGCGCTGGTAGTATCGCGGCTACGTCTAGCTACGACAAGCTTTGACCAGCTTCGCGACCGGCTTGGACAAGCTAGGATAAGCTAAGACCAGCCAAGACCACAGGTCCGAGTGGAAACCCTCGGGGCATACCCCTCACTTGCCCCACGTTAAAAACCGACCTTGTGTCACAACCTGACTCAGTGGGGGGTCAAGAAGATACCAAGTGTAGTATCTGTTCGCAGATCGATCGCTTTGTCGGCCTTTTGGCTGAGAGCTTCACTCGATACCTACCTGGTGTAGGGATTCGTCCCTGCGCTGGTGTATCATGGCTACGACTAGCTTGGACCGGCTCCGGCCTGTACCAGCTATGACAAACCAAGACTAGCTATGACCAGCTAGGACAAGCTAAGACCAGCTATGATTAGCTTAGACCAGCTCTGACCAGCTTGGACAATCTATGACCAGCCAAGACCAGCGGCCCGGGTCGAAACACTCGGGTCACCTTGTTAAAAACCGACCTTGTGTCACAACCTGACTCAGTGGGGGGAGTCAAGTAAATACCAGGATCAAAGTGTAGTATCTGTCCCCGTTTTGCTTTTCTTTCTTTTTAATCATCACCCCAGGCAAGGCGGGAATGCCACTAGTACGCGAGGGGTTACAGGGAGTGAAAGTGAGAGAAGAGACTGAGCATGGGGAAGACTGAGGAATCGACAAAAGATGAACGGGATTCAAGAAAATAACGATTTGCATTTAAATTTTTAGACATTGTCATTATCAGAGAAGCAAGGAAACGGCAGGGAGTTCCACAGGTGGTAAGTGCGAGAAAATTGCAGTTAGCTATTTCAAGTGTAAACGGGTGCGTCCTAGATACCTCTGTAGTAGCATGTTTAAAATTTTTTTGTCGGGGCAACATGGAAAAGAAAACTTGTCAGAGCGGTTTTCATGAAACTATTTTTACAATAGGCAGAAAGAAACCACATCACGTCAGTGAGAAAGTGACTGAAGACGAGATGCCTGGCCAGGATCGATTACATTAGAAATACTTCTTTGGATTTTGTCAAGAATATCGAGATATATAGCAGGATCACCAGACACGATATGGCAGCAGTATTCAATGCACGGACGAATTTGTGTCCTATCTTGCTAGCGTGCGGCGGTAACTAAATACTAAGCGTAGTATCTGCCCTCGGGCGGATAAACTACATTTCATCCCTCAGTTGTGTTTCTGTCTACGGACAGAGTGCAACTAAAATTATTATTGAGAGGTTCCCCGGTCTCGGGGAACAGCTTCCCGTAGCAGTACCTCCCTCATTTCCTTAAAGAAGGGTGATCAGTAGTAATACTGACGCCAGTGAAACCTACGAACAACCTTTTGAACATGGCCATGGGGTCGGGGAGTATGCACGCGCTTGGGCTCCTCACTTTAAACTGACCTTGTGTCACATCCTGTCAGCATGAGGCGACAAGAAAATGCAATCGATTCTCGGCCTTTTTGGTTGGGATCAAAGGGTCGTACCTGCCCTAGGTCGGACAAGCTACATTGCATCTCTCAGTTGTGTCTCTGACTGCGGACAGAGCGCAACTAAAAATATTGAAATGTTCCCGGTTCCGGGGAGCAACTGCCAGTGGCAGTACCTCCCTCAATGCACTAAAGAATAGCGGTTGGTAGCAATACCAATGCCAGCACAGCTGATGTTTGCGAGGGATGGGCTATATTTGAAACTGATCCGGGTGCATGCGCTTTGGCTCACCACGTCAAACTGAACCTGTGCCACATCTTACCGGGGCAGGGCGGCAAGTAAATACTGTGTGGTATCCGTTCTCTCGTTTGACATGGCAGAAGACCCGCGGTCCCGGAGATTCCAACCTTCCGGCACCCCCCTCTTCTTTATTGCACTAAGGGAGAGTTGGGGTCGGTGCAATATCGATGCCAGCTGTCACAGGGGTCGCGAGGGTTGGACAAAATTTTGTCCATGGCTCGTATGTCCTATTCATGTGTTGGGGATCCCCACCTTAAAAATGACCTTGTGTTACATCCCGCTGTAGAGGAAAGGCGAATGAATAATATTCCTGGCTACCGGGTTGCGATCAAAGTGTAGTATATGTCTTTCTTCATTTCAGATTGGTGACGGCGCCCTGTCTCGGGCATTCGAACCCTGAGGAAGCGCCTTCCTTACTACATTAACAGTGTTTGGGTTGGGGTAGAACAGATGTTCACGGTTCCTATTTTGACTGATTTAAACATTGTTTAAATAGATTAATTCAAGAATAAAAGTTATTGCATCATCCACCGCAAGGAAAGTTGGCTCCCTGTGCCGAGCCAGGAAATTTTTCTCCCCGGAATCGATCTTCCAAATCTATAAATCGACCATTCGCCCTTGCATGGAGTATTGCTGCCATATATGGTCTGGAGCCCCTGCTGTTTGCCTCAGGGTCCTTGATAAGATCCAGAGACGGATATGCAATGTAATTGGCCCTGATCTGTCATCTCGTCTGCAGTCGCTCTCTCACAGACGCGACGTTGCCTAGCTCTGTCTTTTTTACAAATACTTTCACGGTAATTGCTCCGAGGAGCTGCTTTCGCTGGTTCCTAGGCCTCATGAATTCAAACGTCCTACGAGGCTGGCATCCCGTTCCCACCCCTTCACCGTTGAAACTGTTAGATGTAGACGTCTCTTCTACTCCAATAGCTTCATGTCTCGCACATCTCGCCTGTGGAACTCCCTTCCTTATTTCTGTTTCCCTGACAAATACAATCTCCAACTATTTAAGTGTAACGTCAATCGACATCTCCAGTTGCCTTGATCTATCCACTTTCCTTCTCCACATACTTTCACCTTTCATTCCTATCTGCTCTCGCTCCAAATCTTCTGTAACCCCCTTGCCTTGATCGATCCACTATCTTTCCCCACATCCTCTCCTTTACCACTCCTATCTGCTCTTGCTCCATACCTTCTGTAACCCCTTGCGTCCTAGTGGCTTCCAGCCTTGCTTGGGGTGATAAGCTTAAAAAAAAAAATTCTAATAACAGACATTATTTTCTGAACAACCTAATATGAATCATTCACCTAAGAAATTTAAATACAAAGTGTCCTCAACGTACGATAGAGTTCAGTACCTACGATACGTCGTAACGCGATTTTCCGTGCGAGTAAAAGTTGATTCGAAAATCGGATATTATTTTCTGAACAACCTAATATTTTAAAAGTACAAATTCATTTTTATCCGTGTCAAAATTAAATATTCAACTCGGGCACCTATTCTAAAGAAATGTAATGTAAATTCTCGCTTCCACTAAAAAATACGTTGGCTGCGGGGGCTGGGCTATATTTGATCCAGGTGCAGGCGCTCTGGCTCCCCACATGAAACTGAACTTGCGTCACATCTTACCAGTGCAGCGTGGCAAGTAAATACTGTGTAGTATCTGGAATAATAAAGACGTTAAAAATCCACACCACTTCGAATAAAAGGTTAGGAAAGAAGCCTCCATCAGTACTGGAAAGAGCGATAACAGTTACTGACTTTGAAAAACCTATTTGCCTGAAAAATTGTTTTAAGAGAAGGATTTATAAATTTTAACTGAAAGTCGTACTGACCGATCGATCAATGAATATCAAATATTTCCGTATCAATTAAATGGATAGCACATGTAACTAAAAAAACAAAAACAAAACAAAAAAAAAAACAAAAAAAAAACACAATGACATAATAAAGATGTTAAAATTCCACACACTTCAAATAAAAGGTAAGGAAGGAAACCTCCATCTATACTCTAAAGATCGATAACAGCTACTGGACTTGAGAAACGTATTTGCCTGAAAAATTGTTTTAAAAGATTTTATAGATTTCAACTGATTGCAGTACTAGCTGCCTCAATCAATGAATACCAAATGTTTACTGGTAGGGAAACTGCTAATGTCACATTTACCATTTGATTTTTAAAGAAAGCTGTACTGGATGTCGAGAAATGAATGTCAAATGTTTCCTTGTAAGGAAATGGCTATTAAGATTTAACAAAAAGATTAAATAAAAGCATA
Source organism: Acanthosepion esculentum (assembly GCA_964036315.1). Lineage (NCBI taxonomy): Eukaryota > Metazoa > Mollusca > Cephalopoda > Sepiida > Sepiidae > Acanthosepion > Acanthosepion esculentum. The sequence goes on along the minus strand of OZ038508.1, from coordinate 59,115,990 downwards.
TTAAGATTTTATAAATTACAACGAAAAGCAGTACTGGCTGCTCGATCAATGAATACCAAATGATTCCTTGCTGGGAGACGGCTAATATTACCCTTACCACGAAGTATCACCGTTTGAGAAAATATCTTAAAAGATTTTCTCATTATGAATTACAAACAAAGAACCGTAGAAACAATTAAATGGATAGAACATGTAACTCAAAAATCACATAAAAACAACGCAATGACATAATACAACAGCAGCTCCCAAAAACTGGGATAGGCGGGTACAAGATGCGGAGGAGAACAACAACACTCAGAAAACAGTCTGCCTGCCTTATGTGAAGGGGTTATCAGAGAAAATACAAAGGATCTGCGGTCCATATAACATCAGAACAACCTTCAAAAGCTTGACGACACTTTTCAGATATATCTCCCGAGTAAGACCGCCATAGTGGAGAACTAAACACTGTGTTTACGCTATCCCGTGCAGCTGCGGAAAGAAATATAAAGGAGAGGAGAATATATAAAGGAGTGGAGAAATATAAAGGCCGCCCCTTAAGGTGAGGCTTCAAGAACACCAGAAAGCTGTAACACGAGTGGAATTGGAAAAATCAGGCGTGGCTGACCACATATGGAGAGAGAAGGGAGATCACCGCCCTCTGTGGGATCAGGTTGAGATCATAGACAAGGAACACCATTGGAAAATTCGTAAACTTAAGGAATCAGCATATATGCTAGGCCACAAAAATCTCCTGAGCCGACCAAGCATAGAAATGAATACAATATGGGAACCAGTAATAAGGAGTGCCAGAGAAAAGCGATAATAACAACAAAGTTGCAATATGGTAAAAACATGAAATGATAACAGCAAAAATTGCAGTATGAGCAATGGTAAAAATGGTTGCTGAAGACATTAGGTTTATAATACCCAGAAATTCATACACAGATGTCCTCAAGGACACATGGTTAAAGGCGTTGGTTAGACCCAGGACCCAAAGAGTGTAAGTTCAATACCCGGTTAAGGCAGTGGAGAACTTTAAGAGGGAAAATTAATAGGAGATAACTGATAACTGACATCCATTAAAAATTGCATGTGGAACTAGGACAGTCTACCCCAGTGAGCGAAATAAAGGGTTCAGTTTGACATTCCAACTACCTGAAGAAGGTCGGAGCGTACAACGGCCGAAACGTTGTAATAAATATGAGGACAATAGTCCGAATAATGTAAATAATGTACATAATACCTCATCTCAGAAATATAGACAGATAATAAAGATGTTAAAGTTACACACGCTTCAAATAAAAGGTTAGGAAGGAAACAGCTATCAATACTGGAAAGAGCGATAACAGCTACTGACTTTGAGAAACCTATTTGCCTGAAAAACTTTTTTAAGAGAAAGATTTTATAAATTTTGACTGAAAGTCGTACTGGCTGCTCGATCAAGGAATGGCAAATTCTCGCTTCCACTAAAAAATACGCATTCATCAGACAAATATCCTCATCTTTGTTGTTTTAGTCATTGTCTTTCATTCGATACGCTTTCTCGCCTTCCTTTTAATATTTGAAGTTTATTACTTCATGAATCTGTTATCTCTCCACACCAGTCTGAATATCTGGGGCGAGACGTTATAATTATTCACATTCTGAATATTGCCCCCATTTTTATTGTTGTCGCAATTAGGCCGTTTTGTTTTCCGGTTTTCTTCAGATGTCTCGTGATCCTGGTGAAATAATAAAATAATATAAGCCTGAAAGAAATCCAATCATTTGTTTTTTCATGTCATCTGTATAAGCGAATATCGAAAGCAAGCCGCGAAATATCTAATCAATAAATATCTGAAACATTCCGGGCTGATATTATTGTAAATCCATCAAAACCAAATGATGTAACTAAAACAGTTTTATGGATATCTTCGTCCGAGTTGCAAATTTGATGATATGCCCATAGGAGATAATAGATGATCCCTGGGGACCGGTCCTTGAATAAATGCGATTGGATCTGATGACGTGATAGCATTGAGTCGTTAGCACAGACGGAGCCTTGAAGCGTCTAAAAATTGTCCAACATTCACTGCCATTTATGTTGTTAGATATTATATAGCAGGTTAAAAATATTTCCATCGTTTTCCGTCATCTTATTATTTTGCTATTCCAAATAACTGGAAAACTCATAGTATGCCTATACGAGATAATAGTTGCTACCTGGGGGCGGGTCTTTGAATAAATTCGATTGGATCTGATGACGTTACCACAAACTATACCAAATAACAGAAATTATTTCTTCTATATCTCTGACATGAGATATTATGATTATTTATTCTTCAAGGACAGATGGCCCAGTGGATAAAGACGGTGGTTAAATCCAGTGGCTAGACCCAGAGAGTTGTGAATTCAATACCAGGCTAAAGCAGTGGTGAGAGCTGAGTTAAAGAGAAATAACCGAGACAGCCGGAAGATACGTGGAACTAGAACAATCAACCCCTGCGGGCGAAATAAAGGGTTCGGTTCGAAATTTTAATCACCTGAAGAAGGCCGGGTCGTACAACGGCGGAAACGTTGTGAGAATGGCAAAGAAGATAAGAACAGTGCGAATAATTTAAGTAACAGAAGTCCATTACTTGAGGATTAATAAAACAATAACAACTTAAATGGATAGTGCAAGTTAGGGAGGAAACCACATCATTAGTGAGTGATGTCAGCTTTTTAGACTTGAGAAGGCGGTTTTCCTGAAAAATTATTTTAAGTGAAACATTTTATAAATTTCAACAGAAAGCAGTACTGGCTGCCCGATCAATGATTGTCAAATGTTTCCATGAAGCAAAACTGCTAATGTCACATCTCGCATTAGATTTTATAAATTTCAACAGAAAGCAGTACTGGCTGCTCGATCTGTGAATGCCAAATATTTCCGCGTAGGAAAACTGCTAATGTCACATCTCGCATTAGATTTTATAAATTTCAACAGAAAGCAGTACTGGCTGGTCGATCAATGATTACCAAATGTTTCCTTATAGGAAAACATCTAATGTCATATCTCGCATTAGATTTTATAAATTTCAACAAAAAGCAGTAATGGCTGGTCGATCAGTGAATGCCAAGTGTTTCCTCATAGGAAAACTGCTAATGTCACATCTCACATTAAATTATATAAATTTCAAAAGTAACCAGTACTGGCTGCTCGATTAATGATTACCAAATATTTCGTTTAAGGGAAACTGCTAATTTCACATGTCGCATTAGATTTTATAAATTTCAACAGAAAGCAGTACTGGCTGCTCGATCAATGATTGCCTAATGTTTCCTTGTAGGGAAACTGTAATTTCATATCTCGCATTAGATTTTATAAAATTCAACAGAAAGCAGTACTGGCTGCTCGATCAATGATTGCCAAATGTTTCCTTATAGGAAAACTGCGAATGTCATATCTCGCATTAGATTTTATAAATTTCAACAGAGAGCAGTACTGGCTGCTCGATCAATGATTGCCAAATGTTTCCTTGTAGGGAAACTGCTCATGTCACATCTCTCATTAGATTTTATAAATTTCAACAGAAAGCAATACCTGCTGGTCGATCAGAGAATGCCGAATGTTTCCTTATAGGAAAACTGCTAATGTCACATCTCGCATTTCATTTTATAAATTTCAACAGCAATCAGTACTGGCTGCTCGATCAGTGAATACAAATGTTTCCTTGTAGGGAAACTGCTAATATCATATCTCGCAGTAGATTTTATAAAACTCAACAGAAAGCAGTACTGGCTGCTCGATCAATGATTGTCAAAAGTTTCCATGAATGAAAACTGCTAATGTCACATCTAAGATTAGATTTTATAAATTTCAACAGAAAGCAGTACTGCCTGTTCAATCAATGCTTGCCAAATGTTTCCTTGTAGGGAAACTGCTAATGTCACATCACGCATTAGATTTTATAAATTTCAACAGAAAGCAGTACTGGCTGCTCGATCAATCATGGCCAAATGTTTCTTTGTAGGAAAACTCCTGATTTCATATCTCGCATTAGATTTTATATATTTCAACAGAAAGTGGTACTGGCTGCTCGATAAATGATTGTCCAATGTTTCCTCATAGGAAAACTGCTAATGTCTTATCTCGCATTAGATTTTATGAATTTCCTGTAGTTTTCTTTTTGTGTCTGCTATCAACACCGTCATCTACATAGATCGTAAACTGAATCTCCGCCCTTATTACATCTTGCTGGATGATCGATAGAATATCATAGGTTTCGTCCGTAATGTGTATAAATTCCAACTGGCAGTGCTACTAGCTGCTAGGACAATAAATGCAAAATGTGTCCTTATGAGGAAACAGCTTATATTACCATTAAAATATGCAACTTCAGATTTCTGTGACACACTTTCTGTCGTCTGTTTTTTTACTATCCAAATAGTTTTTCTTTTTTTTACTCTTTTCACTCTCAAGCAAGGCGACAATTCCATTGAATCGCAGGTGGTTACAGCAAGTAAAATTGAAACAGAAGGAGTAGGGTTGAAAATGGGGAGGGTTGAGGAAAGGATGAAATTGGAACGAGGTCCAAGAAGACAGGAGATAGCGATTGACGTTGCGTCTAAATTTTTGCATACTGTAGTTATCAGGGATGCACGAAATCGGAAGGTATTTCCATAGATGGGAAATACGAGAAAAAACACATATAGCTAGTTCAACAGTAAAAGGGTGAGACCTAATTGCCAATCTAGTAGCACGTTTAAATTTATGTATTCGGAGCACGAGGAAAAATAGCACATACAAGCATTTTCCATAAAAATATTTGTAAAACAGAGGGAAGCCGCCCCACGTCGGTGAGAAAGTGATAGGTGACGAGATGCCTGGTCAGGATCGATTGTATTGTAGACCCTTCTCTGGATTTTGTCCAGAATCTCGAGATGCATAACAGGAGCACCAAACCTGATATGGCAACACAGTAGCCAATACACGGACGAATGATAGATTAATAAATTTTGGTTGTGGTGACAACGGAGCAAAAACCTCCTTAGAGCAATTGCCATGAAAAATATTTGTACAACAGACAGAATGAAGCCACGTCAAACGGTGAGAAAGTGACTGGAGACGAGATGACTGGTCAGGATCGACTGTATTGCAGACACTTCTCTGGATTTTGTCAAGAATCTCGAAATGCATAACAGCAGCATCAGACGAGATATGGCAACAGTATTTAATACACGAACTAGTGGTCGATTTATAAATATGCAAGATGGATTCTGACGAGACTATTTTGGTTGGCACATCCCAGGTGAACCGGCCTTCCTTACAGGGGACGTATTAGTTTACTTGATATCACCGTTCCACTTTGTGTTAGTGGAAAACGTGTGGGCAACAGTTGCTCTTCTTGAGGTTAGCATAATCCATACTGGTAGCAGGCGGAAAGGTTTCTCTAAACATTTTTTTTTACCTCGCTTTAATTTGACGTTTCTTATGCGTAAATTTCAATATGTTTTGTCTTAATAGCTGAGCTTAAGCACTGTGTTACGTAGGCATTTTCATTAAACGTATCCCTGCCCACATCTTTCCGGGTAGGGTGTTTTGGACAAACGTCGTCTTACCGAAGTTTGGACACCTTGACGTGGTGTAATGGTTAGCAAGCTTGTCTCGCAAGATCAGTTACGACTGAAAAGTGAGTTCGATCCTCACTAGGTGCTCCATACTTTCGGCCTAGTGCCACATCTAAGCTATGCTTAGAAATAACCATCGCCTTACCGAGGTTTCTTAGCTAAACTATAGTCCAGATACAAATAGCAAATCCGTGACATTTTCACGGTATTTCTGTTTAATAGCCTTGCTAAATTGGATAGGTCCGGGGTTTTGAATGTTTTTATTTTTATTTTTGATTATTGGGTTCACTACCTCCCACTACATGTGGACATTTTTATGTATTTTTTTAAAAACAAATATAGGTGTACATATTCAGAAATGTTTATCAACCTGGGTTTTTTTTATTAGGCCCTCTGTGAAAATGTCGTGCTCCGGTGAATGTTAGTATAGGATGGAGAAGGATTCGTTCTTGTGGTGATTGCGCCAAATGATAGAGTGAATGGGCCTTGAGTCAGATTAGCTAGGAATAGGAGAGACAGTATCGACCAGCTTTTCCCCAGCTACATTTCTGCCTTGTGCCACAAATGTACGCATTCAAGTGTTAAATAAAAAGAAATGAATCGGTTCGGTGAATTTGATATAATTATTACTAACACCGAATTGATTTCAAAGGAATGATTAATCGAAGTACTTCCTCACGCACTCACTTCTTGGGTAAGTGTAAGGATTTGCAATGAACAAGTTCATGTTAATTGAAGAAAGAATAAATTGTGATTCAAGCGACGGCCTTGCAACGAATGCCAGGCGCAGACAATAATAGGTTGATATTATAGGAACCATAAAAGCGATTCGCTATTTGAATCATAGTTTTAGAAGAGAGAATCCTTTTAACGTATGGCATAAATGAGCGAGAAAGGAAAATAAAGTCAGGAAAATAAACGGATAGAGAAAATAAAAGAAAAACAGAAAAAAAAAACAAGAGAAACACAGAGAAAGAGAGAGAGAGAAAGGGAGATAGATAGAGAAAGAGGGAAGAAAGACAGAAAAAGAGAAATAAAAGATAGGTAGAAAGCGGACATTAGAGAGAAAAACAGTGAGACATAGAAAGAGAGCGAGAGGAAAACAGAAAGCGAGCAAGAGAGAAAGAGAGAGAGAGAGAGAGAGAGAGAGAAAAGAAAAAAAGAAATAAAGATAGGTAGAATGCGGACATGAGAGAGGAAAAACAGTGAGATACACAGAAAGAGACCGAGAGGAAAACAGAAAGCGAGAAACAGAGAAAGAGAGAGAGAGAGAGAGAGAGAGAGAGAGAAAGAGAGGAGAAAGTAAAAGAGAAATAACGATAGGTAGAATGCGGACATGAGAGAGAAAAACAGTGAGAAACACAGAAAGAGACCGAGAGGAAAACAGAAAGCCAGGAACAGAAAGAGAGAGAGAGATAGAGAGAGAGAGAGAGAGAGAGAGGCAGTGTGTGTGTGTGTGTGTGTGTTAGTGAATGAGAAAGGAGTAGAAATAGAGAGTGGAACGGAAAGAGAGCAAAATATAGAGAGAAAGAGAAAGAGACGGGGAAAGAGAAAAAGCGAACAGAGAGAGAGGGAGAGAGAGAGAGAGAGAGAGAGAGGAAACAGAAAACATGAAGTATAAAAATTATACCCACAAACAGAGAGGGCGAAAGAGAGGGAAAGACAATAACAAACAGAAAAAGAGAGAAAGACACAGTGAAACAATGCTTAAGAAAAAGGGCAAAGCATATAAAGATGGTGAGAAAGAGAGAGAAAGAGAGAGGGGAGAGAAGGAGAGCGAGAAACAAAGGGAGAAGAAACAGAAACAGAGAAAGGAAAGCAGAAAAAGAGAAGCATAAATATATATCAAAAGAGAGAGAGAGAGAGAGAGGGAGAGGGGGGAGAAAGAGAAAGGTAAACAGAAAGATAG
>OZ038508.1:58946010-59096010 GCA_964036315.1 Acanthosepion esculentum | reverse complement strand
GAAGTTAACAATTAATCGTTACTCTGCTTGTTGTCTCTCTGCCTTCGGGTGATGAGGAACTCAGACGAGGCTATACGTACGGCCAGGGTCTCGACTGGGGAGGTAAACTTTTTTTTTCTAGTATGCGAAGTACTTTGTTATCAAGTATATCTGGCTATTGTTACTTCGATTTAAACATTTTAATAAGCGAAGTTATACTAACATGCACCCAAAAAACTGTGGAAACTAATTGCTTATTTGAAAAAGGAAGAGACATTAGCAAAAAAGAAAAAGTGTGATTTAAATCAAGGAGATGCAGTACTAATGAAGAAAATATATATTGATATCAATGCAAGACTTCAGCGGAAAATGCTTTATTACAGTCCAACGTAAAAAAAAAACCACATTATTTACGAAGCATTGCTTGGAATTTGCACACATTTTAAATTAATTCTTTGTTAATTTGATATATTTTTAGTCTTCATGCTTCCAATACGGTATTAAATTTGACTATTCTAGCACTGGTGTTCCAAAGCTGTGCACTAATCTCGACGTTGTATAAAGAATGTTATTTAACCTAGTATCTGTCTATATTTTTGAGATGAAGTATTATGTACACTATTTAAATTGTTCGGACTATCGTCCTCATCTTTGTTGCCATATTTATTACAACGTTTCGGCCCTTCAGTATCTGTCTATATTTCTGAGATGAAGTATTATGTACACTATTTAAATTGTTCGGACTATCGTCCTGATCTTTGTTGCCATATTTATTACAACGTTTCGGCCCTTCAGTATCTGTCTATATTTCTGAGATGAAGTATTATGTACACTATTTACATTATTCGGACTATTATCTTCTTCTATGTCGACATATTTATTACGACGTTTCGGCCCTTCAGTATCTGTCTATATTTCTGAGGTGTGGTATTATGTACATTATATATATTATTCGGACTATTGTCCTCATCTTTGTCATCATATTTCTTACAACGTTTCGGCCCTTCAGTATCTCTCTATATTTCTGAGATGAGGTATTATGTACACTATTTACATTATTTGGACTATTGTCCTCATCTTTGTTGCCATATTTATTACAAAGTTTCGGCCCTTCAGTATCTGTCTATATTTCTGAGATGAGGTATTATGTACACTATTTACATTATTCGGACTATTGTACTCTTCCTTGTCGCCATATTTATTACAGCGTTTCGGCCTTTCAGTATCTAAGGCTTGATGAACTCTGTATCTGTCTATATTTCTGAGATGAAATATTATGCACACTATTTAAATTGTTCGGACTATCGTCCTCATCTTTGTTGCCATATTTATCACAACGTTTCGGCCGTTGTACGCTCCTGCCTTCTTCAGGTGGTTGGAATGTCGAACTGAAAGCCTTTATTTAACCTACTTTTACAGAGCCGCCAGTAGTCACGAGAAAAAAAAAACTTGCAAGAGGCTCTTCGGTGTCACATTCTATCAGCAAAGACTTAACTTCTTTGAGGACATGTTTACAATTATTATGAGCTCACACAGTCATCAGAACTATCACACTAGTACACCTGCTAAGTACTGGAAAGTAAATTAGAAGGCACGGTAGAGTAATGTATAACAGCTCGGATTGAGGAATCGGAGAGCCGAGTTCGAATTACAGTCAAATCAATTATATTCACTTACGTGCTAATATCCTTGGGAAAGGTATGAACCCCCTTCCTTTTCTCCCTCCGGCTATAGATAAATAGCAGGAGAGACCGGGTTCTGTAGCCTTGGATGGCAACTGGTCTACCGCAGAAGGAAATGACAACCTACTGTAGGAAGAAATTGCCTCGTCAGTCATGTATCGAAAGATACACGATCGCCTAAGCGTATATCACGCATGGCACATAACTGCCTGGCACCTATAGTGGTTGAACAACCCTGTGTGAAGCAAGGAGAATCATTACACTGGAAAAGAACACAATAGACAAGAAGTCTTGTGAATAGGAGGTTCTTTTCTAATAAAAGACTCAAAAGAAATCAGATACTACAGCTTGATAAGAAAGACGGAATCGGTTCAAAAATTTGTCCAGAAATGCCAAACCTTTCATCTTGTGAAGAAAACCAGTATAACAAACACTGTCTAATGCTTTTGAGATATCCAAAGCAATAGCCCGAGCTTTATCTGAATGGAGACATGTGAAGTGAGATGCTTAACTAAATTCAGAATTGATTAGAGCCTCTAGTATTTACCAAAAAGAGATAGAAGGCCATTAGATGAATCAGATGGTTTGTCTCAGTTCTTAAAGACTGGAGCTACAGAAGATAATTTCCAACAAGCAGGAAAGCAAAGCAGCAAGGTATTTATTGTACCGTTTACAGAGAAGGACAATTGCAGGGATGCCATTAAGTCCACATGCTTTGAGGGGATCCAGTTTAGAGATGATAGCAGAAATCATGGCCAGAGTTATATTTATATCACTTAACAGTCTCAGTTTTAAATGGAAAGTCAGGCAAAGATACTCGAGACGAATGAAGTATAGAATTTGAAGAGATTTTTGAGCAAAACATTCTGCTTTATCAGCAGATGTTAACACTTCAAATTGAGTGAAGAGATAGCAGTTTTATTTAACACATTATTACAGCACCTCCAGTGGTCACGAGAACCAAACTTTTTAGAGGCTATACAGCGTCGCATTCTATCAGCAAAGACTTAGCCTCTTTGAGGACATGTTGCCAATTATGACGAGCAGACACAGAGAGGCGCTTTTGTATTCGGAACTATGACACTTGAACATCAGGAAGAAGTGATTCCTCTTGGCTATAGCGGTAGAACAGGCCGGTGCGAACCAAGGAGAAGATTGTGGTTTCACCTGATATTTCCAAGAAGGCTTTAACCCAAGAAGAAATCTCTGTGGCACAATATCTATCTATAAAAGGAAGGATGCGTGCGTGTGTGTGTGTGTGTGTGTGTGTGTGTGTGTGTGTGTGTGTGTGTGTGTGTAACGAATGCACGACCGCAATTTTCGACGGATTTGCACCAAAATTTACATGTACATGCTCCAAATTAGCTGAAAGGCCAATACCGACTTTGCGTTTCACAACTCCCATCGATAGTGGAAATAATCGATTTTTTCATACGGCAGTTTTTATGTAGTTTGTGGCCATTTTCTACTGGCCAGAGTGAGAGCCTATAGCTGGCTGCCACGAATAGGCAGGAAGATTCTATTGGCCAGCGTGAGAGCCAACAGCTGACTGACACGAATGTTAACTAGTATGCAAAAAAAAAAAAAATCGATAGCTGTATTCGGCACGAGTGGGAAAAATTTAAATCTGCATGGCACTTTACTCCAATTGGCTCATTCGCTTGCTTAAACTCAACGTTGATTCTGATTCCGCAGAACTGGGTTGGGTGTGAAAAAGTATTTGTGTAAACATTCTTTTTTCATTCGTTTTTTCCAGTTACGAGTCCTTTTTTAAAGCTGATCGTTTTGTGTTCATTTTGTTTAGTTCTTTTTTCGTAACAGATTTAATGTTTAGTATAGAGCTTAGAAAAAGTTCGCAGTGTGAGATAGGCAAGAAGTAAGGTATGTAGAAACATCAGTACGGCAAAGGGCACTCCTTTAAAGGCAAGGAAGGGCAAAAATATTTTATGTCAAGTGATAGCGATTGCTGTACGAGTCGTATTATTTTTTAATCAAGCACGGGCAACGCCGGGCCATGCTGCTAGTTATTAATAAGAAGGTTAGAATATAAATCCAATGGGTGTCTCGAATAAAGTCATGAAATGATAACAGAAATCATGTATGGAGTTATATATATATATATAAACCCCCGCCCCTTTTTGTTCATCTCTTAGTTTCAAATTAAGATTTTATTCTTGATATAACCCCAATTTAATGTCATAAGGTTAATATCCAGGTTTAATTTTATAAAATCTCTTCCCTTTAAGAATAATACCTTCCACCCTCCTCAAACCACTGCCACATGCTTTTCGGTGACTGAAACATTGAAATAGATAAATTCTGTATTAGCTTCACGACGTTTTTTCTTACAGAGTTAAATTTCTAATTCCGACACGAACTCTATCTATACCGGGGTTGAATAAGACTGACGAAGTTTTCCTCGGTTGATTTAAGCCTATTCCTCATATGAGGTCATTTTGGATTTTATTGTGTACTAACTATATATATATATATATATATATATATATATATATATATATATATATATATATATATATATATATATATAATGAAATGGACAAAGTCCGACAATTATTTTATGACATTTTTATGCTGGTGGTATTGGCGATATAGTCAGATTCAGTAGTGTGTCTGACTCGTGAGTGTTAATCTTTAACGTTGTTTCATTGAACAGATTACGTACTGCGCTGGATTCTATATTCATAGACTATGGTGAACATGGTCAACAGAAGTTGCCCACTCGAATTCTAGCCATGCCCAACACGCGATGGCTTGGAATTAACTCTCCCACAAGACCTCAAAACTACACAATTAATACATCTGACACAGTCAAAACCTAAAAAGAATCTAACAACACCAAAACAGAAACCTTCTTGAAAATGGCTGAGTAAGTGGCCGAAAGCGCTTGGGATAATGAACGATATGGACAGTTTTTCTAGCAATCCCAGCAAACAGAAAAAGGTAAGAACGCTGGAAAAACTAAATAAAAAAATAAATATTTTTTTATCCGCCATATTTATCGAAAGATGTTTAAAAGAAAGGTTGCTACTCAAATATACATTAATATATATAAATATAAATATATATGTACATATAGATATATGTGTGGGGGTAGGGATGTTCAAACAAGTTATACATTTTTATACTCTTTAGTTACGATCGTATTATTGGTAGAAGGATGTAGAGAAAGAGAGAGAGAGAGAGAGAGAGAGAAGGAGAGAGAAGGTGAGAGAAGGTGAGAGATGGGGGGAGACGGAGAAAGGGAGAAACAGAAAGACAGAAAAACAGATTACATTTTCTTTATCTCAGATCGTATGACAGATTATAACAGAATGAGATAGATAAATAGATAGATAGCTTTTGAACAGAATGAGATAAATAGAATCGATAGATTATGAACCGAATGAGATCGATCGATCGATATGAAAGGACTAAGATAGATTATGAACAGAATGAATATATATATATATATATATATATATATATATATATATATATATATATATATATATATATATATATATTATAATAAAAAGAAAGTACATTAAGATATATAATCCGGTGTTCTTATTGATATTTTTATTTTTACAAAACAGTGCTCAATGTAAATTTACAGAGCATAAACATTATAAATTAACTGATTTAAAATATGGTTTCTTCGCTACACAGGAATTACCATGTTTCAAAAACCGAAGCTAGAAACTTCAAATTTAATTATATAATTAGCATTAGTTCTGTTTAATCTTCAAGTGAATTTTGGAATAACTTAATTCCAAAGTTCGCTTGAAGATGAAACAGAACTAATGCTTTTATTTTAATTATATAATTAAATTAGAAGTTCTTAGCTTCGATTTTTGAAACATAGTATATATATATATATATATATATATATATATAGATTTGGTTTGGTTTCTTTAGTTTTACGGCATATCAATCTCAATGGGTTATTTAATTTCGACAAAAATTTTATTGCTGGTAATATTTTGTTTTGCCAAGAATATATTTCTGGTATTATTTTTCCTTCAAAAATATATTGCTGCTAATAATTTTTTTCAAAAAGTATTGCTGGTAATATTTTTTTCAAAGAAGTACTGCTGGTAATATTTTTTTCAAAGAAGTACTGCTGGTAATATTTTTTTCAAAGAAGTATTGCTGGTAATATTTTTTTCAAAGAAGTACTGCTGGTAATATTTTTTTCAAAGAAGTACTGCTGGTAATATTTTTTTCAAAGAAGTACTGCTGGTAATATTTTTTTCAAAGAAGTACTGCTGGTAATATTTTTTTCAAAGAAGTATTGCTGGTAATATTTTTTTCAAAGAAGTACTGCTGGTAATATTTTTTTCAAAGAAGTACTGCTGGTAATATTTTTTTCAAAGAAGTATTGCTGGTAATATTTTTTTCAAAGAAGTATTGCTGGTAATATTTTTTTCAAAGAAGTACTGCTGGTAATATTTTCCCTTTAGAAATGTATAGCTGGTTATAATTTTATTTTACAAAAATGTATTGCTGGTAATAGTTTTTTTCGTCAAAATGCTGGTAATAATTTTTTAAAGTATTTCTGGTATTAAAACCTATTTTTACACTTTCATATTTGTTTACCCCAGTTTCGGGTAGCTGGGACCCTAACAGGTGCTACCACCCCGTGTCTGGGTGGACCTGAGAACATCAGCAATTAAGAGGGAGTTCCATGCTCCCCAAAACCTCCTGATCAAAGGCCTTGCGGCTGGACGTAGTTTATCGTCTTACACAGGACGAGATAGATAGATTATGAACAGAATGATATATATATATATATATATCATTTCTTTTGAAAGTGAAGTCTGAAGATCCAAAGAAAGATAAAATTCTCTGGTGAAATAAATTACAACTAATGGAGTGGTCTGTTTTTTCTTTAAATTATATATATAAAGACATTTTTATGTTTAACATTCTTTTTATAGATACAAGTATTTAAGTAAATGCTCTGTTTATAATAAACAGTATTAAATAACATTTACCGGCCTGAATGTCCGAGAAATTTTCATAGAAAATATTCGTCCTCCGACAGGATTCTAACCTGTATCCTATACGGAACCGTCATGTAGCTTGACGTGCCTTTAACCGATTTGGCCACAGAGGAACGTTCGGTTGGCAAGGTCGAATTTACTGCTTATAAACTTCAATCTTCCAAGAATCTCTCACGTACATTCATAACTGCTCATTTCTAGGACATTCAGACCGGTAAATGTTATTTAATACTGTTTATTATAAACAGAGCATTTACTTAAATACTTGTATCTATAAAAAGAATGTTAAACATAAAAATGTCTTTAAATAATTGTCCAACTTTGTCCATTTCATAATATATATATATATATATATATATATATATATATATATATATATATATATATATATATGAACGGACCGAGATACATTGGTAGTTGGAGAATGGAGAGAGTTTTTCACTTTTGACATTAATGCCCTTGGTCGAATGTCGCTTAAGCATTGCAATTACATTAGTACATATGATCTCATCATTGTGTTCAAAATGGCAACTACGCATTCGGGATTTGAGTTTAGGAAACCGGAAGTCAGTTGGAGCAAAGTCTCTTGAGCAATACGGATGGGGTGGCAAGCAATTCAACGCCTCAGTTGGCTGCTTCAGCTACTGCAACCTGAGCAGTGTGAACGGGCGCATTTTCCTGGAGCAAGACCACACCTGCCCTCAGCTTCTCTATTTATTTCAACTTGATTGCTTTCTTCAGTTGTCTTAATTCTGATGCATAGTACCGTCCATTAACAGTTTTTCCCTTTTCCAGGTAGTCTATCGTGATTACACCTTCAGAATCTCAAAAGACAGTAGCCATCATCTTGCCAAACAGACTCTGCTTGCTTGAACCTCTTCGGAGGTGGAGAACCAAAGTGTTTTCACTGTTTGCTTTGAATAATTTGATTCAGAACCCAAGTTTCAGCTTTAGTTACTAATCTGTGGCGGAAAGTCTCAGGGTCAGCCTGAAAGCGAGTCAGCGGTGTCTTGGAAATGTTAGCATTTTTCAGCTTCTGCTCTGGTGTCAGCACTTTTGACACCCATCTCGAAGACAGCTTGCTAATCTCCAAGATCCCCAGTAAAAACAATATGGACCGAACCAGAACTAATACCTATGAACTTAGGTATCTGCTGGACGGTAAGTCGTCCGTCAGCTCAAACTGTACTGTGAATGGCACCAATTTGCTCATCTGTGGTTAAGGTTTTTGGACGACTTCACCGAGGATCAACTTATGGGCTGTTACTGTCCCGTTTGTATTCCGCGTCCCACTCCTTCACCGTTGCATCGGAAGGGGACTCCTTAGGAAGAGTGTGGAACACGTTCTCATGAATTTCATTACGTGTCATACCTTTCTTATGCAGATATTTCTTGACTGTTCAGGCCTCTATTTCGTCCATTTTTAGATTGGTCGCACAAACCCCATCTTTGTATGGGTCTCACCTGCACAGAAATTAAACAGAAATCTAAATTAGTTTTTCTAGTTTTATGAGAAGTGGTAGTGTGTTGCCACAACAAAAATATTTATATATGGCTCTTCTTTCTGGATAAGGCTTAGAAAGTTTTAAATGAACCTCGTAGATAGACAGAAAATAATAGACTGATATATATATATATATATATATATATATATATATATATATATATATATATATATATACTCGATTCGAATTCGAGCAGATCAGTTCCTGGGAACCGACAGCTCGACACCAG
Organism: Acanthosepion esculentum; assembly: GCA_964036315.1. NCBI lineage: Eukaryota > Metazoa > Mollusca > Cephalopoda > Sepiida > Sepiidae > Acanthosepion > Acanthosepion esculentum. Next base: position 59,087,609 of record OZ038508.1, on the reverse strand, counting down.
CACATGAGATTTGATTATAATGGTTAATATTTTGTGCAGAACCATCCACACTTTTTGAAGGGCCGAATACAGAGACCTGGTCGCCAAACGACCCTCCGCAGGTTTTGAATTCGGAGTTGTCCTCCTCCTAGACCAGTTGCTTTCCAGTCTTTCCTGCTATTTATCCATAGCTGGAGGGAGAAGAAAAGGATCAATACTTTTCCCAAGGGTATTAGAACGTAAGTGAATGGATTCGACTGGAATTCAAACTCGGCCCTCCGATTCATAAATCCAAGCCGCTATCCATTACTACACCACACCACACATATATATATATATATATATATATATATATATATATATATATATATATGTTTGTGTGTGTGTGTGTAAGAACTGTAATAGATAGATCGATGGGGGACGTATAAGAATACATTGAGATAGATAGATAACAGTACTATTGGTATAACTTAGATGCTAAAATGTTTCCTTTACTCCTACTAAAATATATAATTTAAAAAAATCTCTGTGCATGAAATTAAAAAAAAAACAACACATTTTCGTATTTTGATATTAATAATTCTATAAAAATAAACATTTATTTTAAATTTTTTGCCAGATAGGTAAGTAAAAAAATGAGGGCAAAATCTTTAATATGTCCGTTTATTGCCCCGTTTTCCATTTTTATTGTTTCATAGCCTGGTTATCAAATCACTATTGGTAGAGATAGCTGACTGATATATTTTTTTCAACACTACCCTCGTCATATTCCTCGCTCCATATGTCCACTCGATGTGTAAAGGCAGTGACTTTCTTTGAATTTTGCCGACTTTAAGTCGCGTTAAATTTAATTTTTTCTTTTTCAATTAATGCATTCCGGTAAAAAAAAAAGAACCTTATACTGTACCGAATAAATTATTTAAAATAGACATTTAAAAAATAAGTAATAATAATAAGTAAAAATGTGTTCTTTGACAAACAGTGCATAGCGATTTTTAAAAGATTATAAAAATTAAAGCAAGAAATATATTGCCTATCAAGTGTGTCTGCAGCTTCGATCAAGCTCAGACCTACTCAGCCCGACTAACCCCGTTATTTTTATTTCATTCTTTTTTTTTACTTTATTATGAACAATATCAACGAAATGTATTTTTGTCAATATTTTGAGACATAAAGTTAAAACAATTAATTTTGGATCCACCTGAAATCAAGAATGAAAATGACGTATTACGAAACATTTTGGTTGCTTTGAAATAGATATACTTGAATGTTGACGCACTTGGGCTAAGCCCGACAAGCCCGACCACCGGAGTTGCCATTGATAGGTAGATATATAAGGACTGAAATAGATATGGACGGACAGACATATATATATATATATATATATATATATATATATATATATATATATATATATATATATATGTAGAGAGAGAGAGAGAGAGAGAGAGAGAGAAAGCGAGAGATAACTTACGATTTTCTATAACTCTGGTCGTATTTTTTTACATGAGTTTTAATTGAGACAAAGAACTTGCATTGTACTCAATAACTAGATTCGTGTAAACGAAACGGAATTTCGAATTCGGAAACATCGATACTTCAACTAACGAACAAAGAACGAAAGGTCGCCGTGTTTCTCTTTAGTTTGTCTTTCTCTCGTCGCTTTTTTTGTAAACGTCTAAGCAAAATAGGCTTCTTCCTGCAGAATGTACTCAAAGGAAAGTGCGAGAAGCATTTTCAAAATGAACTTATGGTTAACGTCCGGAGAAGACAACAGATCGGGAATAAAAGAGAAATCTGTACATTTAACGGGTCTTTCTTCCTTTTTTTTCCCTTTCTTTCGGTCTTTCTTTTTTTCTTTTTTCAAAGAAAGTGTCTCTTTCTTTCTTCTTTAAATTTGTCCTCTTTCTTTCTTTTCTTACAGAAATGTCCTCTTTTTCCTAAATTAGGCTTCTTTTTTCTTTCCAAATATAATGTCCTCTTTTCTTTCCCTAAATAAGTCTCTCTTCGTTCTTTCTTTCCTTGTTTCTTCAAAGAAAGTATTCTCTTTTTTCTTTCCGTAAATTTATCTCCTTTCTTTCTTTCTTCCTTTCTTTCTTTCTTCAATGAAAGAGTTCTATTTTTTCTTTCTGTAAATTTGTCTTCTTTCTTTCTTTCTTTCTTTCTTCAAAGAAAGAGTTCTATTTTTTCTTTATGTAAATTTGTCTTCTTTCTTTCCTTTTTTCTTTCTCCAAAGAAAGTGTTCTATTTCTTTCTTCCTTAAATATTTCCTCTTTTTTCTTTCTTTCTCTGTTTTTCTATCGAAATGACTTCTTTTTCCTTCATTGAATAAAACTTTTTTCCAAATAAAATTTTCTCTGTTCTTTCCTTAAATAAGTCACTCTTCTTTCTTTCTTTCTTTCTTTCTTTCTTTCTTTCTTTCTTTTCCAATTATATCTTTTAATTTTTTTCTTTTTGTATAGACACAGATTATTTTATCTCTATTTCTTTTATGAAGTCTTTTTTTCCCCCATTTATTTTTCTTTCTTTTCTTCCGTTATAAAAAGCCTGGGGAAATACTTTGATAACTAAACTCTGAATTATTATGAATAAATCCGTTTGCCTTTGTCAATCTGGGGAATGATAAGAATTTATCTTTATAAAAGTGACAGTGTCATAGAAATTCCAAAGTAAACACAAACGATGCCTTTCAAAAACTAAGCACAGTATAAGAAATCGGGAAAATCCGTGAAAAAAAAAAAAGACAAAGAAAAGCGTATTCTATATATGTAATATCTAATATATGGCAGTAAATACTTTTCACTTTTTTCCACAGAGTAATAAAATTCTGACCCTGCCATCTAAGATCCACCACGCTACATGCACTGAGGCGAACCGCTCTCATTACCATCGTATTCCTTTCGTAACGAGTAAGTTTGCATTGTGAAACAGATTCCCGCATAGGACCACTACAATCTTAACCTCTTCAAGTCTAAGGTTAAAGGTTATTTTTCCCACATATCCTCGTAAACTTTCACCGCCCATACAACAACCGCCTTCAGTAACCCTCTAGCTTGAGCGGCACTTGGGCCTTGTACAGAGTGAACAATATTAAAAAAATATTTTGCGTTGAATTTAATTCGTTGTAATCGTTTTACACATTACCCCACTCATACGATAAGGGTATAACTAAATGAATTTGAATTCTAGAGTCCCCCACAAAATTTCTGGATGTAGCCAACAAAATCTGATGTAATATACTGACCACACTCTGCTCTTTTTTTTTATATTGAGGTTCCCCATGTACAAGGCTCAGGAGCCACTCGAGGTAAATGTTTTGTGTTCAGAGATGAAAGACTCAAAAACAGAAAATTTTAACTTATCTATTTTCATTAATGTCGACATGTAAATTATCTAACAAATCCAGTGAGGATCACCGCCGTCCCTACTCACTGGGGAGCCGTTTCAGACACGAAAGAGAATACGTCTACATTGCTTGACGCTCAAGAAACAACTCGCAGAAAAACCTTTCTCTATCTATCATTCCCACACTAGCTCAGCCAATCAGAATCGACTTCCATATTAGGTCTTACATCTGACCCCGAAGGTCAACCTCCGGAAGTCGGAGCTGAGATACAATTCCCTCTAAAAATAATAGTCTGCTAAACTATTATTTAAAAGTAAGAGGAAGTTTATGCTGATAGTAGGAGGAGGTAACGGTTAACCCTAGACTTGAAGAGGTTAAGATTGTAGTGATCGGGGATAAATCATCTTGGGATTCGGTTCCACAGAGCAAGTAAGAAGCTGTTAAAGTGGAACGTGGGTGGCTTGCTACAATGTGGGTGGCATGGTGGGTCTTGGTCTTGAAGGTTAGAACTGGTGGAAACAAGGAATGTAGTTCGTCCGAGCACTTTCCATGGAAGTAGTGATAGAGCAGTGCCAGTCTTGGCACATCCCACCTCTGAGAGAAAAGATGGAGAGTGGAGAATAATATGTCACCCACAAGGACGCCGGGACGCTTTCCAACTCTATCGATAATGAAATGCGACGAATGAGTAGCTCCCGCCCAAATATGACAACAGCATTCCATTTTATGCCTCTTGTAAAGATAGGGGACAGCATGAGGAGTCAGGTACTTACTGGATCGGTACAGAGAAGCGACCATTTTATCCACATCTTTAGCGAGGGATCGTATGTACGAGTTTCGCTTGAAGTCAGGGGTTAGTTTATGTTGTAGCATACCTACGGACGATAATGGGTATGTCCCCATTCATATAAATACAGTAGTAAATACTGTATGTTGGTCTGCAGTTGGAAATTCATTGTGGAATTCACTTGACTCACTTCTAGCAGTTGACTACTTCTACGCTCCGCTGGCGAATCTTATATTTGTTGTTCGTGTCCTAATTATTATCATTCATTACCAACCTTCATGTGATTATTCTATTCAGTAACTTTCCCTAGGTTACAACAGGGCCAATAGTCTCTCTGAGTGAGCAAGGCAAACATGCTTGCTCACTCAGAGGCACATGCGCTGGATCGGTCATGTCAGCCGCATGGATGATGATCGCAACCCAAAGGATATGATCTACGGTGAATTGGCCACTGGCACCAGACAAGCGCGCCATGAAGGCAGGTGGTGTTGATCCAGTTAGTTAGAAATCCGTTGCTGTAGATCGGAGCTGATGGAGGGAGGCCGTCGGAAAGAGCACGCAGCTGGGCGAGAGGCTGAGAGAAGATCAATGGGAGGCGAAGAGGACCCGCAGACTCCAACGACAGATGAATGGACACGCGGCGTAACTCTCATTGTCCCTCGGCATTGCAACCTTACATGCTGGGGCAGTAGTAGCTAAATACTGTTACAGCTATAGTCAACCTTGACAGGAAGCGTCGGAGAAAATGGATGAGTTACATCAATTTTCAATTTTGGTTGGAGATCAATATAACACTAATATGTTATAAATCGTCGTGAAACGTGTTCTTTGTTGGAAGAATCAGTGATTCTTCTGGTTTTATAGAATTCTAATAGTGGCGAATTGATCTCTTGCTTCCTTTTAAAGGTTTCCCCAGCAAGAAAATGTTCTCTCGATCGACTGAAAAGGAGAGTTAAAGCGGCTGCAACGTTTCCGTTAGGAGAATGGTTTGGAATATCCACACACAACGTTTTGATTTTCTGTGATTTTTATGGAATGTGGTTTTCCTTTGTCATTCCGTCGTCCAATTCAGAGAATATTTGCGCTATTTAAAAAAAAGCTTCAATTCCTTCATGATCGTTTTATTTTGAGTACAGACGAAACCTATGATATTCCACCAATCATCCAGCAAGACGTAATCAGGGGGGAGATTCAGCTTAAAATATAAGATATCGAGATGGCACTGTAGATAGCCTACACAAAAAGTAAACTGCAGGAACGTCCACAGCAGATCGTAAAGGGAGAATAGCAGTTTCCCTCCAAGGAAACATTTGGCATTCTTTGATCGAACAGCTACTACGACTCTCAACTGAAATTTATAAAATATTTTAAAACAATTTTGGTTGTATCTGTCTATATTTCTGTGATTAAGTATTATGCACACTATTTACATTATTCGGACTATTGTCCTCTTCTTTGTCGCCATATTTATTACTACGTTTTGGCCCTTCAGTATCTGTCTATATTTCTGAGATGAGGTATTATTTACACTATTTACATTATTCGGACTATTGTCCTCATCTTTGTCGCCATATTTATTACAACGTTTCGGCCTTTCAGTATCTGTCTATATATCTGATATGCGGTATTATGTACACTATTTACATTATTCGGACTATTGTCCTCATCTTTGTCGCCATATTTATTACAACGTTTCGGCCTTTCAGTATCTGTCTATATATCTGATATGCGGTATTATGTACACTATTTACATTATTCGGACTATTGTCCTCATCTTTGTCGCCATATTTATTACAACGTTTCGGCCTTTCAGTATCTGTCTATATATCTGATATGCGGTATTATGTACACTATTTACATTATTCGGACTATTGTCCTCATCTTTGTCGCCATATTTATTACAACGTTTCGGCCCTTCAGTATCTGTCTATATATCTGATATGAGGTATTATGTACACTATTTACATTATTCGGACTATTGTCCTCATCTTTGTCGCCATATTTATTACAACGTTTCGGCCTTTCAGTATCTGTCTATATATCTGATATGCGGTATTATGTACACTATTTACATTATTCGGACTATTGTCCTCATCTTTGTCGCCATATTTATTACAACGTTTCGGCCTTTCAGTATCTGTCTATATATCTGATATGAGGTATTATGTACACTATTTACATTATTCGGACTATTGTCCTCATCTTTGTCGCCATATTTATTACAACGTTTCGGCCGTTGTACGCTCCGGCCGTCATCCTGTGGCTGGAATCTCGAACTGATTATTCTACTGCGGTGAGGAGTGGGGGGGGGGGTGAGAAATGGTTACGAAATTTGATGCAGTGCGGAATGAGCTGCTTGTGTAATGGATATCAGAGCGGAATCAGAAATAGGAGAGCGGGGTTCGATATCCAGTTGGGTACATTAAATTCACTATTGCGCAAATACCCTTTGGAAAGATATGAATCTATGTCTACTCCCGATCCTAGCTATGGGGTGAATAACAGGACAGATTGGGTCCTATAGCCTTGGTTAGCAACCAGTCTTATGCAGAAAGAAATGGCAACCTACTGCGGGGAAATATTTTGCTTAGTCAGTCATGAATTGAAAATGACATAATCGCCCAGGCGTGTATCACGCCTGGCTCTTGATTGACTAATGCTCGTCTGAAAGTTATGAATACATCACTTCTATTCCTGTCTATTGGCTCAACAGCAGGACAGATTGGGTCCTGCATTCTTGGTTTGCAACCAGTATACCGTAGAAAGAAATGGCAGCCTACTGCGGGAAAATCTTATTCCTGGTCGGTCATGAATCGAAAGAGACATAATAGCGCAAGCGTGTCTCACGTATGACATTTAATTGGCTGAGTTTAGAATGTCTTTGGTAAGCTATAAGTAGCTAGAAGTATTCACTATTATTACTCTAGTTGTTTAGTCTCTAATGTCAAGACTAGTTTAGCCACCAGCTGTATCGACTGCTATTTATATGGTGCAGATTTGCATCTGAATACTTATTGGCCCTTCAACTCTCTGTTCAGCTATACATTTACACAAGGCCGTTAAGAAGGTTTCTGCCCCATATGCTTTCAATACGTCTTGTGAGTGACAAATCCTTCAAACCCTCTTTTTTCATTATATGGCCAAATCGATGTTTGGGCTTTAAAAATTATTTATTTAACCATTATAGAGGGGGGTGTCCTTACGAGAACAAGACGTTTTTATTATTGGTGGACATAATTTTAATAAAACACAATGAGTAATAGTATTAAGGGCTGACATAGAAAGGTCACTGCAGGGACTCATAGATGATGTAGTAAAGGCAAGCGAGAAGAAAGGCAGAATATTTATTTCCTCCAACCTGTTGGGTTCTGGTTGCAAGTACACGCCTAGCGTATATCTCATTTTTTTTCATGGACGAAAGCTTTTTTTTAAATGTTAATAGTTTCTTCAAAGTTTATACATTCGCTGAACAATTCGTAAATATCAGACGACACGTAATTTATAAAAATATCCAATTTCTTAACTTCAATATGCCCGAGGAAGTTTAAACATGTTTGGTACCAATGATTCCATATTTTCTCTGAAAGGTCTTACTATCTAGATCCAGAATTTTAGGTTTCAGTACCCTGTTCATGTTCTCAAGTTTCCACTTCATCTGCGAGGAAATTGTCCAAAATTCACCGGTTGATATTACAAAACAGTTGTACTCTCTTTTCTTTGTTTCTAAGGAAATATTCTTGTTTCATGATAATTGCTTTAGCTTTTAGAGGGTAACTTTCTCTATACCAATGCAACTTCGGATTTCGGTGTCAAACTATACATCGTGTGATTAAAATACTTGCAAGATAGTCAGGTTTTGTATTTATTTGATTTCAAAGTCTCCAATTGGTAACCCGCATTTTAGTCCCAGTGAAGACCGAAATCGTTCCTCAGTAGAACTGACCAATTAGACTTATATCGCTAACCATTACTCTCACGTCGAAGTACTTAATAATAATAACATTTGTATCAGGTCGCACGGTATTGGCACCCGCTGAATATAAAACCCGGCATGACGGAGTGGGTCAATATCTGCACGGGAAAATCTGCGACTTCTACGGGAAAGAAAACTGAAAGAAATTGGTATGAACACCATCCAGACCCTGTTACGGAGATAGGACCTGTTACAATTTTTTGGAACTACACAATACACACGGACAGAACAATCAAAGCTAACCTTCTAGACATTGTTATTAGAGACCGCAAACAAAAAAAGGGCCTCCTTATTGAGATGACAGTCGCCTTCAGACTGCAATGTGTCTTTGAAGATCCCCAAAAAGCTATCAAAATACAAGGACCTTGAAATCGAAATCTCAAACATTTGGCACATGAGAACATCAACAATCCCTGTTGTAGTTGGAGCCCTCGGATTGGTAGGAAAAGATTCCAATAGAGTCATTGAAGGGATTCCTGGTAGCCCATGCCTTAAAGAAATAAAAGAAAAATGGTTCTCATAAGTACAGAGGACTTTATCTATGTAAAATATGTGTTTATGTGTTTTTTTTAATTGTTCAGTGAAAAATGTCATGATGCCATTTCTGACCTTAGGTCTCTGGTGGGGACCCAGAGAGAAATGAGTACACAGCAAAAATCAAAAGAAATAATAATAATAATAATAATAATAATAATGATAACAACAACAACAACAACAACTAAGAGAATATCAAGAACTTTCTATTTGCGTTTTTTTTTCTTTCTGTAACATAACATTTAATGAAGAAATAAGCTCTTTGGGATTTCCAAGACTTCCAGGTCCGTGAAAATTTCCCTATTGCATCATTAAATATTTGAGCTTAACAACTTTAACAAAACATTGCAATAACAATCATATGTATGAACGTGGGTAATTATTTAAAGAAGTAAGAGGGTACAAATGAAAAGATTTAAATTTGACATGTTTTTCTTTCTTCATTTCATTGAAGGAGACAAACACGAGGGTGTTATCACCCGTTCTTTTTTTCTCACTGAAACTAAACAGCCTCTTTGAAAATTCATTTCCTTCTTCCCTCACGATCAAAAACGAAATAGTCAATGGTTTACGAAGCATTACTAATTAAGTAGCGTTTCTGATATGTCTTTTTCGTCTTTCCGCACGATCGAAACGGAATAGCCCATCATTTATAAGACATTGGTAGTGACGTGTGTGAATATTAATTTTTTTTAACGGAAGGAAGGATCAAGCATAATACTACTACTAATACTTATAATAATAATAATTTACCTGACATTGCACCAGACAGGGAGGGCTCTCTTGGCTTATGAACTTAATTGATTGGAGGTATTAACTCTTATATACTTTGTCTTAGTTAAGATAGGCTACTTGTTCAGTACCACAGATTAGCTTGTCTTTTTTTAAAAACTTTAACCAGTTAGTCATGTTCCCCCACCCCGCCACCAATATGGGATGACGTGTGGCCTATGAGTGAAAGTAGTGGGTGATCATCACGGCTGGGTGCCAAGAAGATTTTTTTAAGTTAAAAAGATGAGGCTGGCAAGACAACTTAGAAGAAACGTCTTCATATTTGTCAACATCCAAATCAGAAATCGATTTACGGCCACATCAGGCTGAAACACAGGTTCCCGTGCCATCACCAACGTTAAGCAACGTCGAGCCTGGTCAAAAGCCGGATATGTGTCCGCGGAGGTATAGTAGGTGCTGTAAGCTTGGATGTGACGGTGGTGTAATGGATAATGACACGGAATTTATAATAGTCGAACCGTGTTCCAATTCCAGTTGGGTTCGTTATATACCCTTGGGAAAGGTATGAATCCGCCTCTTTCCTCCAGATATGGGTTAATTAGTAAGACTTGTATCACTATAACCATTATTATCTAAAACAAGGCGTACCAAATATTTATATTTTCACATTAAATAACTCAGAGGTGTTGATATGTTGTTAAACAAAATCAGACAACAACCCATCAGAAATCGTCGGTGTAGACTGGTTATCCGAATAGTACACCAACTGCAAGGTTATGCGTTTTTTTTTACCGAAACGTATCACCCTATCGGGCACCTTTAGCTGTCATGATGGGTACATTGGGCTTCGTATATTTGTTCTCTACTGTCACATTATGGGGCGTGTTTCTCTGCCCATCAATAATAATGGCAATAGGGGCCTCAAGGATGATCTTTATCCTTAAGCACGCAATAGAAGGGGAGGTTGAAATAAAAGAGTACGCTGGAAAATTCATTCGAAAGTGATTTGTTTCTGGAACAAAAATGGGCAAAGAAGACAGGTTGGAAATAAGGGGAACTTAAAATAAACGTGTGGGGTCTGGAATAATGTTGGGAAAGTTGGATAAAGCTGAAAAACTTTAATAGCCGGGCAGACCTGTCTATTATGAACGCAAGAGTTGGGGGAATACATGAAGCATTCTTTGGTCGGTAAAAATCGAAAATAATTTGGTGGTATTCTCATCCAGGTCGAATTGTCCCCACCCACCTAAAAGCAAAGTCCCGATGAGTAATGATCATCTGTTGGTGAGAACAAACAAGTTTTAACACATTATGAATAAATTCAGTCTTTCACAATGACTCACTGTAGTAGCCCTGTGTCAGACTAAACCGCATGCAAATATAGCACAGTCTGGTACAAAGTCATACAATAAATATTCGGTTAATTTGCAGTTTAGCACCTGCGCTCAATTCGCATTAAACATACTTAAATTTATATGTAATTGTACATGCTTCATTCAAATCTAGCTTTAAAAATTTGATAAAATCTACCATTTTGTGGTTGTCGACACTAAAAGTTCGGATTTATTGTTGTCGCGGCAGCCATTACTGTCGTTGTTTACATACATTCGCTGCAGAATCGCTATGAGTAATATTCACATGATTATTGCGCACAATTGAGCGTGTGTATGTAAATAGTTCTCCTGCGCAATAATTGAGACAAATCGAGAAAAGTAAGACCAGGAAAAATAAAACACCGTTAACTACATTCTTCAGCGTTTAGCTTTCCGCAGCGAATGTATGAAAACAACGACAGTAATGGCTGCCGCCAACGACGCGAACGAATCCAAACTTTTACTGTCGATAAATCCAAAACGGTAAATTTTAACAAATTTATCAAGCCAGATTCGAATGAAGCATGTACAATTACACGTAAATATAAGTATTCTGGAAATTTTTAATGCGAACTGAACGTGGGTTCTGAACTGCCAATTAACCAAATATTCTTATTAAATCATTCAAAACCCGAGAGAATAATAAAAAAAAAACAAGAACTGAATACGTGTTTTGAAGAAAAATTTTAATGAATCTTCTCTAAGACAAGTTCGTTTTTTATTTCCTTTTGTTTCAAAAAATGGCGTTGGTTCTTGAAAGAATCAAATTCTGGTCTCGTGTTTTTACGAGGGAAACATTAGGAGAAATTACAGATCAAATTCGTTGAAAAAAATCTTGAACATTGAAAAAAGTGCAAAATCTTGAAGAAAATTTTGGTGACGATCAAAGTTAGCAAAAATCGCTTCCAGGCTCGACTATCTGCTCTTGTGTACCAAATACAAGTGCCTACACTTTTAAATTACTTTCCTTCAAACTGGCCACGCCTCGCTCGGTGCTTGGTGCTATTTCTTTTTTGTTTTTACAGCGCGCTTATATTTAAATAATTTTCTTTTCAGTGCAATTAATTTTGTTCTAGTTTACGAAACTCATACTGCTATTTTCTCAAGGTGGTGCAAATTTTTAACAAGCTTGTCTCGCTTGAACTAATTACGACTGAGTAGTGAGTTCGATCCTCAGTGGGAACACAATTATTTTTGTCCTTATGCCACATCTAAGCTACACTCAAAAATCATGACTGTTATTTGAAGGTGAAAATACCTGCGGGCTAGATTGTTCAAGATGACAATTGCATTTGGTACAAAAGAATACCTGGAAATAAACTAAGAAAAAAGTACAGTAATTTAACAGATGCCCATAGCAATTTGTACAGGCTTCAATTTAAAAGCCCAAACCCTTATGTATATTTATTTATTTCTGGAGGAAAGATGTATGACACAGTCAAAAAGTTTTCGTGTGACGCGTTTCGTTCCTTAGGACTTCATCGGACTGGGTTCGTTCAATTTGATGCGACTACACATGCGCACGAACGATTGAAGTTGTAAATTTTAAAGTTAGAGAAAAAATAATTGTGTCCAGGCTCTTGAAACGTTTTACAATTTTTGGCAGATCTTCTGTTATTACAATGTCCGATATTTAATAACATATGTGATGGAAACAAAAAGAAAAAGAATCTACATGAAATTGGCTAGATTATAGACCCAAAATACATATTTAAAAAAAAAAAAATTCTAAATTTTAAAATTCCCAGCTCTTCTCGTTCGTGCGCATGTGCAGTCGCATCAACAAAGACATAAACTTAACCTATGGTTTCCTAAGAGACGAAACGCGTTGCATGCAAACCTTTTCCACTTTGTCAAATATCTTCCAGATTGTTCTTGATATATAAACATTTATATCGTTATTATATATATATATTCTGTTTATACGTTATTATTTTATAGATATAATTTATTTAAGAAAATGCTCTTTTTTTTTAAAAAATTAAACCGTATTACATTTTCCTGCCTAAATTTTAGAGAATATATGTGCTTCACTTACAGGAATCGAACCTGTAACCTTAATGGGAAACTTCATTTGATCAGACCTGCTGTAAATCATTTAGCTACAAGGAAGCAACTGGGGGGGGCAAAGTCCGAATTACTGTTTATAAACATACACTTTCGACGATTTTTCTCGATCGCTTAAGAAACGTACCTTAACATAAACAATGACAACCTATTAAGAATTGGATTAAGTCCGACAATTATTTTAATATATTTTCTGTTTATACGGTATTTTTTTTTATAGATATCATTTATTTAAGCAAATGCTCCGCTTTATTTTTAAATTAAAACGTATTAATTACATTTACCGGCCTGAATCTTCGAGAAATTTCGTAGAAAATATGTGTATCTCCGACAGGAATTGAACGTGTAAGCCTAATGGGAACCTTCATTTGATATGACCTGCCGATAACCATTGAGTCACAAAGAAACATCTACTAGACAAAATCCGAATTTTAAAAAAATTAAATAAATCTACTTAATACTATTTAGTTAAAAAAACAAACAAACAGAGCATTTAATTACATAAAGTATATCTATTAAAATACGTATAAACAGAAAATAAATATATTAAAATAATAGTCGGACTTAACCCATTTCATAATATATATATATATATATATATATATATATATATATATATATATGTATTACCTGATTTAAAAATATGGTTCCTTCGCTACACAGGAATTACAATATATATATATATATATATATATATATATATATATATATATATATATATATATATATATGGGTGTGTGTAGCGATAACAAAGATCGTGTAAAGCCGGAATGTTGTCAGTCAGTGGAAATCTAAAAGAAAAGACTTTTATGGCAAGCAGTCTTTGCAATAAAGTACTCGATATCATAAATAGAAAATCAATAATTTAATCCTATATATATATATATATATATGTGTGTGTGTGTGTGTGTGTGTGTGTGTGTGTGTGTGTGTGTGTGTGTGAAGACAACTTATAAGCCTCACCGATTAAACGTTTGATTTAATTTTTCTGGCATTCGGAAAAAGTGATTTCTTTTCTGGACATACGGTGTATAAAAACTTTTCAAATAATCGGTTGGATCTACAAATAATTTGGACAGTTTTTACACACACTGGCTCCAGAAAAAACAAATCACTTGTTCGAATGCAAGAAAAATTTGATAAAAAGCTTAATCATAGTGCTTTATAAGTAATTCATTTCAATGAAACTTATACATACATAGTCCCTCCTATATATATATATATATATATATATATATATATATATATATATATATATATATATATATAGTTTACGAAAAACTAGGTACCCAATGAGGATAGAATCCAGAGAGCTCAATGTAAATCAGAGCTAATAATTTAAATAAAAACAGACCACATTAAGGTTCCATATAATAAATTATTTCACCACAGTCCTTTTAAAGGACAGTGGATCATCAGATTTATTTCAAAATGTTGGAATGAAAAAATGAAAATAAATTTACACATTTATGACGGGCAATAATAAGGAAACTCACGAAGTGGGGGCAGTGTAGGGGGGTAGAGAGACAGCATTGAGTTAGATGTAACATTTCTATTGTTTCAAATTTAATTTTCGCTGAAATCTAGACATTGACACTTTAAATCTGTTAACGGAAGTTGTATTTTGATTAGGAAGTGGGATGGACAAAGTAGTATATAAAGAAAAAAGAAAAAAGAGAAAAAGAAGAAAAAAGAGAAAAAGAAGAAAAAAGAAAAAGAGAGAAAAAAAGAGAAAGAAGTTGTAAAAAAGTGTCATTAACTTCTATTGGAATAGGCGTTGTTTTTTTTCCCTTTACTTTGAGATTTCTTAAATTTTTCAGTTTAAACAGTCTAAGCTATTTAATTATATGTTACAGTTTAAAAAAAAAACCTTATTACGGACATTTTGGGGATTTAATGTGAAATAGTCGATTATTAAAAAGTGCTCAATACACGTTTGAAAAAAATCAAATAAATGTAAAAATAAGATGTAGAGCTTTTAACTCTAAAATCAGATCAGTTGGAGTTGCTATCTTGGTTTCAATATTGTGCTATCCCCGGGGGATTTTCATCAAAATGAAAAATAAAAATCGCCTGAGGATACCTTTAGATTGAAACCAAAGTAGTAGATTCAACTGACCTCCTGATTTTAAAAGTATATATATATATATATATATATATATATATATATATATATATATATATATATATATGTATGTATAAATAAAAAGAAAAAAAGATATAAAATCCGGTGTTCTTATAGATATTTTTTATTTTTACACAATAGTGCTCAATGAAAATTTACAGAGCATTAATATTATACATTAATTGATTTAAAATATGAGTTTTTCGCTACACAGTGATAACCATGTTTCAGAAATGGAATGGTTATCACTGTGTAGCGAAAAACCCATATTTTAAATCAATTAATTTATAATATATATATATATATGTGTGTGTGTGTGTGTGTGTGTGTGTGTGTATGTGTGTGTGTGTGTGTGCGTGTCTCTGTGTGTGTGTGTGTAGAAGGCGTTAATTATTAACCGTGTGTACTCGTGTGAATGTCGATTTTTGCAAATGAATTTTTTGGGTTTAAATTTAAATAAGCATCATATAGATAGCCTTTTCCTACACTTATGAAAGAATAAAATATACCCTAGACTTTTTTTTCCATATATCATATCCTTTCAAGAATTGAGTGTTCATGGCTCTCCACATATTTCTGTCCCTATTAACAGACAAAGAGATTGACAATTACGACGCCAAATGGTTCCAGTTTTAGCGTTCTAACCATAAGATCCGGGTTTCGAATCTAAGCGTAGGAAGGAGGAGGCATTTTGATAATATCCTTCTGTGGCGACGATCCCAGGTTGTGCCTGAAGACCTTACCGCGGGTTGACCCAAGCTTTGTCGGTGAAATTGGGTAGGCGAAACTTTTTGGGACGCTGTCGATGACTGTTCTAGTCAACAACTAATATTTCGGTAGAAGCTCATCAGCTATTGGCTGGCAATCTGTTTGGAGATTGTGACGTCATAAAAAAACAAAACAATTGTCCAGCAGCTTGGTCATTTGCAGGGATGTGAAAATCTACAAACTCATAATAAAAAAATTAGTTTTAAAAAAGTCACATTAGCTTGCAATCTGCCACAGAATGTAATTGTATAAAATTTCCAGGTGTTTTCCGGGATTGACTATAACAACAAGAGATCGACGTTTACTCGAGTACACACGGCGTCTAACATTGAAAGATGAAATATGCGCCATTTCTCAAAGATTTTTACACGTGATTCTTACCAAATACAAGATTAAAAGCTCTCTCTCACAAACAGACACACACGCACACATCCACACAGATACATGTGTGTGCGTATGTGTGTGTGTGCGTGTGAGTTGTTATTGACAAGTATATGTAGCATAAAAGTTAGCGAAAATTATCGCGCAAAAATACATTCCACACGAAAAGAATGGGCTTTTAAGTACATCTATTTTTTAAATTAAAAAATATTTCAGCTGTTACCTTCTTTGGCCTTCTCTTGATGTGCAGTGGGGGCTGCAAAAGTTGGTATACAGTAAGTTTGCCGAATATCACTGTTATGGGTCTTTTTCTGGGGGTGTTTAAAGGATATTTACCGTAATTTCTCGAAAATAATACCCATTTTTTTTTTACTGTAAATTACAGGTGATAGTAGGGGTGCGTATTATAAATAGGTTTAAACAAAAATATTTTTTCGTTATTGATTTATAATAATAAATATGGACTTGTTGTTCTAAAAAAGAAAGATATTATCACATTTTTCATTTTAAATCCAACAATAATAATTGTAACATTTTTTTGTCAATAAATTTATATTCATAAACATTTTTTATTTGGCGAAAAAATAAAAAAATCTATAAAAAGACCAATTTCGAAGAAATTAAGAATTTATTGAAATTTTAATTTTCATCATCATCATCACCACTTTCTATTATAGAATCGATATCTAAATTGTAATAAAACAAATTATCATTCACAATATTATCTTCATCCTGTTCAAAATTATCTTCGGCCTCTTCATTCTCTTGCCAAAGGATGTCATCTTCACAGCCATCCATGGCTGTCGTGAGACAACACGTCTTGTTATATTTATCGAGCAAACCGTATTCTAATTTTCAACATTATTTTAACCGCTTAGTTTTGATTCTTAATGTCAAGGTCGAAAAAATATCATCGTAATTATTTCTATTTATATATTTTTTTGACAAAATTTATAGATGCGTGTTATACATTGGGTATTATTTATGGATGAGTATTATACATAGGGATCGATATATTTCTTACATTATGGATCATTTGTTGGGTATTATTTATGGGTGCGTATTATACATAGGGATAGATCTATTTGTTAAGATAGGGATCATTTGCTGGGTATTATTTATGGGTGCGTATTATACGTAGGGATATATATTTCTTAAATTATGGATCATTTGTTGGGTATTATTTATGGGTGCGTATTATTTTCGACAAATTACAGTATTTTTCTTTTCATAAATGTATACCTTCTTTTGCACAGTCATATATATATATATATATATATATATTGCATTCACTTATTGTAGTTCTGTTTTCAATATTTTCGTTCATTTTTGTCATCTGAAAAATGTCAGTCTATAAAACTGGGTGTCAAGTTTTTGTGTTCCGATGCAATGAATTTCGTGAGTTGTTTTTCAGTTCTTAGAATAAATAAATGCCGAATATAGACATGATTGAAAACAGGCTTTCTGATTGCTTACAAATATAAGAAGCGTTAATATGAACATAATGGTAGGAAGCACAAGACTCGTCTGCAATCAGAACTTAGTAAAATACTCCGTGTCTTAGTTGAAGGTATAAAAAAAAAAGGAATAAAATCGTAATAATCAAATCGGATACAATACAAACCTGGGAAAGACCAAAGAAGATATCGGTCGAAACGTATTTAAAAAGAGAAAGATGAAAATTGTAGTTAGAAAAAAAAATATATATATCGAATAATGAAAATGCTTCATGTCAGAAAATCTTGTACCTTTTTTATTTTTTAGGACGGGAGCTTGTTTTTTCTTTTACATGCTTAACCGACGACGAATTTTTGATCAAACTCTCACTTCCTGTTGCTAGTAGGTCAAAGGTAACAAAGATATTTTTTGTTTTAAGACAAACCGTCTTTTGATGTCATGTAAGACTTTCGGGTTTGTTAAATACCCACATTTCAGCAGGTAATATTGAGTAAAACAAATGTCTGCAGCTAAGCCTTTTAATGTTATTAAAATATATAGTTAGGATATAGCAGAAAAAAAAAGAAGAAAAAAACAATTTTTCACACAATATGCAATAAAGACGACAGGAGAAAATATCTTTGAATAACACTAATACTGACGTAATTAAACGTTAGCCTAATACAGGGTGACCCCCCCCCCAAAAAAAAACGGAGATTTTGAAGTGCGTATTGCCAGACATGAGCAAGTGGCAACACTGCGAGACAGTGACCTTGAGCAAGTAAACATTTCGCCATTTTAGTAACGAGAATGAAATTCACAGTATCCCAGCTGAGATGTTGCAGCAGTCAATGAGGAATCTCAACAGCAGATTTCAAGAATGCATTCGTACAGGAGGACGCCATCTACGGGACGTAATTTTAAAAAAAATGAAAATTCCATCATTGTTTCTTAAATGGCATGTTTTAAGGTTTCAATTACTATGAATTAAATATTTTTCTTCCATCACTCTTGGTTTTATTGGATTGTTAAAAAGTTCCCGTTTTTTTTTGGGTCACCCTATATATCATTTAACATCGTATAAAAGTTGAAGGAAATCTTCGAGCCATTTTTATTGGTGAGGAAACTGGGTTTTATATATCAAGTACGGTATTTCACAGAGACGGGACCTAAAGATTACGGAACTTAAATCTGAAATAAACGAAGCACGCTTCTTCAAAATACTGGAGTTGAAATAGACTAAAATTATCAAGAATGGGAGATAATACAAAGCGGTGATAAAATATAGAAAGATTGTATTTGTGAAATGGTACAAAAAATGGTTGAAAAAAAAAACTGTTTAGTTGTGTTTCTCGACCATTTTTTTACTTCAGAACGCACAAGGAAAAACTAGTTTTGAAATTTGAAAAAAAAAAAAAATGAAAATAATAAAGAAGTCACCTGAAATATTTTAATAAATTGTATATTTAAGTATGCTTGCGTGAAAACTGTGCTTTGGCAATTGTTGAAGGTCATATTCGTGATAAACATTTCCCGTTTAATGCATTCAGAATTTGATCTATTTAATGTTGATAAGTTCAGAAAATCGTAATTCACAGAGATATAATATGGAAAATTTGCAATACAATATTCAGTGTTTTACAAGCTACTGAAGAATATTCTTATTCAATGGAAATCAAAAACCGATCAATGAATACCTCTTTATACTTGATATGTAAGCCACGATCAGCAGATACGCGATACGCTAAACGTCACCAGTTGAAACGTCAACTGATTTAAACATGGAAGCCATGTTCTTGGTGTCTCTAACTTTTTAAACATAAAGATTTATTTCAATATAAAAATAATTCATGAATTACTTTAACTTGGGGTGCACTGGTTGAGAAACGCTGGTTTAGTTGCTTAAAAGTCTTTAAGTGAAAATTCTTTCTGCAAATTCGAGAAATAATATGAGGGAAAAACAATTCGTCTGCTGCAAGACAGACTCACGAAATATAGAATAAAAAAATATCTATAATGAAGACATGACGGAAGTTAAAACCGAATAAGCTTGGATCAATTTAACTAAAACTCATATTAAATTAAATTCTCTCCAATGAGTGTCCTAGGAAAGAAAGAAAGAGTATTCTTAGTTTTTAGTCCCCATTATAAGCATTAGTATATCAGTGATATACTAACAGCTTAATACTAACGGAAGGAAGGGCCAGAATGTGTGAAAGAAAAAAGAAAGGAACGATAAATATAAATTGTTCTCAAAGAGGTTTTATATAACGCTATGTTATACAATATATTATAAACAAATATGTATCCATCTGTCACTATTCGTCTCCACATAGAGAAACTATAAAACATATGACTACAACAAGCAGATTGAAAAGGTGAAAATTGTAATATTTCGCGCTTGGGAAGCGGCTGGGCAAGTGGCGTCCCCTATGTTCCGTGGTGGGAATACGTGTTTTTTTTTTGTTTTTTTTTTTGCCCTGTCGCTGGGGGCTTACGAAGCCTATCTCTTTCGCGGTCTACACAGCAACTTGACTTCGTCAACCCACAAACTCACGTCATTCACCGACCGACACGGGACCCTCGTGAATTCATCTTACCCAAAATTTAGATAAACGACCTCTGCATTCCTGCACCTCGTAATGAAACCCTTTTACAAATAATTCATGTTTTGTAAATTTTATATTCACAGATATACCTTAAATTGCGGTGTACAAGTCGAGTTTTCAGGTCTAAAAAAGTCTTTCCAAAACTAGGGATCGGCTTATAAAATGCAAATTCTTACCATAGAATTGTAAACAAGTGCGACAGCGCTCCTAACAATTACTGTCCGTCACTTACCTTACCTCCAGCAGACTACCAAAACTATATCCCACTAAAACTTGTGTTTGGGGAACATATTTGTCATATTAACACAGAAATTGATATAAAATAATAAAATAGTAACACAAATTCAATGTTCTATTAACGCTGAAGCAGACATCGTTTGTTTGTTTGTTTACATCACTAATGCAAATGGCGGATGAGTGATACTGTATTTTACAATAACATATGATACGTAGCAGTACTATCAAAATACTTCCTGGTATGATTTGTAATCTACGGTATTCAAATTTTATAGGAGATGATGTTAACTTTAATGTGCTTATCAGTAGACCTGAAAAATGTTAAATGTTTGCTAAATTACACCGATACAATATACGGTGTACGCTGTAGATTGTTTGATATACATCGCATATAGAAAGTAGTTTAGAGTTAGTGTCTCAATACAGGTAAGTGGTGGGATCTTATGTAGTTTTGGCACAGGTATACTGTAGTGTAGCCCAACTACATTTACCGGTAGGTCTAAGTTTTGTGCCACTGGTCGCCTACCGTATGTTTGGAGGTCGACTTAAACGCTAGGTATAGGCTTAATTAAGAATTTTGAGCTAAAATTCGACTTGTACGTTGCAATTGAGAGTATTTTTTCCTGCGTCTAAAAATGGCAAGCGAGTTCCAAAGAGACGCAGATTTTGATTTTCTGTCAATCCTGAATTTAATCGAAAAACTTATTTGTTCAAGACAAAATTTATCAAGAATTAAGATGATAGAAATATCCCTTTCGCGAACAAGTATATTTTTGTTACACATGCAGACGTCTCGCTTCACGCGTGTAATAATCTCGATTTCTTTCTTTGTTGATATCTATTAAATCACTTCACCGAAAAACCCATTCTTAAAATTCACTTCTCTCTCACACTGTCAGTGGAACGTAGAAAACAAAATGCGACAGTCACCTAAGACAACGTACCACAAATATTAGGATATTATAGAATTTAATGCCATGAAAGACTTCTTTCATCTTGGTCGTTTTGATTTCGTTCAACAGCATATCAAACTTTAAGAGATATTTAATGCCGGAATCTAAATATTTCAACGCATTTGTATTCTTTCATGATATATATATATATATATATATATATATATATATATATATATATATATATATATATATGTCAATAAATTTTCAAGAGGATAGAATCCAGGTAGAACTCAATTTCCAGGACAGAGTAAGAATATAATAAAAAAGGCTCAAACACAGATATTAATGTTTGAGACTTGTATATATATATATATATATATATATATATATATATATATATATATATATATATATATATATATATATATATATATATAAGACATACATTCCGTTAAAAAGTAAAAATAAAATCATCCTAGATAATGGTTAAAGTATAGCCGAAAGCGCTCGGAATTATAGAACATTTCGACAGTTTCTACAGACTCCGTGTCCCAAAAAGAAAACATTTGCTCGAACACAAGAAAAATTATATATATATATATATATATATATATATATATATATATATATATATATATATATATGTATATATATATATATATATATATATGTATATATATATATATATATATATATGTATATATATATATATATATATATATATATGACGCTTTAATGATAGAATATAGATAAAAGTGTTGGAGGCCATCTATATTCTATCATTAAAGGCTTCTCTTTGTAAACAAAAGGACTTTATATTAGGCCTCCAACTAATTACCATTTAATTTTTTTTCTCCCCACCAATAAAATTTGTCCATAGTTTTTTTTTTATATTTGATTTACATTATTTACCTCGATTTAGCTCTGTTGAGCGAGTTACGAAACCGATTAGCTAGCTCGTTTTTCATTTTCACTTTTTATTATCATGAGTGGTAATAATAAAACTAATTTTTGTCTGTTCATGGCAGTGATATATATATATATATATATATATATATATATATATATATATATATATGTGTGTGTGTGTGTGTGTGTGTAACATATATATTAATTCTAAACTAAAATAATTTAAATACTAATTTGCATAAAAAAATCAAGAACAGCATTTACTCATTTTCGTTTATTAGACATAGAATTATCATTTGGCATCCTCATTAGTTTGCCTAGACCTTTCGGCTAAGCTGATGAATATTTATGAGCGTTCTAATTGTTTAAAAAAATATATTTAAATTAAAAATATATACGCATGCTGACAGGAACACAGGAAAATGAAAATAGAACTAAGAACACAGAGGGGTCACTGAAACATTAAAAGATAAGATACCGACAACCAATCGATCACTTCTCAAACCAACCTTAATTGTTTTATGACCCTTCGCTCAGAACTCTTCACTGTCATTTGAAGAAAGACATTCGGATTACTAACACAAAAACAGAGAATGTCACATATCGAGAATATTTAACATTGAAAAGCATAAAGGAAAAAAATTAATTATTTTTAATAATATGTGGAAATCTCCACCCTTTACCTGAAGACGGTCGCGAGACCAGAAACACGTGTTGTAAAATTATGAAAAATAAAGAATAATTTTTTTTTAAAAATCCACATTACAACCAAAAAAGTTTACGGTACCTCTCTTCTTTTTAATATACACATTTTTGTCTCGTTGGAACCATTATAACCTCTACATTATATATATATATATATATATATATATATATATATATATATATATATATATATATATGTATATATTTAAAATTTGTGTATTTAGGCAGCAATCCTTCTTTCATGCACATTTCATTAAAAACTACTGACAAGGTGTTTAATAATATTAACTTTGAACATGGACATAATATCTTGACCGTGTTTTGAAACAAAAAAATGAAACATTTTATAAAACATACATATAACAAACTATTTCTAATTCTAACAGTTAAAATATAATCCGTGAAAATGGCTAAATGTATAGCCGAAAGCGCTCGGATAAAAAGAACATTCGGACAGTTTTTATACAATTTATCATCCGAAAAGAAAAACATTATTAGATCGCATGAGAAATTGTATAAAAAACTAAATATATATATATATATATATATATATATATATATATATATATATATATATATATATATGTGTGTGTGTGTGTGTGTGTGTGTGTGTGTGTGTGTGTGTGTGTGATTTTGTCTCTTAAAAACTGTATACTTTTTTGTTCGGTAACATCTTTTTTGTTTATTGTCCTTAACCTTTTCCTTCCGAATTCTTCCAGAAAAGGAAATTAATGTTTCCGACGTATCTTGTCGGAGTTCGTATAGAAAACTTGCGTGTCTGCTAATTTCAGGCCACAAGGAAGTAACATAAACTCAATCTCAATCTATTTCCCAGAATAGCACAGTACAATCCGCAGAGAACATCATCGTATGAGGTTCCTGAAATCCCATTGAAAAGAAATTGGGTTTCGAGCATAAAACTCTTTATTAATCAACGTAAAAAGTCTTATTATATGCTCTGAGACATGGGAAGTTTATTTTAATTTGAAATACCTATAATATCTTGGCCAGTTGCAGGTACTTTCGATACGTCATATTATAATACTAGTAATACCCGTGAAATTTTCACGGTGTTGCAATTTGAATTTTCTGATGACACAAAAGTTTTAAGTCAATGAATAATAGCTCCTTGTAAGCCCTACGGCTAAAAAAAAAAATGCCTATGAAAATACCACGATTGCATTTTTAAGTATTTGAACTTAAAAACAAAACCATGCACTAAGTACGAATACATGTTATTATTTAAAGAATTAAAAGAGTACAAATAAAGAAAAATTCAAAATTTGACAAGGATTTTTATTTCAATGAAGCAGACGTTAATCGTATGGGAGCGCTATCTTCCTTTTCTTTCTTTCTTTCTTTCTTTCTTTCTTTCTTTCTTGCTTTCTTTCTTTCTTTCTTTCTTGCTTTCTTTCTATCACCAAACAGCCTTTCTGACAATGTGACATAGCAATGACTGCAGAACTGTCACATCGCAAAGAATGTGTCATTAAGGCACAACAAATAACACCTTTTTCGCAGACAACACAGAATGCGGTGTTGTGACACAACAGAAAATTCGGCATTGTGAGACAAATAATGTGACATTGTGTCTGAACAACAGAGAATGCGGTGTTGTGAGACAAATAATGTGACATTGTGTCTGAACAACACAGAATGCGGTGTTGTGAGACAAATAATGTGACACAATGCCGCATTTTCTGTTGTGTCACAACACCGCATTCTGTGTTGTCTGCGAAAAAGGTGTTATTTGTTGTGCCTTAATGACACATTCTTTGCGATGTGACAGTTCTGCAGTCATTGCTATGTCACATTGTCAGATTCTTGAGTTACCATACTCCCGTTATTCGCTGTATCACAATTAATTCCATCACAATGTCAAATTCTTTTTTATGTCGCAATACACCATTTTTAATTGCGTCAAATTCTTTGCTGTATCACAATGTGCAATTTTTTGCATTGTGACACAGTACCGCGTTTTTTGTGTCACAATATCGCATTATAAGTTGTGTCACAGTTACCTCATTATTTGCTATGTCTCAAAAGATTATCAGATATCCGGTATGCTTCCTTAATCTAATATCCTCGGCATGTAACCTAACCAGACCCAATGTGAAATACGCTGTATCGTTCCTTACTTTCTGCGGTAGACTGGTTGCCAACCAAGGCTTTCCCAAGGCCTGGAATTCGAACTCGATTCTCTGATTTTTGATTCCATCAAACCACCCGCATATCCAAGCTTACAGTACCTGTTAATCCCAACGGATCACGCATCTAGTTATTGACCAGGCTCGAAGTTGCGTAACTTTGGTAATCGGACGAGGACCCGTGTTTCGAAATGCATATGACCGTAAGTCTACTTCGTATAGAAAAAAAAACAATTAAAAAAATAGTCAGTCGCAGTCAGGCAGTTCGTCAGGCTCGCGACAGACTTATAGAACACTCTGTCTTCGGGCAGAAAGGAACCCAGGATAGAGTCTCGTCTGGGGAGGAAAACAAACCCGACCACGTATATACGGGCTCCAAGAGGAATCTTTGCACAAGCTTACGAGCTCGGAATCGCCCGATATAAAAACTGGCCTTGTGCTACATTCCGCCTTGTGGGGAGTAATGGGTAAATACCAGCAATAAAAAAATTACATGAAGATTTACTCTGACATCGGATAAAATTGCTTTCTGCCCGCTAAAAGGAAGGAGACCGCTTCAGTGAAAGACATGCGTAGGCAAACGTATGCCATGGCCGAATGCAACAATTCTAATTTTCGATTCGCATATTTTACTTATTATCAGGATCACGGCACTCCACAATTTCCTCTCCTTTAAAGCGCCAAGCAATTTCTGGCGCATTGACATACCTTCTTGTCCCATAACAGGTATCCATAAAATAATAAAAACAAAGAACTCATTAGTTAAGTTACTTACTGTCTCCTTCTGCCTCTCCTTCGCTTAGTAGGTTCTGTGGGTATTAAATTTTCCGAGCCGTCCTTTCTATTCTCAGAAATTTCAACTGTATTTTTAAGGATCAGTACCGTTCTAGTTCTCATTTTCTTTAGAACTTCTGAAATCGAATCCTATTAATACTACTAGTAATAAAGCATATTTAAGTAAGCAGGGCAGATGAGAAATAAAGAATAAGCCTCGAATAAAAAGCAAGAGAAATAAGATGAAAGAAATACTAGTCCAAAATGAATAATAATTGACAATGCTTCATCTAAGAAATTTGAATCCTATTAATACTACTAGTAATAAAGCATATTTAAGTAAGCAGGGCAGATGAGAAATAAAGAATAAGCCTCCAATAAAAAGCAAGAGAAATAAGATGAAAGAAATACTAGTCCAAAATGAATAATAATTGACAATGCTTCATCTAAGAAATTGGAATCCTATTAATACTACTAGTAATAAAGCATATTTAAGTAAGCAGGGCAGATGAGAAATAAAGAATAAGCCTCCAATAAAAAGCAAGAGAAATAAGATGAAAGAAATACTAGTCCAAAATGAATAATAATTGACAATGCGTCATCTAAGAAATTTGAATATTATTAATACTACTAGTAATAAAGCATATTTAAGTAAGCAGGGCAGATGATAAATAAAGAATAAGCCTCCAATAAAAAGCAAGAGAAAGAAGATGAAAGAAATACTAGTCCAAAATGAATAATAATTGACAATGCGTCATCTAAGAAATTTGAATATTATTAATACTACTAGTAATAAAGCATATTTAAGTAAGCAGGGCAGATGATAAATAAAGAATAAGCCTCCAATAAAAAGCAAGAGAAAGAAGATGAAAGAAATACTAGTCCAAAATGAATAATAATTGACAATGCTTCATCTAAGAAATTTGAATATTATTAATACTACTAGTAATAAAGCATATTTAAGTAAGCAGGGCAGATGAGAAATAAAGAATAAGCCTCCAATGAAAAGCAAGAGAAAGAAGATGAAAGAAATACTAGTCCAAAATGAATAATAATTGACAATGCGTCATCTAAGAAATTTGAATATTATTAATACTACTAGTAATAAAGCATATTTAAGTAAGCAGGGCAGATGATAAATAAAGAATAAGCCTCCAATAAAAAGCAAGAGAAAGAAGATGAAAGAAATACTAGTCCAAAATGAATAATAATTGACAATGCGTCATCTAAGAAATTTGAATATTATTAATACTACTAGTAATAAAGCATATTTAAGTAAGCAGGGCAGATGATAAATAAAGAATAAGCCTCCAATAAAAAGCAAGAGAAAGAAGATGAAAGAAATACTAGTCCAAAATGAATAATAATTGACAATGCGTCATCTAAGAAATTTGAATATTATTAATACTACTAGTAATAAAGCATATTTAAGTAAGCAGGGCAGATGATAAATAAAGAATAAGCCTCCAATAAAAAGCAAGAGAAAGAAGATGAAAGAAATACTAGTCCAAAATGAATAATAATTGACAATGCGTCATCTAAGAAATTTGAATATTATTAATACTACTAGTAATAAAGCATATTTAAGTAAGCAGGGCAGATGATAAATAAAGAATAAGCCTCCAATAAAAAGCAAGAGAAAGAAGATGAAAGAAATACTAGTCCAAAATGAATAATAATTGACAATGCGTCATCTAAGAAATTTGAATATTATTAATACTACTAGTAATAAAGCATATTTAAGTAAGCAGGGCAGATGATAAATAAAGAATAAGCCTCCAATAAAAAGCAAGAGAAAGAAGATGAAAGAAATACTAGTCCAAAATGAATAATAATTGACAATGCGTCATCTAAGAAATTTGAATATTATTAATACTACTAGTAATAAAGCATATTTAAGTAAGCAGGGCAGATGATAAATAAAGAATAAGCCTCCAATAAAAAGCAAGAGAAAGAAGATGAAAGAAATACTAGTCCAAAATGAATAATAATTGACAATGCTTCATCTAAGAAATTTGAATATTATTAATACTACTAGTAATAAAGCATATTTAAGTAAGCAGGGCAGATGAGAAATAAAGAATAAGCCTCCAATAAAAAGCAAGAGAAAGAAGATGAAAGAAATACTAGTCCAAAATGAATAATAATTGACAATGCGTCATCTAAGAAATTTGAATCCTATTAATACTACTAGTAATAAAGCATATTTAAGTAAGCAGGGCAGATGAGAAATAAAGAATAAGCCTCCAATAAAAAGCAAGAGAAATAAGATGAAAGAAATACTAGTCCAAAATGAATAATAATTGACAATGCTTCATCTAAGAAATTGGAATCCTATTAATACTACTAGTAATAAAGCATATTTAAGTAAGCAGGGCAGGTGAGAAATAAAGAATAAGCCTCCAATAAAAAGCAAGAGAAAGAAGATGAAAGAAATACTAGTTCAAAATGAATAATAATTGACAATGCTTCATCTAAGAAATTTGAATCCTATTAATACTACTAGTAATAAAGCATATTCAAGTAAGCAGGGCAGATGAGAAATAAAGAATAAGCCTCGAATAAAAAGCAAGAGAAATAAGATGAAAGAAATACTAGTCCAAAATGAATAATAATTGACAATGCTTCATCTAAGAAATTTGAATCCTATTAATACTACTAGTAATAAAGCATATTCAAGTAAGCAGGGCAGATGAGAAATAAAGAATAAGCCTCCAATAAAAAGCAAGAGAAAGAAGATGAAAGAAATACTAGTTCAAAATGAATAATAATTGACAATGCGTCATCTAAGAAATTTGAATCCTATTAATACTACTAGTAATAAAGCATATGTAAGTAAGCAGGGCAGATGAGAAATAAAGAATAAGCCTCGAATAAAAAGCAAGAGAAATAAGATGAAAGAAATACTAGTCCAAAATGAATAATAATTGACAATGCTTCATCTAAGAAATTTGAATCCTATTAATACTACTAGTAATAAAGCATATTCAAGTAAGCAGGGCAGATGAGAAATAAAGAATAAGCCTCCAATAAAAAGCAAGAGAAAGAAGATGAAAGAAATACTAGTCCAAAATGAATAATAATTGACAATGCTTCATCTAAGAAATTTGAATCCTATTAATACTACTAGTAATAAAGCATATGTAAGTAAGCAGGGCAGATGAGAAATAAAGAATAAGCCTCGAATAAAAAGCAAGAGAAATAAGATGAAAGAAATACTAGTCCAAAATGAATAATAATTGACAATGCTTCATCTAAGAAATTTGAATCCTATTAATACTACTAGTAATAAAGCATATTCAAGTAAGCAGGGCAGATGAGAAATAAAGAATAAGCCTCCAATAAAAAGCAAGAGAAATAAGATGAAAGAAATACTAGTCCAAAATGAATAATAATTGACAATGCTTCATCTAAGAAATTTGAATCCTATTAATACTACTAGTAATAAAGCATATTCAAGTAAGCAGGGCAGATGAGAAATAAAGAATAAGCCTCGAATAAAAAGCAAGAGAAATAAGATGAAAGAAATACTAGTCCAAAATGAATAATAATTGACAATGCTTCATCTAAGAAATTTGAATCCTATTAATACTACTAGTAATAAAGCATATTCAAGTAAGCAGGGCAGATGAGAAATAAAGAATAAGCCTCCAATAAAAAGCAAGAGAAAGAAGATGAAAGAAATACTAGTTCAAAATGAATAATAATTGACAATGCGTCATCTAAGAAATTTGAATCCTATTAATACTACTAGTAATAAAGCATATTTAAGTAAGCAGGGCAGATGAGAAATAAAGAATAAGCCTCGAATAAAAAGCAAGAGAAATAAGATGAAAGAAATACTAGTCCAAAATGAATAATAATTGACAATGCTTCATCTAAGAAATTTGAATCCTATTAATACTACTAGTAATAAAGCATATTTAAGTAAGCAGGGCAGATGAGAAATAAAGAATAAGCCTCCAATAAAAAGCAAGAGAAAGAAGATGAAAGAAATACTAGTCCAAAATGAATAATAATTGACAATGCGTCATCTAAGAAATTTGAATCCTATTAATACTACTAGTAATAAAGCATATTTAAGTAAGCAGGGCAGATGAGAAATAAAGAATAAGCCTCGAATAAAAAGCAAGAGAAATAAGATGAAAGAAATACTAGTCCAAAATGAATAATAATTGACAATGCTTCATCTAAGAAATTTGAATCCTATTAATACTACTAGTAATAAAGCATATTCAAGTAAGCAGGGCAGATGAGAAATAAAGAATAAGCCTCCAATAAAAAGCAAGAGAAAGAAGATGAAAGAAATACTAGTTCAAAATGAATAATAATTGACAATGCGTCATCTAAGAAATTTGAATCCTATTAATACTACTAGTAATAAAGCATATTTAAGTAAGCAGGGCAGATGAGAAATAAAGAATAAGCCTCCAATAAAAAGCAAGAGAAATAAGATGAAAGAAATACTAGTCCAAAATGAATAATAATTGACAATGCTTCATGTCAGAAATTTGAATCCTATTAATACTACTAGTAATAAAGCATATTTAAGTAAGCAGGGCAGATGAGAAATAAAGAATAAGCCTCGAATAAAAAGCAAGAGAAATAAGATGAAAGAAATACTAGTCCAAAATGAATAATAATTGACAATGCTTCATCTAAGAAATTTGAATCCTATTAATACTACTAGTAATAAAGCATATTCAAGTAAGCAGGGCAGATGAGAAATAAAGAATAAGCCTCGAATAAAAAGCAAGAGAAATAAGATGAAAGAAAGTCGAAAATGAATAATAATTAACAATGCTAGATATTTGAAAATATTTTGAAAGAAAGAAAAGAATAAATGAATGAATAAAAATAAAGGAAAACACGAGAAAATAAAACAGGAATGAAAAGAAAGAAGGAAAGAACATGTTAAGCGAACGTATGAGAATGCAAAAAAGAGTTAGAATCTGAAAAGATAATGGAAAATGAAGCCAGAATCAATAAACAGAAGTAAAAGCAATGTAAGAGAGAAAGGAAAAAGACGGGAAATTGAACAAACATATCTGTGAAGTCCACAATTCCAGCGAAGAGATAAAGAATTTGGAACCAAACAATCTAGGAGTCAAGAAGACGAGAAAGAAATAAAAAAAAAAAACAAAGAAAATATCTTTACACGAAACATCGACTTTTTTGTTATTCCATGAGAATTTAATGATGTTAAAATCCGGAATCCATTGGGCCCCATTTATGTGCAGGGAAGGTTTTATTTAATTTGGCCTTGCGCCACGGCTCGAACGATGGCCGCCCGGGCATAAAACTATTGACATTTTCTGATTGCTTCAGTTGGTTGGCTATTTGTCAAATTGGTTCCATCAAATTGATATTTTTTTTCCAAAGCCGTTGCTATATAGCAAGATTAAAAAAGTATCCAAAGTAGTCGGCGATCGAACCGATCGATAGGAAAATATACAATCAAGATTTTGTTGACCTGCCTGATTCTTCTTTTCACTGGCAGACTATTAAATGAGTGTAATCTGATTTCAGACAAAATCATAAATAAACACGCGGCCAAAAGGATTGATCGATGCCCTGATAGCATATTAGATGCACAAACAGGCACACAAAACTTACAAAGCATAAAATGGCTGTATGCATCGTTACATATATATATATATATATATATATATATATATATATATATATATATATATATATATATATATATATATATATATTTGTTATAGTTACATTAAAATCCAAATTTAAAAACATAGACGCTTCTGTCCAAGCCTTTTTTTTTTTGTTTAAAAAAAATAAAAAATAAAAATCTCCTACCATAAATGTAATTTACATTAACCAAAAAAATAAAAGGCTTGGACAGAAGCGTCTATGTTTTTAAATTTGGATTTTAATGAAACTATAACAACTATAACAACAGAAATATTTCGATTTCATTTTTGCCTTGAAAAAGTCGGAAGACGAAACGCGTCGGCATGATCTAAGATTTTTCCAATTGTCATTTTATACCAATATATATATATATATATATATATATATATATATATATATATATATATATATTGTGTATATTTCGGCAGCAATTTTTCATTAATGCATGTTTCATTAAATAATATAGACAAGTTTTGTCTATTTATTTTAAGTAAGTTCCTTTCGTATTGTCACATTATCGCTGAAAGACGAAAGGAAAACACCATATTGACACATGTTTGAATCCAATCTAAGCTTTCGGCTTACATAAACCGTTATCAAAGATGACAATTTTAATAAATCAAACAACACATATACGAAACCACAATAATGACCCGCCGTTGCTGTTTGAATAAGCTCAAAGTAACGACAAACTCTTATTTACGAGCCAAGGAAGCGAAAAACGCGTCGTAGCTCGTGACGTCACACATGACCACGCGAGAGTGAAAACGAGAAGTATTAACTATGGGAAGTATTGGTATAAACTAATGGCTTTTGTTATCAATTATAGGCATTTAAGAATATTTGTGGAGATTTCATAGTTTATTTTGTTCAGGTTAGGTTTCAACTGTTTTATGTATATAGCTTCAAGGATTTTTAATTTTTGTTTATTATTTTCATGTTTAAGTATAATTGTGTTGTCAACCAGGATTTTCCGGAATTGAGTACGCGGGCAGACATGTTGTTTTAAATGTCTAAAAATGTTAGAGTTATCAGTTAAATGTCGAGTTAAGCGTCTTGAAAGTGACTTTGTGGTGTGACCAACATAAATATTATTTAATCCATATATATATATATATATATATATATATATATATATATATATATATATATATATATATATATATATATATATATATATATATATATGAACTAGGTAGCGGCTCGGATTGAGATATTGAGCCGAGTTCGAATTCCATCCGAATCCATTACATTCACTTACGTGCTAATACCCTTTGGAAAGGTATGAATCCTCTCTTTCTCTCCCCACCCCAGCTATGTGTAAATAGCAGGACAGACTATAGCCTAGGATGGCAATTCGTCTAGGAGAAGGACGACTCCTAATTCAAAACCTGCGGAAGGTCGTTTGGAGACTTTGTGGCGCGTAGTGCAACAGGTCTCTTCAAAAAGGTCGGCTCTTCAAAAAGTGTGGTTGGTTCTGCACAAAGCCTTTCACTACTATAATCAAATCATATGTGCTGGTGTCTGAGCTGTCTTTTTCCTAGGAACTGAGTTGCTTGACCCTCATACGTCGAATACGACGGGAGAGTCCAGCATATGAACTAGTGGAGGTTGGTTGACGCCGTGATCTGCTTTACGCTAATGTTAAGGTCAAAAGCTTTGCATGCAACGAGTTATTTCGCTTCTTCTGGGGATGTTGCCTCGTCATTAGCAAACAGCAGATCACGAATGATACTAGTTCGTCAAAGTCTTTTAACATGGAACCGCAGATGCTTGAAACGCCACCATAAATTCGAAATCGAAATTTAACACCCGTCCTGGGTATGACTACAAACTACATCCGCGTCTTGGGTATGACGATAAACTACATCCGCATCCTGGGTAAGACGATAAACTACATCCGCATCCTGGGTAAGACGATAAACTACATCCGCATCCTGGGTATGACGATAAACTACATCCGGATCCTGGGTATGACGATAAACTACATCCGCATCCTGGGTATGACGATAAACTACATCCGCGTCCTGGGTAAGACGATAAACTACATCCGCATTCTGGGTAAGACGATAAACTACATCCGCATCCTGGGTATGACGATAAACTACATCCGGATCCTTGGTATGACGATAAACTACATCCACGTCCTGGGTAAGACGATAAACTACATCCGCATCCTGGGTAAGACGATAAACTACATCCGCATCCTGGGTAAGACGATAAACTACATCCGGATCCTGGGTATGACGATAAACTACATCCGCATCCTGGGTAAGACGATAAACTACATCCGCATCCTGGGTAAGACGATAAACTACATCCGCATCCTGGGTATGACGATAAACTACATCCGGATCCTGGGTATGACGATAAACTACATCCGCATCCTGGGTATGACGATAAACTACATCCGCGTCCTGGGTAAGACGATAAACTACATCCGCATCTTGGGTATGGCGATAAACTACATCCGCATCCTGGATATGACAATAAACTACATCCGGATCCTGGGTATAACGATAAACTACATCCGCATCCTGGGTAAGACGATAAACTACATCCGGATCCTGGGTATGACGATAAACTACATCCGGATCCTTGGTATGACGATAAACTACATCCACGTCCTGGGTAAGACGATAAACTACATCCGCATCCTGGGTAAGACGATAAACTACATCCGCATCCTGGGTAAGACGATAAACTACATCCGGATCCTGGGTATGACGATAAACTACATCCGCATCCTGGGTAAGACGATAAACTACATCCGGATCCTGGGTATGACGATAAACTACATCCGCATCCTGGGTATGACGATAAACTACATCCGCGTCCTGGGTTAGACGATAAACTACATCCGCGTCCTGAGTAAGACGATAAACTACATCCGGATCCTGGGTATGACGATAAAATACATCCGCGTCCTGGGTATGACGATAAACTACATCCACGTCCTGGGTATGACGATAAACTACATCCGCGTCCTGGGTAAGACGATAAACTACATCCGCGTCCTGAGTAAGACGATAAATTACGTCCAACAGCAAGGTGGTTTTGAGGAGTGTAGCGTTGGAGAATGTTAAAAGTGATTGTGAATTAAACTTAGAAACATTCTACCTACATTAGGTTGGACATTACTATTGTAAAGTGGGTTGAACTAAATGATGTTACTTTTGCGTTGTTTTAGCTTACTTTTTATTGTCATTGTTGTTTCTTTCTGCATACTAATTTCACTTTGTGGTTGCTTCTTTTCTAGCGCTTTAGTATAGTCGGTTTCATTATCGTAAAATATTTCTTTGTTACTCGAGTGGGTAACATTTCGTTCATCGACAGGACTCAAACCAGCGTTCTCCTAGGTCAAGTTCCGAAACTTTTTTCTCTGGTTCGCATTTTCAGAATGAAAATTTGCTCACGCCTTACCAAATTTTATGCGGTAAAAATTATATATATATATATATATATATATATATATATATATATGAAAACGAGAGGAACTTAGAAGAAGATACCTGTGGATTCGAAATCAAAACATTATCATTGATAACTCTCTCCTCCATTTTGCGGACCCTAGTTACTAAAAATCTTAATATTTGATATAATGCAAAAATATCACAATGATAAAATTGGTCAGTAATTATTTATACCTATTTACAAGACTCATGCAGGCAATTAAGTAATCCATAATAATATTTTAAATTTTGAAATCATATGAATTTTTTAAAACTGTTTCTTAATCTCTGATTGTCTTTCAATCGTTCCGCCTCACCTGCTATCCTCTTCCGACGAACCCATGAGGCGTGCTGCACCGTTTAGGAATCCCTATCCTGGGAGAAACAGGTCATTAGATCTGACAGACTTTCGACCTTTCGGTCACGTTAGAAGAAAGTCCGAAATCCACACTCAGTCATGGTGATATTATCTGAAGTTCTGACACGAATAAACAATAATTCTAGGTATGAGAGATTTATTTCTCTATTCTTATACGTTTTACAATTGTCGTATCGCATTAAACATGAACTGAAGTTTCTGCTGTCTGTGTTTTAACACGTGCAGAGGCTTTTCAGACTTAAGTGCACATTTTAAAGAATAAAAGACAGTATCGATTGTATCTAGATTCCATGATATGAGAAGTTTTATTTTCCAAAGAGAGTTATGATCTAATCCTTTGTCGATCGGAAATGGACCTACTGTTAGCATCAGTTTTTCGTTCAGTATTTACAGATAAAAACTTTCGCAAAATAAATATATTGCCGTTATAGCTATCGTAAAACAAAGATGATTATTTACAAACTGAAAAAGAAAATCGTTACATTGTAACATCGATTGTATTTAAAAACGATTATTCATTTATTGGTGCTATTCACTTTTAATTGCGTTCCATCACAACTATTCAATCATTCCTCGGAAATTTTCAAACAGAGCAGTTAGAGTTAGCTCTGTCACCAGGAATCGAACTCAAATACTTTAGCTACACTGTTAACAGAGTCTGAAACTTTACCATTTATCGTTCGTTACTTCGGAATGCACGGTGGAGTAATGGATAGCAGCTCGGATTGAGAAATCGGAGAGACGAGTTCGAATTCCAGTCAGATCCATTCCATTCACCTACGTGCTAAAATCACTGGGAAAGGTATGAATCATCTTCTCCTCCTAGCTATGGGTAAATAGCAAGACAGCAATAGATGGCAACTAGTCTACCGCAGAAAGAAATGGCAACCTACTGCAGGGAAAAAATCTGCTTCATCGAAAGGTACATGATCGTCTAAGCGTGTATCACACATAACTGACTGACTTAACCCCACCCGTCCGATCGCTTGGCTGTATATTATTATTTTTTTATTTTTTTTTTTAGTACACTAGTTGTCAAGGGCGGAATGACTGGCGTCTAACAATGGGAAATATGGACGAATCAATTCCGAACTTTGACTGAGAAAATATCTATTTTTTTCGAACTGATGCCCTCGGAAATGGCATGAAAGCTCACCCCCTTCTCCAGCTATGGGTAAAATAGGAAGGCACACTAAAAGCGATTAGTGCGATAGGCGTCATCAAGCCTTGCCGAGAGATTATTCTTGATTTGTGTTTTCCTGTTTTATACTAACGATCACAGCGTGAGCAGTTGCGATAAAAAGCAGGTGAAATTAAGATGACAAAAATAATGGACGACAATCCATCGTCAAATAAAAAGTAAAGATAATATTACTACTAACACTACTAGATGAAAACCTATTGAAATTAAGATGAAAGAAATAATGGACGACAATCCATCGTGAAATAAAAAGTAAAGATAATATTACTACTAACACTACTAGATGAAAACCTATTGAAATTAAGATGAAAGAAATAATGGACGAGAATCCATCGTGAAATAAAAAGTAAAGATAATATTACTACTAACACTACTAGATGAAAACCTACTGAAATTAAGATGAAAGAAATAATGGACGACAATCCATCGTGAAATAAAAAGTAAAGATAATATTACTACTAACACTACTAGATGAAAACCTATTGAAATTAAGATGAAAGAAATAATGGACGACAATCCATCGTGAAATAAAAAGTAAAGATAATATTACTACTAACACTACTAGATGAAAACCTATTGAAATTAAGATGAAAGAAATAATGGACGACAATCCATCGTGAAATAAAAAGT
The DNA here is from genome assembly GCA_964036315.1 of Acanthosepion esculentum. Taxonomy (NCBI): domain Eukaryota; kingdom Metazoa; phylum Mollusca; class Cephalopoda; order Sepiida; family Sepiidae; genus Acanthosepion; species Acanthosepion esculentum. The sequence goes on along the minus strand of OZ038508.1, from coordinate 59,050,513 downwards.
AAAGATAATATTACTACTAACACTACTAGATGAAAACCTATTGAAATTAAGATGAAAGAAATAATGGACGACAATCCATCGTGAAATAAAAAGTAAAGATAATATTACTACTAACACTACTAGATGAAAACCTATTGAAATTAAGATGAAAGAAATAATGGACGACAATCCATCGTGAAATAAAAAGTAAAGATAATATTACTACTAACACTACTAGATGAAAACCTATTGAAATTAAGATGAAAGAAATAATGGACGACAATCCATCGTGAAATAAAAAGTAAAGATAATATTACTACTAACACTACTAGATGAAAACCTATTGAAATTAAGATGAAAGAAATAATGGACGACAATCCATCGTGAAATAAAAAGTAAAGATAATATTACTACTAACACTACTAGATGAAAACCTATTGAAATTAAGATGAAAGAAATAATGGACGACAATCCATCGTGAAATAAAAAGTAAAGATAATATTACTACTAACACTACTAGATGAAAACCTATTGAAATTAAGATGAAAGAAATAATGGACGAGAATCCATCGTGAAATAAGAATTAAAGATAATATACTACTAACACTACTAGATGAAAACATATTGAAATTAGGATGAAAGAAATAATGGACGACAATCCATCGTGAAATAAAAAGTAAAGATAATATTACTACTAACACTATTAGATGAAAACCTATTGAAATTAAGATGAAAGAAATAATGGACGAGAATCTATCGTGAAATAAAAAGTAAAGATAATATTACTACTAACACTACTACATGAAAACCTATTGAAATTAAGATGAAAGAAATAATGGACGACAATCCATCGTGAAATAAAAAGTAAAGATAATATTACTACTAACACTACTAGATGAAAACCTATTGAAATTAAGATGAAAGAAATAATGGACGACAATCCATCGTGAAATAAAAAGTAAAGATAATATTACTACTAACACTACTAGATGAAAACCTATTGAAATTAAGATGAAAGAAATAATGGACGACAATCCATCGTGAAATAAAAAGTAAAGATAATATTACTACTAACACTACTAGATGAAAACCTACTGAAATTAAGATGAAAGAAATAATGGACGATAATCCATCGTGAAATAAAAAGTAAAGATAATATTACTACTAACACTACTAGATGAAGACCTATTGAAATTAAGATGAAAGAAATAATGGACGAGAATCCATCGTCAAATAAAAAGTAAAGATAATATTACTACTAACACTACTAGATGAAAACCTATTGAAATTAAGATGAAAGAAATCGTAATAAAAATTTATTATGTTTGACAATGCTTCATGTAATAAAAATTCAATATAATATTACAACCAAAATTATAAGATAAAATACAAAATAAAGTTAATATGGATAAAGTACTCGTCAAAAATTAATAATGGCTGACAATACTTCATGTAATAAAATTTAAAGATAAATAACAGTACTCGATGAAAAGCAAATAAAAATAAGCTGAAATAATTCGAGTGAAAATAGTTGATGTTTCATCTAATAAAAATTCAATATATTCCTTCTGTTGCTTTAACTACACGAATATTGAAAGCTCGCTCGAGGTTCTCTTAAATTAAGCCGTGTCCCCCGTTGTTCTGCAATGTTTAGCCATCCGTTCTCGCAGATCTTTACGATTATTGAAATTATTACTGGCTTTATCAGATTTTTGGCGGCTTGCAGCCACATCACATTGAAATGTGCAATCACGTCGAGCCTGGTCAGTACCTAGATGGGTGATCACTTGGGAATACCGGTGGCTGTAAGCTTGGATATGTTGGTGTTGTAACGAATAACGGCTAAGAATTTGAATTCGAATTCCAATTCAACTCGGCTTCGTTATATTCACTTACACGCAAATACACTCGAGGAAGGTATGAATCCACCTCGCCTTCTCCCAGCTATGGGTTAATTAATAGAAATGATTTCTTGTATTAGAAAATCATTATTGTCTCAAAAAACTTCTTACAATTTAAAGAAATATATTTTATGGCTTGAAATAACGGGCAAAAGTGAATCAATCGTTATAGTGAAAACCGCTGGTAAAGTGAAACCGCGGTCAGAGTAAAGCCGCTGGTAAAGTGAAACAGCAGTTATAGTGAAACCGCTGGAAAAGTGAATCAATCGTTATAGGGAAACTGCTGGTAATGTGAAACAACGGTTATAGTGAAACCGCCGGTAAAGTGTGTTACAGTTTTTGGGTACTCTATGTACTAGTGAGCCAACCAAAATGAGCTGAGTCATTTTATAGTTCACTAATAGAAGGGTTAACCAATCAGAAGGCTCAAAATTAAGGCAGCCATGTTTTTTTCCGAATATTCACTGCCAAACTCTGATATCCAAGACTGAATAAAAGTGAAACCGCGGCCAGTGGAACCGCTGGTAACGTGGAACTGCTGGTAAAGTGAAACCGCAGTCAGAGTGGAACCGCTGGTAAAGTGAAAACGCAGTCAGAGTAGAACCGCTGGTAAAGTGAAACAGCGGTTATAGTGAAATCGCCGGTAAAGTGAAACCACGGTTCGAGTGAAAAGACAGTAATATTAAAACCGCGGTTAGAGTGAAACTGTATTTATAGCGAAACCGCGGCTATTGTGAAACTACGGCTATACTGAAAGCGTGGGTGCAGTGGAAACACAGTTATAGTGAAATTGTGATTATAGTTTTGATTGGTTGATTTGATTTATACGGCTTATCAACTTTTTGTAGGTTATTTAAAGTCATGAAATATGTCCATATATTTTAAGAATTCTTTTGGAGATAAAGCTTTACTGATTGCTTTACTCTCGCTGGGGAGGCGAGAACAGGTGGATTCACACCATCCCCACGGCTATTTGCGCATAAGAGCATATAACAAACACGACAGGAATTGGAGCTCCTTTATCCGATTTCCAATTCCACTACACCATCCGCGCATCCAAGCTTACCTAGCAGTCATCAGTCTAGGTACCCGACCAAGTTTCGACGTTGCTTCAATTCGGTGATCGTTTCAACGTGATATGGCCGTAAGCTGTGATTATAGAGAAACCGCGGTTATAGCGAAACGGTGGGTATAGCGAAACTGTAGTTATAGCGAAACCGCGATTGTAATCAAAATGCGGATATAGCGAGACCGCAGCTATAGCGAATCTGCAGGTAGAGTGAAAACGCGGGTGTATTGAAACCGTGGATCACTGAGTCAAAATGTTTAATCGTTTAAAATATAATTACATTTTTCCAGTTAGTAACGATTTTCGATCACAATTTTAAAAAAAGAGATTTTGTTTATGAAATTATGTGATTAATTAATTATTAAGGAAACTTGCATTATAAAATTATGATTTAATATCGATACAATATTGAAGAAGTCAATTTTTAACTTACACTGGCTACAATGAATCTCTGCAAAGTTATATTTTTAAAAAAATTGTATAAAAATATATAAATCTACTAAAAACTTATAAGTCAATGTACAAACGTTGCCTGTCTACGATTTATTACTGCTTAAATACAGTAATTGTGGCACAAGGCCGAAAAAGGGGGAGATGGGTCAAGGGTGGTCGAGACTAACTTATACCTAGGTAATCAGATTCATGACCCATTCATTCGTTAGAAATTTACTCATTCACCATTCGCTCCTACATACACCAAAATACCTCATGCACACAGGATACCGACTAAGAAAAAACACTCCCCATGACGTAAAAAAAACAAAAAAAAAGATTGCCTGTCTTGTAATGAAAACAAATAAAAAAAAACGACTTTACTGCTAGAATGTGAACTTCGAGATGTATGTCGAAATTACAGTCGTTTGTAATAAAATGTTCTGTAAGCTCCGTTGATGTCACGTTGTTGTGTCTGACATAATACCAGTGGCCATTGAATCTTTTATTCAATTTTTTTTTGTTGCGCAACCCACATAAGTCAAGTCATATTTGGTACATTGGTAGGCGTATATTAAATAGGAATCGGTACATTTACAACCCTCTGTAGAAACGGTGATGTTTCTCTTTGAATTTCTGATAAGATTAAATTTAACTCACGTTGTTGCACAACGCAGAAATATTCAAATATCTGAAAAAATATTCAGAATCTACCGACCTTTAAAACGCATAAGGATGATTACGCAAGCAAATTACCAACTTCCCGGCCCTGGGGAATGGACAGAATAACAGGAGAGATTTTCATAAGATTTATACTAAGCTGTTTGATTAATTCCTCTTAGTAACTAATCAACTAACGGAAAATTCCAAGATGAACAAGATCATCTTCATATTAAACACGTTTTAGTTTCATGCCTTCACGCTGGCGGCGTTTCATTCATTTTGACGTGTTGATTACCAGTACAGCCGTTTTCTTTTCATTGCAGGTCAAGAAACGTTTGTACAAAGACATATTTTTTCGAAGATTTATATATTTTTAAACTCGAAAAATTGTTTAAATATAATTTGAAGAAGACAGACATTCTATTGAATTATGGTTTTTCTTTTCTTTATCTTTTCTTAAATTGCACTCTTCTCTTATTATTATTATTATTATTATTATTATTATTGTTATTGTTATTATTATTATGATTATTATTTTTATTTTCTGTGATATCTGGCGTTTTCACATTTCTTTCCGGGTCCCGCCCAGGGGCCTAAGGTTAGAAATGGCATCATGACACTTTTCACTGCAAAAAAAAAAAAAAAAAGTTACATAGATAAAGCCCTTCGTAAAGTGTGGGCTGTACTTGTCAGAACAGTTTTTTGTATCTCTTTGAGGCATGGACCTCCAGGGATCCCTTCAATTAGTCTACCGGAATCTTTCCAACCAGTCCAAGGGTTCCAACTACAACAGGGATTGTTGATGTTCCCATGTGCCACATTTTTGAGATTTCTATTTCAAGGTCCTTGTATATATCTTCAAAGATACATTGCAGTCTGCAGGGACTGCCATATCAATAAGGAGGCACTTATTTTATTTCTGGTCTTTAATAACAATGTCTGGGCGGTTGGCTTTGATTGTTCTGTCAGTGTCTATTGTGTAGTCCCATAGAATTGTAACAGGTCCTATCTCCGTAACCGGGTCAGGGTGGTGTTCGTACCAGTTTCTTTCAGTTTCCTTCCCATAGGAGTTGCAAATTTTCCAGTGCAGATATTGGCCCACTCTTTCATGCCGGGTTTTATATTCAGTGGGTGCCAATATCGTGTAACCTGATATAAGATGATCAATGGTTTCTGGATATTTGTCACAGAATCTGCATCTTGGGCTAACACAGTATTTTAGTATATGTGCTTGATAATTCCTAGTGAACAAGCATTGGTCTTGTGCAGCAATGATAAAACCTTCAGTTTCACCTTTCAACCCTGCACTACGTAGCCACTGATGGGTGCGGTTTTTTTCTACGTCAGCTTGTTTGGTACGAGCAGAGTATTGGCCATGGAGCGGTTTATCTTGCCATTGTTTCTTTATCTGGTCAGTCGCATTTGTCTTTGCATTCGTTTTTAAGTATTATGCAGCTTCAGCCGGTGTACAGTGATGTATTTGAATTTCTGTGCCCATTTGAAACTGCATTTTGAATTTGTCGGCTTCCTTTACTACAGAGTAAAGACACTTACTAATTTCATGTTCCTTGACACATACCATCATCCAGTCTTCTGTATTTTCCAAGTATCTTTGGAGGCCAATTGTTGTAATTTTGTAGGATAGTTCTAGCTGAACTAGTCCTTTGCCTCCTTCGGATCTGGGCACATACAGGCGATCAATATCAGCTTTGGGATGATGCATACGGTAGCAAGTGAGGAGCTTTCTCGTTTTGGCGTCCATTCGCTTAATTTCAGCTATGGTCCAGTTAAGGACATTAAAGCTGTATTGCACAACAGGAACAGCTAAGGTGTTTATGGCTGATATTCGTTTTTTTTTAGTTTAGCTCGGTATTTAGTACAAGGAGTACACGCCTGTAGTACTCCTTTCTTACCTTCTCTTTCATTTGGGGGTGTTGTATGCCATCTCCCTCACTAATTCCTAGGTACTTATAAGCTTCATCATGCTCCAATTCTCTAATCTTCGTGGCAAAATCTAAATCTATTAAGGGTGCTTCTAAAATTCTACCTTTCTTGAATGTTACTTTAGCACATTTATCTAATCCGAAGCTCATACCTATGTCGTCACTAAAGTATTTTACAATATTAAGGAGGCCCTTCAACTCATTGTCGTCTTTGGCAAAGAGTTTGAGATCATCCATGTAGAGTAGGTGATTGAATATGTTGTCATTTATTTTGTAGCCATAGCTACTGTTGTTCAGTTCATTCGTAAGGGGGATTAAGGACAAACAAAACAGAAGGGGAGACAGAGAGTCTCCTTGAAAGATTCCACATCGGATATTTAGTCGGTTGGATATGGCAGTGCCTCTGGTGTGACTAAGGTATAGTTTGGTGTTCCACATTCCCATGCTGTGCTTAAGGAAATTTAATACCACAGGGGAGACTTTGTACATTTCCAAAGTCTTAAAGATCCAAGAATGTGGATTATTATTATTATTATTATTATTATTATTTTATTTCCATTGATTTCTGGTGTGAACACATTTCTTTCCGGGTCCTGCCCAGATACCTAAGGTTAAAATGGCATCATTTTCCACTGACCAATTAAAAAAAAATGAAATCGATAAAGCCCTTGTGGGTTGGACTCGTGGAGAACAATTTTTTGCATTTCTTTAAGGCATGGGCTTCCAGGAATCCCTTCAATTAGTCTACTGGAATCCCAACGACAACAGGGATAGTTGATGTTCCCAAGTGCCACATTTTTGAGATTTCGATTTCAGGGTCCTTGTATTTTGATTGCTTTGATATTATTGTTATTATTTTCTTTGGTTTCTGGTGTGTACACATTTCTTTGCGAGTCTCAAGCAGAGACTTAAGGTCAAAAATGGCTCCATGACATTTTCCACCAAGCATTTTCTGAGGAAGAAATAAACACAAAACCTTGGGAATTTTAACTCATGGTGTGTTTTTTTCCCCAGCAGGTGCCCAGTGTGTGTGAAGTATTTTGGTGTATGAACGAGCGAATGGTGACGTATAAAATCTTATGGTGATTGAGTGTATTGTAACGAATGAATGCGTCGTGAATCCGATTACCTAAGTATAAGATAGCTAGTGATGACCAACCATGACCAGTCTCCCCCGTTTTTTTGGCCTTGTGCCACAATTACTGTATCAGTAATAAATGTTAGACTTATAATAATTTTTTCTCGATTTATATATTTTTAAACTTGAAAAGAATTATTCAAACTTGAAGAAGACGGACATTCTGTTGGAATATTGTTTAACATTGTCAAACCCCTTTACTTTATCATTTCTTCAATCGCGTTCTTCTTTAAACTACTACTAATAATAATAATAACAATAACAATAATAATAATAATAATAATAACAACAATAATAATAATAATAACAACAATAATAATAATAATAATAATAACAATAATAATAATAATAACAACAATAATAATAATAATAATAATAATAATAATAACAATAATAATAATAATAAAAATAATAATAATAATAACAATAACAATAATAATAATAATAATAATAATAATAACAATAATAATAATAATAACAATAATAATAATAATAACAATAATAATAATAATAATAACAATAATAATAATAATAACAATAACAATAATAATAATAATAACAACAATAATAATAATAATAATAATAACAATAATAATAATAATAACAATAATAATAATAATAATAACAATAATAATAATAATAACAATAACAATAATAATAATAATAATAATAATAACAACAATAATAATAATAATAATAATAATAACAATAATAATAATAATAATAACAACAATAATAATAATAATAATAATAATAATAACAATAATAATAATAACAATAATAATAATAATAACAATAACAATAATAATAATAATAATAATAATAATAATAATAATAATAATAATAACAATAATAAAAGCAAATGTAATGGACCAAACGCAGAAACGATGGCAAGAACAGATCGCGACTTATGAAGGGCGTTATCTATGTGTGTGTGCTCTTCGGAGGTTTGGTTTTTATTTAGTCGTTTCTTTACGATAAATGCCCAGTGGCAAATATTATGATGCCATCTCTCAAGTACAGATAAGCAATGTTTGCCAGTTGACTCAAGTATAAACCCGCCCAAATTTTACCAGTAGACGCATACATGAAATCAACTTATATTTACCTATAGTCTCAAGTATAAACCCAACAAATATTTACCAACAGACACACGTATAAACCCGAACAAATTTTACCAGTAAATTCAAATATAAACAAGACTTATGTTTACCTATAGTCTCAAGTATAAACCCAGCCAACGCTTACCAACAGGCACACGTATAAACTCGAACAGATTTTACTAGTAAATTAAAATATAAACAAGACATATATTTACCTATAGTCTCAAGTATAAACCCAAATAATGTTTACCTATATAAAGTATAAGCCTAATAAATGTTTACTTATATATTGAAGTATACTCCTGACCAATGTTTATCTATAATCTCAAGTATAACTTGACCAATGTTTGCCTACAGAATCAAGTATAAATGCGACCAATATTTACCTATTGACTAAAGCATAATCCTCGCCAAAGTTTTTCCATAGACTCAAGTAAAAAGTCAACTAATGTTTACCTTTACAATCAAGTGTAAACACAATCAATGTTTACCTATAGACTCATGTATAAACCTGACCAATGTTTAGCTATAGAGTCAAGGATAAACCTGATCAATTTTTACCTATAGTCACAAGTATAAACTTAATCAATGTTTAACCAGTAGGCTCAAGTATAAACCTGACCAACGTTCCCTATAGACCGAAATATAAACACGGGTAATGTTCATCTACAGACTCAAGTATATCAATATACTGAAGTATACACTCGACGAAATTTCCCTATGGACCCAAATATAAACAGGGTCAAGGTTTAACAATAGACTGACTAATGTTTAGCTAGAGATTCATGTGTAAACCTGACAAATGTTCAACATTTGACTCAAGTGTAAACTGGATTCATGTTTATCAATGAACTAAAATATAAGTATAAAGAATGATCACCAAAGTGATCAAGCAAAAACATGACGATGTCTACGTATAGGCAGGTGGTGTACTGGATAGGGGTTCGGAATGAGAAATTGGAAGGACGAGTTCGATTCCCAGTTGGGTTTGTAGCATTTAATTACGCGCAAAACCCCGTGGGGAAAGGAATGAATCGATTTTCTATAGAATAAATTGTATTTGGTAAAAATCATTGTTAATCGCAAAATTAATTATTTTTAGATTACAAAGTATATTTCGGCTTTAATTAAACCACAGGAGGTTGATAAACAAATCAGTCAATCAATCAATACAAACTCAAGAAGAAAATCGACAAATGTTTACTTAAAGCCTCATGTATAAACACAATCAATGACTCAAGTATAAACCCAACCAATATTTACCAGTTGACTCAAGTATAAACCCGAGCAAATTTTACTAGTAGATTCAAATATGAATAAGACTTACATTTACCTATAGTCTCTGTTATAAAACCAATCAATGTTAATCAGTAGATTCAAGTATAAACCCGAACAAATTTTACCAGTAGATTCAAATATAAACAAGACTTATGTTTACCTATAGTCTCAAGTATAATGTTTACAAGTAGCCTCAATTATAAACCAGACCAGATTTTGCAAATCGATTCAAATATAAACACGACTTATGTTTGCCTATAGTATAATATAAATAAAAAGATTTCAATAACAACATTAAATAATTTAGCAAATGTTGATGTGTCGTAAAGATTACCAACGCAAACAATAAACAGTCTAGTTCGATGTGTGTTGTTCTCTACACTAATTAACTAAACTAAGCAGCTATTCGCGCAGTAGGTTGACATTTCTTTCTGGGATAGCCTTGGGTGGCAACCGGTCTATCCCGGATAGAAATGGAAACCTGCTGCGGGAAAATATTTTGCTTATGGAGTTATGACTCAAGAGGCGTGATCGGCCAAGCGTGTATCACGTATGACGCTTAACTGACCGACTGAATCTGCTGTTATCAGTGGTAAGAAGAGGTTGTAATAATTGATCAGTCCTTGAAAACAAAATCGTAGCTCAAAAATTCCAGCTTTAGTCGAAACATAATAAAAGCTCGTGTTGAGATTGATTTGAATTTGCATTGAGAAACAATGGAGTTATTTTGAAAAAAATGTTTTCACCTCAAGCAAGGCAATAAAGCCACTGAGACGCATGTGATTACTGAGTGTCAGAGAATATAAGAAAATGAATATTAAGAAGAGAGAACAATAAAAGATCAGGAATTAAAAAAGCCAGAAAATAATCATCGACATTGCATAATATATACATATATATATATATATATATATATATATATATATATATATATATATATATATATATATATATATTGCAATGAATCATTCATGCAAAAAGTAAATTAGTAAAGTTAATGATACAACACAGCGAAATCCCTTCGCCAACGAATTTTAAAGATGGATTAACCTACCAATCACTCGATGAATGATATGATCCTTGTTTTTTAAGATTATAAAGTGTATTAGGTCTTCCTTAAATACGCAAGTACTTTCGACTGTACATTCAGTCATCTTCAGGCATTGAAATTATTTTGTTTCCGTTATCAATAATAAATTTAAAAAGACATATTTCGATTTGCATTATATTTTTCATCCCGGATTTTTACCTGAATTTTACCAAAAACAAAATAATTTCCATGCCTGAAGATGACTGAATGTACGGTCGAAAGTGCTTACGTATTTAGGGAAGACCTAATACACTTTATAATTTTAAAAATCACGGATCATATATCGTTAAAATTTTGTTAGCGAAGGGATATCGCCATTTTGTATCATTAACTTTATTAATTTACTTTTTGTATGAATGAATCATTGTAATATAAATTGAACTGCACCGCATATTAGTTATATATATATATATATATATATATATATATATATATATATATATATATATATATATATATATATATGTGTGTGTTATATATATATATATATATATATATATATATATGTATATATATATGTATGTGTGTGTGTGTGTGTAGCATATATATTAATTCCAAACTAAAATAATTTAAATACTAATTTGCATAAAAAAATCAAGAACAGCATTTACTCATTTTCGTTTATTAGACATAGAATTATCATTTGGCATCCTCACTAGTTTGCCTAGACCTTTAGGCTAAGCTGATGAATATTTATGAGCGTTAATTAAAAAAACAATAACATTTTTGCTCTTGTATATAAATAATTGTTATAAAATAAAAATTCTTTTATTTGCCTTGATAAAGTCTCTCAGGACGAAGAACAAGTTTTCCTTTTATTATTATTCACACACACACACACACACACACACACATATATATATATATATATATATATATATATATATATATATATATATATATATAGGGCGCTGCAGCAAAAACCGACACTTGACAAAAAGAAAACGAAATAGGCAATAAAATCAAAAGTTGTATATGCAGATACCCGACAGTTTGACAACTAACTAACGTTTTTCTCTCTACCCTTTTCCAGGATGGAATATAAGCGAAGAGCAGCGGTAGTAGCTTCTTTTCGCGTTGAGAAGAAGACTGCGGATGCGATGGCCTAGTTTGGGTTCGAGAGGACCATGGTCATGGACATTTGGAGGAAGTGGAAGGCGTGTAAGAACAAGGACCAGTTTACTGCCAAACGAAAGGCCCACAACGTTCATTCTTCGGCCGTTAGGATCGACGAGTTCGTCGCCGCCGTCAAGGAGACAGTCGACAATGATGGAAGCCAGAGCTACGCGAAGATTGCCGCTGACATCGGCTGTCACAAGTTGATAATCTGCTGAACGATCAAGAAGGACATTGGTTACTCCACCTACCGCAAGTCTCACCGCATGCTCATCACGAATGCCTCCAAGGAGTCGAGGAAGGTCAAGGCGGCGGCTTTGCTGAACGAGCTCAAGCACGGGTCTGCCGGGATGCTGAATTTCATCCAGGACCAGACGAGCAACAGGCAGATCGACAGGTGGATCTGCAAAGACATCAAGGAGGTTCCCGTCGTGAAGCATACGAAGTTTCCCTCCTCCGTTATGGTCTTTGGCGTCATCTCCAGCGAGGGGGACGTCATACCTCCGTTCTTCTTTCAAAAGGGCCTGAGAGTCACCACTGAGATCTACCAGGACGTGCTGAGGAGCGTAGTGAAGCCCTGGATCGATGAGATCGCCACCGGACGCCCCTACGTCTTCCAGCAGGACCCCGCTCCTGTACACAAGGCCAAGACGACCCAGGCATGGCTGCTCAACAATGTTCCTCACCACTGGTCGCCGGACTTGTGTTCGCCATCCTCACCTGACTGCAACCCCCTTGACTATTTCTTCTGGGGCGTGATCGAGGCCAAGACCAACAAGCACGCCCACAACACGGTCGACTCTCTGAAGGCTGCCATCGTGGAGGTGTTCGCCACTATGGACAAGGATATGGTTGCCAAAGCGTGTGACTCATTTTGCGTCCGCCTTGAGATGTTTGTCGCCGCCAGAGGTTACATTGAAAAATAATGTAGTATGTAACTTTAACTGTTGCTAAATAAACTGTCGGGTATACAACTTTTGTTTTTATTTCCTATTTCGTTTTCATTTTGTCAAGTTTTGGATTTATCTGCAACACTCTGTGTGTGTGCGTGTGTGTGTGTGTATGCGCGTATATGCGTAAAAGAAACAGGAAACGCTTTCTCAAAAAAGAAAATTCAAGCCTAGATTATTTCTTCTTTTTTTTTAAAGCAATACGTCCCAAGCAAGGCAGGAGTGCCACTAGCACGCAAGAGGTTACAGAGAGTAAGGGTAAGAGTAAAGAGGGGTGTTTAGGGAAAAGAATAAAGAGAAGGACAGCGATCAAGGTCAAGGTATCAGAAAATGTCGATTGACATTACATTTGAATATTTGAAGATTATAGATATCAGGGAAGCAAGTGATAGGAAGGGAGTTCCACTGCCGGGAGGTGTGAGAAAAGAAGCTGTAGAAGAGATGGCTACATTTAGTCGTTTCGACAGTGAAAGGGTGAGACCGAGATGCCAGCCCTAGTAGCGCGCTTAAATTCATGCAGTTTGGGAATCAGTGAAAGTAGCTCGTCGGAGCAGTTGCCATGAAAGTACTTGTAGAAAAGGCAGAGGCAATCCACAGTATATCTGTGAGACAGCGGCTGCAGACGGGATGCCAGATCAGGACCAATCACGTTGCGTATCCGTCTCTGGATTTTGTCGAGGAACTCGAGATGAACATCGGGGGCACCAGACCATATATGGCAACAGTATTCCATAGATGGACCAATGGTTGATTTGTAGATCCATTACACTAAAGTGTAAAGGTTGTTGAAATACTGACGCCAATGTTACAGTCGTCGCGGGTTGGGTAATTTTTGTCCTGGGCCCATGTGCACGAACGTAGGTATCCCACATCACTTTCCGCCACCGTTGTGGAGATAGCGAATAAATACCGTATATTAGAGGTACGGTTTGTTCTACTGATGTAAGTTGGGAACACGAAAGCTTAACCTACCACAAATTTATAAAACATTATTTCTTTTCAGTCTTTATCTGGCGCTAATCGATATCTACTTGATTAACCATCTGTTGATCCTGGCTGATTTAGATTGGAATGGTTTTATCTGCGTTTATCTAGATGTTTTAGAATATACCTTGTCATGATTTTTAGTTATTCCAGTCTTTGCATGTCTCAATGAACTTGAGGTATAGGGTGTCGCTTCGGTCTTGCGGTCTTGCGGTCTAGGCGTTGATGTGAAGTTTTTGTCGCAACATGATCAGAACTTGAAACTAGAAATGATCTCTAAAAAATAATAATCTTGTCAGACTTACATTATTTACTTTAGTCTAAACATGACCAAAGTTCGTGTTCAGATTGCATCGAATTTGCATTGAGAAAAAACAGGTAAAGTTTGTGTACAGATAAAAGCTAGTATTCAAAACGTCTGTACCTTCCCTTACAGTATATATATTTCTACAGGTTGACAGGAGAAAAAGTTATCTAAAATAGCCTGCCAAGTGGTTGGGTTGAATGTTATCTCTGGTTTTATGGAACTCCAAATCGGGTACTAGAATTTTCGAACAGTTTCCGCTTCTGCTTTTTCTATAACAACGCTCTGGCGGCCTTCTTTTTGTGTCGTTAGCATTTTACATTAGTTCCCTTGGACTAGTTACTTCGTTTTTCTTTTTTTAATCAGAATATTTCGACAAGGATATTCATCCGCCTTTCTCAGTGTTTGAATTTCTAAGATAAAATCTAATTACAATAAAATATTAATTTATTCCAACGACTTTCCTCGGCTTTGTTGTCTTTATTACAACTTTTTCGGAACAACAACACCCGGGCTTCTTTTTCTATATATTTCCGAAATGAGATTAATTAAGATTACATACCGATTTCGGAGCAATTTCATTGGTGGTCAGGTTTCTTAAAACGTGTCGGCAGATGTAACCTCCGGGTTTCTTTTTTGTTTGACCGTTTGATACTATGGTGTAAAAACTATTATTTCCTGATCCATTTATTGGCATTGTTTTCTTATATGAAAACGTTTCGGCGGATGTAATATTCGGGCTTGTTTTTGTTTGATACCATGGTGTAAATACTATTATCGACTGATCCATTTATTGGCATTGTTTTCGTTATTAAAACGTTTCGGGAGATGTAATATTCGGGCTTCTTTTTTGTTTGATACGATGGTGTAAATACTATTATATACTGATCCATTTACTGGCATTGTCTTCTTTATTAAAACGTTTCGGCAGATGTCACCTCCGGGCTTCTTTTTTGATTGATACGATGGTGTAAATACTATTATATTCTGATCCATTTATTTGCATTGTTTTCTTTATTAAAACGTTTCGGCAGAGGTAACCTTCGGGCTTCTTTTTTGATTGATACGATGGTATAAATACTATTATATTCTGATCCATTTATTTGAATTTTTTCTTTATTAAAACGTTTCGGCAGATGTCACCTCCGGGCTTATTTTTGATTGATACGATGGTGTAAATACTATTATATTCTGATCCATTTATTTGCATTTTTTTCTTTAAAACGTTTCGGCATATGTAATATTCGGGCTTCTTTTTTGATTGATACGATGGTATAAATACTATTATATTCTGATCCATTTACTGACATTGTCTTCTTTATTAAAACGTTTCGGCAGATGTCACCTCCGGGCTTCTTTTTTTATTGATACGATGGTGTAAATACTATTATCTACTGATCCATTTATTGGCATTGTTTTCTTTATTAAAACGTTTCGGCAGAGGTAACCTTCGGGCCTCTTTTTTGTTTGAAAATCTAATACGAGATTTAATTGCAATTACATATTTATTCCTTAGAACCAACTTCCTCAGCTTTGTTGATGATAATGTTTTGGTCGTTGCATCTTTGGCGCTTGTTGAAGTTTCCTCCTTTGATTTTTAAACTGTCTGTAGCTATTCTGTGAAAAATGATCGAATGCATAAAAGCAATCTTAAACACTTACCCTGTTCGCTGGAAATCACGATTTCAGTGCGTGACTCAGACTTTGTAGAAACGATGAACACAGAATTGATGTTATAAGTTCAGAATTGAAGTACATATACGTTCAACGATCATATTAAAACTCAAATACCGAAAGGCGAGAAAAAAATACGATATTGGCGAAGGAAATCAGCCAAGAGAATCAACTTATAAAATTGAAGAAAACTTCCTTTCAGACCGTTCACAATACAATCCAATCAGATTTAATGACCTTTTTCATCGATGGCAACAGTCGGCAGCGGAAAATAAGTTATCTTAAAAGACAGAGCCAATCATGACTAAAAAAAGCAATGCTCGATCGGTAAGGTTTTTAACGACTACCGCGGGAGTAGAATACAGTAGAGTTAGCCGCCGTGGGCATTTGAGTCTTTGCCTAGCCTCTACGGTGCAACAGACTATTCTCTTCATAACTCTTTGCTTCCGGGAAAACAGCAATTCCTTACCCAACTCGACGTTTTACACTGGCCCTTAAAGCGAATCCTGGGTCGTACAGCGTTACGCGTTGCCGCAGACAGTTCCGCATAGAGTATCTGTTTTGGGGAATTCTGGAGTTATCCATGCGCGCTATGTGCCCAAGTCACCTGGGAGGCCGAGATCACAGAATGGGATACAGTGATTGAATTGGTTTTTAACTCTTTTTCCCATGATCTTTTCATAAGATTCTTGAATGCAGTTGTGACATTTCATATTCTGCTTGTCAATTCCCCATCTATAGATAGGGTCAATGTTATGGTGGATCCCAAGTGAGCAAACTTATCTACTCTTTTCAGGGATTCACCGCCAGATTGAGAACTGCGATGCGGCTGCCTGGAACCGAGTGGGGTGGAGAGCTGCTATTTTCACGGGAGGAAAGAGCTATAAAGAGAGAGTCCAGTACGCTACAGAGGGTAGACAAAGACGCAAATGCCCCACAGTAGGTGACTCCACAGTATTCTACTACTGTGGTCTTTGTCAAAAAAGACTTGCTGATTGCGCATTGGTTTGTTTTAGATAACTTATTTTCTGCTGGCGACCATTGAGAAAAAGGCCATATATATATATAAGTGATAGAAATTATTAGGAGGATTTGATAACTATAATTAAGTAATTCATTGAGTCTGAAACCTCGACAGAATGCAGAGAAGCACTGGACGGTCGTTTCGTCCTATATTTGATATTTCCTATCATCAGCAGTGCGCATCCACTACCGAGAATTGAAACCCTGACAGTTAGGTTATCAAGCAAATGTCATACCAACTGTTCAACGGGCCTCAGTGACGAAGAGGTAGCAAATCAGACTCAATATAGCGCCGCTCGCTCACAAATTCCGTCGTGGAACTCAACTGAGATTCTCTCTAACCATAGGACGGTGCCTCCGGAGCCATGACTACTCTCACCAAGCCTCTCAACCTTGAGCATTAGAAGCCGGTTCAAGCAATGATATATAAATGATAGAAATTATTAGGAGGATTTGATAATTATAATTAAGTACTTATATATATATATATATATATATATATATATGAAGAAGCCAAAAAGAATGGCAGATGAATGAGTTGTTCTTTTTAGCTTTATGCCCAGCTGTAAGTCTTTGATTTCAGTGAAAACAGCAGCTCTCCACCTGACTCGATCCCAGACAACGACATCCCAGTTCGTGACATTGATAGAAAAATTCCATCTGGATGGGATACAGTGACTGAATGTCTAAACTCCCATAAAGGAGTGTTGGGAGGATGTATGCTTGGTAAATTAGAGTCTTGGTTTTTGCCCTAAAATTATTTTCTGGCTTTAAAACAAATTAATCTATGAAATACTCATTAGTTGATTTATTTATTTTCTTTGGAATATAAATGTATAGAATCTACTGTGGCCACAATGTGAAGGTTCAGTTTATATATTTATAGAAATTCCGCCCCCCTCTTTATATTCACATTATAATTTCTTGTTTGTTTATCAAATTCTGATGACTTACTAATCCGCCTCTATCCTCCAGCTATGGATTACTTCAGAAGACTTATATCACTAAAACTATGATTATCTCAAAAAAAGTCTTGCCATAGAAAACAAATCAATCAAACCAACCAGTCTGTAGACAGTCTACTTGGGTGGCTATTTAATCCCTCTTGTAAATGCCTGCTCAGTCACATTTTTCTTTCTTCAACCCCCTCACAGACAATTTGTAGTCAATTGCAACTAAGCTGAGCAGACCTTAGTTATAATTTTTGCAAGAGATTACAATCTGGTGTAATCATTACTTGAACAAGAGCAGTATTCTCAAAACCTTCGTCATGATGACTTCTGACTTCAAGCTAACACACCCATGTTATATATGTCTCATATATATATATATATATATATATATATATATATATATATATATATATATATATATATATATATATATATATATATATATATATATATATATATATATATATATCACAACCCTGGAGGATTCTCCTATCATTTTACAGTCTGGCAGGCATCCACCATTCTGTGTGTTTATGGCCACATCACGTTGAAACACCAGTTCCTGTATGATCACCAAAGTTAAGCAATGTTGAGCCTGGTCAGTAACTAGATGGGTGACCACTTGGGAATACCAGTTGCTGTAAGCTTGGATGCATGGGTGGTGTAATGGATACTGACTCAAAATTGTTAAATGGAGAGACGAGTTCCAATTTCAGTTGAGTTCATTATGTTCACTTACATCCAAGTATCATTAGGAAACGTATGAATCTAACTCTTCTCTCCCTCAGCTATGGGTTAATTAGTAAGAATTGTATTGCTAAATCATTATTATCTTGAAAAATATTTTTACAATCTAAAAATATTTTCTGGCTTTAAATAACCTGCAAAAGGTCGATAAGCCATAAAAAACAAATCAGTCTAAGAAACATCACGTTAGAGCTGCAGAGAAACATGTCTGTCATATGAAGTCGCCAAAAAGAATGGCAGATGAATGGGTGGGTATGTTGACGTTGTTATTTTTAGCTTGATGCCCAGCTGTAGCTCTTTGCTTCAGTGAAAACAGCAACTCTTCACCTGACTCGATCCCAGGCAACCAGATACCAGTTCGTTACCTTGATAGAAAAATTCCATCAGGATGGGATACAATGACTGAATGCCAGCTCTTTTGAGCACTTCTTCATATGAGACACTAACTTGCCATTTCATTTTGTAAATATTTCTTAAACATCTCATGTGAAAACTATTTAACCTCCTCACATGACTGACCAGCATACAAGGTCAACGTCTAAACTCCCATAATGGAGTGTTGAGAGGACGCATGCTTCGTAAATTAGTCTTGGTTTTTGCCCTAAGTTTATCACTTTCCTGTGATCTTTTCGTAAGTTTCTTGAATGCAGCTGTGACATTACTTATTCTGCTTGTCAATTCTGCATGTCGATGTTATGGTGGATCCCAAGTAAACAAACTTATCTACTCTTTTCAGTAATTCACCAATAAGTTTTATCTCTTGTGGTGGGTTGCTGATTAATCACATCGGTAAAATCAGTTATGAAATCTACCATTACACACGAGTCTGGGATAAATAAGTGAATAAATAATAACAATATTATTATTATTATTAATAATAATAATAATATTAATATTAATAATAATAATAAAAATATTAATAATAATAATAATAATTAGAAATAAGCGTGAAAAATTCACTTTTACTATTTGAACTTTCTCATGAATCTGCATTCTTAAGTTAATGATTGTATAAGTTCCTGGCGAGTTCTACGACAATAAAATATCCGTTGAAATTTCTGCTATCGCATCGTTAAATATTTGAGCTTAACAAGACAGAAAGGTTGAAAGAAAGAAAGGAAGAAATAAAAAAAGGGAAGACAGAAGAGGCAAATGGAAAAAAGATTTTGAATTTTACGCCCTACTTCTTTAACAACCATCAATAATATTCTTACAATACAAAAAATATGAATGCTGGTCGTTATTTAAAGAAATAAGCGGGGTGTGGGTACAAATGAAAAGATTTTAAATTGACAACTTCTTCCATTTCACTGCAACTGACGTAAAACGCATGAGAGTGTTATCGCTTTTGCTTTCATTTGTTCTTTCTTTTTGTCACTGAAACCAAGTAGCGTCTCTGGAATGTCATTATCGTTTTTCCACGTGATCAAAATGGAACACTCAATTATTTAGGAGGTATTGGCAGGAGGTGCTAAACACTTCTTTCTTTCTTTTTTTCTTTCTTTCTCACTGAAACTAAGCAGCGTCTCTGATATGTCTTTTCTATCTTCCAAAGCGGAATAGTTGGCACTTGGAAAAATTTTGTATCAGCGATTTTGTCGGTATTTTCACACACTCTTAAAAACGTGGCACACCCCAAATCTAGAAGGCAAGATGGTAAGTTTTGCGTGTTTGGATAGTGGAATTTTTAAGTGTAAACAGTTTTAGAATCTTTTTAATTTAAACATTTTTTACTGTTATTTTTTTAAATCAGTGCTATTGAAAAATACGGAATATTAAATATGTTTCAACAATCTCGCATCAGCATCCACGATATTATAGATGTTCTCTATACTGGATCACTGGCAAGATCCATAAAAATACGCAATATTAAGGATGTTCAGTATTCAAGATTCCGTATTTTTGTGACATGCAGGCGAAGGTTGATGGGGAAGAGTCCTTACGAGTGATTAAATTGAATATACTGGATTTAGTGTAGAACATAATTAATTTAATTTTTTTTTTACTGTGATCTGTGCTGAATAGATTCGTATTTATTAATTTTTAAGATATTTTCGTCTTGTTTAGAATGCATTTGTTTACGATATAGAAGACTAATATACTCTCTCTGTTCCGAAATAGTTGTTCCATAGCCGGAAATCTCATGTGGAATATACTAATTCTTAGTCGAATTGTTTGCCGTTTACATTAACAGGTTAGCACTGATGTTCCTCAAGTATTTATATTAGCTTATTCAGGTAGAATAATTTGAAGCGCAAATTATATCACTTTTTCACCACATTAAAATTGTATTTTTTTTTCAGACTACCCGCTGGCAAGAGATTATGATGGGAGAAGAGAAGCCAATTGGCAGAAATGCTAAACGAAATTGCAAGAAGCACGAATTGACAAATAATGAACGTAGTGCTGTGTTGCAAGCACTGCTGGAAAGATCCACATATCGTGTCCTGAAGCGTGGTGTAATAAAACAGGTTGCAGATGAATTAAACGTAGCTGCAGAACGCCTGGGTTTGCAAATTGAATTAGTTTGCCAGCCTCCAAATAGTCCTGATCTCAATGTCCTTGATCTGAGTTATTTTAATGCAATTCAATCAATTCAGCACCAGCAAGCTCCAAATAATGTTGACCAGCTCATTGAAGCAGTGGAAGAAAGCTTCAATAAACTTCAGAAGTCGAAGCTTAACAATACTTTTCTAAGTTTGCAGTTAGCAATGGAACAAGTTATTTTAGTTGACGGCGATAACAACTATAAACTCCGGCACATGTCTAAAGAGAAGCTTGAAAGAGAAGGAAAACTTGAAGTATCCATTTCTATTTCTGACGAGTTGCAACAAAAACTGCTTTTGTTAAAGTAAACCTTCCCCAGTTATTTTTGTTATTAATTTAACTGTTTATGTATATCAGTTTCGATATATTTCACACTTATTTATATGACAATTCACTAATATTACTCATTTACTGTTGAGTATGGGAATAAATGATATTTTTGTTCTTTTTGGTGTTTTTTTTATCTACTGGAACAATTATTTTGGAACAACATGAAAATGTTTTTGGTTAACTATTTCGGAACGGAGGGAGTATGTTGGATTTAGTTGAAGCAGTATTATATTCCATTTGCTTTTTATCAGCATTAGTGAATAAGCATCTAATTTCTTCATCAGAAGTACAATTTTCGTACGCTTCCTTGGAATAACGTCCATCACAGACAATGTCGTAGGACAACTAATCGACAGTCGAGACAATAGCGCCTGGGCGTGATGAAAATCTGATGCAATCGCGGACGACGCAGTATTTTTCAAGACCAAAAAAATTTCATCATACACCTCGAAAATAGATTCATATTACGGCACACTACTGCAAATGACCTAATCTGAAGAAAAAAATAGAAATCGATTACACTCTGCCACTCCAGTGAGTCTAAAGCTGACCGTATGATGAAAGAAAGGAAACTAAAGCGGTTGTTTCAATTAATTTGCACACAGGTATATATGTTGTCTATATTGGATCACTGACAAGAGCCATAAAAATACGGAATATTAAGGATGTTCAGTATTCAAAATTCCGTATTTTCGTGACGTTTGCTAAATAAGTTGGTCTCCAAAGTCAGAATTTTGCACATCCAGTATACGGTTTTTAGAATATTCAAAATCAAAATTGTAATTTTTTTAGAATTTTTCAATAAGACTATTTACATTATTCGGACTATTGTCCTCATCTTTGTCACCATATTTATTACAACGTTTCGGCCGTTGTACGCTCAGGCCTTCTTTAGGTAGTTGGAATGTCGAACTGAATCCTTTATTGCGCTCACTGGGGTAGACTGTTCTATTCCACGTGCCATGTTTAATGGATGTCAGATATCAGTTATCTCCTGTGGATAAAGGTGTTGGTTAGGTCGAGCGACAAAACCCAAAAAGTCGTTAAGGCAGTGGAGGACTTGGAGAGGGGAATTAACAGTAGATAACTTATTGAGGAATCGGAGAGCCGAGTTCGAATTCTAGTCGAATCCATTACATTCAGTTACGTGCTAATGCCCTTGGGAAAGGTATGAATACTCTTCTCCCCCAGCTATGGGAAAATAACAGGACAGACCGGGTTCAATAGCCTTGGATGGCAACTGATTTACCGCAGAAAGAAATGGCAACCTAATGCAGGAAAAAACTGCCAGTCAGTCATGTATCGAGACATACATGATCCCCTAAGCGTGTATCACGCATGACACATGACTGGTTGAGGAATCGGAGAGCCGAGTTCGAATTCCAGTCGAATCCATTACATTCACTTACGTGCTAATGCCCTTGGGAAGGGTATGAGTCCTCTTCTGCTTCTTCTCCCAGCTATGGGTAAATAGCAGGAGAGACAGGGTTCTATAGCCTTGGATGGCAACTGGTCTACCGCAGAAAGAAATGGCAACATACTACGGGAAAAATCTGCCTCGTTAGTCATGTATCGAAAGATACATGATCACCTAAGCGTGTATCACGTATGGCACAAAATTGACTGACTGTTGGGAGGTTATCGGAGACTTCAAATGGTGGCCTTCCTGATGTGTCTCCAAAGAAGCTTTTACCACATGTCTACGTTATTTTTTGCCTTTAGGACAGCAGGGACATTGTTACCATAGGCGGGACTGGCCACAGGCACATCGAGTCCAATGTAAGCGGGAACAACGTCAGATGTGAGCCACTGTTGGACCTCCTTATGAAACAATTTGTCACAGTTTTCAACTATTTCCAAAATCTCTTCCTTAGGCTGTCTATTGCAAAAGTCAAGGCCGGTGTCTTCGTCGGACCTCAAATAAAGACCATAGAGTGCAATGAGTTCCCCAGGAAGCTCATTGGGACGAAGAAAGCAGCGTGGAACGGCTTTGTCGTAGTCGCTTGAGGATTACCTGTGACATCACACGGACGAAAACTATGTGTAGCTTGTTGAGAATCTGGTGAAAACTACGAAAGAATGGGCTGAAATATGCCCCTTATAGTCCATATCGTTGATGCTAAATTCAAGGAAAACATGGGGCATACACGGGGGAGAAAGGCGTGCATTTCCACCAGGATATACTCGACATTGAACGCCGTTACGAAGCATCATATAACGGAAACATCATGGGAGGCTGTATTTGGAAGCTGATTCGTAAAATTTACAGCGCAAGCGTAAATACGAAAAACTACCAACTTCTAAATTTGTTGTGATCTCTTCAGCTTTTCTTCTGACAGCAATACCAACGTGTGGTAGAAGATCAATTCTAGCCTTAAATCCATTCCGCGATCTCTCTCTGCAGTTTGTTTCAGCTTTTCTCCTGTCAGCAATACCAACGCGTGGTAGAAGATCAATTCTAACCTTAAATCCATTCCGCGATCTCTCTCTGCAGTTTGCTTCAGCTTTTCCTCTGACAGCAATTCCAACGAGAGGTAGAAGATTAATTCTAACCTTAAATCCATTCCGCGATCACTCTCTGCAATTTGTTTCAGCTTTTCTTCTGTCAGCAATATCAACGCGTGGTAGAAGATCAATTCTAACCTTAAATCCATTCCGCGATCTCTCTCTGCAGTTTGCTTCAGCTTTTCCTCTGACAGCAATTCCAACGAGAGGTAGAAGATCAATTCTAACCTTAAATCAATTCCGCGATCTCTCTCTGCAGCTTGTTTAAGATTTTCTTCTGTCAACAATATCAACGCGTGGTAGAAGATCAATTCTAACCTTAAATCCATTCCGCGATCTCTCTGCAGTTTGTTTCAGATTTTCTTCTGACAGCAATACCAACGTGTGGTAGAAGATCAATTCTAACCTTAAATCCATTCCGCGATCTCTCTATGCAGTTTGTTTCAGCTTTTCTTCTGACTTCAATTCCAACCTGTGGTAGAAGATCAATTCTAACCTTAAATCCATTCCGCGATCTCTCTCGACAATATGTTTCGGCTTTCCTACTGACTGTATTAGTATCAGAAATTTACAGTGTAAATTAAATACATTGTATTATATTGTAACATTATGATACATTGTACTATTTGTACAATTATTATTAATTGTGCTCGTATTGTAAATTTACGATAAAATTGAATTAAAAACTGAAGCGGAAAATCTTTATATTTTAAATTGCTTTTTATTGCAACTTCACTAAATTAATTGATTGTTTTTTTTGTTTTATTTAAAGCCTAATTTTTAGGTTATTTAAAGCCGAAAAATATTTTGAATTGAAAGAAAAATTGTTTATTTTTTTTACTGAATTAACAATTCTTTAAGTTAATAACAGTAACTGTCTATATTTCTGAGATGAGGTATTATGTACACTATTTACATTATTCGGACTATTGTCCTCATCTTTGTTGCCATATTTATCACAACGTTTCACATGGCACAGTGGATAAAGGCGTTGGTTAGATCCAGTGAGAGGACCCACTTTAATAGATGTCATTTATCTCCTGTTAATCCCCCTAGTTAGTTAGATCCAGTGACAGGACTCAAAGAGAGTGGGTTCAATACCCGGTTAAGGCAGTGGATATCCTGGAGAGAGGAATTAACAGGAGATAACTGATAACTGACATCCATTAGACATGGCACTTGGAACTAGAACAGTCTACTCCAGTGAGCGAAATAAAGGGTTCAGTTCGACATTCCAACCATCTGAAGAAGGTCGGAGCGTACAACGGCCGAAACGTTGTAATAAAAATGGCGATAAAGATGAGGACAATAGTCTGAATAATGTAAATAGTGAATAACAGTAATTTTTCCAGATACAACTCCTAATATTTAGCACATAGGTAGGTGCAACTTCTCTAAAGCCATCAATTCATGCCAACAAGTAGATAGAGCATGTTTGGAAAATATACATAAACTCTTGGTCAACCTCGACCTCATACCATTGTTAGCCTAGAACGCACCAAGTCCTATAACCGAAAGGGTAATGAGAACTCCACAAAAATCCAATCTAACGTTTTAAATTCATCCCTCATTCCACGATCTCAGTCGGTAGAGTAATTATTTTCGTTTTTACAGTCGCTGTAACATCGTTTGTTGATTACAATCTCGGTAGGAATGATTGCAGTTGCCCCGCCCCAATTTATATGCCGAAGCACACAAATGGATTTTTTTCCGAGCCAATAAAATAGGCCGGTTCTCAGTTTCAAATTGGCTAATATTTTCATTGCGTTTTCAGGCCCAATTACCGAAGTTTTGTACGTTGATCTAATTCTCTACGATCATATGTCACTCGCTGGAGAAATTATTTCGAAATCAACACTCGTTATTATATTATCTTTGCCGATTATTGCACAAGGCCAGAAGAGTGGAGCATTTCAGTAGGTTGGGATTATTACATTGTTGAATTTATGAGACGAGTAAATCGTTTGGATCGTATATACCTAGCTACCTACTTAAGCTTTTCCAAGTCTGGCTGCAGGCAACAATAGTGGAGCATTTCGTGAAAGTTGAATTTAACATTTAAACTCTATTGCTCTCATCTTTGTTGTTGTCAACACGACGGTTTTTGACTCTAAGTACAAACTTAACCTATGTCTACGTTTTCACTCTAGTATAAGAGGTGTCTGTAAACAGCACCGAGATCTACCCGTTTGCATCTGGTGTAAACAAGACCTATGCTTAGGTCATTGTTTGTAGCGCAAATCCAACCGATGTCGACCCTTTGACCCATCCTGAGTAGGACGATAAACTACATCCGCGTCCAGGGTAAGAGGCTATACTACATCCGCGTCCAGGGTAAGACTATAAACTACGTCCAGCAGCAAGGCCTCTGATCACGAGGTTTTGACTAGCGTGGAACTTCCTCTTAATTGCTGGTGTTCCCAGGTTCAGCCTGACCTGGGTTGGTAGAACCTGCTAGGGTGTCCCACCTGTGGGCAAATAGTTAACCCCCAAACTGGGGTCAAAACACTATGAAAGTGTAAAAATAGGTTTTAATAACAGAAATACTTTGTAAAAATTATTACCAGCAATAAATGTTTGAAGAAAAACTATTACCAGTCATACATTTTTGAAAAGAAATTACCAGCATTACATTTCTGGAAAAACATACCAGTAATACATTTTTGAAAAAATGTTACAAGCAATAAAAATCTTGTCGATATTAAATAATCCATTGAGGGTGATATGCCGTAAAACAAAACAAAACAAATCAACCCTTTTTGACTCACGTGTAAACAAGACCTATGTCACCGTTTTTGTTTTGTTTTCTTTGTAGTATTTGTTTGTTTAGAGGCATATCATATTCTTATTTTCTTGGGTGCTTTAGTAATTTCTTTTGCAAACATATATTGCTCATAATATTTTTTACTATAAAAATGCATTGCTGGCACTTTAACTCTAAAAATGTATTTCTACACTCTCATAGAGTTTTGACCCAAGTTTGGTTGTTCAATATTTGCTAGGTTCCTGACAGGTACTACCACTCCAGGTCAGGGTGGACATGGGAACAACAGTAATTAAGAGGTGGTTCTACGCTCCTCAAAACTTCCTGACCAGAGGCTTTGCTGCCGGATATAGTTTATCGTCATACCCAGGACGATCACCGTTTTTTATTGTAGTATAATACGCACATATGTTTACATTTTTGTTTTGTTCTAATGTAAACCAGACACGTGTTTCCCTTTTTTTTTTGTTGCTCAAGTGTAAACTGAATCCATATCTACCTTTTGATCCTAATGGAAACTTGACCTATATATGCCTATCTATTAATTCATTGTAATTTTTATCCGATAAGACATTAAATAACAAATATATGTCGGAAAGCCATTAATTTAACAAACAATTCCAATGCTTCATTCTCATTCCACGTGCAATTATTAATTAATAATTTTCATGCCGTTATTAAACTTGCGTTAAACCGTTAAACTCGAAAACGGAAAATATAAAGACAGTGTTGCGTTATTTTTATACGTAGAGAAGGACTTCTTTGAACATTTTCATTTTTAATTTTTACCTAGGATCGAAAACCGAACTCTGGTGCCGGTTGATAATACACATCTAATCAGGTAAGAACTGCCGTCTTTGCAAATCTTTATAACAGTTTTAAAAGTCAGATACAAGGCCATGTCAAAGGGTAATAGATTGCGTTGAGCCGATTCTTCAAGTGATGGGAGGTATCTGACCTTGAATTGATGAGGAGATGCGTGACATTCAAGTGATGAGAGAGTGCCTAACTTTCAAATGATGAGAGAGTGCCTGACTTTTAAACGATGAGGTAGTGCCTAACTTTAAAGTGATGAAGAGGTACTCGACTTTTAAGTGATGAGGAGGTGCCTGACTGTCAGGTGACGAGGAAGTGCTCGACTTTCAAGGGATTAGGAGGTGCCTGGCTTTCAAATGATGAGGAGAGGCTCGATTTTCAAGGGATGATGAGGTGCCTGACTTTCAAGTGATGAGCACGTGCCTGACTTTCAAGGGATGGGGAAGTGCCTAACTTTCAAGTGATGAAGAGATGCCTGACTTTCAAGTGATTAGGAGGTGCCTGACTTTCAACTGATGAGGAGGTAACTGCCTTTCAATTGATGAAGAGATGCCTGACTCTCAAGTGATTAGGAGGTGCCTGGCTTTCAAGTGATGAGAAGTGTCTCGACTCTCAAGCGATGACGTGGTGCCTGACTTTCAAGTGACGAGGAGGTACCTAACATCATCAAGTGATGAAGAGATCCCCGACTTTCAAGTGATGACTTGCCTAACTTTCAAATGATGAGACCGTGTCCGACATTCAACTGATGAGGAACTGCCTGATTTTCAAGTGACTTTGACGTAATGAGGAGGTGTCTGGCTTTCAAGGGATGCGGTAGTCTCTGACATTCAGCTGAGGAGGTGTCTGATTTTTAAGTCACGAGGTGGTGCCCAACTTTAAAGTGATTACGAGGTACCTTTCAAGTGATGAGGAGATACTTGACTTTTAAGCGACTTGGACGTGGCCGACCTTCAAGTGATGAAGTGGTGCCTAACTTTCTTTAAATAAAAGCAAAAAAACAAAACAACTTGTGCTTGAAAATTGCATTTGTATTCACATTCGAACGCTAACCAGTAGCGTTGGAATGAATTACACAGGCATCAGACTAGATTTAATCTTTATATAAACTTTATTTTCTAATTGATTCCTATTTTTATCTTTTTGACGTATTTATTTCTTTTCATCAAAGCCGCTTGTTGGCCAATATGTCTATATTGTCTCCGCAATAAAAATAGGACTAAATGTTCAGATGATATTATTTTTTTACCCAGTTGATAGACTGAAGAAAAACTTCAGAGAAAACGGTTTTATCTTGAGGTTAATCTGGTCAACCTTTCTTGATAGCCAATCATTATTGGAAAAATTGATACAAAGATAAAAAAAGAAGAAAAAAGATTATTTCATTAATTTTGCATTAGTTTCTTTGTTGTTTATCTATATTTGCCATACTCTTGGGTACCCAGTCTGATAGGTTAGTCTGCCAATTCTTAATGTTGTGATGAAACAGTTATGCGATCTTTACGATGGTTGACAAACTCGACCAATGAGTCTGCCCCAAATACTGTGCTCTTATATATATATATATATATATATATATATATATATATATATATATATATATATATATATATATATATATATATATATGTAAGAGCACATATATATATATATATATATATATATAAGAGCATATATATATATATATAAGAGCATATATATATATATATATATATATATATATATATATACAAGAGCATATATATATATATATATATACATGCCTAGGTGTATGTGTGTGTACATATATATGCAAGTATATATATATATAACAACTGAAAAGTTTCAAATTAAAAAAAATTGAATGTTTTTTGTGAAAGTATTTATTTATATTTTATATATATATATATATATTAGATATTTCAGATCTTCCCAGATCTTTCGTCAGAAATTAATTAAATAACTGTATTCAGAAGTGTTTCATTTGCAACTTTTCAGTTGTTTTCTTCATATTATATACATATCAAGAAAGTATACCTGGCTTCTCATTATGCTATACATATATATATATATATATATATATATATATATATATATATATATATATATATATATGGTATATCAAAATACTTTTATATACTTTAGGGGAGGTTTTCTAACGCCAAAACAAAGACAATATAAGTATAAATATCGGAAGTTCGTGCAATAAACCATTGGCAAAAGTTCTCTCGTGGTGATATATCAAAGGGTGAAAGACCCTGCACACGTTGCGCATGAGACGGCTAATGAAGCTACTGTGGAAGTACCTTCCATGCGGTACTATGAGATGTACATGATAGGGCCACTTCAAGTCCAATGATACCTGAATCATCTCCGACAGCCTGTAGAATGTGTTCTTCGTGGTCAAGCGTACGATCGGATCTCTGTCTTCCTCGATCCATAGTTTGTGGTACCATGGATTCTGTTCCAGAAACGCGACGATAAAGATTGGATGACTTGGTTGCCCTCGGCCTGGAAACACAATCTGATACAACTGTGCAGTCTCGCCTTCCATTATCACTCTCGCAGCCATATGCGAAAATCATATCTGCCTGCTCATGGTATGAATACCCTGCTACTGTAAAACGGAACACTGCACAGCCAACTCACTATTACAAACGTCGAACGTTGAAGTCGGTCTGTCTATAAATGTACACGAACGACAAATATAACCTAATCTACACAGTGTCATCTACCGTAAACTTTCTTTAAACTTAATCACTCAAAACGAAGGATTTGAGGACATATGTTGATAATCTGCCCCCAAAGTTTGTAAAAGTATTTTGATACACCCTGTATATAATAAAGACACTCTAAATTTAATGGACTGATTAAAAATCTATCAGCACCAAACGCCCCTCATGAAGATAAAACAAACAAACAGGCGGGCAGAGTCCTGGACATTGGAGGTAATAAGGAAAGTAATTTAATTTGATTCATTATTGCTACTAATGCTCAGCGGTCACAAGAATCTTCTCTTTTTTTCATTCATTTTAACCTGAAGAAGTCAAATAGAACGCTGACGAAACGCGTCGTTAATAAATTTTCTAATTTGTCTCATCACTTACATTATTTGGACTGTTATCCTCATCGACACTGGCATATTCACAACGTTTCGGCCGTTTTACGCTCCGGCGTTCTTCAGGTGATTGGAATTTCGATCCGAACCCTGAAGAAATTCCAATCACCAGAAGAAGGCCGTAGCGTACAGCGTCGGAAACGGTATGAATATGAAAATGACGATGCGGAGAATAATGTAAATAATGTAAATAATCATAATACTTCATCTCGGACGCCCGTGAGAACTTCCCATCCTTGAGAAGAGTGCACTCGTGCGAGGAGTAGGTATCCCGTTTGCCTCGAAGCGAGTGATCCTTCTATCGTGAATGTCGAATTGCTCTGAAACACCTCTTACCAGCGACGGATGGCTTCTCCAACGTCCAGGCGTTGTCCCGAAGGGCATTATATTACGCGTTAGTTCGGGTGTCCGTATGTTATGATCTGATAGACAAGTTCGGTCTTACGAAGCAGGAGGCCCGCTCAATATGCCCTTGCACACCCGAGTTGAAATGTCTCAATAACGATAAGGCATCACTAACCTGGTTGGTGATTTGGGTCGGCAAAGGACTTTGTTCGGTGGGCTTGGAAAAATCTCCAAACTGCGTTCGCTGTGATGAGGAGGTGAAGTCCCTGGATTACACCTTCATTCATTGTAGGGACGAAAGCTGAAAACAATGTGTTCTTTTGCTTGCTAGGAGTTATGAGAGTCGTGATTTGGATGACACGTCAGAATGGATTCTATGGAGGCGAGAAGTTAACTTCTTCACAACTTATCTTGTTCTTTAGGCATCAGCTTAAAGTGAAGGACGGAAAGACGGTGGCTCACTCATACAGAATTTGGCAAAAGGTGCGTGAGTCTTGCGCGTTTATGTCGAGTAAAAGAGGCCGACTTAGAGTGGCACTTTGATGCCGTTTAGGCATAAGAATTTTGTTCTATTTGTAATGAAATTAGGCTAGTTAATGTTTTGTCTCTAGTTTCTTCCTTCAAAGTTAACTTAGCCAGGTTTTGTATGTTCATTGAACCATTTCATTTATGCCCCCATTTTATTTAGATTAATTCCCCTTCCCTCCCCCATTAGGTGACCAGAGATGTCAGTTTATATTTGTGTAGACTTTTAACTCAGTGAAAATCTTTTTTCATAAGATGAACTTGAGTCTCCTAACAGACGTTTGGAAATAAAATAAACATTTTTAAAAGATGACACTGTCACAAAATCTTGACCTTTTTTTTCTCTTTTGTCAGTAAGTGTTGATTCCTCTGCTTCTGTCTAGAAAAGCAAAGAAATGCAGATGTGGAGCCTCCATCGGTGAGTTTGGTTTGCATCCTCTCTCCTGTCGTCGTAGTGCCGGCCGCTTTCCACGGCATGCAGCAATTAACGACATCATCAAAAGAGGTTTGGATGCAGCTGGATTCCCTTCCCAAATCGAACCCGTAGGCCTCGACCGTGGTGATGGAAAGCGGCCGGATGGCATTACCATCTTCCCTTTTAAAATGGGTAAGTCGTTGATTTGGGATGCGACCTGTGCGGATACATTTTCGGCCGGTAATTTGATCAGGTCCGCGGTTGAGCCGGGGTTCGTCGCCCGAGACGCAGAGATAAAAAAATATCTAAATATTCTTCTCTTGTTGATAGATTTTTTTTTACTCCTGTGGCAGTGGAGACTTCAGGGGTTATTGGCCCTCGTTCGATGGCGTTCCTTCGGAGGATTGGCGCGATTGCGTCTCGATTAAGGAACGAGCCTCGCGAAACGGAGTGGCTCTTGCAGCGTGTCTCACTGGCGACGGTTCGAGGTAATGCTTTCTCCATCATAGCAGCTGGCAGAGGATAGAAAAAATTGTTTATAGTTACGTTGTTCTGGAATTGTCATCATTGGTCGACTGAACTTGCTTTGTTTCAATGACTTTTGTTTTGTTATTATTAGTTACTTTGTTCAAGAAAAATAACTATAATTCCCTTCAAACTTTGCTTCTGTGACAATGGACAATGACGTTTTGAAACTAACTAATTTTCCATTGCATTCCAGACAGATTCAACGCTGAGTTGCTGAAGGAGAATTTTCTCGAACTTTCCAGAAGTTTCAAGAACTTTCCAGACATTTCAAGAACTTTCCAGAAGTTTCCAGAAGTTTCCAGAAGTTTCCAGAATTTTCTCGAACTTTCTAGAAGTTTCAAGAACTTTCCAGAAGTTTCTAATTATTTCAGGATCTTCTAGAACGTTCTGACTACCAAAGATCGTAGAACGGAAACGTAATGGGAGACTATGTTTGGGGGCTGATTCGTGAGAGTAATTTACAGTATAGGAGGAAATCGCGAAAAACTAACTTCTAAGTTTTGTGATGTCTCTTAAGTAATCCTAGAATAAATAAATGTTATTTTTGAATCATGTGTCGTTTTCTTCCTAGTTTGAGTGAATGAGAATGTTCACATTCTCCAGTTTTCTCACTAGGAATTGGCACATTTCAGAAATATCGTTATCTTGGTTACCAAAGCAAAGTGTGAACGAAATATTAGCCATTTTCCATTCTTTCTAGGCGTAAGCAAATCGGAAATAACAGTTACTAGGCAACGACAACAATTGTGTTACAGAGTGTTATTTTTCCCCGTGCATAGATGTTTTTATCCGACTTAAAGATATAAAGTGTTTTCCATACAGAATATGGAACGTTCTAGTTTCAGAATTTTTCTCGTTTTGAAAATCAACTTTTTAAAATGTTTATGTCACGAGGCTCTTCTCACTTAAAAACAAAAACAAAATGACTGTATAAGTTAATTCTATTCAAACTTTTGTCAGACTAATTTATGCACAGTAAAAATCAAATCCACAAATGACCTTCAGAACTGAAAAAAAAAAACAACTTGTTAATAAAAAATTGTGAATAACTTGGGGAAAAAAAGACTTATTTTCTGTCTATCCGACGAAGAAATCCCAGATGATTGTATCGGGTTTATTAGTTTCTGTGCGAGATACTCTTATTTTGAATGTCTTTCATTGATGGCTGCACTTGACCTAGGAAAGACAGATCGGAAGCTTCTTGGCCCATTTCATAGTAATTTCTTTTTTCTTTTGTATATTAGGCAATTAGGTGTGTGTGTGTGTGTGTGTGTGTGTGTGTGTGTGTGTGTGTGTGTGTGTGTGTGTGTGTGTGTGTGTGTGTGTGTGTGTGTGTGTGTGTGTGTGTGTGCAAAGTTCATGTTCCGCGCGAATAACCTTGAGAAAGGCATGGGTACATCTTTTCCACCCTAGCTGTATGTCAAATAGCAGGGTAGACTTGATTCTCTAGTCTTGTTTGGCAACCATCCTAGGAGAGGGAGAACTATGAATGCAAAACCGTATGTAACCCTGGCGTAACACGTACTTTGCACCATCGAGAAGACTGTAGATTATCGAACTGACTGCATGATCTCGGCTCTATAATTAATGAATCTATAAACTCGTCTCTGTAATCAATGATTCTATAAACTCGGTTCTGTAATAAGTGACTATAATCATGGCTCTATAATCATTCACACGAGAAACTCGTGTCTATAATCAATGACACTATAATCATGTTTCTATAATCAATGACTCTATAATCATTGTTCTAAACTCAATGACCATATTTTCAACTCTTATTAATAGGCTACAGTTACTTGAAAGACCCTGTGTCTGACAAGAGGACTCTGCACTATGCCCCACAAGGAAGAGAACCTAGTCATAGCTGTCAGACAATTTCTACGGCCACATCACCCCTTACATCTGGCCACCTAACTCCCCAGACTGCAACTTCATTGATTATTTTGTGTGGGCCGCAGTTAAATGGGACATGAAAAAAACTCCTTGTCATACCAAAGATGAATTGAAGACAAAGATTATGGCAGTATTCAGCAACTTAAACAAGGAGATTTTCCAGAGATTCCGAAGTCGTCTGGAGGTTACGGTTGAAGCCGATGGTGATTTTATTGAATAAATTGACTATTTAGTATTTCAAGATATTTTTGTGTAATTTTGGTAGATATATCTGTTAAAATGAGATAGCGTTATTTCCATTTTTGTGCGATTTAGACGACAATTCAACCATCGCACCCTGTATATAAATATATATATGTGTACGCACACACACACACACACACACACACACACACACACACACATATATATATATATATATATATATATATATATGTTTCCGCAC
Organism: Acanthosepion esculentum; assembly: GCA_964036315.1. NCBI lineage: Eukaryota > Metazoa > Mollusca > Cephalopoda > Sepiida > Sepiidae > Acanthosepion > Acanthosepion esculentum. Next base: position 59,015,953 of record OZ038508.1, on the reverse strand, counting down.
TCTCGCCATAACATATCAAGGTTTATCACACTGTCTTCTGCTCATGTGTGTCTATAGTTGGTACTAATGTGGTCACGTGACCGGAGTTCGAGTTTTCTTGCGGCTGTTACAATGTCAACATGGCCGCTCCGTTAGCAGTAGGCACGAACGAAGAAGAAAGATTAGTGATCCGAATCTGCAGAGAACGTGCTACTGCGTCGATGATAACTGGCTGGTTCGCCATTACCATCTCTAGAGCTTGCCGAGTCTTCTTGTCGCTGGTGGAGGTTGACGGGCGTCCCGTTCCTTCTTCGTACGTCACGCTTGTTCGGCCATATTTTAAACTTCTTGGTCCACTCGTACACCAGTCTACGTTGTAGTGCTCTGCCGTCGTATCGTGTTGAAAGCCTCCGATGAATCTCAGCCCCTCACACGCCCTCCGACCAGAGAAATCGGATCACAGTGCGGCAAACCTCAAGAAATGTTATGGCGAAAGTGCAGATAATTTTCGACTGTTCGGACAAATTTTATATCAGCCACAACAACTCTTACATTTGAGGTTGAAAGTACTTGGGAAAATAAAAATTATTTGAAAGAAAATTTTGGTAATTTTCTTAATCAAATTTCTACGGCCGCCAAGACATGAACTGAAAGGCTTAAAACTAAAATAAATAAACATAATACGTCTAAATTATTTAACCATAAAACCTAGATTAATATTTGAATAATATTCAATGGTGGCACTCTCAAGGACTTTCCTTCTGAGTGAGTTATTTTCTTTATTTATGAGTGTAGCATGACATTTTTTTTCTCAGTATCACCTTTCCAAACAGAATTACTACTCTCCCAAGCAAACGTACACAACTATATCAAAAAATCAAAAGAAAATAGTTGAATCCGTCAACACAGCAATAAAATTTCTACACGTGAAATTACATGACGCAATTTTCACTTGACAATATTAATTCAAGAGCGTTTTATAAATTCTTCTAGTGGCTAAGGACATTTCGTTTGTTGTTAATAGTTGGTTTGTTTTCAATAAATTAATTTCGTTTCTGCCTTGAAAATGTCCACATTGGAAGAAACGCATGATACATTTTTCTTATTGTCTTTATAAATATTGTCTTTTTCTATAAGTTAACTATTTGAAATTTTATATATATATATATATATATATATATATATATATATATATATATATATATATATATATATATATATATATATATATATATATATATATAGTCTGTTTATACGTTATTTTTATGGACTCAACTTATTTGAGTAAATGCTGTTTTGATTAAGAAAAATTCCGAAATTTTCTTTCAGATACATTAGTACTTCATCAAAACAATAATAAGCAAAGACTTAAAAGCCTTAAAGCCAATATAAAAGAATTGTGACCAAAAATAAATAGTCAACTATTAGTATAACAACAAAGTTCATAAATGTCTGTAGCAGCAAAGTTTTATATAAAATACTAAATTAAAATATTATAACTAAAAATTAAAAACGTTTTTACTTTTTTAAATGTTAAAATAAAAAATATAAAAGTTACCCTCCCTTGCATATTCGAATTTTGGAACGCTGTAAACGAACAGCGAAAAAATATTTTGAATTTACGGAGCCACTAATATCCACATATACTTTAAATCCCTGAAGATGGCCTCAGATGAGATTGAAAGTATTTGAGAAAATAAAAATTATTTGAAAGAAAATTTTGCAAGTTTTTTTAATCAATTTTCTACGGCCACCAAGGAATTAATTCGTAAACTGAAAGGCTTAAAACTAAAATAAATATAAACTATTTTAAGGTTAGAAGGAATCTCAATCTTAAACCCTAGAAATTTAAAGGCCCTAATAATTTTCTTTTGCTACTTCGCTGTTAACGGACCATTGCTATTGGCGATGACGATTAGTCCATCATCTCTATATAGTCCCTAGTTCCCGCTTTACGATTCTTCTAAGCACATCTCAAATATAAAAACTTACTAAATCAGCAACCTGGGCATGTATATTTAGAGAGCCTATTGTCATTCAAGCAGGTTTGGTTAAATAATTTAAACGCATTATGTCTATTTATTTTAGTTTTAATCCTTTCGTGTCCACGAATTTATTTCTTGATACCTGTAGAGAATTGATTAAGAAAAATTCCGAAATTTTCTTTCAGATACATTAGTACTTCATCAAAATAATAATAATAACCAAAGTCTTAAAATCCTGGAAATCTTTTATATGAGAGATTTTCGACCAAAAATAGTCAACAATTAGTGTAACAACAAAGTTCTTAAATGTTTGTAGCAACAAAGTTTTATATAAAATACTAAATTAAAATATTATAACTAAAAATTACAAAAACTTTTTCATTTTTTAAATATTAAAATGAAAAAATATAAAAGTTATGCCCATTGCATATTCGATTTTTTGCAACACTGTAAACGAACAGTGAACAGTATTTCGAATTTACGTATACACATACACAGATTTTTTAAGCCCCTGAAGATGATCTTAGGTGAGGTTGAAAGTACTTGGGAAAATAAAAATTATTAGAAGGAAAATTATACCAGTTACAACAACACTTACGCATTGTTCCTTATATTACTATAACAATTAATATTATATTAATAGTATATTAATATATTAGTATATCAAAATTTGCTAATAGCTTGAGCCGCAAACACTCGAATTCAACAATGTTTTGGACAATACATACAAGAAAGATATTTAAAAACTAAGCAAAGCTAACTCCTCAGATTTGTTCAATGAAATATGTATAAAAAAGTGATAACTACCGAAATATGCAATATATATATATATATATATATATATATATATATATATATATATATATATATATTCAAGCATGTTTGGTTAAATAATTTAGACATATTATGTCTACTTATTTTAGTCTTAGTCCTTTCAACCAACGAATATTTTGAATTTACGGTGTTAACGCATAACACATCCATAGATATGTAACCCCTGAAGATGGCTTCCGATGAGGTTGAAAGTACATTGGAAAAATAAAAATTATTTGAAAGGAAATTTTGGAATTTTTCTTAATCAATTTTATACAGCCACCAAGAAATGTATTCGTGAACTGAAAGACATAAAACTAAAATAAATAGACATAATACATCTAAATTATTTAACCAAACAGGCTTGAATGAAACTATGCTGCATATATATATATATATATATATATATATATATATATATATATATATATATATATATATATATATAATTTATTCACCGTTCTCTTGATGGTTCATGAATGTTGATACCATTACTGAAGGCCTGAATGATCCTTTTCTTTTCACCATTGCTCAGTTGGGAAGACGTAGTGGGGTTGACACAAAATGATTTTAACCTGTTCTCATTCTAGCTGAATATCTCAAAGGCTTTTTCGGTGCTTGTGCAGAATGGTGTTAAAATGGCTAAATGTCTTATCTGAAAACCTGGAAAAAAAGAAACTCAAATAGTTTAGTGGTTTTTAGATATTAAACGTTTTGTGGGATGGACAATTACCCCATGCTGTTACACGATTTGGACAATTTGGCTATTACACCTGGTGTGTATATATATATATATATATATATATATATATATATATATATATATAAATTAAGGGGTATTTGATTAATTATAATTAATTCATCGAGTCTAGAAAATCCTCAACAGAATGCAAAAAGCACGAGACAGCCGTTTATATTACTGCTTGAACCGGCTTCTAATGCCCCAGATGAAGTGGCTTGGGGATAGAGGACGTGACTCATGGGGGCAAAGTCTGTTGGTATAAGTAGACTTGGATGAGTGACACGACAGAATTTGTGAAGAGCGGGCGATATATCGAGTCTGGTATGTTACCTCTCCGTCACCGATATAAGTTTGAGTCCCCAAAATAGGACTAAACAGCCGTCCAGTGCTTTCTTCATTCTTTTGACAATTCTTCTCGACTCAATGAATTAATTATAATATATATATATATATATATATATATATATATATATATATATATATATATATATATATATATATATATTATAATGGACTTTCCCGTCTTCTTCATCGCATGATGGCTGCACAGATTAGATTAACAGAGCCAGATTAGCAGCCACATATGATTTGATCCTAATAGTGAGGGATTGTGCAGAATTCAGGGAATTAGTGCACATCATCCGGTTGTAATTTTACAAGATGTTTGGAAAGGTTCTTCACAGTGATGTTATAAGCCCAATACCACCAGGATAACTGGGGTTGAAATATGGGGAGTTTCGTTGCCAAGGTAACACTCGCTATGTTCTTCAGTAGCCTCGTCAGATAGCGGCTTTCATGTGGATGACATGCATGGCAATAAAAGTAATTCAGAACTATCTAGATTGTCAGTTGTATGCTAAGTACAAAACAGTTTTCACTGTTCTGTGACTAGGACATTGTTACTAGTTTTTCAGTAGGGCTCATAATATGAGACTAGTTAATTAAAACATGAGCATTTTCTATGTTAATAGAAAACAGCCTTTTGGTTCCCCCACCCAAGGTTTGTAATGATGATGAGGGACTGTGACCTAGGTATTTACAGTTAGGATAAGAATGATCTTGAACAAAAAATCAACTTTCTTGTTTCAAGACAAACTATGATAGGAATTGGAATGAAAGCAATGATGGCACCTAACCTGAATCCATCATAAACATTCAGAGTGGGGAATTAATAAATATTAAATACTTCAAGTCTCTTGGTGTATGTCGGTATATGTAGCAGTTATAACACATTTAGTATTGATTGGTTGGTTGTTTGGGTTTTATGGCATAACAGCCATTGTAGGTCATTTAATGCCAAATTTAGTTTATATATATATATATATATGTGTGTAATTTGGCAGAAACTTTTCTTTCAAACATGTAGTGTTGAATGTTAAAGACAACATAGTCTTACATATTTTCTTTTGAATTTTCTCATATTCTCTAATGAGACTTTTTATTTTTCGAAATATGTATTGTCCATATATGTATGGACAATACATATTTCGAAACTATTTTCAAATAAAAAGTCTCATTAGAGAATATGAGAAAATTCAAAAGAAAATATGTAAGACTATGTTGTCTTTAACATTCAACACTACATGTTTGAAATATATATATATATATATATATATATATATATATATATAGGACTTGTAAACATCTATAAGCTCTATAAGCTAGAGCTTAGTTGCTTGCACACTGTTTTAGTATTGGAGATAAAGAAATTGTATATAAAATAGACTGTTTCAGGAGTAATTTAGTCCAATGATGTAAGATACTAGAAAACCAAAACATTAACCTGACATATTCTTAAATAGTCTCGTCAGATGTAGACTCTCATAGGGATGTCAGGCATAGCATCCAACTTATTCAGAAATATCTAAATAATTAACTATATACAACTGCATTCTCAGATCAGTTGTTAAAAATGTTTTCGAATGAATGAACCTTGTTGGTCTTGAAGAGGAGACTGGTGCTACAGAATGTCAAAGAAAGAACTTTTTCTATTTTGTTTTTTCTTGAGAACCAAACACCGTATCATTTCTAACCCCATAAGGGGTACAAAGAAGGAAATGAGAGCTCCAATCTATTTAATTACTTCTGAGATTCATGCTCTATGCGTACACATGCACAGATGGTAAGAGACGGGAGTAGATCATTTAGTATAGGAGATAAGGAAATTGAAATGAAAGCAGTGATGATACTTACCCTGAATCCATCATAAAAAAATCAGGAGGTGGAATAATTAGTAAATACTAAACACTTCAGATACCACGGTGTCTTGGATCAGTTATAAAAAATTTAGTATAGGAAATAAGAAAATTGAACATTAGAATAGACTGTACTAGAGGTAGTTTCGCCCAATACTGCAAGTTGGTACAAAACCAAAAGATTAAAATTAAAACACAATTAGTGTTCTTAAATAATTTCAAAACAAACTACCTAGAATTGGAATGAAAGCAATGGTGGCATCTACACTGAATCCATCATAACAATTCAGTGTGTGGAATTAATAAATATTAAATCTCTTGATATATGTCAGTATATGCAGAAGTCATGACACATTTAGTACTGAAGATAAAGAAATTGATTAAAAATAGGCTGTGTTAGGAGTAATTTTGTCCAATGATTCAAGATGCTAGAAAACCAAAAACATTAACCTAAGAACTTGTCATGATTTTAAATAGCCTCATCTAATGTAGCCTCTCATTTGGATGTCATGTATAGCATCCAACTTGTTCAGAAATATCTAAACTGTGAACTGTATACAACTCATTTCTCAGATCAATGATTAAAATGGTTTCCCGTGAAAGAAACCTGTACGTCTTCGGACCATCCATCTTGAAAACTCGTGGACTCATGAACAGTAGAAACCTTATCGCTTAGGGACTTTCAATAACAGCAACAACTAAAATAGGTAGCAAATGTAACCCGAAGAGAAATGAATGACATAAGATGTCGAGGTTCTACACGGAAACCCCGATCAATACTTGGAAGAGCGATAACATTTAGTGGATTTAAGCAACCTATTTTCCTGAAAAAAAAAAAACTGTTTTAAGAGAAAAGATTTTATACATTTCAACCGGCTGCTCGGTCAGTGAATGCCGAATGTTTCCTTAGAAGGAAACGGTTAATATTACTATTGGAACATTAGGGAAACAGATACTACACTTTGATCCCAGCTTCATGGCCGGGTAGTAAAGCAAAACATAGCGAATAGCACAGGCTGCTCGGTTAATGAATTCTGAATGTTTCCTTAGCAGGAAATGGCTAATATTAATATTAGAGATTAGGAAAACAGATAACACACTTTGATCCCAGCCTGATGGTCAGGTAGTGAAGCAAAACATAACAAATAGCACTGGCTGCTCGGTCAATGAATGCCGAATGTTTCCTTAACAATTAATATTACCATTACTACGCCAATCATACAGTTAAAAAAGTTGGATACACTTACGAAGGACGTTTCTATCAACAATGGAAAGATCAATAACAATTAATGGACTTGAGCAACTGATTTTCCTGACAAATACATTGTTTTTATTCATTTGACCAGAATGTCCGTTGTGTTTCTCGTTACAGGTTCTGATTTTGACAAATCCATTCCAATAGATCGCTTTTGATTTGATTTTCGTACCTGTCATATAAGCGTCCATTTTTATATTTAAAAAATAGTGTAAACAATTTTCATAATTTTATTTATTGATTCTAAAATTCAAGATGGAAGCAAATAAAGAAACTTTTTAGTTGACTTTCTGTTTACTCTAAGAAAGATAAAATTATAACGCAAAAAGTAAAAAAAGATATGTACAGTTTCTGGAGAAGGTGATTTGTCTTTTGCAACGTGTCAAAAGTGGTTTGTAAAGTTTGAATTGACCAATTGAGATACATCACGATCGACATCAAATCAAGCCATTATTTGAGAATAATTAACGTTATACTCAGTTCTTTTTTTTTTTTTAGTTTTTAACAGATATATTTAAAATACATTTCAGAGGCTAAGACGAAGTATTCAGGCGTTTTCTTTTAAAGCATAAAGAAGTCAGTTTTTAACGGATATACCCAGAAGATAAACACAAAGTTTTCGGGCTTTTTTCAAAAAAAAAAAAAAAAAGAAGCAAAACTTAACTTTAATGTAAGTTTCGGGTGTTAGGACATAAAGCATTCAGACGTTTTCTTCTAAAATCTCGAGCAACAAATAAGTTTTAACAGATATACACAAAATGCTTTTCAGAGTTAAGACAAAAGTATTCAGAGGTTTTCTTTAAAAAAAAAACAAAAAACAAACTTAGGCAACACACAGTTTTTAAGGAATATACTTTGAATGTATTTTTGAGTTTGTTTCTGTTGTGGTGTTTTCCCTCTAATGAGGTTATTATGGACTCTTCCACTTACTATAAAGTAGTAGGAAAGTAAGCCTCGTGGGTGAACGGTGATATAAACCGTTCATTACTGTCGAAGGGAATATTTTTTGCCGAGCCTACGGACTCGGAGAACCCACCATAAACTGACCTTGTGCCACATACGACCCACATGGGGGGGAGGGCGTTAAATATAACGGTGATATAAACGGTTCATTACTCGGCAGAGAGGAATCCGGACGAAGCTTTGCCGAAGGGCAAAGTTTCGTCCGGGGAGGTAGACAGGCCCTGGGCCCGTTTATACGGGTTCGAAGGGAATATTTTTGGCCGAGCCTACGGGCTCGGAGAACCCACGCTAAACTCGGCCTTGTGCCACATACGACCCACGTAGGTGGGTGGGGGCGTTAAAAAGCTCCTGTCGAACTCTGCTTTTGGCAGAGAGGAACACAGACGAGGCTGTGCCGAAGAGCAGAGTTTCGTTCGGGGAGCTAGACTAACCCGAACCCGTTTATGCGGGTTCTACGGGGATTTTTTGGCCGAGCCTACGGGCTCGGATGTCCCATGTTAAACTAGGCCTTGTGCCACATATAGCCTTCGTGGGGAGGGGAGCTGTTAAATATAACGGCAATATAGAACGCTGGTCAACCGACACACACTCCCAAGTCGTGTAATACTCTTCTCTTGTATTTACTGTTCAATACACTATTTATCTGAAACCTCTTGTTCTGTTATTTCTTAACCATATACTTGGTCACAACAGTTTCACGAAGGATTTAGCCATTTTTTAAACTATAAAGAACTGTCAGCTTTTAACGGATATACCCAGGGGATAAAACCCCAAATATTCGGACTTTAAAAAAAAAGCAACAGGTACTTTCTTAGGAATAATACTCAACATTAATTTCATAGGCCAGGGCGCAATGTATTCAGAAGCCCTGTATTTAAATGAATATACTCTCTAATACCCCTGGAGAATATACGATTCTATTTTCCTCCAGCTATGGGTCAAATACCAGGGAAAAACTTGAAATTTTGCCTTACTTAGCGGTCAGCTTACGTAAAGGAAAACTCTGAATTCAAACCCATATTTCCTTGTGCGTATCTTCAGGAGAAGCAAACGCTAATAATTAAACTCTACAGAAATCCGGCTCGGAGGACCGAAAGCGGATGGAATGAGGTTATTGCGCTAGTTTCTGGAAATTCTTGTAGATGTGTCGGGCCCAGACTCTACTAGCTCCCACCGACTTTTAGTAACTAGCGCCAACAAGAAGAATGGTAAAGTGAATCTAATGAAATCGACTGGAATTTGAAATTCAGCTCTCCGCTTTCTAATTACGAGCCGTTATCAATCAAACCAGCCGCATAGCGAAACTTACAGAACTTGTTATTCCCAAGCGGTAACCTCATCTAGGTGCTGATCAAGCTCGACGTTGATTGATTTTGGAGATTGGTCGAGGACCAGTGTTTCAAGCGAAAGAATACTTCGTATAAAAAAAAAAGGATTTAAAACAGAATTGTAAAAGTATTTACCCCATCATCAGATAAAATTGCTTTCTGTCCGATAAAAGGAGGGAGAGCTATCCAGTGAAAGAAATCTGTAGGAAAAACATGGACGTTTGGGTGTAGCCGTTTTGGCACTAGCTGATTTAGCGCCAGAGGTTTTAATATGGAGCCGTGCTCTACACCGATTTTATAGCTTACAACGCCAAAGTTTCAGCTCACTCTCAATTTTGTGTTACCAAAGACGTAGTAGCATCGAGTTTATCCTCTATTATCTTCTCTAGGAGTATCCTGCATTGTCCTTTATCGCTTTATCGAGAAGTATGACTTGTATAGTAATATCCTACGTGTATATATATATATATATATATATATATATATATATATATATATATATATATATATATATATATATATATATAGTCAAACAAGGTCTGCTCTACTTTTGTATTGATCCCTTTTTTAGTTAGTTGTTCACTCGTATCGGGGTTTTTTCTTTGGGCTTTGGACCTGTAAGCTGTACGATTATTTTCGACAGACGTCCATGTTCCTGGCTCTTTCTTTTTTTTTTAAACCTTTTATCCTTCGATATTGATTTGATCATTGGCAAATCAAGAAACCGAAGGTTTTCCGAGACGAGTGTAGTTACCTATATATATATATATATATATATATATATATATATATATATATATATATATGTGGATATATATATATATATATATATATATATATATATATATATATATATATATATATATATATATATATATTTAAATAATATCAGTGGCAAATATATATATCCTCCTTTATCCTGTATTCCCTTCCCTAAGCGAATCCTCATTTATCTTGTATTCACTTCCCTGGGTGTATCCACCTTCATCCTGTATTCCCTTCCCTGGGCGTATCCTCCTTTATCCTGTATTCCCTTCCCTGGGCGTATCCACCTTCATCCTGTATTCCCTTCCCTGGGCGTATCCTCCTTTATCCTGTATTCCCTTCCCTGGGCGTATCCTCCTTCATCCTGTATTCCCTTCCCTGGGTGTATCCACCTTCATCCTGTATTCCCTTCCCTGGGCGTATCCTCCTTTATCCTGTATTCCCTTCCCTGGGCGTATCCTCCTTCATCCTGTATTCCCTTCCCTGGGTGTATCCACCTTCATCCTGTATTCCCTTCCCTGGGCGTATCCTCCTTTATCCTGTATTCCCTTCCCTGGGCGTATCCTCCTTTATCCTGTATTCCCTTCCCTGGGTGTATCCACCTTCATCCTGTATTCCCTTCCCTGGGCGTATCCTCCTTTATCCTGTATTCCCTTCCCTGGGCGTATCCTCCTTTATCTTGTATTCCCTTCCCTGGGCGTATCCTCCTTTATCCTGTATTCCCTTCCCTGGGCGTATCCTCCTTTATCTTGTATTCCCTTCCCTGGGCGTATCCTCCTTTATCCTGTATTCCCTTCCCTGGGCGTATCCTCCTTTATCTTGTATTCCCTTCCCTAAGCGTATCCGCCTTTATCTTGTATCCCGTTCTCTAAGCGTATCCTCCTTCATCCTGTATTCCCTTCCCTGGGCGTATCCTCCTTTATCCTTTATTCCCTTCCCTGGGCGTATCCTCCTCTATACTGTTCTCCCTTCCCTAAGCGTATCCGCCTTCATCCTGTACTCCCTTCCGTCAACGTATCCTCCTTTATCCTTTATTCCCTTCCCTGGGCGTATCCTCCTCTATACTGTTCTCCCTTCCCTAAGCGTATACTCCTTTATCATGTACTCCCTTCCCTGGGCGTATCCTCCTTTATCCTGTATTCTGGTCTCTAGCGGCATCCTTCTTTATTCTGTATGTTCCCATGTAGAAGTACCCTCCTCTATTCTGTATTCCCATCTCTCAGAGTATCTGGCTTCATCCTGTTTTCTTTTCTCTAGGAGTATCCTCCCTTATTCTGTACTCCTTTCTCTATGATTATCCTGCTGTATCCTGTATTCTCTTCTCTAGTAGTATGCGGCTTTAACTTGTATTCCATTCTCTAGGAGTATCCTGGTTTATCCTGTATTCCATTCTCCATGAGTATCCTACTTTATCTTCTACTATCTTCTCTAGGAGTATCATGCTGTATTTTTTATCGCTTTCTCGATGAGTATGATGCATTATTCTTTATTCCATTCTCTAGGAGTATCTTGCTGTGTCCTTTATTCTCGACTCGTAGAGTATCCTGCTTTATTCTTTACTGCCTTCTCGAGGAGTATCCTGTTTTATCCACTTGTGCCTTTTCTCGGAATATTCTGCTTTATCTATTACTGCCTTCTACAAGAGTATCCAGTTTTATCCTTTATTCCCTTCTCTAGGAGTATCATATTTAACCTCCATTGTTTTCTCTAGGAGTATCCTGGGCGAAAAATGAACCTAGTCAAATACTCAGAAAATAATTATTTATCTAGATTAGTGTGTATAGATCACTCTTAATTCTGCTTTCGAGTTGTTGTAAAAGTAAGGGTAAAATTGCGTGACCTGCGATATTTTGAATTTAATTTTTTTTTCATAAAACATTCAATTTTCTTTCCGTAATAATTGTCTCAAAATTCTAGTTGTCTATCGGCAGTTTCTCAGTAAGAACACCACCGCTGCTCGATGGTCCGGATTAACGAGAGAAAAAAATCCAATTTTATTTTTTACTCATTTTATTTCATGGGCTGGATGGCTAGTAGCCGGAATCATTCCTCGGAAGGATTTTTTTCTTTCTATTTCTTTCTTTTTTTCTTCAATTATTTCATTTTGCTTTGTTATTTAATGCCGAAATCTTGATATTTTGACCACAATGTTATGGCTTCAATTAAACATATTTTGAACGCAAGTGTATGCCTTCAAGACCAGATAAAATGTATTGTTCATTTAACAATAATAAGTATTGTTGGTTGGTTGAATTTGTTTAGCGGCATATCAACCTCTATCTATGGGTGATTTAATCCCAGAATCTAAATATTTTGAAAACAATTTTATGGCTACAACTAAATATATACTATAAATAGGTATTGTTGGTTGGTTGATTTTGTTTAGCCTCATGTGAACCTCTAGGAGTTATTTAATGCCGAAATTTAAATATATTTGAACACAACTTTATGGCTTCAACTAACTATATACTATAAATAGGTATTGTTGGTTGGTTGATTTTGTTTAGCGGCATATCAACCTCTATGGGTTATTTAATGCCGAAATCTAAATATTTTGAACACAATTTTATGGGTTTCACTAAATATATTTTGAACGCAATTATATGTCTTCAACTACAGATAAAATGTATTGTTGGTCATTTTACTATAATTATATGTTGCTGGTCATTTAACTATGAGTAAGTATTGTTGGTTGGTTGATTTTGTTTAGCGGCATATCTATGGGTTATTTAATGCCGAAATCTAAATATTTTGAACACAATTTTATGGGTTTCACTAAATATACTTTGAACGCAATTATATGTCTTCAACTACAGATAAAATGTATTGTTGGTCATTTTACTATAATTATATGTTGCTGGTCATTTAACTATGAGTAAGTATTGTTGGTTGGTTGATTTTGTTTAGCGTCATATCAAACTCTATCGGTTATTTGATGCTGAAACCTAAATATTTTGAATACGATTTTATGGCTTCAACTAAATATATTTTGAACGCAAGTGTATGCTTTCAAATACAGATAAACTACATTGTTGCTAATTTTACTAGAAATATGTATTGTTGGTAATTTTTATATGTACTTTCATAGTGATTTTTTTTTGTTTGGGGGTTCACTGTTTATCCATAGCTGGGACTCTAACAGGTGCGAGCCCACCGGGTTAGAGTGGAACTGGAAACGAAAACAGTTAAGAGGTGGTTGCACGTTCTTCAAAACCTTCAATCACCCTCTTAGACGCTTTGCGGATGGAGTTTATCGTCATAACTGGAGGAAGCGAGTAATAACGAGAGATAGAGGGCACGAATGTCAACAGTTTGGCTGTCGTGGTTCGTTGCTCAACTGAAAGCACGATCACGTAATCTTTGAGAGAGCTATTTCTGTTTACTGGGAATATAAAAGGACACTATACGCCAACCTTGTATTCTCATTTTCAATAAAGTTTCCTTGAAGCTTACACCCGCGTACCTCTGTCATAACAATTATATAAAGATATTTCTCTAATTATTTTTGATCATATAAATTTGATAAACATTAGATATGATCGAGAGATTTTTCTAACCGTTTTATGGCAATTTCGTAGCCAAGGGAGACGTCGATAATCCTTACTGTCTTTCTCTTTCTCCACATCCTCTCCTTTACCACTCCTATCTGCTCTTCCTCCAACCCTTCTTTAACCCCTTGCGTGATAGTGGCCTCCAGCCTTGCTTGGGGTGATACGCTTAAAAAAAAATCATCAGGTGGCCCGATGATTGCATCTAGCATGAAACAGACTGTCGCTTCTAAGTGTTGACTTCTATGTTCACTTTAAAATGTGTGTGTGTTTTTTTTTATTTGACAGAGATTAAGGGTTTATATTTGTCATTATATGAACGCCAATTAACTAATTTTATTTAATTACATACTTTCAATTAATCAAGCAGTTGTGGCAATTTAGTGTTTATTCCAAGCATATTCCAAGGAGGAGAAATGCACAAGAGAAAACAACTGATGAAACAAATGAACATTCTACTTGAAATTTTTCAACTTACGATTTTGTTTTAGAATTTTTCTTCGCTTTTAAACAAGAGAAAGAAAGGCATTCTTTGTTCTTTCGTAATTCGCGTTCTTGGCGCCCTGAAGACACAGGAACCTGCAGAAACCTCTTGGAGCTCATGCAAATAAACAAAGCGGTTCTAAGTACCAAGGAAGTCGGTAATACAGACAAAATGTCACTCAAAGGAAATTGAAAGTATTAACAAAAAGAAACAGGCTTGTACAGTTTTTTTTCTTTCTTTTTACAATATTGCTATGCAGTTGATCATTTCACCCCAAGCAAGGCGATATACCAACTAAGACTCAATGGGTTGTTAAGGAGAATGGACAATAAAAGAACAGGTATTAAAAAGGACAATGGGGGACGATTGACGTTGGATTTTTGAAGATTGTTATTTGATAGGAAAGCAAGAAGCCGGAAGAGAGTTCCACAGTCGTGGAGTGGAGAAACTTTAAGAATAGAACTTTCGTTTACATCTACACGATGAGACCTAGCTGCCAATGTAGTACCGCGCTTCATGTACTCGTGTTGTTCATCAGAACAATTGCCATGAATATATTTTTAGCAAATGCACAGAGAAGCTACGTTTCGGCGGTGGGAAAGTGATTGAAGCCGAGATGCCAGGTCAGAGCCGATGAAATTGCAGATTCCTCTTCTGATCTCATCAAGAAATGCGATTGATTGATTAACTCGTTTTCGACGGCTTATCAAAACTTTTAAAACTGTTTATTTAAAGCCAGAAAATGTTTTTAGACTGTAAGAATTTTGTTTTGGAGATAATAATACTGTAGGGATACAAGTCTTACTAATTAATCCATAGCTGGTGGGAAAGAGGTGGATTCAGACTTTTCCCAGGATACGTAAGTGAATATGACAAACCCAAAAGAAATTGGAACTCGGCTATCCGATTAAAAATTTCATGCCATTTTCCATTACACCACCCCGGTTTTTTTTGAATAGCAGAAGTTTATCCCTTGCTAAATGTTTAGGATTAAGTTTCCAGTTCCTTCTATAGTTTTTACATTCACTTTCACCCCCCAGTAGCCCCTTGTGTCTTAGTGACATTATCGCTTTGTCTTGGGTTAACTGATAAAAAAAAACACAAAGAAATCTGTTTCTATTTTATGGGAAAATAATTTTTGTATAAAATTTTTCTCCAATTATTCTTGTTACTTGTTATAAATTTGATAAAAATTGATTAAGCCGTGATATATAATTAAATGCTTTATCACATTTTGTTAATTTTTTTGTTGACATTTTCGTAGTAGAGACTTTTTTGAAATGTGTCTCATCTGACAATAATTGGCGATTTGTTAATATCATTATATGAACCCTAATTGAATAATTATGTTTGTCTTTTAAGTATGTTGTAACCTAGAAAGGGTTACTGAATGAGTAATAACCAAAACGGAGGTTGGAAAATGAAATGGTAATCTTTATAACATCAACAAAATACAATAATCGGCAGCGGCGTGAAGTACGTAAACCGCCTGCTAGTGGGGGACAGCATATTACGTTATTTACCTGTCTCTCCACGAGGTTGGATGCGGCTCAAGGCCAAATTTAATGTAGGGAAATCCGAGCCCGTCGGCCAGAGCAAATATTGCCTGTAGACCCCTCATACGCGGTATCGAGTATCTGTCTACTTGCCCGGACGAGACTCTGCTCTTCGGCATAGCCTCGTCCGGGTTGCTCTTTGCCCAAAGGCAGATAGTTCGACACGGCAAGAGCTTCCCACGCTGAGAGCTCACGCTGCCAGCGTAGATAGCATATTACGATATTTACCTGCCTCCCTACGAGGTAGGATACAACATAAAGCCAAATTTAATGTGGGGAAATCCGAGCCCGTCGGCCAGAGCAAATATTGCCCGTAGACCCTTCATACGCGGTATCGAGTATCTGTCTACTTGCCCAGACGAGACTCTGCTCTTCGGCATAGCCTGGTCCGGGTTCATCTCTGCCCAACGGCAGAGAGTTTGACACGGCAAGAGCTTCCCACGCTGATGCCAGCTTAGGTAGCATATTTCCCCCACTTACACTAGTGGCCAACGTATTTATGAGGATTGGGACATACCAATTAGTGTTCATAGGTACAGTACATAACAAATTAGTAAAACAATTGTAGTAATCTTAATGTTAATCTTGTAATGTTAATATTAACCTTATTCTAAAAATGAAAATACCTAAGATCGGGAACATATGTCCCTATTTCTATAAAATGTATTTAAATGTGTGTCCGACTTAAAACCATTTAATTTACAATATCTACAGGGCACATTACCCAGTGGACAAAAGCATTGGTAATCCAGTGACTTTGCCCAAAAAGTAGTGAGTTCAATACCTGACTACAGCAAAGGTGAACAGTCCTCAAGGAGACATGACCTAGTGGCTAAAAGTTTTAGCAATCCAGTGACTTGACCCACAGAGTTGTGAGTTCAATACTTCGCTAAGGTGAACAAAAACTTGGAGAGTTGAGTTAAAAGGGTGATAACTGATACTGAGATATGCGGAAGAGGTACGGTACGTGGAACTAGAACAATCTACCCCAGTGGACGAAATAAAGGGTTCGGTTCGAAATTCCAATCACCTAAAGAAGGACGGAGGGTACAACGGCCGAAGCATCGTGAATATGAGAACAAAGTTGAGGACATTGTAAACGGTGAAAATGAGCTAAATATTGTTTTGACCATTAATTTCTCTAAGGTTGAAAGTCGTGAGATGTTTATGAAAATTGAATGTGATTGAATTGATTTTTGTCAAGGGATGTTTTATAAATAATCAAGAGTGGTCTCCCCTTATTTCGTTACTCTCCTCTTTGAGAGAGATATTTCTGTTTACTGGGTCTATAAAAGGACACTATATGCGGACCTTGCGTTCTCAGTTGAATAAAGATTTTTAAAGCCTACACCTGCGTACTTTTGTCATTACAGGATGTTCAATTTTATTATAATTTCGTAATCAAGGGCAACACTGATAGCTTTTTGCATGTTTTATCAAACAGTGGTTACCTATGTTTTGATGGTGTAACAGAACTAATTTCAACTCAGAACTTATTTCAATTCGGAACTAATTTCAAATCAGAATTAGTTTCAACTTGGAGCTAATTTAAACTCGGAACTAATTTCAACCTGATTTAAAATCAAAGTTATCAATTTCCGTGAATTCCTAAACAAAATGCAATGAATGAGTTGGTGTTAATTTTTTAATTTAGCATTAAAAATCCTTAGTAGATAAGATAATTCAGAATTCATCTTTTCTGCAACTTTCATTTTTTTTGTTGCAAATGAATAAAGTGGTAATTTTTTATTTACTTTTATTCATTTAAATCTGATCCAATGAAAATGCAATGTTCTTTGTAGGAAGAACAGTAGATTGCTTAGATGTTATTTCGTAAAAATCTCTCGTTCAAAAGAAGCCGTTATTCATCAAAATTTAAGAAAATCAATAAATTAAATTTTAATTTCGTTTCAAAACTTTACAGATTTATTGAAAGTTAAATTTCACGTTCGTAAATAGAGAACTCTATTACAAATTACAATGTAAAAAAAATGGTTGAAATTAGTTCCGAGTTGAATTTAATTCCGAGTTGAAATTAGTTCCGAGTTGAATTTAATTCCGAGTTGAAATTAATTCTGCACCCTCTCTTATTTGTAAGTCAGTGATTACCTATGCTCTTATTTGTCATGTCATCAGACAGTGATTACATATGCTGTCATGTGCCATGTTATCACACAGTGATTAACTATGCTGTCACGTGAACGGTAACTGACAAATTTCATTCAATTTCAATTGACAATAAAGTGTAGTAATGTTTTAAAACTCATTTCAACCCAAGCAAGGCAATAAAGTCTCTATGAAACAAGGCATTACTGTGTGTCACAGAGTATGAGAAAACACTGTTAAGGAGAGAGAACAATAAAAGAACAGGAATTAAGAAGAATATAACGAATGACATTGCATTTACATTTTTGAAGGTCAAAGTTGACCGGGAAGCAAGAGACCGGAAGAGATTTTCACAAGCGATAAAGATATTAGCCTAGAACTTATGGTTAAGTCTAGTCCTTTCAGCTGCAAAATGACGAGATCTTCTTGCAAATCTAGTATTCCGCTTAAATTGATAATGTCTAGGCGCCATTGAGGAAAGTTTATCGGAACGATTACCAAAGTCGAGATACCATGTCAGGCCCCCAAACATTCCATATTCTTCTTTGGACTTTATGAAGAATATTTAAATATATAGCAGGAGCAACAGACCAGATGTTGTAGTAATATTCTAAGCAAGGACGAATGGTAGCCTTATAAATATTTAAGATACATTATGGCGAAAGAAAAAAATGACTAGCGTGACACCTTCAGCCAACTTTACAAGCAGCAGACCAAGCAATTGCGTATATAAACTTTCAACATAGTCCGAGAATGTGTCAATCTCCAGGAGGTTAGCATCAGCCGTGCTGATAGAAGGTAAAAGTGGATCTCTCTGATGAGTAAAAGAGAGCAGTTTAATTTTGGAGACATTAAAATTAACATTCCATTTCTTGCCCCAGTTAACAACAGATTGCATATCATTTTTGAGATCAGTTGCCAATTTGATCGTATCGAACCGATCAGACTTAATACTAAGATAGGAGTAAATGGTTGTCAGTAGTAAATAATTACATAATAATTTTAATGTTATTTTAATCCAAGAATTGAAAGTAGTTTCCTGTTCCTCTCAGGTATTTTAAAATGAGCATTCCTGTTATGATTCTTCGAATTGCAATCTTAATTTTGGTGATCGGTGACTATGTGTAATCAAATTGATAAATTTGCAATTAGAAATGTGTAGTTTGTTACCAACCAACAGAAATGTGGTTCTACAGAAGGATGTTGGGGATATCATGGAATGTGAGAGGAACGACGAAGTTGTAGACAAAGTATAAACAAAAAGACACTTACACTTAACATTAGGAAGAGACAGTTTTAATTTATAACACGCATAATGAGGAAAGACAGCTTTAAAATGACAGGAAATTGTGGAGAGGCATGACCGCCAACGTCCTAAAGGGACACGGCGCATAAAAGAAGTTCGTTACGCGTCGCTTCGCCGGCGACAAGGTGATCAAATTTCAAATCTAAAATTGTTAGTCCAATGAAAATACTACATTTATTAGAAAATATGTAAAGTTAAAATACAGGAAAAGTCGTGAAAAGGGTCACACATTTCGGCTTACAGTCTTTTCCTGTTTCTCCAGGGGTTGTTGCCGGACAGTACGGAAAATTAAACCTAGAGACACAGATGTCCATTTAAATTCCATTCAAATTGTGCGTGTGTATACGTTTGCGTGTGTGCATGTATGTTTCGCTTCAATGAAAGACAAATAAAGATTTCTACAAAATTAGAAATAAAAGAAAAGAAAACGTTTTAAAAATAATCATATTCATTACCAAATAATTTCCGAAAAAATCATCAGTAAAGTTTAACAATTACCCTCTTTTCCGGCTTGCAAGACACTGCGGCTTGGAAGACGCACCCCAATATTGGAAAAAAAATTTCTAAGAAAAAAAAGCAATTCTCATACAACACATTCACCATCCGTTCCTCACATACTGGCGCCACGTATTGTTTACATTAATCACTCGTCCGATTTTGTTTGTATGGCAATGACTAGTCAAGAGCAGAAAAGCGCCCGCCGCTGCTAGTAAACAGAGAATTTTTAAGCTTGTGGCTCAGCTCCAGGAAGGTTTATAGTCTTGCAAATACTTGTAACAGCTAAGTACTGTGGTTACATGATATAAAAAGCTGATTTAGATAGCTAACATTATAGTGTAAGGACTCAACATACAAATCCACGTCCCTATAAGACAAGCCAATTAGGTGACTGTTGCGGTGTCCTCCCTCTAAAGAGACTATGTTGAACTCTTCCGCCTACTATAAGATTAGTAGGAGAGAAGGCATTGGGGTAACAGTCGAATAGATTGTTCAACTGTCGAACTCTCTGCCATGAGCAGAGAGGAACCCAGACGAGGCTTTGCCGTAGGGCAAAGTTTCGTCCGGGGAGGTAGACAGACCCTGGACCCATTTATGCAGGTTCTAAGGGATTATTTTTGGCCGAGCCTACGGGGTCGGAGAACTCACGGTAAACTCGGCCTTGTTCCACATACATCCCTCCTGGTGGGGGGCAGCTAAATATAACAGTCGAATAGATTGAACGCTGGGTCAAGCGACACACACTCACTAGTCGTGTAATACTCTTCTGTTGTACTTACTGTTTAATATATGATATCTCTGTAAAATTTGTTTTGTTATTTCTTTAACCATTTACCTGGTCACAACAGTGACCTTCCAAGCTTACTTGAGCCTGGGTGTTGCCTTGCATTCGTCTTGGAAGACGCACCCGTATTTTTCAGGGTATTTTTTAGGAAATAAAGTGCGTCTTGTAAGCCAGAGAATACGGTATATGATTCTTTTTAGGGTTAAAAAAAAGTTAACCGTTTTTTCTTTCTTGTCTTCAACATGTATGATTTCATTATTCAGACCAAGGTAGGGTTTGTCCAGACTGAGTGGGACGGGGATGTGTTATTCCAATGTCTCATTTCAAACTCAGTCGAATTGTAAGTGTGCGCGTGCGCGTGCGCGTGCGCGTCCGTCTACTTTTAATGATATAAGCACATGTAAATGTACTAGCTGGAAAGGCTGCACTTAAAAATTCACATATTGAAAATTTAATAACACAAAAGAGTTAACAAATAATGGCGTCATTTTTTTTATGGCATGGGTAATCTAGAATTAATAGAACGTGTTGCTACGCATAAAATGTGAAATCGATTTTGTGTTGTTACTAAGCAATAAAGTGATCCCCTGTCAGTATTACTACATATTAATATCATAACTGGAATAAATATATTTAAAGGCTAGCAGGTGAAAAGACCTTTAAAAAATATGACGTCATTTTTAGGGAATTGGTAAAAGTAATTTTAATATAAAGTCCTACTAGATGGGTAATCGTTGTTCTTATTATGTAAAAATTGACCATAGTCCAAAATTACGACATATTAATAAAATAATTTTAATAATTATATTTAAAGAGTCGTATGTGGGAAACTAACAATAGTATGTAAATTACACACGACTGCATATACATGATATATGCGGGTGAAAAGTCATGCGCAGACGGTGTGACGTACAGAAAATGCTCTCTACTTTTATATATAGATTATTTTATGTAATATATAAATAAGAAAGTAGGAACATAAATTCACATAGGAAAATCTAATAATAGTGAAGACTTAACAGAATATGACGTCATTTTTAGGGAATAGGTAAAAGTAATTTTAATATAAAATGCTACTAGATGTGGAATCGTTGTTCTATAGTTATTAAGTAATAACTTGATCCCCATGCAAAATTACGACGTATGAATAAAATAATTGTAATAAATATATTTAAAGAGTCGTATGTGGAAACCTACCAATAGTATGTAAAATACGCACGACTGCATATATCTGACATACGCGCATGCAAAGGTACTTGTGACGGACAAACTGACGGACAAAGAATCAGGTCTACTTTTATATATAGATTATTTTATCTTTTTTGTTTGAAATCCGCTTTAGAATCCAATTTAATAAGAATTGAACTTCTTTTTTAATTATGTTATTTGCACCCAGACTACTGTCTTCATCTTTGCTGCTATAGTCACTACATTTGGCTTGTTTAACAATCCAAAATAATGTTGATAAGCCATAAGAAATTCCCTGACGATTACCCAGGTTGAAAAGCACATGCTGAAGGCCGGGGCGGGGTGGTAAACAAACCAAATGTAGTGAATATTGATTGTAATATAGAATTGATCCCCGACTTTATATTCACATTAAACTTCTTGTTCGTTAATCAGATTCTGATTAGGTATAAATCTAATTCTCCTCCCCTTAGCTATGGGTTAATTAGTAAAACTTATATCACTACACCATTATTGTCTGTATTACTTTTATCTGGAATCTTTATTAACTCTAAAATTTGTTAATGCAATATTCACACGCAAAAAAAAAAAAGAATTATTCTTACAATCCAAAATAATGTTGATAAGCCATAAGAAATTCCCTGACGATTACCCAGGTTGAAAAGCACATGCTGAAGGCCGGGGCGGGGTGGTAAACAATCCCTCACTTTGTAGTGTCTATACATTAATATTCAAGAGAATGTAAATAATTCTAAAAGAAATGCCTATGTAGCTAATCAGCATTTCATTGATTGATTCGTTCGTTTTTTACGGCTTATCAACCCATTGCTGGTTATTTAAAGCCAGAAAACATTTTTAGAATTGGGGGCGGGGAGATAATACTTGTTTAATTACTAATTACTGTTTGATTACTACTTAACCCATAGTTGCGAGGAGAAGAGGCGGTGTCATATCTTTCCCAAGGGTATTTGCGCTCCAATGAAAATACTACATCTATCAGAAAATATATAAAGTTTAAATACAGGAAAAGTCGTGAAAAGAGTCACTCGTTTCGGCTTACAGTCTTTTCCTGTTCCCCAGGGGTTGTTGCCAGACAGAACGGAAGATTAGACGTAGAGACACAGATGTCCATTTAAATTCCATTCAAATTGTGCGCGTGTATACGTTTGCGTGTGTGCATGTATGTTTCGATTATAATGAAAGACAAATGAAGATTTCTACAAAATTAGAAATAAAAGAAAAGAAAACGTTTTTAAAATAATTATATTCATTACCAAAGCCGAGTTCCAACGGGAATTGGAACTCGGCTCTCCGATTAACAATTCCGACCCAGTACCCATTGCATCACCCTCACATCCACGTTTACAGCACCTGTAGTAATTGTGAGTTCATTTCCTGGGCCCAGTAGTGTAAACTTAGTCTTGATGGAAATAGCTCGAGTAAGGACCGAGTACAGTGTAACCCGGATATAAGAGACCCTAATATAAGAGAAACTCGGATATAAGAGAGATATTCTCTGGTCCCAAATTAGAGCCTGTGTTAATGTATATACAGTGTAACCCGGATATAAGAGAAACTCGGATATAAGAGAAACTCGGATATAAGAGAGATTTTATCTGGTCCCAAATTAGAGCCTGTGTTAATGTATATACAGTGTAACCCGGATATAAGAGAAACCCGGATATAAGATAGATTTTTCTGGTCCCAAATTAGAGCCTGTGTTAATAAAACAAAATAGACCAAACCCGGATATAAGAGACTTCTTCTCCGGTCCTGACAACTCTCTTATATCCGGGTTACACTGTATAATAGACCAAACCCTGATATAAGAGAAACCCGATATAAGAAACTCCTTCTCCTGTCCCGACAACTCTCTTATATCCGGGTTACACTGTAGTACACAATAAGAATTAGACTGATTGAATGAGAGCGATGAAGCCTCGTAGGGAGTTCAGTTTGAAATTTACTGCAAGGTTAGCCGTGTCGACAAGCACCTCATGAAGGATCGGTATGCCACACATAACGGTATTGATAGTAACAGCAAAGATGAGAACAATAGCCCGCGTGTAAATCCGTGTAAAAAATAATAATTTCCCATCCCAGAAATTCAGAATTTCATTTCTTTCCGTCAGAATATCTAAGAGATTAAATTTTGACGAAGTAGTCTCGGATTTTATGCTATGATAGATTGTTATCACAGATGGTGTTGGCAGAGACGTAGAGATAGAGAAAAAGTGAAAGCCTCAGGGGTTAAAATGAACTTCGTTATGAAATGATTTGGCAATTAGAGTTAAGTTTGTTTATCCTGTGTGGGGATCTATTTACACTTCCTTTAGGGTTTGTCATGAACGGTCTTCGACCTCAGTTCTTGTCGTCATTGCAAAGACTTCTTGTCTCAACCGCAGAGCGCAGCAACGTGGATTTTATTTGGCCAGTTTTAGCGACGTAAACACAAATTGATGAAGTGCTTTCTGTAAAATAAAATTTAAAAAATCAGAAAATTAAAAGAAAAAAAATCAAATGATTTTTTTTTCTATGAAGTAAGAAAAAAAAAAAAAAGTAAATATACAATGAAATAATAAAAAAGCAACTTCAGAAATTGGATTATAATTATGTAAAAGAAATTTTTTTTCCGAAGAAGAATTTAAAAATATTAAATTTCCAAATGGAGAGGAAAACATGTCTCGTTCAGGGAAACAAGATCTAGAGACGCCATCTTAACAGCTTCGTTAAAAGAAAAAAAGGAAGGAAGAAAGGTAGGAAGGAAGGAAGGTAAGAAGGAAGGAAGGAAGGAAGGAAGGGGAGATAGAGAGAGAGAAGAAAGGAGTGACAGACTGAAAAATAGAAAGCGTGAAGTGGAAAAAATCAAAGAGATAGAGAGAGAAGAGAAAAAAAAGAATGAGTCTATGTATGTAAGGGAGAGAGAGATAGCACGTTTATCGCTTGTTATTCTGTATGGCGTAATACATCGAGAATATGTGACTTCAGTTGTTTTTTACCAATGACTAGAAAATTATATATATATATATATATATATATATATATATGTCCTATATTTATGAGTAAAAGTGGTCAGTATCAGAAGTAGAGCGAATGTAAATGTTAAATTGGACGCCACACAGGCCAGAAGATTGTATTCAAACATGAAACAGATTGTCATCACTTGGTGTTGACATCAGCATCCAATTGTACATTCATATATATATATATATATATATATATATATATATATATATATATATATATATATATATATATATATATATCTGTGTATGTGTGTGTGTGTGTGTATTTAAAGATATGCGTATATAATTAGGAATATATATATATATATATATATATATATATATATATATATATATATATATATAGATGAACGTAATAAGGAACGAATAAAATGTTCCTTTCGTTTACATAAGTTCGGTTGATGAAACTTAATCCTTGCATTTGATCGAGGGATTACGAGTGACTTTTTTTCCATTTTATACTCTTTTTTGAAACTTTGTATTTCGTTTTATGGTCGTTAATTTATAATTAAAATCTACTTTAATCGTGTTCTAATTTTTCCTCCTCATTCGTTATTTACTAATGTGTCTTTGCTCGCCAACTCTCACTTTTTGAGAAAGTGTTGGCCGAAAGATGAAATAATGACTTCCATTCTATTCAAATCTATTTCCGTCTTCTTATATACACGCATACGCAACAGTTCAAAAGTTTGAAGCAACCCCGATAATTCAGCATAGGATGAACTTGACAGAAGAGTGAAACTTTTCCATTCAAAAAATGAAAAAGAGCTCTTAGAGTCATTGAAAATAAAATGGAATCAATTATCAATCCTATACTACAAGAAACATTTGCAAAAAAAAAAAAATTGCGCTGCGGTAATCAAGGCTAAAGAAGGATATTTGGAGCAAATGATTTTTTTTCTTTTCCTCATATTAAAATTTCTAATAAAATATCATGTCACACTTTTTTTTATAAAAATGTATAATAATTTTCTCTTATTTAAAGTACAAACAATTCCATTTAGGGCCAGTTTTAAAGATTACCAGGATCTTCCTCAAACTTTTGAACTGTAGTATATATATATACATACATACATACATTATTTACAGAATTCAGACTATTGTCCGCATCTTTGTCGCCATGTTTATTACAAGGACACATGGCACAGTGGATAAAGGCGTTAGTTAGATCCAGTGAAAAGACCCAAAGAGAGCGAGTTCAATACCTGCTTAAGGCAGTGGAGAACTTGGAGAGGGGAATTAACAGGAGATAGGTATTTACTTAACCCCCCACTGAGTCAAGTTGTGACACAAGGTCGGTTTTTAACGTGGGGAAGGAGGGAGGGGGACCCGAGTGTTTCCATCTGGGCCGCTGGACTTTGCTGGTCATAGATGTCCAAGCTGGTCATAGCTAGACGTAGCCGCGATAATACCAGCGCAGGGACGAATCCCTGTGCCAGGCATGTATCACTGATTGAATCTCAACCAAAAGGCGATCATTAAGCGAGCGATCTGAGAACAGATACTACACTTTGATCTTAGCCAAAAGGCCGTGGATTTACTTGACCTCCCACAGGGTCAGGTTGTGACACAAGGACGGTTTTTAATGTGGGAAGGGAGGGGGGTTGACCTGAGTGTTTTCACCCGGGTCGCTTGTCTTTGCTGGTCTTAGCTTGTCCAAGCTGGTCTTAGCTTGTCATAGCTAGACGTAGCCGCGATACTACCAGCGCAGGGACGAATCCCTGCGACTGGCCTGTATCACTGATCGAATCTCAGCCAAAAGGCGATCATTCAGCGAGTAATCTGCGAACAGATACTACACGGGATTTACTTGAACTCCCACAGGGCCAGGTTGTGACACAAGGTCGGAGTTTAACGTGGGAAGGGAGGGGGAATGGACCCGAGTTTTCACCCGGGTCGCAGTGCTTTGGCTTTAGCTAGTCATAGCTGGTCTTGGCTGGTCATAGCTTGTCAGACGTAGCCACGATACTACCAGCGCAGGGACCAATCCCTGCCGCCGGCCTGTATCGGAGGAAGAATCCCGGCCCCATAGGCGATCATTCAGTGAGTAATCCGCGAACAGATACTACACTTTGATCTTAGCGAAATGGCCGGGGATTTACTTGACCTCCCACACGGTCAGGTTGTGACACAAGGTCGGGGTTTAACGTGGGACGGGAGGGGGAGTGGACCCGAGTTTTCACCCGGGCCGCAGTGCTTTGGCTTTAGCTGGTCATAGCTTGTCCAAGCTGGTCTTTAGCTTTGGCTTTAGCTAATCTAGCTATGATACTACCAGCGCAGGGACGAATCCCTGCGACCGGCCTGTATCGGTGACCGCTCCCAGCCTAAAGGCGATCATTCAGCGAGTAATCTGAGAACAGATACTACACGGGATTTACTTGACCTCCCACACGGTCAGGTTGTGACACAAGGTCGAGTTTAACGTGGGAAGGGAGGGGGAATGGACCCGAGTTTTCACCCGGGTCGCAGTGCTTTGGCTTTAGCTAGTCATAGCTGGTCTTGGCTGGTCTTAGCTGGTCATAGCTTGTCCAAGCTGGTCAGAGCTGGTCAGACGTAGCCACGATACTACCAGCGCAGGGACGAATCCCTGCCGCCGGCCTGTATCGGAGAAGGAATCCCGGCCCCATAGGCGATCATTCAGTGAGTAATCCGCGAACAGATACTACACTTTGATCTTAGCGAAATGGCCGAGAGCAGATAACTGACATCCACTAAACATAGTACGTGGAACTAGAACAGTCTACCCCAGTGAGCGAAATAAAGAGTTCAGTTCAACATTCCAATCACCTGAAGAAAGCTGGAGTGTACAACGACCGAAACGTTCTAATAAATATGGCGGCAAAGATGAGGACAATAGTCCGAATAATGTAAATAATGTACAAAATACCTCATCTCAGAAATATATATATATATATATATATATATATATATATATGAATCCCTCGATTAGTGCGGCTACTGTGTACGTTAATAGATACACACTGATCGAAAACGGATTAATCGAATATAAAAAAAAGTGAAAAAAATAAAAAATAGTTACCCATTTTCTATTTTGAAATTGCAGAAAATTAATCGGTCACTATAAGAAAAAATCAATTTTCAAATGAATAATGTTTTGCAGCATTAATCGAGAGTCTGTTTGAATCTGTTTCACGCTAAACAGAATCGTCAAGCCCAACGATTGCGTTTAGCCCGAAACAGACTGTCGCCTCTGGGTGTTGACTTCAGTGTCTACTTTTATATTTGCTTACGCTCTATCCCTGTTATTGAGCACTTTATCCCATAAATAATATAGCATACTTTAAAAATTTTGTTATATATATATATATATATATATATATATATATTGTAGGTACAAAATTTTATAACAGAAATGAAGGTGTTAAGCTTAATATTACTAGACATATTAAAATGCAAAGAATAAAAAGGGAAGCAACCGGTTTCGCTCCCGCTCTTCAGGCTTCTACGGGAGATTTTAATGTCATTAAAAAACAGAATATGCAATGAAAATGAAATGAGTATGAAGTACTGGAGTCAATTTACATCGGGTCCCGCAGGCCCTCCCTGTGTAAACAGCGTGAGTGTCTGTTGGGGCTCGCTCTCATTTGCCTCTAGCTCCTATTTTTTTTCCTCATACTCATTTCATTTTCATTGCATATTCTGTTTTTTAATGACATTAAAATCTCCCGTAGAAGCCTGAAGAGCGGGAGCGAAACAGGTTGCTTCCCTTTTTATTCTTTGCTTTGTATTTTAATGTCTAGTAATATTAAGCTTAACACCTTCATTTCTGATATATATATATATATATATATATATATATATATATATATATATATATATATATATAATGTATGCGGATGTGTGAACATAAGTATTAAGACCGCATATCGACTGACAGTTTCACATCTTAAGAAATCATCAAACCTATTTGAAAAATATTTAAAGTATTAATGAATTGTTTTCATCCAGAATTTTTATTCATCCAACTGCCATTTTTTTAATTAATTCTTTAAAAATTGCGGGTAGATATGG
This sequence comes from Acanthosepion esculentum, assembly GCA_964036315.1. Lineage (NCBI taxonomy): Eukaryota > Metazoa > Mollusca > Cephalopoda > Sepiida > Sepiidae > Acanthosepion > Acanthosepion esculentum. The sequence continues at coordinate 58,987,400 of OZ038508.1, read as the reverse complement.
GCTTTCGAGATAATCTAAACGAGGGGATAGGAATTCCTTTTAAGTTGTAGATGCGGCCTTGCAGGTCCGTGATACTCTCTGTGGCCGGGCGGTCTGGGGCACGTTGAATCGGACGGTGGTTTTTCCTACAGGGAGGAGGTGGCACAGATTCGGAGCGTGCTTGAGAACACATTTCTCATTATTCAGTTTCCTCTAGTGCACAGATTGGTAGACATAATATACACTATTACCCCCCCCCCCAAAAGAAACCCTACTTATTCACTAAGAATAAAGTTTGAAGTAAAATATTTAAAATATGATATATATATATATATATATATATATATATATATATATATATATATATTACATTTCAGTTGTGATTTAGAATAAATGTTTGCCCTTTTGTCCTTAGAAAAGTCCCAGCGCAAGTGCTAATGCTAAGCGTAAAGCTACATTCAGAATACTGTACGTACATATCATAAATATTGTATTAGGCAATGGGGATTACCTATTTGCGATTGATAGTGTGGTTATTTCGACTTAAATCGTTTTTCAACTTAAGTTGCGACCTCTGGAACCAATTAACGACGTAGGGTGAGGTATACCTATATATATATATATATATAATTATTTATTTGAATATTACAACATAAATATGTTATAAAATCACGACAAAAGTAGCCATTTTGTTTCAACACTTCTTGTGTCTTGTCAAGTGATAATATAGAATATAGAATAAATGGTTTTAAAAGTTTCAAATTAATCAACGATCCTTAGCTAAGAGTAAACGCTGTTACGTAAGCTAGAGTGGCCAATCAAAAAACAAGTATAGGATGATTCGAAAAATTTCAAATTTTTTAAATCTTTTAATATCTAGATAACCTTGCTTAGTTGTCAAATTTTTCGAATCATCCTATACTTGTTTTTTGATTGGCCACTCTAGCTTACGTAACAGCGTTTACTCTTAGCTAAGGATCGTTGATTAATTTGAAACTTTTAAAACCATTTATTCTATATTCTATATTATCACTTGACAAGACACAAGAAGTGTTGAAACAAAATGGCTACTTTTGTCGTGATTTTATAACATATTTATGTTGTAATATTCAAATAAATAATTATATCTGCTCTACTCTGTATTGAGCACTCTTTAAAGAATATTAATTGTTGGTTATTGGATTTCACTCCGTATATACCAATCCTAAACTTGGGTATATATATATATATATATATATATATATATATATATATATATATATATATATATATATATATATATATATATATATGCACATTTTATTGAACACGACAGACAAGGTGCTTTCATTTAGTTTTTTATGCAATTTCTCTTGCGACTTAATAATTTTTTTCTTTTCGAACATGGTCACAATATCTTGACCGTTTTTTTGAAAAATGAAAACATTTTATAAAACATACATGCAACAAACTATTTCTTATTTAACAGTTAAAATATTTAATTCTTGAAAATGGCTGAATGTAAGGCGAAAGCGCTCGGATAAAAAGAACATTCGGACAGTTTTTATATAATTTATCATCCGAAAAGAAAAAAAATATTAGATTGCATGAGAAATTGTATAAAAAACTAAATAAAAGCAACTTGTCTGTCGTATTCAATGAAATATGCATGAAAGAAGGATTGCTCCCTAAATACACACACACACACACACACACACACACACACACACACACACACACACACACACACACACACACATATATATATATATATATATATATGTATATATATGGGTTTTCACTCTTGTTGACAACGCATTCTGTTTTCTTTTAATTGACGTAAAGTCTTTTTTAACAGCTTTAGTCTATTGCCTTATTCCTACAATGTTGTTTGTGTGCCTGCCGACACCTACAGTGTCGTCTGCGTATCATATCTTGTTCAAAACGAGCCATTACTACATTAAGATTAAAATCTCTTTCCTCCTAACTTATCTTGTTGGCTAAACTTAAGACTGGCAGATTTAAAATTTGAACTAAGCCCCTCCCGAAAACAAAAAAAAAACAAAATTGACGTCATTCACCAATGAGTTAAATTATTTCAGCATCCTAGCTTTGCAGGGGTTAATTAAACCAAAGAAGGTGTGTAAGTTGCATTACTACACACATATAATTATATATATATATATATATATTCATCAAAAGATGAATATGAAACAAGTGTTCAGAATTTCAGCTTTTATTTCTCGGTATTTAAATTTAGCTGTCTTAAACATCTTGCCGTTCCAGTACGAATGTATCATCTTATATAAGCTAAATTAAGTGAAAAGGTCGATCTTACGTCGAGTGATGGTTAACGAGTCAGTCTAATTTTCCTATGAATTGTGCCATGCATGAACTAAAGTAATTGAAAACGGCGACTTGTCGTGTCGAGATGTTTAACGAGCAATCTAGAGCAGTTCTTAATGGACCTTGTTATATAAGCAAAAGTAAGTGAAGAGCGTTGCTTTTGACATAGTGATGGTTAACGAGTTCGTCTAGAGTACGATAAGGAAAACAAAGGGAAAATGGGTCCATCGACATGGAGTGATGTTAAACGATCTAATCTACGGTGCCGCTGTAATGTAGTATATTATGTAAGCTGAAATGTAAGTGAAAAGAGTGTTATGGTTAACAAGGAAATCTAAAGAGACTACAGTTACAGACAAACTCTTAATTCTTTCAGTACTCCTACATAGATTTTGTGCCAGACTAAGGTTAGAAAAATTAGTTGCTCTCTGTAAAGAAATGTTTGCGAGTTAGTCTAGAAAGATCACTGTTATAGTGAGTTCGATTTCGCTGGATGCTCTATATTAGTGGCCATGTGCCACACTAGCTAATGTAAAAAAAAAGTGAAGAAATAGTCAGATCGTCGTGAAAAATCATTTGTCTTTTGTGGCACTGAATATAGGCACACGCGACCGAATGAGCTGAGCGCTAGAGTTATGATCGGGGTTCGAATCTCACCATGGTCGGTCGATTATTCAAGGAGATTAACCTTAGTAATATCTCCCTGGGAAGATCATCTCAGCGTGCAGCGCCGTCGGTAGACCACACGCACGGGTCGTCCCAATCCTTGTGTGGGAAAACTGGATGCCCAAAATGGTTTGGAAAGCCTTCGATATATATGGCGTCACACGTCCTCACATAATGAGCAGATAGAAACTCTTTAGCGTTGTTTAGTAATCTACCTAGACATGATGTCTCTATAAGCTCCCCCCACACACTTCAGCCTGGTCATTGAGCCCGTAAAAACGCGTACTGTCTGATAAAACACATAAATGTTTTGCGAGTTCGACATTTGACACGGACGAATGAGGTTTCACTTTATCCTGGAAAATCGAAGCTTGTGGCCTTGTGTCAGACTAAGCACAGCTAAGCAATCTCGTTTTCATGCAGAGAAGAATGGGTAAGACATCTACTCTCCTACATCGCCGTCCACTCACCTTGTGATCCCAGGATTCCTCAACTCCTCTCCGCTTTTGAATTGCTATCTAGTATTATTTTATTAATGTGCTTACCATTTAATAACATTCAATAAATCAATAAAGGTTCAATTGATCTATCTTAATTGACCGACTTCAGAGTTTCGCCTCAAAACGATCTTCGGGGCCAGATATTCAATAAATCTGCTAGAAGGTAACAACGGCACAGTGGATAAAGGCGTTAGTTAGATTCAGTGACAGGACCCAAAGAGTGTGAGTTCAATACCTGGTTAAGGCGGTGGAGAACTTGGACAAGGGAATTAACAGGAGATAACTGATAACAGATATCCATTAGACATGGAACGTGAAACTAGAACAGTCTATCCCAGCGAGCGAAATAAAGGGTTAAGTTCGACATTCCAACTACCTGAAGAAGACAGGAGCGTACAACGGCCGAAACGTTGGGATAAATATGTCAACAAAGAATTCGGACAGTAGTCCGAATAGTATATATATATATATTTTCATCAAAAGATGAATATGAAACAAGTGTTCAGAATTTCAGCTTTTATTTCCCGGTATTTAAATTTAGATGTTTTAAACATCTTGCCGTTCCAATACTTTTGGAGGGGGCTATATATATATATATATATATATATATATATATATATATATATATATATATATATATATATATAATATACAGTTCAAATGGTTGAAACCCACTCCTAGGATTTGCATGGTATGAACTTGACAGAAGAATGAAAAATAGCTCTTAGAGTCATTGGAAAAAGAATGGAATCAATTATCAAACTTATACCTTAAGAAACTTTTGCAACGAATGCCAAAAATTATTTGGTCATCGGCAGGTCGTAACGGTCGTGTGAAGAAACGAACGGAAGAACAATGACAATTATAATAATGAAAATTTAGGCATTACTTCATTAAGCTTCCTTAAGATTAAAATCTCTTTCCGCCTAACTTACCTTGTTGGCTAACATTAAGGCTCGCAGATTTCAAATTTGAACTAAGCCCCCCTCCCGAAAACAAGAAAACTATTGACGTCGTTCAAACAATGAGTTAAAATATTTCAGCATCCTAGATGAGCAGGTGTTAATTAAACCAAAGAAGGTGTGTAAATTGCATTACTAATTTTAATCGCCAAAGGGTAGCCCCAAACTTTTCACCAATAGCATATCCTTCATTATACGAGTTTCATTAAATACTTAAATATTAATTTCAATTTTTTTAGGCCCGTGCGCTATCTACTATACTTTTGACCATTATATATATATATATATATATATATATATATATATATATATATATATGATCCGCGGTCCTTTAAAAGGGCTGCGGTGAAATAATTTATTACATGGAACCTTAAAGTGGTCTGTTTTTATTTTGATTTAAATTATTAGCTCTGATTTACATTGAGCTCTCTGGATTTTATCCTCCTTGGGTCTACCCATACGGATTACCTAGTTTTTCGTAAACTATATATATATATATATATATATATATATATATATATATATATATATATATATATATTCTTTTCCCAATATTTGAACGGCAAGGCTAATTCTCTTGTTTTAGTTGTTAGCTGAAGATATTTGGGTCTAAGATCAAAAGATGAATAGCAAACAAGTGTTCAAAATTTCATTTCTTTTATTTCTTAGTATTTACATTTAGATGTCTTAAACATCTTGCCGTCCCAGTATTTTTGGAGGGGTGTATATATATATATATATTATTATTATTATTATTATTATTATTATTATTATATATATATATATATATATATATATATATATATATATATATATATATATGTGTGTGTGTGTGAAATTTCTGGATAAATAATAATTCTAGGAAAGTAATAGTATTAACAACTGAAAATTATTGTAAATGTATCTGTTTATATCCGTACTAATATATTTCGAAAGGAATAAACCAAGTTATTTAAAATCCGACATTTTTATTACTTCAAAAGTTAATATAGTCGATACAGTGGGACGAATGTTCGATTCCTTCCAGGAAAGGCATTTTGTAAAAAGATTTCTCGAATGCGCATTTCGATAGACTTAATACACACTGTTTAATAAATAAAAATGGGGCGTCTATTTCAAATACGAGGTATCCACCATGATATCGTTTTCATTAATACTTATAAATGCTTTTTTTTCGTATTTGTGGGAGTTTGAGGATAAGTACCAGCATATTCTCGAAGTGGGGTGGCGAATATTAAGATGTGATGAAAGGACATTTACGTGTAAAACTGGATATGAGAGGTATAGTTTCTACCTGGATAAAAGTTATATGTTTTAACGGCCCTCTGAACAGTTAACCAGACAGATTATATATATATATAAAAAAATCAGAATTACATTTCAAATGCAAGTATGAGAACAAGCCCCTGCTTTGATGCATAGCACCTGACTAAATGATCAAGGACTCCTCCAAATTTGGAAATGTGTTAAAATAAAATGTAACCCGCCAGTTTTACTCTGAGGCCGAGGATCGTGAAGCTGACAGTGTCACTTGCATTTCTTCCTCAATTGTTTTCCCTATATATATATATATATATATATATATATATATATATATATATATATATATATATATATATATATATATATATATATATATATATATATATATATAGGATTGGTGTAGACGGAATAGAATTACAATAACCAAAAATACTATTCTTAAAAGGGTGCTCAATACAGCGTAGAGCAAATATAATTTATTAAAAAATTAAAACCAACATGTGATAACATCACTACAAAAATTGGCATTTTGTTTCAACAGATGACTTATCAAGTGCTGGTGTATAATATAGAATAAAGAAGAACACTCTTTATTCTACATTCAACACCATCGCATAAAAATAACATCAGAAGTGTTGAAACAAAATAGGTATTTTTCTAGTGATGTTATCACATGTTTATGTAATAATTGTTGAATAAATAATTATGTGTGTGTGTGTGTGTGTGTGTGTTTGTACCATTTCTGTGTATAAGCGTTTAAAATGGAAAAAAGTTATATATATATATATATATATATATATATATATATATATATATATATTTATATATATATATATATGTAAAAATTCAGATATAAAAGAAATATATCTGTAAAAAGACAATATGAATAACGACAAGACAAAAGGAAAACTTCTCTTTACTAACTAAATGTAACGATTTTATTTTGCAACTTTGTTATGTTCATATATATTGGCTTGGGAAAGAAGTATTTCCTTTAAGAAAGGAGCTATTTGAAAAAGATCCACGGTAGAAATCTATATTACTTTCCCAAGCCAACATACCTGACCATGAAATATTTTAATAATTAAAAGAAACCGATTAACTCAAGACGTTCTATTACTTAAAATAAACCAATACGTGAATAATTTATAAAATTTATATATATATATATATATATATATATATATATATATATATATAAGCATAAAATTGGTGTAGACGGAATAAAATATTGTTATGTTCATGTATATTGCCTTTGGAAAGGAGTATTTCCTTTAAGGAAGGAGATATTTGAAAAAAAATTGCACGGTAGAAATCTATATTACTTTCCCATGAACAATTTATAAAATCCAAGTAAAGTAATAGATAATAATTGCATTAAAAATAATAAATATTTCTAAACAAAAAAGAAAATGAAAATTCAACAACAACAATATTTAATTACTTTCGTTTATTAGGCATTAAATTACATCACTTAGCGTCCTCCATAGTTTTAACTTGACTTACAGAGTTACCTTTGAGAATATTTTAGAGTGTTCTTAAAGTAAAAAAAAAAAAATTAAAAAAATTAAAAACTTAAAGATAATTTTTGCTACACTTTACTTCGGTTTATAAAATCCCGTTGCGAAATAAAACCTCTACGTTTAACTTGATAAAGTCCCACGCGGGACGAATCGCGTTGGTCAAGAAAAGTTTTCCGTTTGTCTTCGTTCATCGATTTAAGTTCTGATCGCCAACAGATCGTGTTTGCGTGAAAAAAAGTAGTTCAATGGTGTTTGTGAGTATATATATATATATATATATATATATATATATATATATATATATATATATATATATATATATATATATATATATATATATATATATATATATATGTATGTATGTACGTATGTATTTATGTATATACAAACACACAAAAGTGTTATTGGAGTTGCAAAAGAGAACTCTTTAAATGTTAAAATCGTATTTTATAATTAATAATGAAAGAATAATAGCAATATAAAGAAACAGATACTTCTAAGTAAAGACCATAGCATCGAAAAAATGCTATGAATTACTCAGTATAATAACCCCGATAAACTACTAGGTTGGGGAGGATTTCAATTTGTAAGAATATCATTATAAATGATATCAATGAGTTATGTCCCTTGCTAAATCGCTGGCAGATTTTTAGCTTTTTAAATTGCTTTTTATTTTTTTATTTTTATTTTTTTTAAAGATGTTTATTTGTTTATTATCTTTTTTCTTTTATTACACAAATTGGTTTCTTTTAGTAACCAGACCGACAATGTTTTTCTGGGTTTGGTGCGCACCAATGACCCATTCTTTTGGACAACAAGCCTCACCGTCCCTGCAATCACAACCCGAACAGCTCCCGCAAAAGATCTTGATGAACGTATCCCGAAATGCTTTGCTCATGGCACAGTAAAGCAAGAAGTTAAACGCCGAGTTAATAGCCAAAAGCGTGTCAGTTATTTCCCGAATACCTCGCACTAAGTTCGACTCGTCGTAGTAACCGAAGCCGAACACCGTCGACATAATGGCATCCGGCGTCACACAGATAATAAAAACGATCACGACAATTATTAGCATCAAGGTGATGCGGTTCCGGGAGGACAGTTTCTTGCCCGGCACACGTGACTTTCTCAATTCGTGGATGATGCGGGCGTTCAGGAAGACGAGTATTAAAAGCGGCAGCAAAGTCCGTACGCAGTTCTGTATCCACGTGTACGGCGTCATGAAAGCATTGTTTCTGCCAAGTTCCGTCAGGGCCACATCAAGGTAGGTGGCGTTCGTGACCTCCCTCCGCCGGAGCACTGTCTTGTAACGAAGCGCCGACGGAAGCGAGAAGACCACCATGAAGACGAAGACGAACGTGCTGACAATTCGAGCCCTGTAAACGGTACACATTTCCTTCGCCCGAGTCGGGTGACAGATCGAGATATAGCGCTCAAACGCCACAGACACCGTCAGCCATCCGGTAATGCAAACAGACAAGTTGAATAAATAATGTGCGTAAGGATACAGACGTGCTAGCGACTCGTCTCCTCTGAGTGGGTTCCATGTTTTAATTAAGAGAACGATGAAATACAATGTGTCATTGATAAGTTTAATGGTGTCCCCGACGGCCAATGCCGACAGGTAGACGTTGGTGGACGTGGCAAGATCCTTGTGGGAGAGAACGATCAAGGTGAGAATGTTGCCAGTGATACCGAATATGCAGGTTATGGGATAGACAATAAGGCCCGTGATATATTGGGCCATATGGTAGAATTCTTCATAGCTGCGGTCGCTGGAATTAGTGGTTATCTCGCTCAGGTTACATAGGATATCCGAAGTTACAGTTTCCATTGTGTTTTCATATTTGACCAAAAAATCTCCGCACCTGGGGAAAAAAAAAGAAAAAAAAAGTTAAAAAACAAAAAAAAAAGATCGAAAAAAAAGCCACTCTGAAAATAAAATCATTAAAATTAATATCACATTACTGATTGCTAGATGTAAATTGTTCTATATGTTATGGTGTCCTCCCTCTAAGAGTATGTTAGACTCTTCCACCTACTATATATTTAGTAGGAGAGAAGGTTCGGGGAACAGTGAATAGCTGGAGCGCTAGTTCATTCGATACACTCTCACTTGTGTAATACTCTTCTGGTGTACTTACTGTTTAATATACGATATATCTGCACAACTAGTTTTTGTTATTACTTAACTATTTACTTGGTCACAACATCATAGTTCTCGTACTAAAATTATAGCTTAATGTTTAGGCTTTGGTTCCGAAACATGGTAATTACTGTGTCGCGATGAATACATATTTTAAAATAATAATATTATAATATTATGCTCTATTGTGCATCGAGCACTGATTTAAAAATAAATGCTGAAGGACACTGGATTATAAATCTTACTGTTTTTTTATTTTTATTTTGATATATATATATATATATATATATATATATATGAAGATTTAAAAAAATAACGGATTCGACATAAACATAAAAACTAACCTAAATGAAGTAGATTTTCTAGATGTTACCTTCAACCTAAGAAAAGGCACATACAAACCATACAGAAAACCCAATGATAAACCACTCTATATACACACATCTTCCAACCACCCGCCTTCTATAATCAAACAGATTCCAAAATCGATTAACCGCAGGCTTTCCGACAATTCCTCCAATTAATCTATATTTAACAAAGCTAAGAAAGACTACGAAACAGCCCTAAAAGATAGCGGATTCCCAGCAACACTCACATACTCACCACAGAACACAAAAAAGACCAACAGGAAAAGATATGTCATATGGTTCAACCCACCGTACAGCAAAAACGTAAAAACAAACGTAGGAAAAATATTCTGCAAACTTTTACACAAACACCTCCCGGAATCAAGCACCCTACACAAAATATTCAACAAAAACACAGTAAAAATCAGCTACAGTTTCGCCGAGAACATGGCACAAATAATAAAAAAGCACAACAGGAAAATTATTAATAAACCACACGAACAAATTAAACCCACGTACAACTGCAGAATAAAAAACGAATGTCCCTTAAACGGTAATTGTTTACAAAACAACGTAATCTACCAAGCCACGATAAAATCACCAGATAATGAAGAAAAAGTATACATATGAGTAACTGAAGGACCCTGGAAACAAAGAAATTATTTACACAAAACATCTTTCACAAATAGTAAATATGCGAACAGCACAATGTTTTCTAAGTATATCTGGGAAATAAAAAACAAAACGCACACCACACAAAAAATATCTTGGAAAATAAGGAAAAAATCATCAGCCTACAACAACCTATCAAAAACTTGCAAACTTTGCTTGGAGGAAAAAATAGCTATCATTACCTTCCCAGACCAAAATAAATTATTAAATAAAAGATCCGAGCTAATCTCAAAATGCAGACATGAAAGCAAATTTTTACTACGTAACTTAAAAATCGAAAACTGAAAAATAAATAAATACATAAACAAACAAAATGACAATAAAATAAGCAAAATAAATTAGTCCAAACAAATTACCAAATCACACCTGTTAGAATAGACGAAATAGAATAAAAAATAAGGAACAAAATCAATAATAAAGTAAATAATAAACAAAATATTAGACTATAAAAAATCAAAACAAAAAATCGGCCGAAAAATAGCTATAACTGTTATATAACGATAAAAAAACAAAAAATGAATAAAAATAATATACTGCGTTACTTAAAAATCGAAAACCAAAAAGAGAAAATATACAGTGTAATAAATAAATAACGACAAGTATAATAAATTGATCTAAATACATCCAAATATATAAATAAACTAACAACCGATACCGATAAAATAGCCGTTTAGAAAAAAACAAATAAAAATAATCAATCCAAATGAATAAATTAAAAACTGTTCCCGCCAAAAAATAATAGTCAGAACAAACCTCAACAATCAACCCCAAAATTCAACAAATAGCTTTATCTTCCCATACAAAAACAAAACTGTTAAATAAGCAATATAAAGACATTTTTATTACGTTAATAAAAACACCGATCAAAATAAAAATAATAAATGAATAATATATAAGATAAAAATAAAAACAAAAATAAATAAAAACAAGCAAAATAATTTGACCCAAATAAATAAATAAACGACTTTCAGTAAAATAGCCGGCATAATAGACCACCCACAATAAGCTATATAAACAAATTTTTACTACGTTAATAAAACCACCGATCAAAATAAATAAAAAATAAATAAATAAAAATAAAATAAATATAAAGGATAAAAAATAAAATTAAATAAAAACAAGCAAAATAATTTGACACAAATAAATAAACAAATAAACGACTTCCGGTAAAACACCTGCCAAAAATGACTACCCACAATGCACCACTGACCCGTATATATAAATAGCCGAGAAAAATAACAGGACTCGTGGCCCGATGATTGCATCTTGCATGAAACAGACTGTCGCCTCTAAGTGTTGACTTCTATGTTCACTTTTATATTTACACACGCTCTATCTCTGATATTGAGCACTTTATCCTATAAATATAGCACACTTTAAGACTATATTTATTTTAAGACTATATTTATATATATAGGTAAATATACTCGTGTCGAAAAACCTTCGAATTCTTGATTTAACAATAGCCAAATCAATCTCGTTGTACTGTACCGTGGTATGGTGGTCAAGCAGCTTAGTTGCTAGGAACCGACACCCAGGCACCAGCAGATGTGATTTGATTATAGTGGTGAAGGCTTTGTGCAGAACAACCACACTTTTTGAAGGTGCTGAATACAGAGACCTGGTGCACTACGTGCCAAAAAATCCCCAAACGACCCTCCGTAGGTTTTGAATTCAGAGTTGTCCATCTCCTAGACCTGTTGCCACCCAAGGCTATAGAATCTGGTCTGTCGTGCTATTTATCTATAGGTTCTGAAGAAGAGGATTCATTCCTTTCCGAAGGGTATTAGCACTTAAGTGAATGTAATGGATCTGACTGGAATTCGAACTCAGTCCATTATTCCACCGTACCTCCTCTGCATATATATATATATATATATATATATATATATATATATATATATATATATATATATATATATATATATATATATATATATATATATATATATATATAGAGAGAGAGAGAGAGAGAGAGAGAGAGACAAAGTCCGACAATTATTTTAAGACATTTTTATGTTTATACATTCTTTTTATAGATACACATTCTTAAGGAAATGCTCTGTTTTATAATAAACAGACTTAATAACATTTACCGGCCTGAATGTCCGAGAAATTTTTATCGAAAATATTCCTCCTCCGACAGGAATCGAACCTGTATCGTTCGATTAGCAAGATGGAAGATTGAAGTTTAAAAGCTCCGTGGCTCGATCGGTTAAAGCATGTCAGGTTAATGACGGTTCCGTATAGGATATAGGTTCGATTCCTGTCAGAGGAAGAAAATTTTCTACGAAAGTTTTTCGGACATTCAGGCCGGTAAATGTTATTAATACTGTTTAGTATAAAACAGACCATTTACTTAAATATTTTTTATCTATAAAAAGAATGTATAAATATAAATGTCTTTATATATATATAAAGTGGTCTGTTTTTATTTAAATTATTAGCTCTGATTTACATTGAGCTCTCTGGATTTTATCCTCCTTGGGTCTACCCATACGGATTACCTAGTTTTTCGTAAACTATATATATATATATATATATATATATATATATATATATATATATATATATATATATATATATATATATATATATATATATATATATATATATATATATATATATATAAGTGGAGTCACGGTGGTGTAACGGCTTGGATTGAGGAATCGGAGAGCCGAGTTCGAATTCCAGTCAAATCCATTACATTCACTTACGTGCTAATACCCTTGGGAAAGGTGTGAATCCTCTTCTTCTCCCTCCAACTATGGGTAAATAGCAGGACAGACTGGGTTCTATAGCCTTGGATGGCAACTGGTCTAGGAGAAGGACAACTCTGAATTAAAAAAATGCGGAGGGTCGTTTGGGGACCTTGTGGCACTCAGTGCACCAGGTCTTTGTATTCGTTCATCCAAAAAGTGTGGATGGTCCTGCACGAAACCTTCACCACTATAATCAAATCTCATGTGTCGGTGTCGGGTTTCTCAGTTTCTAGGAACTGATCTGCTTGGCCCTCATACATCGAATTCGACGGGAGAGTCGATGATAAAAGTGGACATTGAGCCCAACGTCCAGCGGCGACATTCTGTTTCGTGAATAAACACAATCTTCAGGTCTTTTACCTAATATATAATAAAATAGATAATAGACTTAGATAGAGTAATATAGACAATAACAATTAAATAATACAGATAGATAATAAAATATCAAAATATCATATATCCTAGCGATAGATAATATGTGTTTGTTTGCGTGACAAGAAAAAAATGTATTTTTTATCTACGTGTATTAAATCGACCCTAATTAGTTTCTCTCGATATCGGAGATTAGAAAAATTACTTATTGTTTGTATCATCGAAATTAGTATCTCCCGTGTTCCCCTAGGACACAACTTTTTGAAGTTATTTCTCTTCCCACACTTTTTTTAGATAAAAACTGATTAAATATCAATAAAGATAGCTTTATTAAATATCAAATCCCAATAAAAACAATGGCGTCTGTTTACATAAATCTCCGTAAATTATTTGTCTTTGACGTTTTTTAACAAACTAGCGTTTACTGATTATATTCTTTTTAAACTTGAGACTGAATACACGGGAGGAACAATATTTTTAATTAAAAAGAAGGCGAAAACTGGCACTCAGCTAATACTTTATTAAATAAAAATAAATAATATCTGTATACCACGGTAATGGCGTCTGTTTATGTAAATCATTGTAATTTATTTCTCGTCTGTTTTAACACGACTGAATTACTTTTCAACCAAGGTATCTCGATTAAATATCAGATCTGAGTATTGTTTTTGTTTGATTAAATGTCGTCGGTCCCAGTAAAAGAATACTGTAACATTGGCGGTGTTAGAGAATAATTTAAAAGAATTTAAAAGAGAATAATTTAAGGCTAAGTTTTAAGAAGAACAACAATCTTCGAACTAATGAACGGCTACTGAAACCAGATATATTTGGCAGGATCCGTTGACGGTCACTAATCCTGCAAGAAAAAGTAACAAGATCTTTTCATCAGCCTGTGAACTGACCGATCAGCAGTCATCGACAAGGCGATATTTCCTGGTAATAAAAAAGAGTTCCTTCTTCAAAGATTTTTCAGTGAGGTTTTGGGTTAGTAGTGAGAGGAGTGCAGGGAAGTGCACTCACCCATCGTATTCTCTCCGTCACTGACAAGTAGTCGGCAACATTTGCCTGCTGAACACAATAAAATTGACCGATACAGGTCATACTGCGTTGTGCCATTTATTACATTTGTTATTACAAGAAAATCTTTCGCTTTGTGAAAAGATAGCTTTGAACTTTCATTGAGTTATTGGTCAACGCGTTCCACTTCGAAGCAACGACAGTAATTTGTCGAGCAACAATTCAAGCCATATAGGATGTCGTGTTAAGGCAACAATACGAAAAATAAAAACAAGCAAGACCTCTCTCAGTAGCTTAGATATATCTGTGAAATATGAAACTCTTGTCTTTGTCCCATTAACATAAAGATCTTTCGATTTTTTTTACTCGGCGAAGAGGCCGGAAAAAACACAAGATTCGAAGCGATAAAACTTGCAATTTCCATGGATATATTTTCATCGTACGCCTTCGTTGTTTTTCGCTGTATTTTAATTCATTTATATGCTTACTAATCTAAACCAGAATCTATCACAAGGCCACTATTTTAGAGCGCCCAGTAAACATCCAAATCTGCAGGATTAGTGTCTGAAACGAGCATAAAAAACAGCTCTTAAGAGTAGAAACTCCTGAGGTATTTCTAAAGCTCAGTTGAGTCTGACACAGAGACATTTTACTGGAGGTCCAAGTCAGTACATTAGTAGAAACATCTATGTTGATGACGCCACTATTTGTTTCTGTTTTAATGCTAAGTCTGATTGGTTCGGTAAGATCAAACTGGCAGCTGATCCTAAAAGTGACCTGCAATCTGCTGTTAACTGGGGCAAGGAATGGCTTGTTAATTTTAACGCCATCAAAACGAAACTACTCTCTTTTAATCATCTCAGATAACTGTTTTTGCCTTCCATCATCATGGCTGATGCTAACCTCCAGGAGAGTGGTTGACTGAGCAACTTCGGGTTAACGCCCTTCTGCTTACATGAAGTGGAGTGGTTGAATCAATTCCTAGTTCTGCTGCTAGTTAAGTTGGTTCACTGTGTCGTGCTACACAATTCTTCTCGGCAGAATCTATCACACGTATTTATAAGTCTGCCATTCGTCCATTCTTTAAATATTGCTGACACATCTGACCTGGTGCTCCTATTATTTATTCAGAGATTCTTGATAAAATCCAAAGAACAATCCACAGTGTTATTGGTCCTGACCTGGTATCCCGGCTTCAGGCACTTTCCCACCGCCGTAAGATAGCTTCCCTGTACGCTTTTGCTATAAGAATTTCCATGGAAATTCTTATGCTGGACATTTCTCTATGGCACCCCGACTTCCTGAATTTAAGAGCACTGGCAGATTAGCAGCAAGTTCTCATTATTTTACAGTTGAAATGGCCAGATGTAACCGTAAGTTCTTTGCTAACAGTTTCTTCTATCACACTTCTCGCTTGTGGAACTCTCTTCCGGCTTCTTGTTTTCCAGTCAACTTTGATCTTTTTAGATGCAATTATCTTCTTAATTCCTGTTCTTTTATTGTGCTCTCTCCCTAATAATGTTTTTTTCTTTTTCTCTTCTTTTTCCCACTCACGAACCCCTTGCGTCGTAGTGGCTTTATTGCCTTCCTTCGGGTATAATGCTTTTGAAACATAATGGTAATAATTTCCTAGTCTAACTGTAAATATTATCTTATGACGAGACTTTCGTTTAATAAGCGTAGTTTGTCGGGCACATAATGACAATGATGTTTGCTTAATTAATGCCAGATTGCACCCAATGAAAGATTTGTGAGCCACGCAAAGTAGAATTTTACTGAATTAGGTTTGGTTTGGTTTGTTTTACGGCATACCAACCTCAAGGGGGTTATTGCCGACAAGATTTTTTATTGCTGGTAATATTTTTTTCAAAAAATATATTGCTGTAATAATTTTTTTCAAAAAATATATTGCTAGTAATTTTTTTTTTTACAAAATTTTCTGCTAGTAATAATTTTTCCAAAAAAAGTATTTCTGGTATTAAAGCCTATTTTTATACTTTCATAGTGTTTTGACCTCTTTTGGGGGTAGGGTTAACTATTTGTTCACTGCTGGGACCCTGACAGATGCTACCACCCTGAGTCAGAGTGGACCTGGAAAAAACAGGTGGTTCCATGCTCCTCAAAACCTCCTGATAAAAGGCCTTGGCGTCGGATGTAGTTTATCGTCTTACCCAGGACACGGAGGTAGTTTATCATCTTACCCAGGACGCGGGTGTAGTTTATCGTCTTACCCAGGACTTTGATGTAGTTTATTGTCTTACCCAGGACACGGATGTAGTTTATCGTCTTACTCAGGACGACTGAATTAGGTGGTAGGAAGAGACCGTTATGAGGATAAGAATGATAGCTAGTGACCGATCTTTCACTTGAAGGGGTTACGATTTTTGAGTTCAGAGAAACATTCACGCATGACGTTTTCCACAAATGCTTCAGTGAGAGCTATATGAGTGGAACTTTATTCTCATATATGGAATATGGCGGCAATAAGGGTGTTTCGGCTCCGAGTAAGTAGCACGGCATGTTCCAGCTGTCATGTTCTGATTTGGTGGAACTAGATTACGGAATTCACCTGAAAATTTGGTATGGAAATGGCGATTGTGTAGCAACAGATTCCCATCGTAGCGGTAAGGACCTAATGACGGTTGAAGAATAAAATGATCGAAACGTTATGATGATAACACAAGAAGATAAGGACAATATTTCTTGTTCGATAACCGAAGTTAAGCAGCATCGAGCACGGTCAGCAATTAGCTGAGGGACCGCTTGAAAACACCGGGCACCGTGAGCGACCTTCTACAATGCGAAATATGTTTCGGCTTGAAGTAAACTACAAAGGTTTCATAATCCGTAAAACAAATCAATCAATGGCTCAACGAAGTTAAGCAGCATCGAACCTGGTCAGTACGAAGGTGGCTGACAGCTTGGGAAATCCAATTGCGGTAAGCTTCGATATGCTTGTGAGGTAATCGATAATGGCACGGAATTGTGAATCGAAGAACCGAGTTCAAATTCATGTTGAGTACATTATATTGACTTACGCGTCAATACACTCGGGAAAGTTATGAATCCACCTATTCTCCCCCCAGTTATAGGTTAATTAGAAAGATTTTTTTATTACTAAAGCATTATTATATCCCAAAATATTAAAAGAAAAATCTAAAAATTAAAAAAAATTCTGGCGTTAAATAACCTGCCAAGGGTTGATAAGTCATAAAAAAGATCAATCAATTAATCAATCAAACGATATATATATATATATATATATATATATATATATATATATATATATATATATATATATGTGAATAAATATAGTCTTAAAATGAGCTATATTTATAGGATAAAGTGCTCAATATCAGAGATAGAGCGTGTGTAAATATAAAAGTGAACATAGAAGTCAACACTTAGAGGCGACTGTCTGTTTCATCCTAGATGCAATCGTCAGGCCACGAGTGCTGTTATTTTTCTCGGCTATTTATATATACGGGTCAGTGGTGCATTGTGGGTAGTCTATTTTGGCGGTTATTTACTGGAAGTCGTGTATTTGTTTATTTGTTTATTTGGGTTAAATTATTTTACTTGTTTTTATTTATTTATATTTTTATTTTTTTTTTTATTTCTTACCTTATATATTTATTTATTTTTTAAATTTTTATTTTGTTTGGTGTTTTTATTAACGTAGTAAAAATTTGTTTATATAGCTTATTTAATAGTTTTGTTTTTGTTTGGGAAGATAATTAAATCTATTTGTTCAATTTCAAGGTTGTAGTTTGTTCTAATTATTATTTTGGCGGGAACAGTTTTTAATTTGTTTATTACTTCATATATTTATTTGGATTGATTATCTTTATTTATTTTTTCTAACGGCTAGTTTATCGGTATCGGTTGTTAGTTTATTTATATATTTGGATGTATATAGATCAATTTATTTTACTTGTTATTATTTATTTGTTACACTGTATATTTTCTCTTTTTGGTTTTCGATTTTGAAGTAACGTAGTATTTTATTTTTATTTTTAATCATTTTTTTTTATCGTTATATAAGTTATAGCTATTTTTTTCGTCCGATTTTTGTTTGATTTTTATAGTCTAACTAATGTTTTGGTTATAATAATTTGCTACTTTGTTTATTATTTACTTTAATTATTGATTTTGTTTCTTATTTTTTATTCTATTTCGTGTATTCTAACAGGTGTGATTTGGTAATTTGTTTGGATTAATTTATTTTGCTTATTTTATTGTCATTTAGTTTATTTATTTTTTACGTTTTCGATTTTTAAGTAACGTAGTAAAAAATTGTTTTCATGTCTGCATTTTGAGATTATCTCGGATCTTTTATTTAATAATTTATTTTGGTCCGGGTAGGTAATGATAGCTATTTTTTCCTCCAAGCAAAGTTTGCAAGTTTTTGATTGGTTGTTGTAGGCTGATGATCTTTTCCTTATTTCCAAGATATTTTTGGTGTGGTGTGTGTTTTGTTTTTAATTTCCCAGATATACATAGAAAGCATTGCGCTGTTCGCATATTTACTATTTGTGAAAGATGTTTTGTGTACATAATTTCTTTGTTTCCAGGGTCCTTCAGTTACTCATATGTATACTTTTTCTTCATCATCTGGTGATTTTATCGTGGCTTGGTATAATATGTTGTTTTGTAAATAATTACCGTTTAAGGGACATTCGTTTGTTATTCTGCAGTTGCACGTGGGTTTAATTTGTTCGTGTGGTTTGTTGATAATTTTCCTGTTGTGCTTTTTTATTATTTGTGCCATGTTCTCGGTGCAACTGTAGCTGATTTTTACTGTGTTTTTGTTGAATATTTTGTGTAGGGTACTTGATTCCTGGAAGTGTTTGTGTAAAGTTTGAAGAATATTTTTCCTACGTTTGTTTTTACGTTTTGGCTGTACGGTGGGTTGAACCATATGATATTTCTTTTCCTGTTGGCCTTTTTTGTGTTCTGTGGTGAGTATGTAAGTGTTGCTGGGAATCCGCTATCTTTTAGGGCTGTTTCGTATTCTTTCTTAGCTTTGTTAAATATAGATTCATTGAAGGAATTGTCGCAAAGCCTGCGGTTAATCGATTTTGGTATCTGTTTGATTATAGAAGGCGGGTGCTTGGAAGATGTGTGTATATAGAGTGGTTTATCATTGGGTTTTCTGTATGGTTTGTATGTGCCTTTTCTTAGGTTGAAGGTAACATCTAGAAAATCTGTTTAGTTTAGTTTTTATATCTATGTTGAATCCGTTATTTTTGAAAATCTTTATTATTGCTTTTCTAGTTTTGTCTGTGTTTTGTTTGTTACAGTTTCTTAAGATAATGAGACCGTCGTCCCTGTAGAGTCCTGTGTCATTTCTATCTATTATTTTGCTTAGTTCGTGTAGTAAGTAAATAACTACGATTTCGCATGTCTCTTCACCGTCAAAGCTTCCCATTGTAGTGTCAAATATCCCATCTTTCTTTATCTATGCTTCTTCATGGTGAAATAGTAATGATTTACGGGAGTGCTTAATGATGTCGATTTCGTTTGGTTTTATTATTATTTGTTCCTGAGCTATGTTGATAGCCTTATCTAACATGCGTTCTGTTATGGATGGGTAAAATTCTTTTATGTCTAATTGTAGGAATTGGTAATTTTGTTTGTTATTTATGCTGTGGAACCAGTCAATAGTTGCTTTTGTGTTTTTCCAATGGTTTATTCCTAACTTCTTCCTGAGTTCAGAATTAATTCTTTCTAGTATCGTTTGACTTATTTTACCTAGTTCGCTTTTGGCTGGGTTTATGAGTCTGCATGCAGGGTTGATTTTGAAATTTTCTTTGTGGTCTTTTAGTGTGATAAAGGCTTGCATCTTGCTGATGCAACTTATTCGGTCATCTAGGTCTAATTTTTGGGCGATTGCTTTAGCTTCTTTATTGATATCTTGTTCTATTGTTTTAGGTGCCTTTTTGTATGTTTTGGTTATGTTGTTCTTGAGTAATTTATTGTGCGTAGGAGGGCTTAGTTTGTATAAATTTCTTGTTTTGTCAGCTGAGATAAATACATTTGCTGAATTGTTTATTTTAGTTATATCTTCTTTTAGTTTTTTTAAAAATGCATCTTTATATATATATATATATATATATATATATATATATATATATATATATATATATATATATATATACAAGTGTGGGATTGGTATATACGGAGTAAGTTCCAATAACCAACAATTATTATTCTTTAAAGAGTGCTCAATACAAAGTAGAGCAGGTATAATCATTTATTTAAATATTATAACATAAATATGTTATAAAATCACTACAAAAATAGCCATTTCGTTTCGACACTACCGTGTCTTTTCAAGTGATGGTGTTGAATGTAGAATAAATGATTTTTTTAATAAAAACATTTCCAAATTCCTTAACGGCCCTTCTCTAGGGATAAGTGCTGTAGTATAAATTCGAATGATCAATCAGAACGCGAGTATATGGTGATTCAAAGAGCCTGACCACGAAGCAAGGTTATCGCTGGGGGTGTGAGAGGGGGGTAGAGGGATATGGTTGAGCTAGACATGACACTTCGACTCCTTCGGCCACAAATTCTTTTGAGGAAAACGAGGGATCGATTCTTGACCTGTCAACGGAATCGGTGGGAGAGTGCTAGGTCAAAAAGACACAGATAGAAAGAGAGGGCTAATGTACTATATTTTGGGTTGTCATTAGTTTTCTTTTGAATGGACGTTGTTTTTCCTTTTTATCTATACAACTACCTACTTACACACACACACACACACCTACGCATGCATACATATAAGTACATGAATCAAACATACAGACAGACAACCACAATTACACGCGTATACATGAAAGATCAAACAACACAAGTTAAATCCATGCAAATATATATATATATATATATATATATATATATATATATGTAAAAGACAATAGGAAAACTGTAATAGTTGCCGACGCGTTTCGTTCAATGTGGACTTTTTCAAGGCAAAACGAAATGAATTTATTAAACAAAGTAACTAATAATAACAGAACAATTACTTACTTTGTTTAATAAATATTGTCTTTTTCTACAGGCTAACTCTGAGAAATCTTTCACACACACAAACACACACACACACACATATATATATATATAGTAAATGTAATAAATCCGTTGGTATATAATCCAAATGGGTCGTAGTAATATAAAATATTAAAATTGATCCACAAAAAGAGCTCAATGTATTTATTATTAGAGAGCAATATAACAACTAAACAATAAAATCCAAAATCACCTCATATGGGGAATAGTCTATTTCGGCAGACGAAGATATCGGTCGTCTGTCTTGTCAACCCCGGCGTGGATTGAGTTCGTGTCAGATATTGAAATTTAACCGTGAAAACTAAAATAGTGAAAATAAAACCAGTTGATAAATTAATACAGAATTTATCCATTTCAATATTCCAGTCAGATGAAATATATGCGTGTGTTCTGGGTGAGTGTGTGTGTGTGTGCGCGTGCGTGCGTGTGTGTGTGTGTGTGTATTTTGTTTTTAAAGCAAGGTTCCCTCCTGTACAAGCCCTGGGGGCTACTCGGGGTAGAGGGATACGTTAAGGGGTAGTTTATATGGATAGGAGGGGAAGATAAGATAGATTTGAACAGGTTAAGATTGAAGTGATCGGTAAACAAATTCTTCTCGGGAAGAAGCTGTTTGCGTTGGACTTACCTTCTCACTGATGGAATATGAAGTGTGGTTTGTTACGATGTAAGTGGCATGGCGAGTCCTAGCCGTAAAGGTTAGATATGGCGGAACCAAGGAATGTAGTTTGTCCGAGCACTTACCCTGGAAGTAGTGATACAGCAGTGAGAGACTCGCCTGTGGAAGTGAGGTTGGAGGGTGGAAAATGTATTCTTCTCCAACAAGGACTGGAAAGAGAGGACGAGGCAGTCCCTGCCTAAGTATGGCAACAGTATTCCATTTTGGGCCTGCTCTGGCTCTTATAAAGTATACCATGAGGAGTCAGGTACTCACTGGAGCGATACGGGGAGCCGATTATTTTACCTGCATCTTTAACGACGGACCGTATATAAGATGGTCGGGTCTGAGTTTGAAGCCCAATATTCTCTCAAGGCAAGCTGCCTCCTCGAGGGCGTCTCCGTTCACCGTGACTGGCGGTGGATCGGAGTCTGATCGGCGGTATGCGCGTGTGCTTTTAGATAGAAAGTGATTAGTAAGCGGCTATAAATATATACAGACCATGATAGATACATATGCGAATGATAAACGTGCTAAAATGAGATTTATTCTATAGAATGGTTTTTCTGCCGCCTTTTTACAAGGCCTAATACCAGGAGAAACATTTAAAAAAAGAAATAATTCCTTGTTAGGCGTTACTTATAATTACCGCATTACTGATTTCTTGCGGCCTGAAAACCCAGTCTGCTCATAATCTATCTATCTATCTATCTATCTATCTATCTATCTATCTATCTATCTATCTATCTATCTATCTATATATCTATCTATCTCAGTCTGCTCATTATCTATCTATCTATCTATCTATCTATCTATCTATCTATCTATCTATCTATCTCAGTCTGCTCATTATCTATCTATCTATCTATCTATCTATCTATCTATCTATCTATCTATCTATCTATCTCAGTCTGCTCATAATCTATCTATCTATCTATCTATCTATCTATCTATCTATCTATCTATCTATCTATCTATCTATCTATATATATCAGTCTGCTAATAATCTATCTATCTATCTATCTATCTATCTATCTATCTATCTATCTATCTATCTATCTATCTATCTATCTCAGTCTGCTCATTATCTATCTATCTATCTATCTATCTATCTATCTATCTATCTATCTCACTCTGCTCATAATCAATCAATCTATCTATCTATCTATCTATCTATCTATCTATCTATCTATCTATCTATCTATCTATCTATCTATCTCAGTCTGCTAATAATCAATCTATCTATCTATCTATCTATCTATCTATCTATCTATCTATCTATCTATCTATCTCATTCTGCTAATAATCTATCTATCTATCTATCTATCTATCTATCTATCTATCTATCTATCGATCTATCGATCTATCCCAGTCTGCTCTTAATCTATCTATCTATCTATCTATCTATCTATCTATCTATCTATCTATCTATCTCAGTCTGCTCATAATCTATCTATCTATCTATCTATCTATCTATCTATCTATCTATCTATCTATCTATCTATCTATCTATCTATCTATCTATCCCAGTCTGTTCATAATCTATCTATCTATCTATCTATCTATCTATCTATCTATCTATCTATCTATCTATCTATCTATCTATCTATCTATCTATCTATTTCGGTCTATGTCTCTCTTTCTGTCTATCTAAATAAATCAGTTCATATCGACTACTCTTCATGTCTGTTCGCTTCATTATTTCCTCCTTTTCACTCACTCACTCACTCACTCACTCACTCACTCCCCCACTCATTATCAATGCATGTTAAAAAAGTTAGGTAAAGTCGCCATTTCAAATCAATGGGATGAGATTATTGTGTGGAGGAAGAATTATTTTAAGAAATAGCATTCGTCTGCCCTTCTCAAGTCGATTCTACTTAAAAATGATTCCAGTTTTTATTTTCATCATAGATTTGTTTCCACTCAAAGTTTATCGCTTAACCAAGATGAACTCCATCCGTTCACCTTGGAAAACTTTGCCTGCCGGAGATTTGCAAAGATAACAATTTTTTATCAGTTAAGTGTGCACTTCGCCCGTTCTGTTTATTCGGGAAATGAAACGAACTTTCCTGTGTTTGGACGATCACGTTTCACAATAATTAAAAATCCCCATTGAAATAGCTATTGTGAATTTGAAAAAAAAAACTCCTCATCCTATTCCCATTGCCTGAACAAGAAAATTATATAGTCGACTAAATTCCTTTTATCTCTCTCCCTCATTATTTTTATGAAAAACATAGCAGCGTCCTGGGTATGACGATAAACTACATCCTGCAGCAAGGCCACTGATCGGGAGATTTTGAGCAGCGTGGAAGCACCTCTTGTTTGCTGTTGTTCTCAAGTCCGCCCTGACCAGGGGTGGTATCACCTGCTAGGGTCCCAGCTATGTAAAAATAGTTAACACCCAAACTGGTGTCAAAACACTATGATTATATAAAAATACATATTTATAGTAAAAAATTACTAATATAATTTGGGAAAAAAGTTACCAGCAATACAATTGACTCTCTACAAAACCCATCTTTACAAAAATACATCAATGACAACTGATTTCTTAAAAAACTGATTTCTTATTAAGATTACATATTCTATTCATACGAACCTATCCAAGAAAATATTGTCGGCATTAAATAACCCATGGAGGTGTTGATATGCCATAAAACAAAATCAATAACCCAAATCAAATCAGACTCTCAACAAAAACAGTCTTTACAAAAATATGTCAATAAAACATGGTTTACAATCTGATTTCTTATAAAAAAAAATACATATTTGATGTATACGAATCTATCCTAAAAATATTGTCAGCATTAAATAACCCATTGAGGTGTCAACATGCCTTAAAACAAAATAAACCAAACAAAACCAGAATCTCGACAAAAACGGTCCTTACAAAAATATGTCAACGAAACCAGATCTACAAATTGATTTCTTATAAAAAATACATATTCTATTCATACGAACCTACCCTAAAAATCTTGTCGGAATTAAATAATCCATTGAGATGTTGACATGCCTTAATAAATCAACCAAAACCAGACTGTCGACAATAACAGTCTTTACAAATATCTGTCAACGAAACCTGATCTACAAATTGATATCTTAGAAAGAAAGAATACATATTCTATTCATACGAACCTACCCTAAAAATATTGTCGGCATTAAATAAGCCATTGAGGTATTGATATGCCATAAAACAAAATCAATAACCCAAATCAAATCAGACTCTCAACAAAAACAGTCTTTACAAAAATATGTCAATAAAACATGGTTTACAATCTGATTTCTTATAAAAAAAAATACATATTTGATGTATACGAATCTATCCTAAAAATATTGTCAGCATTAAATAACCCATTGAGGTGTCAACATGCCTTAAAACAAAATAAACCAAACAAAACCAGACTCTCGACAAAAACGGTCCTTACAAAAATATGTCAACGAAACCAGATCTACAAATTGATTTCTCATAAAAAATACATATTCTATTCATACGAACCTACCCTAAAAATCTTGTCGGAATTAAATAATCCATTGAGATGTTGACATGCCTTAATAAATCAACCAAAACCAGACTGTCGACAATAACAGTCTTTACAAATATCTGTCAACGAAACCTGATCTACAAATTGATATCTTAGAAAGAAAGAATACATATTCTATTCATACGAACCTACCCTAAAAATATTGTCGGCATTAAATAAGCCATTGAGGTATTGATATGCCATAAAACAAAATCAATAACCCAAATCAAATCAGACTCTCAACAAAAACAGTCTTTACAAAAATATGTCAATAAAACATGGTTTACAATCTGATTTCTTATAAAAAAAAATACATATTTGATGTATACGAATCTATCCTAAAAATATTGTCAGCATTAAATAACCCATTGAGGTGTCAACATGCCTTAAAACAAAATAAACCAAACAAAACCAGACTCTCGACAAAAACGGTCCTTACAAAAATATGTCAACGAAACCAGATCTACAAATTGATTTCTCATAAAAAATACATATTCTATTCATACGAACCTACCCTAAAAATCTTGTCGGAATTAAATAATCCATTGAGATGTTGACATGCCTTAATAAATCAACCAAAACCAGACTGTCGACAATAACAGTCTTTACAAATATCTGTCAACGAAACCTGATCTACAAATTGATATCTTAGAAAGAAAGAATACATATTCTATTCATACGAACCTACCCTAAAAATATTGTCGGCATTAAATAAGCCATTGAGGTATTGATATGCCATAAAACAAAATCAATAACCCAAATCAAATCAGACTCTCAACAAAAACAGTCTTTACAAAAATATGTCAATAAAACATGGTTTACAATCTGATTTCTTATAAAAAAAAATACATATTTGATGTATACGAATCTATCCTAAAAATATTGTCAGCATTAAATAACCCATTGAGGTGTCAACATGCCTTAAAACAAAATAAACCAAACAAAACCAGACTCTCGACAAAAACGCTCCTTACAAAAATATGTTAACGAAACCAGATCTACAAATTGATTTCTCATAAAAAATACATATTCTATTCATACGAACCTACCCTAAAAATCTTGTCGGAATTAAATAATCCATTGAGATGTTGACATGCCTTAATAAATCAACCAAAACCAGACTGTCGACAATAACAGTCTTTACAAATATCTGTCAACGAAACCTGATCTACAAATTGATATCTTAGAAAGAAAGAATACATATTCTATTCATACGAACCTACCCTAAAAATATTGTCGGCATTAAATAAGCCATTGAGGTATTGATATGCCATAAAACAAAATCAATAACCCAAATCAAATCAGACTCTCAACAAAAACAGTCTTTACAAAAATATGTCAATAAAACATGGTTTACAATCTGATTTCTTATTAAAAAAATACATATTTGATGTATACGAATCTATCCTAAAAATATTGTCAGCATTAAATAACCCATTGAGGTGTCAACATGCCTTAAAACAAAATAAACCAAACAAAACCAGACTCTCGACAAAAACGGTCCTTACAAAAATATGTCAACGAAACCAGATCTACAAATTGATTTCTTATAAAAAATACATATTCTATTCATACGAACCTACCCTAAAAATCTTGTCGGAATTAAATAATCCATTGAGATGTTGACATGCCTTAATAAATCAACCAAAACCAGACTGTCGACAATAACAGTCTTTACAAATATCTGTCAACGAAACCTGATCTACAAATTGATATCTTAGAAAGAAAGAATACATATTCTATTCATACGAACCTACCCTAAAAATATTGTCGGCATTAAATAAGCCATTGAGGTTTTGATATACCGTAAAATAAAACAAATCAAAACACAGCAAATATTATTACAACGACCACATTCAGCTGTTATCTATTGGCGGGTTTCCAAGGAGGACATCCCGATGAAAAGTGCTGGGCGTCCAATCAAATGTCAGAAATGAACGGAAGCTTTCACACTAAGTATAAACCAACGGGAAAGAGTCGATTGCGCTAATTACATACGAACTAACATATCATTAAAACATTTTAATATGGTTAATATAAAGCAATATTTCGATCAATACATTCTGAATACATTGCATCCGAAAAGGTTCTGAAAAATACTTAAGTAACATCCTCTTTATGAAGCAAAGATTTCTTAGAAAAGAATAAACAAAAATATAACAAATATCTTAAATGCTGATTTTGATGAATAAGTCCTTAATAAAATAAATTAGTATTCCTTTATTCATACACAATAACACTTTTATTTATATGAATTGGGATTCCTTTATTCATATAAATTCGTATTCTTTTATTCATTAAAATTTTTATACCTTTATTTATATATATTTGTATTCCTTGAATATCTGTCTATATTTGAGATGAAGTATTATAGCTATTTACACTATTTACATTGTTTGGACTGTTGTCCTCATCTTTATTGCCATATTAATCTTCAGCATCTGTCTATATTTCTGAGATGAGATATTTTAACTATTTACACTATTTACATTGTTTGGGCTGTTGTCCTCATCTTTATTGCCATATTCACCTTCAACATCTGTGTATATTTCTGAGTAGAGGTATTGTAATTATTTACACTGTTTACATTATTTGGACTGTCCTCATCTTTATTGCCATATTCACAAAATTACGGCCGTTGTACGCTCCGACCTTTTCGGGGCCTGTCTATATTTCTGAGTCGAGGTATTTTAATTTTTTACATTATTTACCTAGTTCGGCCTGTTGCCTTCATCTTTATTGCTATATTCAGGACGATTCGGTCGTTGCATGCTCCAGTCTTCTTCAGGTGATTGGAATTTCAAATTGAACCTCTATTTTGTTCATTGGTGTAGATTGTCCATGTCGAAACATGACCCAGTGGATAAAGACGTTTTTTGGATCCAGTGACTTGACCCAAAGAGTTGTGAGTTTAATACCTGGCTACTGCAGTGATAAACAAAAAATAGACAGTTGATTTAAAGGGAGATAACTGAGGCATCCGGTAGAGGCATGGCATGTGGAACTAAATCAATCTTCTTTCTGGACGAAGTAAAGGGTTCATTTCGAAATTCCTATCACCGGAAGAAGACCGAAGCGTACAAAGAACGAAACCTCGTGAATATTTCAATAAAGATGTGGACAACGGTCTGAACAATGTAAATAATGTAAATAATTTGTACTCCTTTCTACATATGAATTTGCCTCTCTTTATTCATATAAATTCGTATTCTTTTCTTCGCATAAATTATTCTTTTATTCATATAAATGTGTATTATTTTATTCATATAAATTCATATTCTTTTATTCGCATAAATGTGTATTCTTTTATTCATATAAATGTGTATTATTTATTCATATAAATTCGTATTCTTTCATACGCATAAATGTGTATTCTTTTATTCATATAAATGTGTATTATTTTATTCATATAAATTCGTATTCTTTTATTCGCATAAATGTGTATTCTTTTATTCATATAAATGTGTATAATTGTAATCATATAAATTCGTATTATTTTATTCGCATAATGTGTATTCTTTTATTCATATAAATTCGTATCCTTTTATTCGCATAAATGTATATTCTTTTATTCGCATAAATGTGTAACTTTTATTCATATAAATTCGTATTCTTTTATTCGCATAAATGTGTATTCTTTTATTCATATAAATGTGTATTATTTTATTCATATAAATTCGTATTCTTTTATTGGCATAAATGTGTATTATTTTATTCATATAAATGTGTATTATTTTATTCATATAAATTCGTATTCTTTTATTGGCATAAATGTGTATTCTTTTATTCATATAAATGTGTATTATTTTATTCATATAGATGTGTATTATTTTATTCATATAAATTCGTCTTATTTTATTCACATAAATTTGTATTCCTTTATTCATATTTGTACTATTTTAATCACATAAATGTGAATTCTTTTATTCATATAAATTCGTATTCTTTTATATACAGAAATGTGTTTTTTTTAATTATTTTTTAAACGGTATCACCCCATGCAAGGTGGTAAAGCCACTAAGACACAAGGCGTTACAGGGTGTGGAAGAATTTAGAACAGAAACATCAATAATGAGCGGGAAGAGAAAAGAACTATCAGGAAGAGTAGTAGATGGTGATTGATATTGCATTGAAGTTTTTTCAGATTAAAGTTGGCTGGAAAGCATGGAGCCGGAAAGGAGGTCCACAAGCGAGAAAAGAAACTGTTAGCATAGCACTTGCGGCTATATTTATCCAGCTCAACTCAAAATTGATGAGATTTCGACGCCAGTTTAGTACTGCGCTTAAATTCATAAAGTCTAGATATTTTGGAGAAGGGTTAATCCGAATAATTACTGTGAAAGTATTTAAAGAAAAGGTACGGAAACGCAACCTTACGACGGTGGGAAAATAACTGAAGCCGAGCCGCCACATCAGGACCAATAATATTGCAGACTCTTAACTGGATTTAATCAAGGAGCTCAAGGTAAATAGGAGGGGCACCGGATCCTATGTGGCAGCAATATTCTAAGCGTGGATGAATGGCAGACTTATAGATATGTAAGATAGATTCTAGAGAGAAAAATTGTCTTCCACGACACAGTGAACAGACTTTCTTAGCAGCTGGCCTAGAAATGGATTCAATATAGTTTTTCTATTTCATATCAACTGAGAACGTTAGCCAGAGAAAGCACAACGAGTTACTTTCCTAGAAGTTAGCATCATATAAATTTTCACCCATTTATTCATATCCATTTGTATTCTTTTCTTTATATAAATTTGTTTTTTTTAATTTTATAAATTTGTATTCCATTATTCATATAAATTTGTATTCCTTCACTCATATAATTTTTTTATTTCTTTATTCTTTTATTCTAGTAAATTCGCATTCCTTAATTCATGCGAATTTGTATTCCTTTATTCATATCAATTTGTATTCTTTTATTCTTATGAATTTGTAGTCATTCATTAATATATATATATGTGTTCTATAATTCATATTGTTATTCTTTTATTCGTATGAATTTCAATTTTGTGGTTTTTACTGATCGATCACGGTCCGGTATTTTCAGCGTGATCTGAGGTATTACTGCAGAAGAATATGTTTTCACTATTATAGATTTACTATGATGCTGTTGTTATGTAAATCTCTTGACTAACAGAAAAGATACTACCCGTCAAGTCGCAAGAAGGACTTACAGACAGATTTTAACTTTTTGGAAAAGACTGGAGTGGTTTTCCGTTGCCTTCTCCATGACTTTAAATTCAGAACTTTCTTCATTTAGGGCATGGGCGATCATGGATTCCACAGATTCCTTTTCCTTATTATCTGGGAATTGCCATGACTTCTTGGAGAAGATAATAAAGTTATTTCCTGTTGTCTTCGTCACAGTTTTGAATTCAGAATATCCTCTTAGACCGGCTGTTAACCAAGGATAGAGATGCCTTTTGATTAAAGTTCCGCATGATAAAATGGTAAAAAGTCATTTTAAATAATGTTCATTATATAATTGAATAATATATAAATGATTTCTATTTTTTTTTAAGAATAAACAAGAACGGAAATTATTTATGACTCTAAATACTGCTAAATCTCTTCCGACATTTTCAGAGCAGTTGGTTCACGCGAAGAAAGTCTGGGATTCTGCATACAAATAATTCTGACAGTACCGAATTGGCCTGCTCTCTACTTTGAAAGGTCTTACCGCTAGGAAAGTATCCTTGTGATCTGATTTTCTGTAAAGTCTTAAGGTACTAAGCCGATTTAGTTAGGAGGACGTGACAAAATATCGAAACGTAATGATCTGATCTGATCTTCTTTTGACCCCAGTTTAAACAGCACCGGCTTGTATCTCCATTCGAAAGGACAACAGCTAAGTGATGAAAGCGCAATTTTTTGAGCAATTGTTTGCAATAGATATATTTTGTTAGGTTCGCAATTTACGAAACCTGCCATATTTTTTATACCAAACATTATCCAATACGTTCCACGATTTTGCGTAAGTGTTTCTCAGGCTTTTTTCCCCTTGATCTTTTCTGTTAATTCAACCTAATATAAAAATAATTTATATTTACTAAAAATTCACACCAAATTCTCCCAGAGTGTGTCCTTTCCATTGCACTGTTCTTGAAAAGGGGCATGGGGAATTTTAATTCATTTAGGGGAGCGGTGAACATTTACCCATTTTTTTTTTTCAAATTTTCAAAAATTATTCAATATTGGCTACAAAAGGAAATTTCTGAAAGGTATCAGAAGCTGTAGGTAGCTATCAAATCGTACTTCACTGCTTTTCCAACTTCCTATATGGCTTGACAGAGGAGAGTAAGTGCGACACTGCGATCCGAAGACGTATCGGGATACCCAAGTCCACATTTCAAAAGCTGAGCAGAGGATTGCGAGACAAGAGGATTTCTTTGGTAACAAAGAAAAGAATACTGGGCTATTACGTGACATCTGTTCTTCTTTACGGCAGCGAATGTTGGACGATTTCCTCAAAGATGAAGAAGAGACTCGAGGCGACGGAAATGTGGTTCTACAGAAGAATGCCAAGGATATCATGGACCGAGCAAGTGGGAAACGATGAGGTCTTAGAGAGGTTACAAACAAGGAGAAAGCTTATACTTAACATTTTACTGGGACCGGCAAAATGGTCTTGGTGTCCATTTCAACAAAACAGTTAGAAAGTTATTTAATAAGAAGAACATGGTCAGAATTAATCAAATACTACTCAAAATTTCACAGACTTTGTGGTCAACCAGAGACGACGCACAAAACCGGCATTCCTATGCGACCTTTCATATCTAGGATTGGAAGAGCTCCACATAGGCTAATGAAAAAATATGGTAAAAAGTTAACCCTACTTCTTGGGCCAATTAGCTCTTCCCATACGGAATTATAATTAACCGTCTTCTTTCTTCTGCCGAGAATTCATTTTTTGTACAATGTTAATGTGCAGTTAAGAAAAGTCATCGATCAAATTACGCAGACATTTTTGAAACGTTTTGCGCTAACTGCCGAGTGAGACACACCTGGCTCGCAGTTCAAATAGTTATAGGCCTCTCCCCCCCCCCATTTCGAAAGCCGGACACCTGAAGGCGGCTTGTGAATAGGACCAACAAGAATGATTTGGCAGCAACAAGAAGAATGGTTCAATAACCCGAACAAACAACCCTCTCAGTATTAATGGCCCATCCCAAAATTCAATGCCATCGAGGGCAGATGCCCCGAAGTGGCAATGTTCTTGTGAGAAATAGTAATCTCATGAAACTGAAACTTAAAAAGTAACGTATATTTTAAGTACTTCAAGCACCGTCTCTGCAAATACAGAACTTGCCGTTGGGCACGGTTCTCTTGCAAATAAAGTTCAGGTGCACCCACTGAAGACGACAGTCACTGACAACAGAATCCATGTTGTCTACTACGCTGAAGATTAGTCCTAAAACAATATTTATATTTACCCATAAAATAACCTTGGTGTCTATTTTATTGGGACCGGCAAAATAGCCAGTTCATATTTATGTTGTTATTTATGCTAAACTTGCCCTGTACAAAGCACGAAATCCACTCAAGGTAGATCGAATGATTGATTTCTTTTTTTTACGACTTATCAATCTTTTACAGGTTATTTAAAACCAGAAAATATTTTTAGATTATGTGGATTTTTTTGAGGATAATAATGATTTACTGATACAAGTCTTCGTCAGCACTGCTTGCAAGCGTGTCTCGCGAAGCGCATTTTGAGAGCGATCTTCTGCTCTGAGCACCTAGTCATGGAGCAAGACGGTTTGGTCGCCCAGCAACTGCCTGCATTGATCAACTATGTCATGACACGTACACTGCGCTTTATTTATATAGAAGCTACTAAGCATAGTAACATCATTTAAAATGATGGGATTAATTATGTATAGATTTATACTTCTGCTTACAATCAGAGTATCTGTGAAGTATGCCTGGGATCAAAGTGATGGCGATGTTATGACTCCATTCATCTTCCCACAGGGCCTCAGACTCAACGCAGAGGTCTATGTCAAGTGGCTTGAGGAGGTGGTGCTGCCGTGGGTCAAGAGGGTGGCTGCTGGAAGATCTTTGTCTGACAACAGGACTCTGCACCATGCCACACAAGCAGAACCCAATCATGACCGTCAGATAATTTGTGACCACATCACCCCTTACAACTGACCGCCTAACTCCCCAGACTGCAACCCCCTAGATTATTATGTGTGTAGTGTAGTTGAGAAAGAGACCAACAAAATTCTTTGTAACATTAAAGATGAACTGAAGGCAAGGATCATGGCAGTACACATATAGAAGACGAAAAAAATGAGCAATGTACTGTGCCCCACGTAAGTTTTAATTACAGTTTAATTAGACAATATCAACTGCAATTGTGAAGAAAAGTGAAATTAAAGTTAAACCTTTAATAAAGAATTGTTTTTTTAAAACCTTTCACTTTGTTCGATATTTAAATTTAACTTGAAATAAGTTATTTATTTAATTTTTAATCGCATATAACTACAGTTACTACCTGTTACTTCAGATTGTTTATGATTCGCCAAGATCGAAAAAAGGACGGACGGACACACGTACACTGCGCTTTTTTTTTTAAATTATAGGTTTGCCAGTTTATAAGTAAATATGAAAACAATTTTTTTTATTCATAATTTTATAAAATATTTATGAACTATAGAACGAGAAAATTTAAATAAACATCTGATTTTTCCTGACATTATACATTCTCCCTCTGATTATTTTATATCTCAGATTAATTCTTGTTTAATTTTCCAGTTTTTTTCATAATTTTAATCTATGATTAAAGATACCTAATCATTCAAGGCATGAAACTGAAAGGTCATAGGTTACCCTACTTTCTACTCTTTTTTTGAAAACTATAATTGAAAAGATTTTTAAATCTCTGGTAATTTTTCTAAAAATGCATAGAAAATCTGCTGATAGGTTATTTATTGTTAGGCCAAGTGCCAGCTGATGAATAAATCTTAAACGAAGAGTGGACACTAATGACCTTGACTAAAGCTGGTAAATTGCATTTAGAATGCTTGGCAAAACATTGGCTAATTGCCAATCTATTCAAACTTTATAAAATGGTAAAGATTTTATAGTTGATTCACATATTTTTATGATTGAGTAAATCTTTATAACTTTATGAATCATATTTATTCCTTTATAAATTGCTAAATTATAAACATTGCATTGTATTTTTTTAAGCTTTTCACCCCAAGTAAGGCTGGAAGCCACTAGCATGCAAAGGGTTACAGAAGGTTTGGAGGAAGAGCAGATAGGAGTGGTAAAGGAGAGGATGTGGAGAAAGATAGTGGATCGATCAAGGCAAGGGAGTTACAGAAGATTTGGAGCGAGAGCAGATAGTAATGAAAGGGGGAAAGGATGTGGAGAAGGGAAGTGGATAGATCAAGGCAACTGGAGATGTCGATTGACGTTACACTTAAATAGCTGGAGATTATATTTGTTAGGGAAACAGGAATTTGCTATGCATATTTTATAGAATGTTGTAAATATAAATTATTCTTGTAAATAAACAAATAATCTGATAAATAATTAGTTTTTATTATTATTTCTCAGTAATAAAAAATAATTATTAATTGCCAATCAATTCAAATTTTATAAAAATGGTAAATAAGGATTTCATTATAGTTGATCCTCATATTTTTATCAGTTTACTAGCAGTAAAACCTGTTTTTGACCGGGTCGTTTATTACTGGGAATTTTTGCTCTTCAATTGGGGCAGTTTAAGTTTAAAGTCAGCCCACCCGAAAATCAATATTAGTAACAACATTTGAGTGCAACTAAGGCACATCCCCAAATAGGGGGTTAACAATTTGAATGGCGGGGGGGGTGACCCTGAAAAGGGAACTGTATAATAATAAATAATATTATTGTAATAATCTAAACTATTTATTTTTATTAAAATGTTTTATGAAAGATATATATCCAAGAACAGATAGTAAATAGTAAAACGTTGCTGAGTGTTATAATGACAGGAAGTAATGGAGAGCCAATAATTTGGTCTGAAAACCGGCACTGAAGAATTATCTATCAAACAAAAAAAATTCATTGAAATCGGATGAAAACTGTGGAAATGCATAAACAACATCCGATCCCCCCCACACACACACATACATACATACATACAGACAGACAGACATTTTGAGAATTATAGATATAGGTAAGTAAATATGAAAACAATTTTTTTATTCATAATTTTATAAAATATTTATGAATTATAGATTTTTTGATTTAGTCTTCCATTTTTTTTTATAATCGGCATCTAGGATCAAGGACCAATTGAAATCCAACGCCTGGAACTCCAGCAATTATAGGTTACGCCCTTTCCTTACTCATTTTTGAAAACTTTTAAATCGATGCTAATTTTTTTTCCAAAAATGCCTAGAAAATCTGCCAATAGATTGTCAGCCAAGTGAAATCTTAGATGAAGAGTGGACACTAAGCGCCTTAACTAAATCAGTTGGTGAAGCTGTTGAATTGTATCCTTAGGAATGATTGGCAAAACATTGAATTGCCAATCGATTCGAACTTTATGAAATGGTAAATAAGATTTCCTTATAGTTGGTTCATAAATTTTCATAATTTAGTAAATGTTTATAAATTAAAAACATATATTAATTTCTTTATAAATTGGTAAATGATAAATATTTCATTCCATTAGTTTTAATTGTATTAGTCTTCGGAATGTTTTAAATATAAAAACCTACAAAATATTCAACAAATAGTATTTTTTGTGTGGATAAAAGCGTTAGTTAGATCCAGTGAAAGGACCCAAAGTGTGTGAGTTCAATACCCGGTTAAGGCAGTAGAGAACTACTTGCAATATCCGTTATCACACTGCGCTCAAATAGTGCCAAACTCAGATAAATTTAATAACTTCGCAACCCTTCTTGTAGAGTTGTGCTTTCGAAATCTATTATGAGTGAGCGCTCAAATAGTGTGGTCTAGTGCCGGACTCAGATAAATTTGATGAATAGCTAATCGTGACTGTTACGGAATAGTGTTTGCGGGATTTGAAATCACCGAGCGTTACTGTTGCCTTGCGCCAGACTTCGATATAGTTTGTAAATAGACGGCGCATGTTACACAGCGCTGTTGGGAAAATTGATCCCCCCCCCAATTTGTGCCGAATTTGGCCCGGCCCAGTTAATTACTCCCTTGTGGAAATGTTCAAATCGAGGGATAGCTTTGAATTTAAGTGATTCAACATGGAAGATACGGAGCTTAGGGTAACTTGAAAAATCGGATTTAAAATTGAGGCAGTTAAATAAGGCATGAGTTGTCGAAAGCGCAATGTTGTACTTTCAATTGTAATATCACTCTTTTCATTGCGATTTCGTCAGCAGTCCTGGTTATGACGATAAACTACATCCGGCAGCAAGGCCTCTGATCGGGAAGTTTTAAGGAGAGTGGAACTACCGCTTAATCGCTGTTGTTCCCAGGTCCACCCTGACTCGGTGTAGTAGCACCAGTTAGAGTCCCAGCTATGGGCAAATAGTGAACGCCCAAACAAAAACAAAACTATATTAAAGTACAAAAATAGATTTTTATAGTAAAAATACCAGCAATACATTTCATTATATAAAAAATTAGCAAAAATACATATAGTAAAATTAACAAATTACTTCAAAGCACTCAAGAAAAAAAAAAATTAAATGACCCAGAAAATGTTGATGTGCCGTTAAACAAACAAATCAATCAAGCAATCGATTTCATCAGGAGAGGAACAGACGCACTTAATCGATTCCGTATCCATACACATGCGCAAAAACAGTAATCCCAAGTGCTTGTTTGGAAATTTCATTTCTACATTTCAATAGGCGCTAGAATTCAAAAGAAAAAAAAATTCTTGTTGGAAAATAAATGTTTTTTTTTCTCCCCCTAACGGCATCGAGGTTTGTTTTATGGACGCAAAGCACAAAATGTGAGCCAGTGATTCATTTGTCTGGGAAGGTGAGGCGATCTTAATGAAAAACGAACATTGCGTTCGTGGGTTCCGGTCACATCGGAAGCTGCCTATTTTTAATTCACACAATTACCATAAACTGTGAGAAAGTTCTGAAGAAAAGCAGTAACAGGCGCGACAAAAGTTTCCCTTACAATTTACTACAGCAGCTTCTTTAGTTTGTTTTACCGTATTTATTAATATGGTCGGGGAGTAGTCGAACCGGAAAGTTGTAAAATCACTTGCAAAAATGTGGCACGTGGGAACATCAACAATCCCTGTTGTACTTGGAGCCCTCGGATTGGTTGGAAAAGATTCCAGGAGACTAACTGAAGGGATTCCTGGAAGCCCATGCCTTAAAGAAATACAAAAAATTGTTCTCACAAGTACAGCCCACACTTTACAAGGTCTATGTAAAACATTTTTTTTGTCAGTGGAAAGTGTCATAATGCCATTTCTAACCTTAGGTCTCTGGGTGGGACCCGGAGAGAAATGTGTACACGCCAGAAATGAAAGGAATTAAAATAATAATAATAATAATAATAATAATAATAATAATATAGTTTCAACATCTTGAACTGGACTCTAAATGATAATAGATGGATTCTAAGAGAAGAGAGCTTCTTTCTAAGCACAACATGCATTATCCAAAGGCTGGTTCAGACCGTCTATGCATACTCCGTAAAGAAGATGGAAGACGCCTTATTCAGATAGAATTGTCATACAAGACAACAACTATTGGCTTACTAACTTACATGGAAGCGACACAGGACTGTATGATACAATTAGTCAAGCAACGCGAAAACAGAAAGAAAACATATTCAATCATGAAAGATTTTACATTTACTAGATTCTGGAGAAAGCCAAAACAGAACCCAAGAACCAACTGCTGCAGTAAAAATATGAAAAAGAAAGTCAAGGATAAAGTTCTTGAACAGATGGAACAACACAGGCAAGACAAACCTCTGCATGGCCAATATCCAGAACGAGGCTAATAAAGCCGATGTTGATAAAATTAACAATGTTGAGGCGGTTAAATAAGGCATGAAGCTTCGAAAGCAGAATTCTGTAATTTAAACTGTAATGTCAGTCGGATTTTTTCTGCCTATCTCAATGAAAACCGAACATTGCGTCCGTTTGTTCAGGTCAAATCAGAATCTGCCTATTTTTAATCCACAGAATTACCATAAACTGTGAGAAAGTTCTGAAGAAAAGCATTAATAGGCGCGACAAAAGGCTCCCTTACAATTACCACAGCTGCTTCTTTAGTTTACTTTACCCTATGGTTGGGGATAGTCGACCCGGGAATTCGTAAAATCACTTGCAATATATAATAATTATATCTATATAAGTTTCAACATCTTGAACTGGACTCTAAATGATATCAGATGAATGGATTCTAAGACAAGAAAGCGTCTTTCTAAGCATAACATGTATTATCCAATGGCTGGTTCAGACCTTCTATGCATACCCCGTAAAGAAGATGGAAGACGCCTTATTCAGATAGAATTGTCATACAAAACAGCTATTGGCTTACATGGAAACAACAAAAGACTCGATGATACAATTAGTCAAACATCACGAAAACAGAAAGAAAAAAATATTCAATCATGAAAGATGTTTCTAAATACAAACAAGATTTACATTTAATAGATTCTGGAGAAAGCCAAAACAGAACCCAAGAACCAAGTGTTGCAGTAAAAATATGAAAAAGAAAGTCAAGGATAAAGTTCTTGAACAGATGGAACAACACACGCAAGACAAACCTTTGCATGGCCAATATCCAGAACGAGGCTAATAAAGCCGATGTTGATAAAGTTAAAACTCATCGATGGTTACGAGCATCTGGATGAAAAGCTGAAAGGGAAAGCTTTATTCTTGCAGCGTAAGAGCAGAGTACTTTCACTGGGAACTTTCAGCCAAACATTATACATAATGGTGTGGATCCAAAATACAAGTTCTGTGAGAAATATCAGGAAACCATAGACCATCTAATCTCATGATGTTCTGTACTTGTGCCAAATGAACATAAAAAATCGTCACTACAGAGTGGTTCAATACTTACAATGGACAATGTGAAAACACTTTGGAAAAGATGTTAATAAACACTGGTATAAACATCACCCAGCACCGGTTACAGAATTAGAAGACATTATATTTCTATAGGATTACACCATCTTTACAGGCAGGAAGATTGAAGCAAATGGGCCGGACATAACTGTCAAAAACCGGAAAGAAGAAAATTGTCTACTAATTGATATGGCTTGCCGAGCGGACTGTAACATAGAAACCTAGGTTGGGTAAATATTTGATGCGCTTGGAATGATAAAAAAGGAACACAACAACACATTGAAAAAAAAAACCCTGGAAATCCTGATGTAAGAGAAATACAAAAAATTGTCTTCATAAGTAGAGCCCACACACTAAGAAGAACTTTGACCGTGTAACGCTAGTGATGATATGGGAGTTGGAAAAACAAATCATGAAATATCTGTCTATATTCCTGAGATGAGGTATTATGTACATTATTTACATTATTCGAACTATTGTCCTCATCTTTGTCTTCATATTTATCACAACGTTTCGGCTGTTGTACGCTCCGGCGTTCTTCAGGTGGTTGGAATGTCGAACTGAACCCTTTATTTCGCTCACTGTGCCATGTATCCTTGAGGACACATGACACAGTGGATAAAGGCGTTGGTTAGATCCAGTGACGGTACCAATAGAGTGTGAGTTCAGTACCCGGTTAAGACAGCGGAGAACCTTGGAGAGGGAAATTAACAGGCGATAACTGATAACTGACATCCATTAAACATGGCATGCGGAACTAGAACAATCTACCCCAGTGAGCGAAATAACGGGTTCAGTTCGACGTTCCAAACACATTAAGAAGTCCGGAGCGTACAACAGCCGAAACGTTGTGATAAATATGGAGATAAAGATGAGGACAATAGTCCGAATAATATAAATCATAACAACGCACCACAGCCTTAGGTCTTCCCGCATAGATGGCAGATAGTGTAACCATAGATGAAATCAAAATATAATAATAATAATAATAATAATAATAATAATAATAATAATAATAATAATGATGGCTGTTCATTTCGGAGTATCTCCGTCTTCTCGCGTGACTAACTAAACCTGTTGCACACGAACACATATATACGAATTTCAGACCCTGAAACACATTTGTTAACATTCTTTTTTCATTCGGTTTTTCCAGTTACAAGTCCTTTTTTAAAGTTGATCGTTTTGTGTTCATATTGTTTAGTTCTTTTTTCGTGACAGATTTAATGTTTAGTATAGAGCTTAGAAAAAATTCGCAGTGTGAGATAGGCAAGCAGTAAGGCATGTAGCAACATCAGCACGGCAAAGGGCACTCCTTTAAAGGCAAAGAAGGGCAAAAATATTTTAAGTCAAGAGATAGAGCTTGCTGTATGAGTCGTACGATTTTTGAATCAAGCACGGGCAACGCCGGGCCATGCTGCTAGTATATATATATATATATATATATATATATATATATATATGTATGTATATATATATATATATATATATATATATATATATATATATATATATATATATATATATATATATATCAGGTCATCCCATAAGTTCTGTTCGAATTTTGAAA
>OZ038508.1:58898510-58941010 GCA_964036315.1 Acanthosepion esculentum | reverse complement strand
TAATAATAAGCGTTGTATTTCAGCAAGTGTGCCCTTTGCGCTAAAACAATCGACTGGCACTGATACGACGATGAGTGTTATCAATACGCTGAGCGGCATTTGGTATATAAACATAAGTCTCATTATTTCTTCAGTTCCAATTTTGTCGCCGAAATTCGCAGCGTCTATCTTTGTTAAGTAATTGTCTTTCCTATATATAATCAGGCGAGATCGGATGCTACTCGGATAACTGCGAAAAATTGGTAGGTCGGCTGGTGTTGTTCAAATTACACTACCTCGTAAAACAGCCAACTTGTTCGTAAATCAAGATTAACAATGGCGGCTGCTCTTGCCGAGTTTTCTGGTGCTGTGTATTTGCTCTGTGTAACAGAGTAAATAATAATAATAAGAAGAAGAAGAAGAAGCTTCGTCATGATAAATTGGTTTCTCGTCTACATTGGCGCCTATGTCGGAAGCATTGACGTGAAATCAATGAGAAACGGTACCGCCAAAAGGCAAGGAAGGTGTCACTATGTATATAGAATCATTAGAGTAAATGAAATCAATGTATTATGGAAATGTTGACCTCTGCTTATTTCCTATATATGCTTTTAGTATTTGCTATGCCACTATGTATATAGAATCATTAGAGGGAATGAAAGTCAATGTATTATGGAAATGTTGGCCTCTGCTTACTTCCTATATATGCTTTTAGTATTTGCTATGCCACTATGTATATAGAATCATTAGAGGGAATGAAAGTCAATGTATTATGGAAATGTTGGCCTCTGCTTACTTCCTATATACGCTTTTAGTATTTGCTATGTTACTATGTATATAGAATCCTTAGAGGGAATGAAAGTCAATGTATTATGGAAATGTTGGCCTCTGCTTACTTCCTATATATGCTTTTAGTATTTGCTATGTCACTATGTATATAGAATCATTAGAGGGAATGAAAATCGATGTATTATGGAAATGTTGGCCTCTGCTTACTTCCTATATATGCTTTTAGTATTTGCTATGCCACTATATATATAGAATCATTAGAAGGAATGAAAGTCAATGTATTATGGAAATGTTGGCCACTGCTTACTTCCTATATATGCTTTTAGTATTTGCTATGTCACTATGTATATAGAATCATTAGAAGGAATGAAAGTCAATGTATTATGGAAATGTTGGCCTCTGCTTACTTCCTATATATGCTTTTAGTATTTGCTATGTCACTATGTATATAGAATCATTAGAGGGAATGAAAGTCAATGTATTATGGAAATGTTGGCCTCTGCTTACTTCCTATATATGCTTTTAGTATTTGCTATGTCACTATGTATATAGAATCATTAGAGGGAATGAAAATTGATGTATTATGGAAATGTTGGCCTCTGCTTACTTCCTATATATGCTTTTAGTATTTGCTATGCCACTATGTATATAGAATCATTAGAGCGAATGAAAGTCAATGTATTATGGAAATGTTGGCCTCTGCTTACTTCCTATATATGCTTTTAGTATTTGCTATGTCACTATGTATATAAAATCATTAGAGGGAATGAAAGTCAATGTATTATGGAAATGTTGGCCTCTGCTTACTTCCTATATATGCTTTTAGTATTTGCTATGCCACTATGTATATAGAATCATTAGAGGGAATGAAAGTCAATGTATTATGGAAATGTTGGCCTCTGCTTACTTCCTATATATGCTTTTAGTATTTGCTATGTTACTATGTATATAGAATCATTAGAAGGAATGAAAGTCAATGTATTATGGAAATGTTGGCCTCTG
This sequence comes from Acanthosepion esculentum, assembly GCA_964036315.1. Lineage (NCBI taxonomy): Eukaryota > Metazoa > Mollusca > Cephalopoda > Sepiida > Sepiidae > Acanthosepion > Acanthosepion esculentum. The sequence goes on along the minus strand of OZ038508.1, from coordinate 58,939,240 downwards.
CTTACTTCCTATATATGCTTTTAGTATTTGCTATGTCACTATGTATATAGAATCATTAGAAGGAATGAAAGTCAATGTATTATGGAAATGTTGGCCTCTGCTTACTTCCTATATATGCTTTTAGTATTTGCTATGTCACTATGTATATAGAATCATTAGATGGAATGAAAGTCAATGTATTATGGAAATGTTGGCCTCTGCTTACTTCCTATATATGCTTTTAGTATTTGCTATGTCACTATGTATATAGAATCATTAGAGGAAATGAAATTCAATGTATTATGGAAATGTTAGCCTCTCCTTACTTCCTATATATGCTTTTAGTATTTGCTATGCCACTATGTATATAGAATCATTAGAGGGAATGAAAGTCAATGTATTATGGAAATGCTGGCCTCTGTTTATTTCCTGTATATTATTTTAGTATTTGCTATGTCAACATGTACTGGGTGTAACCGGAAAATTGTCCAAATTGTGTAACTGCTTGGGGTAATTGTCCATCCCACAAAATGTTTAATATCTAAAAAAAACCACTAAATTAACAGAGTATCTTTTTTTCAGGTCCTCAGATATGGCGTTTAGCTATCTGGACATCATTTGTCGTAAGAATCCCTGAAAAACCCTTTGAGTTTTCCAGCTCGAAAAAGAACAGGTTAAAATCGTTTTGTGTCAGATCCACCGTGTCTTCCCAACTGAGCAATGGCAAGACGAAAAAGATCATTCATGCCTTCAGCAATGATACCGACATTCATACCCTGGCTTCCATCTTCAGAGTCCATTCAAGAACCATCAAGAGAACGATGAATAAGTTTTAAAAAGGAGCAACAGAGAGGAAAAATGGATCACCAGGTCACAAAAGTGAGAGGGATCATCATTTCAACTCCGAGCTAAATACATTCTTACTGTTCAAAGTAGAATCTATTAGTGTTATAAAAACCTCGGAGAATTCCAGTAAGATATCTTTAATCATTTCTAAGATACAACGGTTCAAAGCTTAATCTAACAACTGGATAATTTTATTGTTACACGATTTGTACAATTTTTCAGTTATATATATATATAAATATGTTTGCAACAGTACAAAAGCGTATTAAGGCATAAAAAACAATTTTTTTTATTATAGGCCATGATAGATTTAAAATAAAAACACCAGTCGACTGGTTTCGTCCCCTCTCATCAGAACTGTTAACGGGGAATAGAAATTATGAAGAACAAGAAAGTCTGTAATGGATGACATGAATAAATGGGCAGGGAAGAGAAATATATATATATATATATATATATATATATATATATATATATATATATATATATATATATATATATATGATAAAAGTAATACCAACAAAGCACAGCAAGCCCAAGCAAACAGTCTCTTTGTTTACAAAGAGCCGGTCGCCTGGACCTGATGTACAGCGTCTCCAACACCTTAAGATGGAATACTGAGTGTGCCCTGGCCAAAAAATAAAACCAGGTCACACTGAAATCCAAAGCACAAGTAGGATTCTTTATAAAATGATCCGCTATCGACGACCCATACGTATTTCGAATGGAATCGCCCAACGAAAGTCTTTTAAGTATTTTCGCAGGCACGTGCTGTTTAATTCTGGCGTCCTATCGCTGTATCGTTCCACCTATGTAGTCGCATCCACAACCACATTTGAAACAATAAATCACAGAGTTAATATGGTGGGTGGGCGGGGTTAGTGTTGTTGAACATCTTTACACACAGATGAAAGGACAGACCTGGTTGGAAAAACAACACGAACGTTCGCTGCAAAATAACATTCACGTGAACTACATGAAATCCGCTTGGTGAAGGACTCACTAATCCTACCCAACCACAGTAAACGAAAATAGACCGGACATTTACCAACCGTGGCAGGTTTGATTTTATTAAACCTGGCAGTCTTATCTCGAATAACCGATTGAACAATGTCCAACGGATAACCATTGTTCACAAAGATACCAGTTAAACAGCCAATTTCATCTTTCAAGGTCTTATCCGAGCAGATCAAGGAGGTCAATGGTTCATTGCCTTTCCTAGATGTTCTGGTTCACAGAACTCATTCCTTGTTCATTACTTCTGTTTATAGGAAGTCTATTTTTACAGGTCTCTATACCCGATGGGACTAATTTTGTCTTAAACAACAAAAGATCAATTTGATTAGGACTCTGCTATCTGAGAACCCTAAAACAGCAACATTCTACACTATCCCCAAACTACATAAACTCCCCCAAATCCTTCCAGAAAAAACACCCTAACACCTTTTCATCCAACCCACATCAAATTACACAATCAAATAATGAAGAGAATATCTATGAAATTTCAAAATCCCTTAAAATCATCACACCTGGTAGACCCATAATATCAGGCATAGGTACCCTCACAGAACTTATATCTGGGTACATAGACAATATCCTAAAACCTTTACTGCCTGACATACCTAGTTATATTAGAGACACTACTGACTTTCTCAACAAATTACAAAACATTAACTTAGTCCACCATGATACAATCCTAGTAACGATGGATGTTTCGTCCCTTTAGACGAACATCCCACATGCTGAAGGTGTATCAGCTTGCTATGATTTCCTTAGTAAAAAATTACCTAACAACCAAATTACAGATATATGCCAATTAATAAATTTCATTTTAACACATAATAATTTTAAATTCAATAACAAACACTATTTACAGATTAGTGACACAGCAATGGGCACGAAAACGGCACCTAGCTATGCTAATATCTTTATGCACATTCTAGAAAGGAAGATACTAGACGATTCAGAATTTAAACCATTACATTATTTTAGATATATTGATGACATTTTCTTATTATGAAATCATGGATCAGAAAAATTAAAAAACCTTTTTACTTTCTGCAACAACTTCCACGATACAATTAAATTTACCATGGAGCATTCATACACATCCGTCCCTTTCTTAGACGTTATGATAAAATTAAACAAACATACAAACATACACTATACAATAAACCCACAAACCAGCATAAATTCCTACACTTTAACAGCTGTCATCCCCTTAAATTAAAAAAAATCTATCGTATACAGCTCATTTCTAAGAATCAAACGCATATGCTCAGACCATCTTGGTTTTCTATACAACATTAATAACTTAACAAAACAATTCCTAAAATGTAAATACCCAATAAATATAAAAGAAGCACTAAATAAAACTATCCACATAAATCGTACCACACTTCTCACATACAAGAAAACTAAAAACAACAATCGGATTCCCATGGTTTTTAACCACAATCAATATTCCCACACACTTATTCACAATTTAAAATAGGATTACAAGAACCTCCAGTTAAACAAAAAGATCAAAGCCATTTTCGCTTATCCACCCATTAATGCAAAGAAACAATCACCTCTCCTTACCTCTACCAAATATCTAAACAATGCAAACCAATCAGGAAATTACAAATGTAACAAACCTCGTTGTTTAGTTTGCAAACACTTAATAAGCGATAGTGTTTCTTCTTTACCCAACACCAATATCAAGATACACCCACCTCGCCTCACCTGTGATAAACATAACATAATCTACTATTTATTCTGCATAATATGTCTCCATAGTGGATATATTGGTGAATCTGAAAATAATTTTAGATTTCGTTTCAACAATCATAAACTAACCATACGTCAAAATAATCCTTATTTCCACATAGCTGAACATTTTAATCAATCAGGACACTCATTAGAAAACTGTAAATGTGTATTGATAGATTCTGATTTCAGTTCCACATACACACGCAGAAAAAAAGTAAAATACTGGATTTTAAAATTAAATACATATAAACTATGGTTAAATAAAGACTTGGGTATTTTAAATCTTTATAAATATTTCAATAGTTAAACAAAAAAATTTTCTTAGATATAGTTAAAAGATTTCTTTAAACAACATCTAAAATATTACTAGTTAGATTTACGTTAGAAATAGTCAAACACAGTTGCATTCCATATCACGTGACGTCCGCGTCTCGCGACGGACGCTACTTGTAAACAAACTTCTGAAAACAGTCATTTCTGATGAAAGATCGGGGCCGATCTGAAATATCAAATATATATATATATATAAATATAAATAAATACTTTCACCAAAAAACATTCAATTTTTTTTAATTTGCAATTTTTCAGTTGTTTTTTCTATATTCTATATATATATGTGTGTGTGTGTATATATATGTATATATATATACGTATATATATATGTATATGTATATATATATATGTATATGTATAAATATATATATATATGTATATATATATATGTATATATATGTATATGTATATATATATATGTATATGTATATATATATGGATATGTATATATATATATGGATATGTATATATATGTATATGTATATATATATGTATATATATATGTATATGTGTATATATATATGTATATGTATATATATATGTATATATATATGTATATATATATGTATATATATATGTATATGTATATATATATATGTATATGTATATATATATATCTGTATATATATATGTATATATATATATATGTGTGTATATATATATATATATATATATATATATATATATATATATATATATATATAAACATATATATATATATACGGTGCGACAAAAAAGATCTTTCAGGCCTTCAGGAATGGTATCAACATTCATATTCTGGCTTCCACCTTCAAAGTCCATTCAAGGACCATCAAGAGAACGGTGGATAATTCTAAAAAAGGGGGAACAGTAGAGAGCAGAACTGGATGAGGTTGTCACAACAGTAAGAGGGATCATCATTTCAACTTTTCTTATTGTTCAAAGTAGAGTCCATTAGTGTTATAAAAGCCTTGGAGAGTTCGAGTAAGATATCTTTAATTATTTCTAAGATTTCAAAGCTTAATCTAACATTTGGACAATTCTGCTGTTACACGATTTAAACAATTTTGCTGTTACCCCTAGTATATATAATCATTAGAGTGAAGGAAAGTCAATGTATTATGGAAATGTTGGCCTCTACTTACTTCCTATATAGTATTTGCTATAATACTATATAATCATTAGATGAAATAAATACTTTGACGCTTCAGTTAGTTTAATACTAGCCATGATAACCGGCGTGAAGATTAAAATTCGTAAGCGCTATGTTTTCTTTGGGAGTCAATGCAAGGAGAGAAATGATTGAATTGTTAACTTTTCGCAAAATATAAGTTGAGTTAAGTAGGAGATAAATAAAGATCAAAAATGGAGAAGTCGAGAAATGAAAAGAGAGAAACCGTATCTAAACAAATGAGAACGCGGAGGCCATCTTTAAGCGGTTCAAAGAAAGAAAACTGACTCAGTTGATTATAGGGAATAGATCGGATGACTGATTTTAGTAAGGATAATCGCGATCATTTGGCAAGGAAAATCTCGGATCAACCTGACTGGATTAAAAGGAAAAAAAAAAAAATAGAGAATTAAAAATTTTAAAAAAAGAAAGAAAAAGAAAGAAAGAAACCATCAACTCGAGATCAACTGCCTCAATGTTCAACTCAATCAAATGATGTTTATTTTTTCATTTGATTTTCTTTTTCTTCAGACTGGGGGTGGCCATGCGATAGATTACGCTTCTAAATAACATCATTAAAATTGTGAACAATTACTTTAGCGCAGTTAGTCTTCCTGATTTCTCGTCTAACGCTTCGCTGGCTTCCTAAGCTAACCAGAAATGACTGCTGATGCTGTCTAACGTGTGTCTTGACTCATTAACTGACAGTAATTTTTCATATATTCATAGAATTTTGAAACCAACAATCTAATTATGATCAGATGGATAAAAATTGTCTGTGTCACCTTTTCTTCTTCCACATGCGGTGTCCATTCAGTACGTGGGAGGATATGGCTATCCACAACCTCCTATCTGTTGTATCCCTTAGCGATGTCTGTCTCTTTTCCAAGACTCCCTGTTCCGCATCTCGTTCACAATAGCTTGTCAGGTACCATCTTTCCTATCCCATTTGCCTTCAATATGTCTCCCGAGTGCTGAGTGACCTTCCTGTTCCATGCGTTCAAGAAATTCCAACTTTCCTTCTGATTCTAAGCATAAACATACTTTTTTCTTTTCATTTTTCTTAAGTCTTCGTCGTTACACATATGTTCCGGTCATGGTATTCTCAGTATCCTTCTGTAGCACCACGTTTTTTTTGTTGCCTGAAGTCTCTTCTTAATCTGTGAGAAGAATGTCCAACATTTACTGACATACACGAGGACTGATATTCCATTGTATTTTAGCGCTCTGATTCTTGTTTCTAAATATTTGTATTCCTGTTTCTTAGTACTTGGCTTAGCTTTTGGAAAGCATCTTTCCATATTTCAATGGTCGTTTGTATCTCGGTGCCGCATTTTCCATCCTCTGTTAAAACACTGCCCATATATTTAGACTTCTGTAGTTTCTGATGTATTAACGCGTAGTGGTTAACGAGTCTATCAAGCTTTCAGAGTCGCAACTGAGGAAAATTATACTGAGAGGCGCCCAGCCCTGGAGGACAGCTGCCCGAAACCGTGCCCTCTCATTGCACCAGAGAAGGAGATCGTTGCTCGCACCGAGGTCAACGTAACCGACAGTTGCGTGGACTGTGGGCAATTTTTGTTCCTAGCCCGGGTGTACACGCTCGGGTGCCTACCTTAAAAACTGACCTTGTGTCATAACTCGTCTTAGTGAGGAGACTGAGTATATACCTAGTCTTTCAATTTTTAGATTTTGGTGAAAATCGAGCTGTTGATTTAGACATCTCAAAAATACAGGGTGTCCCAAAATAATGTATAGACTCTTTAAATTTTAATAGTTAATAATACATTAGCGTGATGTGAGAACTTATATGGATGAAAATATGCAAAACAGATGGATTGGAAGAAGAGGGACATTTGAAGACCCACCTAGATCACCAGATTTGACATCTTTGGATTTACTTATGTGGGAGTTTCTAAAAGACAAGGTTTAAAGCAGGAAACCTGAAACAGTTGCTGAAATGAGAGTAGCAATTGAAGAATAATGGGCTCAAATACCAAAGGAAGTGATATTGGACATTTGTAGGTCTATTTCTTCAAGATATGAAAAGTGTATTGAACAGAACGGCAACAATTTTGAACACTTGATGTGAACTCATCATTATATGAACATTCTGCCATTGCCCCAAGTAACTTTTATCTTTATTAAATTAATTTTCTATGTTTTTTTACTCTCCAATTCTTTAAATGTGTATTCTTTCTCTTGTATTAATCTTATTTACAAGTCCAAAAACATAAATTGAATAAGTTATAACGATTCAAAGAGTGTATACATTATTTTGGTACACTATATATATATATATATATATATATATATATATATATATATATATATATATATATATATATATATATATATATATATATATGTATAAATATATATATATATATGTATAAATATATATATATATATATATGTATATATATATATATATATATATATATATATAAAAATATATATATATATATATAAAAATATATATATATATATATATATATAAAAATACATTTTTTGGTTTATACATTCTTTTTATAGGTACAAATATCTAAGTAAATGTTTTGTTTTAAAATAATAATTGTATTAATAACATTTACCGGCTTGAATGTACGAGAAATTTTCATAGAAAATATTCGTCATCCGACAGTAACCGAACCTGTATCCTCTATGGGACCGTCATATAGTCGTACGTGCCTTAACTTATCGAGCCACAGAGGATCGTTCGATTATCGAGGCTGATTTTACTGCTTTTAAACCTTTTAGCATTGAGCTTTGTGAATATTGAAATCTTTTTGGGAATCTGTTATCTGTCAAGATATTTGAAGTTCTCAACTATTTTCATGGATGTATTATTGAATGACTTCAACTCGGATGGTTCAGGGGAGGTTGTGATATATTCTGTTTTAATGATGTTGCAATAGAGACCTACCTGGTTCGCTGCTTGCTAGAGAACTATCAAGAAAGAGCTATCATAACGTCCCACCGCCTCAATAGAGCTTCCCTCTGCCTTTTCTAATGGCAATTGTTCGGATGAACTTTTCGCTATTGTACCTAGACTTTATGAATTTAAGAGCAGTACTAAATTGGCGGCTAGGTCTCATCATCTAACAGTTTTATGGCTTTAAAAGGGACATTTTAAAAATATATATGTTCACATAATATATTAAAACAAAGTGGGAAGAAGATCTAATACAAGATAAAATACTTACGATTAATTGGTGAATCGATATATATATATATATATATATATATATATATATATATATATATATATATATATATATGGAGCTAACCGGTTATTGCTTCTCGCTTTTCAGACTTCAACCGAAAAAGGTGGAAGAAAAAATACTACCTGAGAATCCGCAATAGGAATTACATACAGATTACATTAAGACCCAGCAGCCATTCCTTTTGCTTACAGAGGGGAGGCTGCTTGGGCTTAATATATAAGGTCTCTAGTTCTTATTCTATTATCATAAACTGAATTACTTTTATTTAATCATTATATTATTATTTACAGTAGGACTTTAAATGCTACAGTCGCTTTTCCAACCCCTGAAAAGTTGCTTTCTTCTGCCTGTTCTATGAATATTTCATGGTAATTGTTCTGATGAACTTTCCTCTATCATACCTAGATTTTATGAATTTAAGCGCAGTACTAGATTGGCAGAGCGGTCTCATCAATTTACATTTGAATTGGATAGGTGTAGCCGCAATGCCAACAGCTTCATTTCTCGCTTGTGGAACTCTTTTACGGTTCCATGATTTCCAGACAACTTCGATCTTTAAAAATTTAAAAGCAGTGTCAATCGTTATCTACTGTCTTCTTGATTACTCTTCTTTTGCTATTGCTCCTTAATAACGTTTTCTTTTTTTTTCTTCTTGTTCTTTCATACTTAGTAAGGGCACGTGGCCGAGTCGCTAAAACGTTCGTATTCTGACCATGAGACCCGGGTTCGAATATCACCATGGTTGATTTGTCAGGAAGGAGACTTCCTGATGTTATCGGATTGGAGAGGTCGATCCCAGCGTGCGGCACCTTTGGAAAGTGCCTGAAAGCCATATCACAGGTTGACCCAAGCTTTGTGAAATTAGGTAGACATAACCATTGGGGACCGTCGATAGTTGTGCTAACACGAATTTACAAGTCATCGTGACCGAGGGTTTGAGCGTACTGGTTTTGTTCAAATTATTGATAACGCTCTTTCCCTGAAACTGTAACTAAGGTCTGCACTGCAAAGTTGCAGTATAAAACACAGGTGTGCTCTGTGGGTTTTGAATAAACTCAAATGCGATTGAGGGATTGGCTAGCCCCCCTAGTAGACGGGTAACCTCGAATACGAGTGGCCAGCTATACATACTTAGTAACCCCTTGTGTATTAGTGGCTTCACGGCTTTGCAAGGGGTGATAAGATGAAAAAAATGCAAAATGTTTGAAGACATGATAGCTTTAAAAAGAAACAGCCCAACATTCAAATTACAAATTAGAGATAACGTTTTAATTACCTTGAAGGCATTTTAACTGAGGACAGAAAGTGCAACACTGAAATCTTAAGGCGCGTTGGTACAGTGAAAGACGCCTTCCCAAAGATGAGCAAAATATTATCAAACAGGAAACTTTCGTTAGAAGAGCACTGAACTGTTAAGTAATATCAGTCCTTATAATGCTGGACCGTGAATGCTGGAGAATCTCATTGAGTGAGCTTGAGTAAATGGATGACACCGAAATCTGAAGGTGTATTGGGATAGCCAAAGATACCTTTCAAAAGCTAAACAGAGTAATAAGAAATAGAAAAAAAAACTCCGCTAAAAACAAATAAAAGAGTACTAAATTATTCCGTGATATCTGTCATCCTGTATGGCAGTGAGTTCTGGACAATCACCCAAAAGATGAAGAAGATAGCTCAGTGGATAAAAGCTTTGATTGAAGTAATCGAGTAACTTGACCCGACAGCTTCCATTCGCTGTCGTTTCAGAGGTCGATAACGAAACGCACAAAAAAAAAAACGATATCTGTTTGATCCTGCCAGTAGTCAAATCCTTGTCTCAAAGCTTAAGCCAGGTGTAATTTGGGGTTTGTTTTATGGACGCAAACCATGAGATGTGAGCTAGAATTTCAGTTGGCTGTGAAGCTGTTGTTTGAGGTGATCTAAATGAAAAATGAACATTACTTCCGTGTGTTCAAGTCACATCAGAACCTGTCTATTTTCAATCCACACAATTACCATAAACTGTGAGGAAGTTCTGAAGAAAATGAGTAATAAGCGCGACAAAAGTCTCGATTACAATTGACACAGCTGTTTCTTTATTTTACTCTATTTATTTATATGGTTGGAGAGTACTCGACCCGGAAAGTCGTAAAATCACTTGCAATATATCATAATTATATTTATATAGTTTCAAAATCTTGAACTGGACTCTAAATGATATCAGATGAGTGGATTCTAAGACAAGAAAGCTTATTTCTAAGCATAACATGTATAATCCAAAGGCTAGTGCAGACCGTCTACGCATACCTCGTAAAGAAGATAGAAGAGACCTTATTCAGATAGAATTATCATACAAGACAACAACTATTGGCTTACTAACTTACATGGAAGCGAAAGACTCGATGATACAATTAGTCAAACAACACGAAAACAGAAAGAAAAAAATATTCAATCATGAAAGATGGTTGTAAATACAAACGAGATTTATATCTACTAGATTCTGGAGAAAGCCAAAACAGAACCCAAGAACCAAGTGTTGCAGTACAAATATGAAAAAGAAACCCAAGGATAAAGTTCTTGAACAGATGGAACAACACAGGCAAGACAAACCTCTGCATGGCCAATATCCAGAACGAGGCTAATAAAGCCGATGTTGATAAAGTTAACAATCTTGAGGCAGTTAAATAAGGCATGAGGCGTCGAAAGCAGAATGATGTAATTTAAACTATAATGTCAGCCTTTTCACAGGGATTTACCCTGGGAACCTATTACTTGAGGCGATCTCAATGAAAATGAAAAGCGAACATTGCGTCCGTTTGTTCAGGTCACATCGCAAGCTGCCTATTTTTAATCCACACAATTACCATAAACTGTGAGAAAGTTCTGAAGAAAAGCAGTGACAGGCGCGACAAAAGGCTCCCTTACAATTACCACAGCTGCTTCTTTAGTTTATTTTACCTTATTTACTTATATCGTTGGAGATAGTCGACCTGGAATACCGTAATTTATCGAAAATAATACGCACCCATAAATAATACGCACCCCAACAAATGATCCAAAAATTAAGAAATATATCTATCCCTATGTATAACACGCATCTATAAATTTTGTCAAAAATACAAAAACAAAAAATAATTACGAAGACATTTTGTCGAACTTGATATTAAGAATAAAATCGAAACTAAGTGACTAAAATAATGTTGAAAATAACCATGCGGTTTTCCCGCTAAATTTTATTTTACCGCTAAAATGTCGTCAAAACGTGCGAGTGGTAGCAGGAAAAAAACTTATTGTTGGAACTTATTGTAAAATGGATTCAGGAATCTTGGGATTCCGTCAGTGAGGATGTTATAAAGAGAGGTTTCAGAAAGTGTTGTCTCATGACAGCCATGGTTGGCTCTGAAGATGACAACCTTTGGCAAGAGAATGAAGATAATTTTGAACAGGGTGGAGATAATATTGTGAATGATAAATTTTAAAATAACAATTTAGATATTGATTCTATAATAGAGAGTGATGATGATGATGACGATGATGATGATGATGATGATGATAAAAATTAAAAATTCAATAAATTGTAAACTTGATATCCTCTTTTCTTCGAAATTGGCCTTTTTTATAGTTTTTATTTTTTCGTCAAATAAAAACTGCGGTTACTGATAAACAAATTTATTTACAAAAAGATGTTACAATTATTTCTGCTGCATTTAAAATGAAAATTGGGATATCTTTCTTATTTTAGAACAAGTACGTATTTATTATTATTATAATCAATAACGAAAACACATTTTTGTTTAAACCTATTTATAATACGCACCCCTACTATCACCTGTAATTTACAGAAAAAAATGCGCATTATTTTCGAGAAATTACGCTAATAATAATAATAATAATAATAATAATAATAATAATAATAATAATAATAATAAGTGACAGAGTGGGCCAATATCTGCACTGGAAAATTTGCAACTCCTATGGGAAGGAAACTGAAAGAAACTGGTACGAACACCACCCTGACCCGGTTACGGAGATAGGACCTGTTACGATTCTATGGGACTACACAATACACACTGACAGAACAATCAAAGCCAACCGCCCAGACATTGTTATTAAAGACCACAAACAAAATAAGTGCCTCCTTATTGATATGGCAGTCCCTGCAGACTGCAATGTATCTTTGAAGATATTCGAAAAACTGTCAAAATACAAGGACCTTGAAATAGAACTCTCAAAAATGTGGCACATGGGAACATCAACAATTCCTGTTGTAGTTGGAGCCCTTGAACTGGTTGGAAAAGATTCCAGTAGACTAATTGAAGGGATCCCTGGAAGTCCATGCCTCAAAGAGATACAAAAAATTGTTCTGACAAGTACATCCCACACTTTACGAAGGGCTTTATCTATGTAATTATTATTTTTTTTAATTTTATTTTTATTTTTATTTTTTTTTTTTGCAGTGGAAAGTGTCATGATGCCATTTCTAACCTTAGGTCCCTGGGCGGGACCCGGAAAGAAATGTGTAAACGTCAGATATCAAAGGAAATAATAATAATAATAATAATAATAATAATAATAATAATAATAATAATAATAATAATCTTCCAAAAGCTAAGCAAAGTATTAAGAAACAGGAGAATGCTGGAGAATCTCCTTGAGCGTGCTCAGGTAAATGGATGACGGGAAGCGTGACACTGAAATCCGCAGGAGTATTGGGATAGACAAAGATTCCTTTCAAAAGCTAAGCAGAGTAATAAGAAATAGAAAAAAAAACTCTGCTAGAAACAAAGAAAAGAGTACTAAACTATTACGTGATACCTGTCAGTGAATTCTGGACAGCTACCCCAAAGATGAGGAAGAGACTTGAAGTACCAGAAATGTGCTTCTTCAGAAGGATGCTGAGAATACCATGGACCGAATATCTGAGCAACGACGAAGTTCTAGAGACAATCGAAACAAAAAGGGCATTTATAAGATCATATTTAGCATCAGGAAGAGACAGTTGACATTCTAGGGCTCATAATAAGGAAACAGGGTGTTGTAACCTAGGGAAGGTTACTGAACAGAATAATCACACGAAAGTTGGTAAGGAACAATAATACTTAGGACAAGAACAACACATATATGATCCGCCAGCGACGCGTAGAAGAATTAGTCAACGGCTAAAAGTGAGTCAAGTGAAGTCCACAACGAATCTCCAACTGCAGGATATCTACTAACCGCCCCACGAAGTCAGATGTGTCACAAGGCCGGATTTAATGTGAGGTATCCCAGCCCGTAGGCTCGACTAAAATTTCCCCGTAGACTCCGTATAAAACGGGGTCGAGTAGCTGTTTCCCGAGACAAAACTCTGCCCTTCTACATAGCTTCGCCTGGGGATCCTCCTCTCTGCTCGGGGGCAGAGAGTTTGTCCAGCACAGCAGAAGACGAATCTCCGACTTCAAGATATCTACCAACCGTCCCACGCGGTGAGATGCAACACAAGGCCGAATTTGATGTGGGTTATCCGAGCTCGTATGCTCGACCAAAAATTCCCCGAAGGCTCCGTATAAAACGGGGTCGGGTAGCTGTTTCCCAAGACGAGACTCTGCCCATCTACATAGCCTCGTCTGGGGATCCTCTCTGCCCGGAGGCAGAGAGTTTGACCAGCACAACTGGAGACGAATCTGCAGCTGTAGACCAACATACAGTATTTACTACTGTATTTATATGAATGGGAACGTACCCATTAATGTCTGTAGGTATGCGACAACAGAGGGCTTGGAAAATTTGATACTTACAGGACATATTGTCCCAGCGGAAAAGAATGTACAACTCACCTGTTGAGCTTGAGTGAATGTATGGCGGAGCTTAGTTCCTTTTTGTTTTCATTCTGTCTAAAACCTCGACGTTGCTCACATGCTCGGACGATGGTATCCTCAGCATCCTTCTGTAGAACCACATTTCTATTGCTTCAAGTTTCTTCTTCATCTTTGAGGATATTGTCCAGCATCCAATGCTATACAGGAGAACAGATATCATGAAACAGTTTAGTACTCTTTTCTTCGTTTCTAGTGATTTTTTTCTGTCTCTTAATACCTTGCTTAGCTTTTGTAATTCATCTTAGGTCATCCCAATACATCTTCGGATCTCAGTGTCGCACTTTCCGTCCTGCGTTAGAACACTTCGCAGATATTTAAATGCCTATACTCGACTAAAATTTCTTAACATCAGGAAGAGGCAGTTGAAATTTCCCGGGCGCGTAATGAGGAAGGAGGGCTTGGGAAATATGATACTCACAGGACCAGTTGCGGGAAAGAGGGACAGAAGAAAGCAGTACGTAACATACTTGATGATCTTGAGCAAATGGATGGCAGAACAGGGTTTGGAAAAAATAACAAAACACAAAACTTATTTAAGAGCTACAAGAGACAGGAATATGTGGAGGGCCGTGAACGCTTACGTCCTGAATGGACACGGCACATAGAAGAAGAAAAAGGGGTGCTTTGCTTTATGGTTTTTGGCCTGATATTTTTTTCTTCAACTGGAAATTTAACTCGATAAGTATATATCTGATTGCCCTTATCTGACTGACCTGACACTATTAGCTGGTTGATATCACAACCCCATCGAGGTAAGAGTATGAGATGTTCATTCTAACCGTAAAAAAAAATCTAAAACTCCCTTTTTTTTGATAGTTTTTTTGATCCAATCTGTGTGTCGAAATTTGCTGGAAGCCTTAACAATTGGCCGTAGCAGATCGTGATCTGAATGTGACCTCATGTAAGATCTGTGTTTTCCTAACTTTTGCAATCACCAATTTAAAATGTTTGTTCCAGATATATTCTTCCCATTTTTTTTTATCTCCGTCTTTTATTTGCCTAATTTTCTTATTATTATTTCCTTTGATTTCTGTTGCATATACATTTCCTTCCAGGCCCCAACCAGAGACCTAAGGTAAGAAATGGCTGCACGACATTTTCCACTGATCATTTTTATAAAAAAAAAACAAATAAATTAAAACTAAAATTACATATATTTTACATAGATAAAGCTCCTCGTAATGTGTGAATTGTACTTGTGAGTACACTTTTTTGTATTTCATTAAGGCATGTTGAGTCTATCCAAACCTTTTCCAATCAATGCGAGGGCTCCAACTACAACTGGAGTTGTTGATGTCCTCATGGGTCACAGTTTTGAGATTTCCATTTCAAGATCATTGTATTTTGATAGTTTTTTTGATTTTGGTTTGGTTTATTTTGATTTACGGCATATCATCCTCAATGGGTAATTTAATGCCGACGACATTTTTAGGATAGATTTGTATGAATACAATATGTAAGCTTTGGTTTAGATTGGTTTGGTTTATTTTCTTGTACAGCATATCAACCTCAGTGGGTTATTTAATGCCGACAACATTTTTAGGATATATTTGTATGAATACAATATGTAAGCTTTGGTTTAGATTGGTTTGGTTTATTTTGTTTTACGGCATATCAACCTCAATGGGTTATTTAATGCTGACAATTTTTTATTGCTGGTAATATTTTGTTTTGTCAAAAATCTGTTTCTGTTAATACTTTTCCTTCAAAATTGTATTGCTGGTAATAATTTTCTTCAAAAAGTATTGCTGGTAATAGTTAACTATTTGCCTAAAGCTGGGACCCTAACAGGTGATACTACCCCAGGTCAGGGAGGACCTGGGAACACCAGCAATTAAGAGGTGGTTCCACGCTCCTCAATACCTCCTGATCAGAGGCCTTGCTGCTGGACGTAGTTTATCGTCTTACCCAGGACGTGGATGTAGTTTAACGTCTTACCCAGGACGGGATAGATTTTTGAATATCTTAAAAGATACATTGCAACATGCAGGGACTGCCATGTCAAGAAAGAACCTTCTGTTCTTGTTGTTTTTTATCTCGATGTCTGGGCTATTTTCTTTGATTGTTCTGTCTGTGTGTACTGCAATGTCCCATAAAGTTGTTGTTATTATTATTATTTCATTTCCTTTGATTTATGGTGTGTACATATTTCTTTCCGGGTCCCAAAAAGAGACCTAGGGTTAGTAATGTCATCATGATATTTTCCACTGACCAATTAAAAAAAAAAAAAAAACACACGCACACACATATTTTACATAGATAAAGCCCTTCGTAAGATTTGAGCTGTACACGTGAGAACAATTTGTTGTATTTCCTTAAGGCATGGGCTTCCAGGAATCCCTTCAATGAGTCTGCTGGAATCGTTTCCAATCAATCCGAGGGCTCCAACTACAACAGGGCTTGTTGATGTTCCCATGTGCCACATTTTTTAGATTTCCATTTCAATTATTATTATTATTATTATTATTATTATTATTATTATTATTATTATTTCCTGTTCCAGTCTACTTGTTACAAATGTAATTTAAAATTTTTGATCAATTTAAAAATATTTGTTGACAGCTGCATTTATTTTGTATTTGCACTCTTAGTGGATAATTTGATGACTGATGAATCGGTAAAAAAAGTGCCTTCTCCGGGCCTACCTTAAAATATGTGCCTGAAAAATCTACGTTGTGACAAGAGTAAATTATTTTTCCGCTCGATGTTTTGTTGATAGGGGTTATTACAACTTATGCTAAGTTAAAACTTATCAGTTAATAATATACTAGCAGATTCCTAAGCTCCTTACCAAAATAGATATCTTCGAATTCAATAAACAAAACTAGAACCCCAAAGTATTCTCATTGTTCTTAATAATATCATATTCTATTTCTTCTTCTATCGTTTATCTCTAGTTTCTTTTAAGCAACGTCTCCGCCAATTTAGTTTCTAATTTTTATTTTTTGTATTTTATCTCTTTATATTTACAGGTTGCGATGGATAAATTGTCGTTTAAATGAAGCAAAAAAAAAAATGAAAAAAAATAACACTTGACATCTCATTTTAATGGATATATTTACCAAAAATATCTTGAAATACTAAAGAGTAAATGTTGTAGCATACCAAAGGACGATATAGGGTATGTACCCATACACATAAATAAAGTACTGAATACTGTATGTTGGTCTACAGTCGGGGATTCGTCTCCAGCTGTGCTGGTCAAACTCTCTACCTCCGGGCGGAGAGGATCCCCAGACGAGGCTATGTGGAAGGGCAGAGTCTCGTCTCGGGAAACACCTACTGTTTTATACAGGATCTACGGGGAATTTTTGGCCGAGCCTACGGGCTCGGATACCCCACCTTAAATTCGGCCTTGTGCCACATCTGACCGTGTGGGGCGGTTGGTAGATATCCTGCAGTTGGAGATTCATTGTGGAATTCACTTGACTCACTTCTAAGTTGAATACTTCCTCTACGCGCCGATGGCGAATCTTATATGTCTTGTTCTTGTCCTAAGTATTATCGTTCATTACCAACCTTTGTTTGTCTATTCTATTCAGTAACCTTCCCTAGGATACAATAGTAAATTTATTCAATAAAATCATCATTGGTACCTGGCGACTTCAAAATCTCCTGCAACACACTGGACGGTCGCCTGGTTTAAGTTGGTGAATGCTGCCATAATCCTTGCCTTCAGTTCATCTTTGCTGTTTCAGAGAGTTTTATTGGTCTGTCATTTAACTGCGCCCCACAAATAATAACCAAGGGGTTGCACTCTGGGGAGTTAGGTGGCCAGATGTCAGGGGTGATATGGTCGCAGAAACTGCATGACAGCCATGACTGGGTTCTCCTTGTGTGGCATGGTGCAGATTCCTGTTGCCAGGCATAGGATCTTTCTGCAGCCACCCTCTTGGCCCAAGTCAGCACTACCTCCTCAAGGCACTTGATGTAGGCCTCCGTGTTGAGTCTTAGTCCCTGCGGGAAGAGGAATGGAGGCATAACATTGCCATCACTAGTGATCGCTCCAAACACAATGGTGTTAACTGTATCTATCATCCAACCCTTTCTGAATCCTCTGCACTGTCCTCAGATTGACACCCAAACACTCTGGAATGTTCATATTGAAGCCAATCAGTACAGCATGCGATTTCCAAATCTCTGGCGGAGTGAATTGCGTCATGGTGCTCTTTTTCTCACAGACGGTGCCCAACTGACCCTACTGTACTGAGCAGTCAACAAAATCAAAAACAGCGCGCATGCGTGAAATTAAGAACATAAAATGACGATAATTTACCCATCACTGACTGTATACTATTTCTTCCTCGATAGGAGTAGAGAGGTTCACCTATCGTCCGGTTCATACTCCTCCACCCGGTCTTTTTAACAGGCATAGAAGTTTAACCCTTGCTTCCTGTTTAGGATTGGGGTTCCGGTTCCTTCTAAAAAAATTTTAATCCTGTTTCACTCCCAGTAGCCCCTTCGCGTCTTAGCGACATTATTGCCTTACTTGGGGTGAATTTATTAAAAAAAAAGTTTTATCCTTAATTCGTGAACTAGTTGAAACGGCAGCTTTTTTTTATTTTTGCAGTCGTGCAATATAATCAATAATGCTCACCCTGTACAAGGCCCAGGAGCCACTCGATGTAGAGGGTTACACAGTAAGAGGCACAGTTTATAGGGGTATGTGGGGAAGATAACGGTTATTTCGAAACTTGAACAGGTTAAGTTTGTAGTGATCAGGGAAGCATCCCCTTGGGAGTCGGTTAAACAAAGCAGAGGTTCACGAGAAGCTTATATCTCACCCGTAGGGTACGAAGGCAATGAGGGTGGAATGTGCGTGGTAAGGCAGGTATTAGCTCTAAAGGTTAGAACTGGTGGGACGAAGGAATGCAGTTCGTATGAGCATTTTCCATGGAAATAGCGATAGATATACAACGTCACCATAAAACGGTGATATCGAAATACAGGATTAGCAAAAATGACAGGGGAGCCAGTCATGAAATTCTCTCCTGTCTTTTTGCTTTCCAGTCAACTTTGATCTTCGAAAGTTTAAATGCAATGTCAATCTTTATCTTCTGTTTTCTTAATCGAACCCACTAATTTGTCGTAACAGTCTGCGAGACATTCGCCAAGGTTACAGCATTTTCATTTTCTTAGACAACGTCATGGAACTTTCATTTTCTTAGACAACGTTAGGGAAATTTCATTTTATTAGATAACGTTAGGGAAATTTCATTTTCTTAGACAACGTTATGGAACTTTCATTTCATTAGACAACGTTAGGGAAATTTCATTTTATTAGACAACGTTAGGGAAATTTCATTTCATTAGACAACGTTAGGGAAATTTCATTTCATTAGACAACGTTAGGGAAATTTCATTTTATTAGACAACGTTAGGGAAATTTCATTTTATTAGACAACGTTATGGAACTTTTATTTTCTGAGACAACGTTAGGGAAATTTCATTTTCTGAGACAACGTTAGGGAAATTTCATTTTCTTAGACAACGTTATGGAACTTTTATTTTCTGAGACAACGTTAGGGAAATTTCATTTTCTGAGACAACGTTATGGAAATTTCATTTTCTTAGACAACGTTATGGAACTTTTATTTTCTGAGACAACGTTAGGGAAATTTCATTTTCTGAGACAACGTTAGGGAAATTTCATTTTCTTAGACAACGTTATGGAACTTTCATTTCATTAGATAACGTTAGGGAAATTTCATTTCATTAGACAACGTTAGGGAAATTTCATTTTATTAGACAACGTTAGGGAAATTTCATTTTCTTAGACAACGTTATGGAACTTTTATTTTCTGAGACAACGTTAGGGAAATTTCATTTTCTGAGACAACGTTATGGAACTTTCATTTTCTTAGATAACGTTAGGGAAATTTCATTTTATTAGACAACGTTATGGAACTTTCATTTTATTAGACAACGTTTTAATATCTGAATATCTCGGACAGTGGTTCTGATCCTGTGTTCGATTGAACCTCGGGGGTTCGGTTAGTCATTCTCAGGGGTTCGGCAGAAGTCAAGACATGTCAGTAATGAATATCTTTTATGAAATTGAACTTCAGCGGAGCCAGATTCAAACGTTAGTGGCATGCCACTTAGTGGCAGATTCGTATCTTGCGTGTAGGTTTTAACTCCAGTAAATGGATATTTAGTTTGGTCAACGGCGTAGCTAGTGCCAGCAATAGTTTTATATCTCGTTTAGGATGCGACCCCCTTAAAATTAGATTCAAAATTAAGTCTTCAAAAGTCGCATGATACACGAGCATATACAATACTAGCAGGCTTGGTCCGCTCGCTATTGCTTCGCAAAGTAAGATATAGTCACTACTTGAAATCTTTGAAACAAAAAATTTAAATGAACATTTCATTCATAAATTGGCTTGTTACAGTCAAGAAAAGTTTTACAAATAGATGCCAACTTTTGAAGGCCAAGTAAAATGCAAATTTCAAACAATTTTTTGCACTATATAAAACGATATTCCTAAACAGAACTATTTTTGATATGAAAATCAAAACAATCCTTGAATAAAAGAACACTAACGAAGGGCAGTTAATTAATGAAATAAACTTTTGAAAAATCAATATGCGAATTCGATAAACCCTGACGAGTGATATTAGCTAGAAATCTTTAGCTAATTAAGTAAAATTACTTAATTAGCTATTATATTTCTCTACAGAGCTGTCTACAGTTGACAGTTGGCTTGCTGCGACCTGTTCCAGCAAGACGGTTGAACTCTCTACCTCTGAGCAGAGAGGAACCCGGACGAGGCTCCGCCGAAGGGCAGAGTCTCGTTCGGGGAGGTTGACCAACCCGATTCTGTTTTTACGGTTTCTACGGGTATTTTTTGGCCGAGACTACGGGCTCGGAATACCCATGTGAAACCCGGCCTTGTGCCACATCTTTCCTTCGGGGTTCGAGTAAATATCGCTATTATATTTCTCTAACTCTTCACATGTTGAATATATAACTAATTCTAATTTCTATTTTCCCATCTTTACACTACATTAATTTTATCTTATAAATTGTCCCCTATTCTGTCTCCTATAAAATAAAAATAATTGTTTGTACGGAAAATAAGGATCTACGTAAATCGTCTTTAAATTAAGTGGCCGCAGAAGAATTATCGTTGACCTTTTACAAGGTAAGCTTAAACATTAATTCATTACTTAAATGCAGTGACGAATTTTGAGTTCTGTAATTTATTGAGGCCTGTCGCATCTACTCCTCTCTAGCTATTGTGATAATGGCCAAACCAATAGACCTCCACATGAGCTAGCTTAAATGCTAGTTTGTAATAAAACGTGCACCTCAATTTTGGATACAAAAGGAAAATAAGAGTTATCCCTTCAACCATGAAAACACCGATAATGGCTAGTATGATATATTAATAAATACTTTTAACCTCGCATAATCTGGCAACCCTGAATCTGAGCTCAACGAATATCGTTCCTTGTGCCTAACATTTCCGGGGCTTTTGAATGAGTTATGAATCATTGAAATCGGACCAGTGGGAACAGAGGAGTTGCTTGGACACGCACTAACATTGTACTTTATATATAAGATATTAGAAATGATTCAGTATAGAAATGGTTTGAAATAATTCATTAAATGAGTGTGTATAGATGAAGGGCTCTTATATTTTGGAGACGGTACTAATAATTCTCTAGTTCTTCTTAATATTTTGTTCTAACTGATACCGCTTTCAGTATCAGAATTCTATAGCAAAGAGTTCCCCATTTGCTTCTGTCAGGATGAATATTAGCCTTCCACTAAAACTCGTAGACCAATGCCAATTGGTTCACCTAACCCCCACCTTTGGTCTACACTGAGTTCGCATTAACAACTGATAAGATGTTTACGAAAAACTTCCATTTCATCGACTTGAGTATCCGACACGTTAACCTACATTTTCCGAGGTCAATGGAAAAATCAAACTGAAATTTCCGACATTGACATCAGATCGCTTTTACAACTTCAAATCTCATATATTCGTTCCGACTCCATATTATCTTGCAGGGGCAGTATTCTGAGACTGGCTGAATCTACACCGCTGTCGAATTTTGAGTGATTTGGTCTGGGTTCCAATTTCAATTGACAACAGATTGAAATATCTCGTCTGTGCATCTATTTTCTTGTTATGGAGAGTTGCGTCTCTACAGGTCCTAGTCTGAGATTAGTTGCCAAATCATAACATTTTTCAATGTCTCTTTGTTTATCAGAAGTCATTAATATGGGGGAAATGAATTGGCAATAGTAATCGTGAGTATTTACACTATTTACACTGTTCGGACTGTTGTCCTCAACTTCGTTGGCATATTCATGACGTTTCGGCCGTTGTACGCTCCGGCTGTCTTCAGGATCTGTCTATATTTCTAAGATATGATATTGTAATTATTTATACTATTTACATTATTCGGAATGTTCTCCTCATCTTCGTTGGCATATTCATGACGTTTCGGCCGTTGTACGCTCGGGTCTTCTTCGGGATCTGTCTATATTTCTGAGATGAAGTATTGCAATTATTTATACTATTTACATTGCTCGGACTGTTGTCTTCGTCTTCGTTGGCATATTCATGACGTTTCGGCCGTTGTACGCTCGGGCCTTCTTCGGGATCTGTCTATATTTCTGAGATGAAGTATTGCAATTATTCATACTATTTACATTGTTCGGACTGTTATCTTCGTCTTCGCTGGCATATTCACGACGTTTCGGCCGTTGTACGCTCCGGCCTTTTTCAGGATCTGTCTATATTTCTGAGATGAAGTATTGTAATTATTCATACTATTTACATTGTTCGGACTGTTCTCCTCGTCTTCGTTGGCATATTCACAACGTTTCGGCCGTTGTACGATCGGGCCTTCTTCAGGATCTGTCTATATTTCTGAGATGAAGTATTATAATTATTTACATTGTTCGCACTGTTGTCCTCATCTTCGTTGGCATATTAACGACGTTTCGTCCGTTGTACGCCCGGCCTTCTTCAGGTGATTGGAATTTCGAACTGAACCTTTTATTTCGCCCAAATTGGAGGGTTTGGCTAAGTAGAGATTACTGATACTGAGATATCCGGAAGATGCATGGCATGTAGAACTTGTAGACCTCCACTTGGATAGATTGTTTCAATTTTTATATCCTTTGCTCAATATTATCAGCTGGTTATGGAACATTTCCGAGCCAACTCGATGCCATGCATGACATCCGTATGCAACTCTAGATTAGATGAGGCTATTTAAGGACATGATCGGCATTAAGTAACCCATAGAGGTGTTGATATGCTGATAAACAAAACCAAACAACCTACATGAACTTTTATGACATTAATCCATATAATATCCTACAATTTCTTAAATTCCAAAATAACTTTAAGAAAAAACAACATAATTAGTAATTGTCCACACAAACTTGTATAGGCAGAAAAACCGAGTATCATCTACCATGTAATCAGCTGTGAAAGCAGAATAACATAGCATATTTTTATTATTTCAAATCTCCCAAGAAAATTAAATTTCAGCTTTAAATGACCCATAGGGTGGTGTCATGTCGTTAAACAAATGAAGAAAAGCAATAATAATACGAACAAGAGTCCCGTTCTTGGGCGAATATTTTAGTTTTTGTAGCATTTTGAGGCGCTGCACAAAACTACCCCATCATCCTGGGTATGACGTTAAACTGCACCCAACAGCAAGGCCTCTGATCAGGAGGTTTTGAGGAGCGTGGAACCACCTCTTCATTGCTGGTGTTCCCAGGTCCACCCTGACCCAGGCTGGTAGCACCTGTTAGAGTCCCAGCTATGGACAAATAGTGCACTCCCAGTCTAGCCCACGTCCTTGGTATGACGATAAACTACATCCGAGTCCATAGGTATGACGATAATCTACATCCGAGTCCATGGGTATAATGATAAACTGCATCCGAGTCCATGGGTATGACGGTAAACTGCATCCGCGTCCATGGGTATGACGGTAAACTGCATCCGCGTCCTGGGTACGGCGATAAACTACATCCACATGCTGGGTATGGCGACAAACTACGTCCAACAGAAAGGCTGTTTTTGAAAAATAAGGTTGTCGGCTATACGTTTTTGGAAAAATAGTATTACCAGCTATACGTTTTCGAAGGAATAATGTTGCCAGCAGTGCGTTTTTGAAAAATGATACTACCAGCTACGTTTTTGAAAAAATAATATTACCAGCTATACGTTTTTTGAAAAATAATATTACCAGCTATACGTTTTTGGAAAAATAATATTACCAGCTATACATTTTTGGAAAATAATATTGCCAGCTATACGCTTAAAAAAATAAAGAAAATTATTACCAGCGTATCGCTGGTAATATTTTTCAAAATATATTTAACAAATATTTAACAAAACCTTATTTCATGGAATTGTAACTGGGGTCAAAACACTGTGAAAGTGTAAAAATAGGTTTTGGCGCCAGAAATTCTTTGTGAAAAAATTATTATCATCAATACATTTTTGAAAACCAAATATTGCCAGCAATGCGTTTTTGAAAGGAAAAACCTAAACAAACTTTAAATTGCAAAACAATCCAATGAACCAAACAGAAAAACAATGATTACAAACACACATAAGATACTTCAATGGAACTCTAGAGGAATAAATAAACAAAAATATTACCAGAAATAAATTTTTGAAGGAAAAATATTACCAGCAATACGTTTTTGAAAAGATATGCCAGCTATACGTTTTTGGAAAAATACTTTTACCAGCTATATATTTTGAGGAAAGAAATATTGACAGAAGTGGATTTCTAACAAAACAAAAATATTACAGGAAAAAAATAGTCGTCGGCTTTAAATGACCCATTGAGGTAGATATACCGTAAAACAAAACACATCAATCAAATCAAAACTACCGAACATGCAGACAATTCTATGTTTAATTTCTTTATTTCCTATTTTATTAGATCATTATTTTCTGAAACTCATTCGTGTGGCTGTAGCTGTTCGAGGTGTTCAAGTGGGTGGTTTTCATTATTTGATAAAGATCTTTGTGATTTTGTATCGCCAGTGTGTAGGGTCAGATGAAGAATATTCCTCTTTAAGACCTACTCTATTCATTCGCTTGAAACCTTTTTCAGTCATTGATGTACGAAAACGGTTGTATACAGCTGATAGCTTATACTATCATCCATAAACGTCGTGAATATGGCAACGAAGATTAAGACAACAGTCCGAACAATGTAAATAGTATAAATAATTACAATAGTTCATCTCAGAAATATCAATGGGTCATTTAATGCCGACGACTATTTTTGGCAATAAGTAAAAATGGGATCTTCCTTACTTCTACAAAGTTCAAATGGAATAGAATAAAATAAGGATTTATATTACACATCATTTAAAAAAATTGGCATGAGTTGGTCTTTTGCGAGTTGGGCGTCATTCGTGACATCCATTCGAGCATCTAAATCTGACGTGAAGCTACCCCGGGTACATTGTGACGTAGCCACGATTCCATTAACCACATAGGCGTAAGGCTAGAAAGCACTCCCGAAGAAAAATCCCAAATTCTAGTCGAAAATTAGTTCGATATAAAAAGAGAGAAATAAATAAATAAATAGATAAATCAAAATAGATAAAAATCTAATGCTTTCAACTTGCGATCGAATATGTTCCATGTTCAGCCATACCCTCCTCTTCTCTTCACAAATTATTTTCCTCTTTACCTACCCCCCCCCCCAACAAGCCACGGGTCCTTGAACTTTGAAGCGACCCGACGCGAAAATGACCTGGTTTCAAAATCCCGCCGACATCAGGCGGTTGACCACAAGTGAAGTCTAGACACCATCAGGCTCGCCTGCTGCGATCCACGTAATCAGACACCACTAAGGGTTGATTGAAAATTTCGGCCAGCACACGAACACCGCGTGATCTGCGCCTCATCCTCCCGCGTGCCCGGTCAAGGACGAAGAGAACTCACGTGACTGTCTTTGGGGACAGCAAAAATCTAAAAAAAAAGGGTTTTCAGTTTTCCGTCTGATCAGTGGCAGATGAACGTCGCTGGGCAAAATCGTCGCTACTCCAAAAATGGACTGCCCACTGAAGTGAAGAAGACGACAAAGTCTGTCGACTAGAGATGAGAGTGCTGCCACGACACTGAATCGACATACGAAACGCTTGTACGAGATACGGTGAAACCGCGAACACTTCCGAAAGAAAAAGAACTCAGGAAAATTGCCGGCCGGCCAAAATATGGCATTAAGATACAAACTCTCCCTTCGGCGAATCAGAATTCTGTGTGAACATATCAACTCGACTGACAGATCAGTTGATTCTCTTGGCTTGATCTTTCTTTTATGTATATATATATGTATTCGCTCGCGCCTTCTTTTCTTCCATAGGTCCCTTCCCCTTTGTTAAAAATGAATTTCTTTTTTTTTCTTTCTTTACATGTTTATATATTGGTAAATAAATGTTTTATTTTGAGAACCATCGTCTTGCGTCTGTTCTTCGTTGACTCCCTTGTGTCGCTTTCATTTCTGAATGAAAACCGAGAAAGGATCCCACGTTTTCCTTTTTTTTTAAACCCGTGGTTCATCAATATGCTACAAGTTCGTAACAATATCTATTTCTAATTACCTCTCCACCAACAGCTATGGTCATCTCAGAGACGCAGGTTACTCGCCTTAGCTTGGTCTTCGATCGGTATCGAACTCAGTGCTTGCATATCTCCCGTAAACGAAGTTGTGTTCAACACACGAAACAAATTCACTTTAGCTCATTTTGATACTAGGAAACAAGTATAAGGTATCCAATGAGGATTGAAGACACTACCCAGTATTAATAGTTAATAAGGAGGAGCTCATTAGACATTACATAACGCGGAAGTGCCAAAGATTTACCAAGCTTAGCTTAGTTTGGGCCAAATCACCCTCAGTTCCGTAATGGTCTTACGACCACTCTCGATCATGAGCCTGATGGTGAAGATGACGAATTTCAAAATTCTATGCAATCATTCTGTTAGTAATGATTGGATTTGTTCTTGGCTTACAGTGCAGTACTGTAATACAGTTATTAATTACAATTGATTTCTATATTAAAACCATTGGCAGTGCATTTAAATTATAATCTATTCTATAATTAATGCTTGTCATAAACGCATGGCAACTAATAACCTTTTTTTTTACTGAGATAGCATAACAAAATATTGAATACTGAAATTGTTAGTGAGCGATTTCAAAATGCACCCACCCACTGGCATGTCTTGCTTTTTTAATCCTGCCTAGCCACAAGAAAAGCCCGGTGAGGGATAGGTTTAATCTCTGATTAGCCAACTATGTATGTATGCATCTATTCCGGTGATGAGATGGCATCCCTGGGCGGAGGATTTCCTAGACTGAAGTCAACGACCAGGGTGGCGGTTTACTCTGATGGGACCAACGGCTACGTGTCCGGGATTAAAGCGAGCTCTCAGGGTGGAGGACACCGGGTACGGTTTGACAGTGGAGAGAGACGGATGAGCTAGGTCTACTTGCCGGAGGCTTGAGACTTATGGATGAATATCTCTCCGGCTATCAACCCCAGATATGCAAAGGGAACTGGTCAGATGTTCAGTTGCGCGGCGGACCTATGACCACTCTCGATCATGAGCCTGATGATGACGATGATGGACTTCAAAATACAGTGTCCAATCTTGAAGCGTTATCGAGAGAACTAGAAAGTTTCTTCAAATAGAAAATACCAAAATCTAATCAACAGAGGAACAGCGAATAGCAATAAGTAAAAATGGGATCTTCCTTACTTCTACAAAGTTCAAATGGAATAGAATAAAATAAGGATTTATATTACACATCCTTTAAAAATGGGCATGGGTTGCTCTTTTATATCAATCAACGTTTCGATGGATTTAATAATTTTAACGCGTTTCTATAGTAAATAATTTATTAATGCATTTTTATAGTAAAATAATTTATAATGAATTTCTGTGTATGCTTTTAGTATGTCACTCTCTAGGTAATCATGAGAGCCTATGGTGGTTTTAATAAATAATTCTAATACATTTATGTAGTAAATTATATGAGATACATCGTTATAGCAAAATAATTTTCAATGAATTTCTGTAGAAACTCCTATCATTTGCCTTTTCAAGCAATATGCAATGATTAGAGTGAATCAAAGTCTACAATGTTTTAATAAATAATTCTAACGCATTTTATAGTAAATAATTCTAATGAATTTCTATAGTAAATAATTCTAATCCATTACTATAGTCAATACTATATTAAAAAGTCTAATGCAATACTATAATAAATAATTTGTAATGCAATACTATAATAAATAATTCTAATGCATTTCTATAGTTAAATAATTCTAATCCATTACTATGGTAAATAATTCTAATGCAATTTACCATAGTCGATAATTCTAATACATTACTCTAGTAAGTAATTTTAATGCATTCCTATAGTAAATAATTCTAATTCATTACTATAGTAAAGAATTGTAATGCAATTCTATATTAAATAATTCTAATGTATTTTTATACTAAATAATTGTAATGCATTACTACAGTAAATCATTCTGATGCATTTCTATAGTAAATAATTCGAATGCATTTTTATAGTAAATAAATCTAATACATTCCTATAGATCTATAGTAAATAATTCTAATGCATTATTATAGTAAATAATTCTAAAACAATGGTATAGTAAATAATTTTAATTCATTCCTATAGTGAATTTTTATAGTAAAATAATTTCCAACGCACTTTTTTTATGTTTTCAGTATTTGCTATGGGGCTCTCGATGTAATCAGTCGAGTCAAAGGTTAAAGTATTTAATAAGAATATAATGCACTTCAATAATAAATAATTTGCAATGAATTTTATAGTAAAAAAGATCTATAACTTTTTATATACGCTTAGTATTTTCTGTCAATCTTTATGCATTCATTAGAGAAAATAGAATTATTGATGTATTTAACTAATAAATGTATGAGTTAAAAAAATGAACGTACCCATAGGAAGTCGATTTTTGTATTTTTACCAAGACAAGTGGGTAATAGAATTCATTTATTAATACAGGGTACTAATACAGGTGTACATTAAAGTAAAAAAATGATTTAGTAACGATAATGATCTTTAGTTAATTAATAAACGTTATCTAGAGAGGAAGCGCGACGAGGGTAGATTGCAACTCTTCCTGTGGCCTAGTCATAGCCCTGGCCTTAACCCAACTGAAAACCTCTAGGCGATAATGGACAAGCGTGCCCGTAATAGGAAATTAACATAGAAGATGAGCTTTATCGCGAATTAAAGGAATGCTGGGAAAATCTGGAGAATAAGGTTGACTTACTAACAAAATTAGTCTATAGTATGCCACGAAGAATTAAGGCAGTTATTAAAGCAAAAGTTTACCCGACAAAATATTAATCATTTTTTGACTTAAATACATATGTACAACTATATTAGTACCCTGTATTAATAAACGAATTCTATTGCTCATTTGTCTTGATAAAAATACAAAAATCGACTTTCTATGGGAGTGTCCATTTTTTGTCTCTTACTGTATTTCTATAGTAAGCAATTCTCAATGCATTTTTATAATAAATATTTTTCTGGGGGCGGAATCATACCTTTCCCAAGTGTATTTACTATTAAAAAAAATATAACGGACACAACGTGAATTCGAACTCATTCTTCCGATTAACAATTCCGAGCCATTATTTATTACGCCACCTGCACTTCCAAGCTTACAACAGTTGATTTTTTCATCCATCTTGGCAAAGACGAGGTTGCTTAACACTTTGAGTCCTGCGTTCCTGAACAATTTTAACCCTTCTGTCTGAGCCCCTGAGTCAAAATTCGCAAATAATTGGTATGTAACGTTTCACGGTAGATATAAAAGTAGTTAAAGAAATATAAGCATTATACTTAGCAGGACGAGAGTATTATTATTATTAAATTCATTATTATTATTATGACTAACAAAGTACCTGTCAAGATGAGATTATAATTTGAAAACATTGAATATCTGGTTAACAATTCCAAGCCATTATCAAGTACATCAAACGCACATCCGAGTTTCCAGCACGTGTTATTCCCAAGCCATCACCTATCTAGCTACTGACCAGATGCGACGCTGCTTAACTTCAGGAACGTACAGGAACCGGTGCTTCAACTTGATGTGGTCGTAAACTTTATATATATATATATATATATATATATATATATATATATATATATATATATATATATATATATATATATATATATATATATATATATATAGAGAGAGAGAGAGAGAGAGAGAGAGAGAGAGAGAGAGAAAGAGAGAGACCATTTACGGAGAAGATTTCGATCCGAAGAGTTGAACATCTAGGTGTTCACGAAATAAATTTATAATGGAAATGGATAATTAAAGTCTCCGTCTTATTATCATAATATATATATATATATATATATATATATATATATATATATATCCCAGGTTTAGCAACATAATTATCCATCCCACAAAATGTTTAATATCTAAACAAAAGAAAAAGAAAAAAAAGAAAAACACTAAACTAATTGAATTTCTTTTTTCCAGATTCTCAGATAAGATCATCTTGATACCATTTTTCTTAAAAATCACAGAAAAAACTTTCAGTTATTCAACTAAAAAGAGGGCAGTTTAAAATTGTTTTGTTTCAGACTCACTGTCTTCCCAACTGAACAATGGTGATAGGAAAAAGATTATTCGCGCCTTCAGCAATGGTACCAACAGTGACACTCTGCCTTCCATCTTCAAACTCCATTCAAGAACCATCAAGAGAATGGCGAATATGTTGAAAAGGAAAACTGGATCAAGAAGTCAGAACAAAAAGAGGGATCATCATTTCAAGAGATCAATTAGAAAAGATCCAACTCAATCCATAAGACGTTTGGCACATGGGAGAGGAGTTGAGCTATGACAATCCAAAGAGGAGTAAAAAAAAAACAAGTGAAAATGAAATCGTACGTGAAACGTGTGAGGCAATTTGTTACTCCAGGACAGAAAGTTAGAAGGTTAGAGAGGACGAAGATCATCTTGAATAAATTGGATAATGATCTTGGAATAATATATATATATATATATATATATATATATATATATATATATAAAGGGAACATTGAAGTCAGAACTTAGAGGCGACAGGCTGTTTCATGCTAGACGCAATCATCAGCATGAAACAGTCTGTCGCCTCTAAGTGTTGACTTCAAAGTTCACTTTTATATTTACACACGCTCTATCCCTGATATTGAGCACTTTATCCCATAAATATAGCACACCTTAAGAGTATATTTCTTCATATATATATATATATATATATATATATATATATATATATATATATATATATATGAACATTATCTGAATACTTCATGAGCTTCTGATCCTTAGCTATTATTAATTTGTGAACTTGTTATTTTCGTTTAGGATTGATTTCATTACAATGTTTCTGTTAAGCTTAGAGAGTAATTATAGATTATTATTGCTCAAAGTATGGCCCAATAGTTTTATAAAAAAAACTTGGTGAATTCCAGTAAGGTATCTTTAATCATTTCTGCAATACAACAGTTCAGAGCTCAATCTAACAATTGGACAAATTTGGTGTTACACGTTTTCGACAATTTTGCTGTTATACCCGGTCCCGTTCACCCCCCCTCTCTCTCTATATATATATATGTTTTTAGTAATTGCTGTGTGACTATATGTTATCAAAGTGAATTCAAGTTTTGATGTATTTAATAAATAATTTGTAATTCATTTTTATAGTGAAATAGTTTCGAATGAATTTCTATTTATGCATTTAGCAATTGCTGTGACGCTCTTTATGTAAATCAGTCGTGTCAATGGTTTAAAGTATTTAATAAATAATTTGAATGTATTTCTATAAGAAATAATTTACAGTGAATTTGTGTACTATCCATGCAAAGGCATGAAAAGAAATTCGTTGCAAAATATGTAAGTATAAAAATGCATCGCAAATGAATTACCATAGAGTTAACTTGAGCATTTCCTGTTTTGCATCACATATAAAACTTGGACTGACTAAATCGTTCCACGAATATTTTAAATAAATCTAATCGGAATATTACAGCGCAAATAAAAATTCTGTCCGCCATATATTTACCTTCGATATATTATTCAAAACATTTCTGTGACAAAAATTAAAATTGATTTACTACGAAAAAGAAAAATATCTGATAGAAAAATGGCAAGATGTAATTAAATTGTAAAGTTTTGGCTTATACAGAAAAAAATCAAGCGATATATATATATATATATATATATATATATACATACATATATATATATATATATATATATATATATATATATATATATATATATAACGTTTGATTCGCGAAAAAAATCGCTTAGAAAAATGGCGGAATCTAATTAGGCTATGTTATTTAGCATTTTTTAGGGCATTCAAGATTTATTCATATCATTAACAGGCCAGATTTTACACAATTTAAGGAAAAATATTTAAAAATTAATTTACTTTTTTTTAATCGATTCACCCGAAGCAAGGCAACAATGCCACTGAAATGCAAGAGGGCGGAGGTTACAGGGAGTGAAAGTGAATGAGAATAAGAAGATTGAAAATGGGGAAGATTGAGAAAAAAGGACAAAAAACAACGGGGTTCAAGAAAACAGAAGATGGCAATGGACATTGCATTTAAATTTTTGAAGATTGTAGTTATCAGGGAGGCAAGAAATCGGAAGGGAGCTCCACAGGGGGGAAGTGGCGGTTACGTCGAGCTATTTCAAGACCTCGTTGCCAATCTAGTCTTCTTCTTTTATATTCCGTGTCCCTTCAGGATGTAGGCGATCATGGCTTTCCACTTCCTCCTGTCCAATATGTTATCTCCTTTTGTTACTTCTCCCAAACCCTGTTGTGTCATCCACTTGTTTAATCCGATTAGGTATGTCACGCGTTGCTTTAACTTGTTTCTCTGTCCTTCTATCCACTCTGTGAGTATCAGATTCTCCAAGCCCTTCTTTCTCACTATGTGTCCTAAGAATTTCAGCTGCCTCTTCCTGATGTTAAGTATAAGCTTCCTCCTTGTTTGCATCCTCTCCAAAACCTCATCGTTGCTCACATGTTCGGTTCATTTGTATCCTTAGCATCCTTCTGTAGAACCGTTGCCTCGAATCTCTTCTTCATCTTTGAGGCTAACGGCCACATCAAGTTGAAACACTGGGTCTTGTACGATCGCCGGAGTTAAGCAACGTCCAGCTTGGTCAGTACCTAGATGGTTGACCGCTTGTTAATACCAGGTGTTGTAAGCTTTGATGCGCTGGTGGTGTAGAAAATCGAAGAGCCGAGTTTCAATTTCAGTCAGGTTCGTGTATATACTTACACACAAATAGGAAAAATATGAATCCATCTCTTCTCCCCCAGCTATGGGTTAATTTGTGGGACTTGTATCATTAAAATCCTTATTCATGAGAAATTCTTACAATCAAGAAATTATTTCTGGCGTTAAATAATCTACAAAAGGTTGATAAAGCGTAAAAAAACAATTGAGCCTTGTTCCAGCATCCATTAACACAATCTCGCTAGGTAGGTTATGCGTTGATTAGTTCAGTCCCTCAAGTCTTCTTTTATGTGGCCTGTCCTTTCAGGACGTTGGAGATCATGGCTCTCCACAATTTCTTCTCCTTTGTAGATCTGAAAAAATGTATTTTTTTTATCTTTCCTAAAATTCGTTCCGGCATCCATTTCAAGCTCGCTATGTAGGTTATGCATTGTTTTGCTCAGTACCTCAAGTCGTCTTCTCTGTGCTCTGTCTTTTCAGCACGTTGGCGATCATGACTCTCCACAATTTTCTGTCCTTTGTAGCTCTTAAAAATATTGGTATTTTTTAAAATCTTTCCTAAAATTCGTTCTGGCATCCATTTACTCAAGCTCGCTAGGTAGGTTATGCGTTGTTTTGCTCAGTCCCTCAAGTCGTCTTCTATGTTCCCTGTCCCTTCAAGGCGTTGGAGATCATGGCTCTCCACAATTTCTTCTCCTTTGTAGCTCTTAAAAAATGTTGTATTTTTTTTATCTTTCCTAAAATTCGTTCCGGCATCCATTTCAAGCTCGCTAGTTAGGTTATGCGTTGTTTTGCTCAGTACCTCAAGTCGTCTTCTCTTTGCCCTGTTTCTTCAGGACGTTGGCGATCACGGCTCTCCACAATTTCTTCTCATTTGTAGCTCTTAAAAAATGTTAATTTTTTTTTATCTTTCCTAAAATTCTTTCCGGTATCCATTTACTGAAGCTCGCTAGGTAGGTTATGCGTTAGTTTTCTACTGTCTTTTTTGCCTTTTGGATTATGATTTTTTGATCCCCTAGGCTAAAGAAATTATGCCCCCCACCGCGCTCACAACTTATGGCCACATCACATTGAAACACCAGCTCCCGTGCGATCATCGAAGTTAAGCAACGTCAAGGCTAGTCAGTACCTAGATGGGTGATTGCTTGGGAATACCAGGTGCTGTAAGCTTGGGTGTGCGGGTGGTGCAGTGGATAATGACACGAAATTGTTAATCAGAGAGCCGAGTTCCAATTCTCGTTGGGTTCATCATATTCACTTGCGCACAAATATCATTGGGAAGGGTACGAATCCACCTATTCTCCACCCAGCTATGGGTTAAACTTTTAAGACTTCTGTCACGAAATCATTATGATGTCAAAAAATATTTGCTGGCTTTAAATAACCTGAAAAGTATTGATAAACCGTAAAAAACGAATCAAGCAATCAATGTTTGATACACCAAACATTCTTTTCAGTATACTAGGCGTTATCAAAAATGCATTCATCCAGAAGAAAAACTCAAAACGCTAGATATGTGGCACTACAGGCGGATGCTGAGGATGCAGTGGGGGGAACATGTGAGCAATGAAGAACGTATAAAGAAAATTGGTGCTAAAACCACTTCTTCCATATGACGTGTCCCTTCAAGACGTTGACAATCATGGCTATTCATAATTTCTATCTTTTATAGCTCTTAATAAATCTTGTCTTTTTGTTATCTCTCCTAAACCCTGTTCTGCCATCCATTTACTCAAGATCACTATGTTATGTCGTTTTTTCCTCTGTCACTCTTGCCTTCAATCTGTCCTTTGAGTATCAGATATTCTAAGCCCTCCTTCTCCATTACGTGACCTAAAAATTTCGACTGGCAATTTCTGATGTTACGTATAAGAGACCTTTTTGTTTGCATTTTCTCTAAAACTTCGTCGTTGCTCACATGTTCGGTCCATGGTATTCTCAGCATCCTTCTGTAGAACCACATTTCTGTTGCTTCATGTCTCTTCTTCATCTGAGAGGAGATTGTCCACCATTCATTGCCATATAAGAAGACGGATACACTCCTACTTAAAATCAGAGAGACAAAATCTCTGGGGTACATTATTAAGAAAGAGTGCTTGGAAAATTTAACACTCACAGGACATATTGAAGGAAGGAAGGAAGGAAGGAAGGAAGGAAGGGTAACGTGAAACAGTGAGTAACGTCCCTAACGCGTTTGGGTGAGTGAATGGCAGCGCAGAGAGAAATGGATATAGTAAATGTCAAACGTTGCTAAAAGCCCCAAGGGACATGAAGTTGTGGAGAACAGTGACCGACCGCGTCTAGATGGTTCCAAATCTTATTTTGTTACTCTTGCCTTCAATCTGTCCTGTGAGTACCAAATTTTCTAAGCCCTCTTTCCGACTGGCAATTTCTGATGTTACGTATAAGAGACCTTTTTGTTTCCATTTTTTCTCAAACCTTCGTCGTTGCTCACATGTTCGGTTCAAGGTAATGTTCAGCATCCTTTCTGTAAAACGACTTTTCTGTTGCATCAAGTCTCTTCTTCATCTGCGAGGACTGATATTACATAACAGTTCAGTAGTCTTCTTGTTTCGAAAGAAAATTTCCTGTTTCTAAATACTTTGCTTAATTTTTGGAAGGCATCTTTCGCCTTCGGATTTCGGTGTCGCATTTTCCGTTCTCTGTTCACACACTTCCCAAATATTTAAATGTTTGTACTTGATTTTGGTGTCTCTGATTTGTGATTCGCGTGTTGTGTTGTTTCGTTTGCTGACAACCATAAATTCTGTCATCTTACAATTGATACTTAGTCCTTTCTTCACGCTTTCCTTTACTACCTTCTTTTCAACATTGTGTTATCAGCATATCTAATGTTGTGAAGATTATGTCCGCCATTAATGAATCCTTTTAGCTCAAATTATCCCAGAGTTGCTTCACTGCAAGTGAATAAGTCTGGTGAGAGCGCACATCTGTAGAATTCAAATCCTACATAGTTCTCAAAATCAGCACAACTAAAACATAATACGGGCTCCAAACTGAGATTTTTTTTCCAAAAACGTTTTCTGATTGGTTAATAAATATTAAAAAAAATACATTTCACCTGTTCTCAACTACGTTCGATCGTATCAACCTAGTTTCTGACCAGTTAGAACACTGATTGCGCCAAGCAATTCGGAGCCAATTACGTGATACGAATTTTCAATAAATATGAAACGTTGTTCATCCTCGGCAGTGAGACGAACCAAGTTTTTTCAACTCGACAACGAAATTATGTCACCCAGTTTCAGGCTTAACGTTAATTACTTAAATTAACATAAACCCAGCTTGCAAAAGAACACTCACTCGTACAATTTACTTATTTCACTACAAACATCGCAACTTAAAACTTCAAAGAGCGACAACTTTGTAAAAATTACAGTAAGTCAAGAACAATACTTCTAATTTAATACAAAAACAGAACTGTTTAATTTTCCCACAATTAAAATAATACTTAAGCACACTTTCTCATTTTCATACACACAGTTCAACAACTTCAAATCTTTCAAACCAAAACTTTAATAAATCTGGCATCTCGTCTGCAGTCGGTCTCTCACAGACGTGCCGTCGCCTCTCTCTCCCTGTCATTTTTACAAATACTTTCATGGTAATTGCTCCGATGAGCTACTTTCGCTGGTTCCCAGACTTCATGAATTCAAGCGTCCTACGAGGCTGGCATCCCGCTCCCACCCTTTCACTGTTGAAACTGTTAAATGTAGCCGTCTCTTCTACTCCAATAGCTTCATATCTCGCACCTCTCGCCTGTGGAACTCCTTTCCATTTTCCTGTTTCCCT
This sequence comes from Acanthosepion esculentum, assembly GCA_964036315.1. NCBI lineage: Eukaryota > Metazoa > Mollusca > Cephalopoda > Sepiida > Sepiidae > Acanthosepion > Acanthosepion esculentum. The sequence continues at coordinate 58,901,975 of OZ038508.1, read as the reverse complement.
GATAGCTATAATCTCCAACTATTCAAATGTAATGTCAATCGACATCTCCAGTTGCCTTGATCTAACCACTATCCTTCTCCTCATCCTTTCCTCTATCACTCCTATCTGCTCTCGCTCTAAATTCCTCTGTAACCCCTTGCGTGTTAGTGGCTTTCCGCCTTGCTTCGGGTGAAATGCTTAAAAAAAACCCCCAAAAAACAAAAAAAAAAAACACTACAAACCAAACAAAAAACTTTGGAACAATTTATACTACTTGAACAACAGATATTTGTACCTCTTATTGCGTTAAATGTTTCTTAATTGTTGAAGCAATACATTGTTTTTACCTTATTATTTTTCTTGTTGCTTACTCATTTTGCATGTGTCATTCAACCCCTACACATCTTTGTCTTAGGATGACGTAATATGATCATTCATTTCTCCTCGTCACCGGCCAAGACGGCGCGACGCCTTTCTGTGCTGTCTTGATAAATATCGATAAACGCAGTGGACATCTTGAAAAGTCAGTTTGATTTAGCGAAAGATCGTTTTAAACGAGACTTGCTCGGGAAAAGACGAGAGCTGAAATGGCTGACGTACCTCATCCGCACCCAGTTGCATCTCTTAGCGCGTTGCTTGCAGCCTGCTTGGTGTACCCAGGTGTTGACCTTTCGCCCGTGTTCTTTCATGCAGGCACCGATTTGGACCTTCGGCTCTGAAGTGGAATTTGGAATCAGATTGCATGAATGCAAACAGCTATTATCTTTTGCTTCCGTTGTGTATGAGACGAGGCGGGCAGGCAACACAAGTGTCTTGTCTGCTCGCCTGCGAAAACTTTCCTCCCGTTGAAGATCAGGCGAGCACAGGCGAGCAATTACCTCCGAGTTAGGGAAGTGTGAAGGCAGTGTCTTAGGCATAGGCACTTAGCCCCTGATGGCTTTTTAAAACTTGATCAACATGTCAGTGATCGGTTTGAGTGCAAAACGAAAAATAAGATACGAATTGAAAAATACCAATTGAATTGACTTACAGCAGTGCCAATGTTTAACAGCTCTTTCTTTTTTCTTTCTTTCTTTCTTTCTTTCTTTCTTTGCATAGTCCTTTTTCTTTTTTTATCGAGTTTTCTTCCTTTCTTTTTATAGAGTCCACTTTCTTTTTTCTTTTCTTTCTTTCTTTCTTTTTTCTTTTCTTTCTTTTTTGCATAGTCCTTTTTCTTTTTTCTTTTTTCTTTTTATCGAGTTTTCTTCCTTTCTTTTTATAGAGTCCACTTTCTTTTTTCTTTTCTTTCTTTCTTTCTTTCTTTGTATAGAGTCATTTTTCTTACTTTTTATCCAGTTTTTCTTTCTTTCTTTTTCTTTTCTTTCTTTCTTTGCACAATCCTTTTTCTATTTATCTAGTTTTCTTCCTTTCTTTTTATAGAGTCCACTTTCTTTTCTTTCTTTTTTCCTTTCTTTGTTTGTTTCTTTCTTTGTATAGAGTCCGTTTACTTTCTTCCTTTTTATCCAGTTTTCTTTCTTTCTTCCCTATCATCCCGTTTCATTATCTCTTTCAATCTTTCTTTTTTTCTTAATCGTTCATAGTTTTATTATTATTTCTAGTATCATTTCTTTTATTCGATCTTTCTCTTGACCTTATTTCCTTCAGTTGCTCATCTTCTTTCTTTTGTCATTATTTCTTTCAACCTTTCTTTCTCTTTCATTTTTCTGCCTTTGTCTACTTTAACGTTTCTTTCTACATTGTATCATTCTTTCTTTAGTTGATTCTGTTATCACAATTCTTTCCAGTCTTTCTTTATTTCTCAATCTCAATTTTCTTCCTTTTCTTTCTTTTTTCTTTCAGGTTAAATCTCCACCTTTATTATTCGTAAGCTCCCCTTTTCTTTCTTATTTTTCATTTTTTTAATCTTTATTTTTCTCTCTCTCTCTCTTTCTTTCTTTCTTTCTCTCTTAATCTGAACATTTTCATTTTTACAATGTTTCATCTGAACTTTGTCAGTTTTCTTTCTTTCTTTCTTTCTTTCTTCTTTCTTTCTTTCTTTTTTTCTTTCTTAATCGGAACCATTTCATTATTACAGTTTTAATCTGAACTTTTTCGTTCTTTTCTTTCTTTCTTTCTTTCTTTCTTTCTTAATCTGAACATTTTCATTTTTACAATGTTTCATCTGCACTTTATCAGTGTTCTTTCTTTTTTCTTTCTTTCTTAATTTGAACCATTTCAGTTTTCTTTCATTCTTTCTCTTTTTCTTTCTTTCTTTCTTAAGCTGAAACCCTTCGTCTTTCTTTCTTTTTAAATCTGTGTTCCTTCCTTCCCCTTTTTCACATTGGTTAATCCGATTTTTTTCTTTGCTTCTATCTTTCTCGCTTTACTTATTTATTTCTTAATCTGTATCTTTTCTTTGCTTTTTCTTTCTTTTTATGTTTAATCTCCCCGTTTGTCTTTTAGTTTTTCTTTCTATCATTCTTTGTTTTATCATTTCTCGTCTGTTTTTATCTTCTTCTTCTTCTTCTTCTTCTTCTTCTTCTTCTTCTTCTTCTTCTTCTTCTTCTTCTTCCTCTTCTTCTTCTTCTTCTTCTTTTTCTTCTCCTTCTTCTTCTTCTTCTTCTTCTCCTTCTTCTTCTTCTTCTTCTTCTTCTTCTTCTTCTTCTTTTTCTTCTTCTTCTTCTTCTTCTTCTTCTTCTTCTTCTTCTTCTTCTTCTTTTTCTTCTTCTTCTTCTTCTTCTTCTTCTTTTTTTTTTCTTCTTCTTCTTTTTCTTCTTCTTCTTCTTCTTCTTTTTCTTCTTCTTCTTCTTCTTCTTCTTCTTCTTTTTCTTCTTCTTCTTCTTCTTCTTCTTCTTTTTCTTCTTCTTTTTCTTCTTCTTCTTCTTCTTCTTTTTCTTCTTCTTCTTCTTCTTCTTCTTCTTCTTCTTCTTCTTCTTCACTCATTTATTCGTATCTCGCTCTTTTTTAAAATTTATTTATCTTTCTTTTTCTTTCATTCCTGCTTCCTTCTCTTACGAACACCGCTGTACATCATTCAAGGTAGCACCTGTTTTCTAATCTTCGTTTTCTCGTGCCGATCAGGAAAAGCATCGCTTAAAGCCGGATTAAATACACTGGTCAAAGAACTGGCTTGCTGTAAAATGGGTGAGGGCTTCAACTTAAAATCGGAGTCTGCTTTCATTAAAGTCTTTATTTCGCGTCAACAGCCGCGATGCTGCTCTTTTGAACCCCCGAATTTACCCCCGTCAGTCAACTTTCCACATTCATCCGCCTGACGAGACGTGTCGTGTCCGAATGTAGATATTAAGTTTGTGTCTATATTCGCGTGCAAAATGTGGAAATTAATATGTTCTTAACAATAATCGCCTTTGCCCGAGGGAGTTAGGACTGCAGCGTAATGAGGCGGTGGTACTGGAGAGTCGTAATCGCCAGAATTCGGACAGTGCGCGTTTTGCAACCCGAACGTAAGTTTTAAATTACAAAACTTTAAAAGACAGCAACCATTAA
>OZ038508.1:58871010-58896010 GCA_964036315.1 Acanthosepion esculentum | reverse complement strand
CAAACAATGTTTAATAAAATACATTAACCTCGAACCCGTTGATGAATGTTATGATCCCTGTTTATAAATTCCAGTTGTATAAGGTCTTTTTTTACTACAAGGTTTCGATTGTTCATACAATCATCGTCAGGTATAGAAATAGATATGTCTTTTTTACATCCAGGTAATAACAGGCAACGAGAGTTAAGATGTACTCCGAAATAGTGTTTTTTCGAAATATGTTATTGTTAACTGTGAAAAATTTTTGGGAGCGTGCGGTCTGCTTTTTGTATGAATGATTCATGTAATATATATATATATATTACATGAATCATTCATACAAAAAGCAGACCGCACGCTCCCAAAAAATTTTATAGTAATAGAGGATATATATATATATATATATATATATATATATATATATATATATATATATATATATATATATATACAAGTATAGGTTTGATGCATACGGAATAAATTCCAATAACCAAAAATACTATTTTTAAAACATAGTTTTTTGAACATAGATCGCCGGAAAGTAAACACAGGCGATCCTGTTATTGAATTAAGTTCACCACCTGACCACAGAGGAAACACATATGCAGGAAGTAGCTGACGACTGATGATCGCTATTTTTATTCTATCCTGTATTACTATTCAGATCGTACTTTCTAGTCTATCCTCTATTACTATTCGGATCACCATTTCTAGTCTATCCTCTATTACTATTCGGATCACCATTTCTAGTCTATCCTCTATTACTATTCGGATCACCATTTCTAGTCTATCCTCTATACTATTCGGATCACCATTTCTAGTCTATCCTCTATTACTATTCGGATCACCATTTCTAGTCTATCCTCTATACTATTCGGATCACCATTTCTAGTCTATCCTCTATTACTATTCGGATCACCATTTCTAGTCTATCCTCTATTACTATTCGGATCACCATTTCTAGTCTATCCTCTATACTATTCGGATCACCATTTCTAGTCTATCCTCTATTACTATTCGGATCACCATTTCTAGTCTATCCTCTATACTATTCGGATCACCATTTCTAGTCTATCCTCTATTACTATTCGGATCACCATTTCTAGTCTATCCTCTATTACTATTCGGATCACCATTTCTAGTCTATCCTCTAATACTATACGGACCGCTATTCTCTACTCTATTCACTATACTATTTCTCTATTCGGCCGCTGAAACTGAAGCATTATGCGTATTATGAATAGTAGTCGTGGCCCCCGGGGGTACAGTCCTATGGTTACAGAGAATTTCAGTTGAGTTCAACCACGGAATATGTGAGCGAGCGACGCTATATTGAGTCTGATTTGCTACCTCTTCGTCACCGAGGCCCGTTGGAACAGTTGGTATGAAGTTTGCTTTATAACTTAACTGTCAGGGTTTCAATTCTCTGCGCACTGCTGATGAGTCCCAAATATAGGACGAAACGGCCGTCCAGTGCTTTCTGCATTCTGTTGAGGTTTCTCAATGAATTACTTAATTATAATTATAAAATCCTCTAACGATTTCTGTCATATATATATTTACAATGAAAATGCATCGCTGGTGATTTTTTTTATATATTTTTCTTACTATGAAAATGTTTCGCTGGTAATTTCTTGATATATTTTTTTTACTATAAAAATTTATTGCTGGTAATTGTTATAGATATATTTTTTTATATATTTTTTTCCTATGAAAATATATCGCTGGTAATTTTTCTATATATTTGTTTTTAATATGAAAATGTTTCGCTGGTAATTTTTTTATATACTTTTTTACTATGAAAATAAATATATTGCTGGTAATTTTTATAGATATATTCTTTCATATATTTTTTTACTATGAAAATGTAACGCTGGTAATTTTTTATATATATATTTTTTTTGCCATGAAAATGTATTGCTGATAATTTTATATATATATATATATGTATATCTTAATATATATTTTTTTACTATGAAAATATATCGCCGGTAATTTTTTTTTTTTTACTGTGAAAATATATCGCTGGTGATTTTTTTAAATATATTTTCGTTTTATGATTCCAGTTTTGGGGTTCATTATTTGCCCATAGCTGGGATACTAAATAGTGCTACCACTCTGGATGAACAACAGCAACGAAGATGTGGTTCCACGCTCCTCAAAACCTCCCGATCCGAGGCCTTGCTGCCGGATGCAGTTCATCGTCATACGCAGGGCGAACATATTCTTAACCGTTTTCGTGCAATTTCGGAGATCATATTTAAAACCGGTGTCACTTTAGGCGTCTTGCTTAGACACCTTCACCCGACCCATGGCTCATATGATACTGTTCAATTTTGTCGTTCTGACATCGAGAAATAATCAACAGACGCTGGAAACAGTCCAACCACTCCACTCGCCACTGTTCCTCCAAATCCGTTCTCCGAACAGACTTTCCGAGACCAAAACAGCCGACAGTTTTGTTCTATTAGATTTTGTATGGTGATATGCCAAGTGCGTTCACATCAGTTTCGTCACCCCAATTTTCCTTTCTATGCCAAATCCCATTATCTCTCTTTTACGTTCTCACCAACGATATTTGAGGATTTAGCGATGTCTTCTGTCACCGGGGTTATATTAGAAAGAACAAAGAAAAGAAAAGAAAAGAAAAATCCCTCACTTGATAGGCGAAATCCGACATCGACGAAGGAATAACTTGAACAAGCAAGAGTTATAGACCTTTTCATAAATGTTCACAAACTCCATCTGGGGGAGTCCATCTTTTATGCAGAGAACACTTTAATTAAAATTAAATTCATATTAACCCCTTCACGCCTAAACTTTATAACCTGAAGTATTTGGAATGATGACAGTTTATCAGTTTATATAATGTTTCCTAAATTAATAACTTATAAGGAAGAATTTCATAACGACAGTATTTGATTAGAAAAGAAATCCACCAATACGTATTAGCTAAATATTTGCAGATATTGATATTATATTATAGCATCTGATGGTGTAACTATTATTTTATCTGGTCGATCCAAATCTATCATGTCAACTATCACGGTCCTTCATCAAGATCATTATGGCGGTATTCTTTACAATAACATAGCTGGTCAATTCTGGTCGTTGCTGGGCGACCAACCCGTCTTGCGCATTGGTTAGGTGTCCAAAGCAACAGATCACTCACGAGTTCTTGTTTTATAGTGCATTCTGTGATAACTTCCACTGCAAATGATGTGAAAATTCGCATAGCTAAAGCCTGGGCTGTAATCTAGAAATGAGATCAACCAGACAACCTCAATCGGAGATACTTTCGAGCCACTATGGAAGCGGGGTTAATATATGGCTCCACTACTTAGACATTAACTGAAACATCTATGGAACCTACCCTCGGATGCTGAAAGGTATATTTAACATCTGTTAGAGACAACATTCAACTAAAAAACAGCCCTGTAGACGCCTCAATCTTCAGACCTCTTTCCCATTAAAATAGTATGGGGTGAATTGGATAGGAGAGTTTGAAGAGAATACCCATTGAGTGAGAGTGAGCTTTTTCAATCCTTGAAGAATCCTTGGGAAGGTCTGCCGTCTACATTTTTTTCTAAATCTCTTGGAAAGAAGACCACGAATTTGTACAATCTGTAATTAAGGCAGGTGGTGGTTTTATTGACAAGAACAAAATATGGTGCTGTTGTATGATATATTTTTGTAAAGCAGTAATTAAGGCGGGTGGTGGTTTTATTGACAAAAACGAAATATGATGCTGTTGTATGATATCTTTTTGTACAGCATTAATTAAGGCAGCTGGTGGTTTTATTGACGAAAACAAAAACATGATGCTGTTGTATGATAATATGTTATAATTTAGTTCTTAGTTTTGTTAAAATAAAAGCTAAAGCAGTTTAGTTACTGGCAATTTATCTTTTACTTTAAAAACACTACAAAAAACCCTCTCATTTTACGTCCAAAGCTTGTTGCCTGTACTGCAATTCGACGTTGAAAAATTGACGTAATCAAGATGCTGATTCCCACACTGGTTCAAACAAAAGGTTGGGAAGGAAACGCCCATAGATACTGGAAAGAGATATAACAGTTACTTTAGAAACTATATTTTATTAGAAAGACTATAAATTTAAACGGAAAGTAGCTGCTTGGTAAACGAATGCCAAATATGATATTTCCTTATACGGAAACGGCTAATATTATCAGTAGCATGACCATCTCTTTAGCTTTTTCTGTCATGTTTTTAAGGGCCACATAGAAAATTTGGCGCTTTCAAGGTAATATGGCCCATTTTGAATATTCTGGCGAGATGTTGCTAACTCGCCTTCAGACAAATTAGCACCGAAACTGTTAATTCATATGTATTCTAGCATGAAGCAGCGCCCTTCTGAGTAAGGGTCCATTTACGCAGAACATGATTTCTTTGGAGGAAAAAAGTTATTATGAGTGACAAATATATTTTAAACTGATTGCACAAATTTTGTCTGAATTTCTGGGATGAGGAGTTAACATTATTTATATTGCTGACTATTGTCCTCATCTTTATTGTTACTATTGCCTGATCGCCTTTTGTCTGAATTTCTGGGATGAGGAGTTATCATTATTTAGACTATTTATATTCGGACTATTATCCTCATCTTTCTTATTTTATCATAAAGTTTCGACCGCTGGGTTCTCCGGCGTTCCTCAGGTGTATATCGCTCTGTGTAACCTACAGAAAAGTAATTTCTGGGATGAGGAATTATCATGAATTACAATATTTAGATTCGGACTATTGTCCTCATCTTTGTTGTTTTTATCACAAGGTTTCGGCCGTTGTGCTCTCCGTACTTCTTCAGGTATATATCGATCTGGGTAACCTACAGAAAAATGAATTTCTGGGATGAGGAATTATCATTAATTACACTATTTATATTCGGACTATTGTCCTCATCTTTGTTGTTTTTATCAAAAGATTTCAGCCGTTGTGGCGTCCGGCCTTCCTCAGGTGTATATCGATCTGTGTAACCTAAGGGAATAAGCCTCAACTCTGAGACTTTGGAAACCATTAATGCAATCCATCCCTCCCGGCGTAGGACCATTGTGGTGAGTGCGGACCGAGACGTTCGAGTCCAACCGTAAACCTGAAAAGGATCTGCGGTGTTCTGCCAGGAGGGTCCACCTGCGTCAACCACCAACACCCATCTCTGACTTCTGCTCTATACTCTTCAGGTGTAAACTGGGCCTTCACTGTCATTGCCGCCACCGCCGCCAGTGGATGGGGAGAAAGGGAATAGAGAAAGAGGATGACGATCCCGATAGTTGGATGCGAGCGAGTGGCGACGACAGGGAATTCAGTACTGAAGCCTTTATTTAATCGAATTGCGTAGACTCTCCTCATTCCAATGTGCATGTTTAGCGATATTGTCTAGTTATATATCCCTGGGGACGCCGGAGAGCACAACGCCCGAAACGTTGTGCTTAAAACAACAAAGAAGAGTAGAATAGTACACTATTTAGATTATTCGGACTATTGTCCTCATCTTTGTCGCCATATTTATTACAACGTTTCGGCCGTTGTACGCTCCGGCCTTCTTCAGGTGGTTGGAATGTCACGGACACATGGCACAGTGGATAAAGGCGTTGGTTAGATCCAGTGACAGGGACCAAAGAGTGTGAGTTCAATACCTGGTTAAGGCGGTGGAGAACTTGGAGATGGGAATTAACAGGAGATATCTGATAACCGACATCCATTATACATGGCACATCGAACTAGAACAGTGTACCCCAGTGAGCGAAATAAAGTGTTCAGTTCGACATTACAACTACCTGAAGAAGGCCGGAGTGTACAACGGCCGAAACGTTGTAATAAATATGGCGACAAAGATGAGGACAATAGTCCGAATAATGTAAATAGTGTACATAATATCTCATCTCAGAAATATAGACAGATACTGAAGGTCCGAAACGTTGTAATAAATATGGCGACAAATATGAGGACAATAGTCCGAATAATATAAATAGTGTACATAATACCTCATCTCAGAAATGTAGACAGATACTGAAGGGGCGAAACGTTGTAATAAATATGGCGATAAAGATGGACAATAGTCCGATTAATATAAATAGGGTACATGATACCTCATCTCAGAAATATAGACAGATCCTGGAGGAGAATAGTGTTAATAGAAATAGTGTAAATAATATTGCACTTTGTTCCTGTAATACAAAGGTTTACAGAATATTCAGCGCGGTGTCACAATTTACAATGTCTTCGCGCTTTCCTTCAAGGGGCGCCTCGGAACATTCGAAAATCTTTATACAGTCATTCGTCGATTTACTCCCGAACAACTAACGTGTAGTCACAGAGACGTCCCCATAAGCGCTTAAAACCCAATTGGGAATTCCAATCATTGTAGTTCTATAGATCAATCCAAATAAAGAAAATCTCATCATCTTACTTGCTTACTAAAGAGAATGGAACTTATACGCCATTTTGCTTTTGTTCAGCTCCCTAGACAGGAACAAGAAAGAGATGATAAACGGGCAGACAGAATTCTGGATTGAGCTAATGATTTCGTGAATTGGATTGCGTTTGCTTCTTTGCTCTTCGGAAAGTGAAAAGCCAAGAAAAGAAAAAGAAAAAAAAAAGAGAGCGACTCTTGTCCATCTAACTGGCACATTTACAATGTACGTATTAAATCAGAACCGAATCCTTACCTTTTCGGCGTCTTTTCGACAACTGATTTCCAATTTGCAAATCTAGGCTAATTAAGAAATAACTTCTACATTTAAAATCGATCACGCACCTGAGAACCAATTCACTCGCTTTCAGTATAAAAGTTAATTCTTTGTTTTTAGTTTTCATTTTTTTTGAAACGAAAGATTTCCCGAATCAAAAATGGTTGCATTCAGCTCAACACAGAACACTCTCCACCGCCTATAGTTGAAGGTGGGGCGCTCACGTGACTCAGCCCACTCCAAAGTTCCTGGGTATTTCGTTTTAAAGATCCAAGATCGAGCTGTTTTTCAGCTGATTATCTTGTCAGGACACATTCTTTGCTCGCCACCCTCCCCCCTGGTTTTTTAATCCAGCAATCATCCCTTCAGTGCGTATTTTGATAATCTCTTTTTTTGCTTCGTTTGATGTGTCCATATAACTCGGGGTCTTTACTCTTTACTAAAGGGAACGATTGATGTTAGACAAGTTCTGTTCGAAAGAGTTTTTATACTTATTCAATCTGTCAGGCGACTGTTGGGTATTGATCAGATGAATTTATTTTGAAATGTTACCATATTCTTAAGAAATGTTATAGATCTGTTTATACAATCCAAATCGTAAAGAAGTACAGAGATGCATTCCTGAAGTTTTAAAACACTTTTTTAGGAGAGGCAGTTATAACTGTCCTAGGTTATCGTAACTTTAGTCTGTAATTAATATACATTTAAGAAGCTGAATTGCCGGCTTTTGTTATTCCAGATTGAAGGAGATAGCTCTAACAGACCTTACTATAAACTGCTTGTCGTAACTAACAAGTTTACAGAATGCAATCAGGACGTGATGACAATTTGGAAGCTCGCTATTCAATAAAGTTTGGTGTTGATAGAGAAGGGCATCAAAACTGTCCCTCATCCAGATCTTGATCTCCGTCCTGGGTATGACGATAAACTACGTCCAGCAGCAAGGCCTCTGATCAGGAGGTTTTGTGGAGCGTGGAACCACCTCTTAATTGCTGGTGTTCCCAGGTCCACCCTGACCCGGTGTTGTAGCACCTGTTAGGGTCCTAGCTATGGGCAAATAGTTAACCTCCGCTTAAAACACTATGAAAGTGTAAAAATAGGTTTTAATACTAGAAATACTTTGTAAAAAAATATTACCAACAATATATTTTCGAAACACAAATATTACCAGCAATACATTTTTTGAAAAAAATATTACCAGCGAAGGAAAGTTCTTACCAGAAATAGATTTGGAAAGAAAAAATATTATCAACAATGAAACTTTTGTTGGCATTAAATAACTCATTCAGGTTGATATGCCGTAAAACAAACCAAACCAAAAAACCCAAACCAGATATTGATCTCTGTGACATTTCGTTTTTATTGGAGATGAAATAGAGCCCCAGGAGCAGTCGCATTTGAAGTGACGAAAGACGCGGTGACAAGGGTTCTAGACACCTTCCTTTTAAATGACATACATGAGGCCTTCGCGGAGTGTCTGGAGCGCTGAAACAAATGCATTGAAGCCAGAGAAACCGACTTTGAAGGAGATTAGAGTCTTGTTCTAATTTGAAATGAATAAATGTCTCGCCTGAAAAAGTTTCGAAACTTTTGGGATGCGCTTCGGATATATATGTTGTAGATCTTAGATTTGATTTTGTAAGCAACACGAGAGGATGCGAGGAAGGATTTCTTTTCAAATGCTGCCAACCTGCTGCCATCATCTATCAAAATTGAATATTCCCTTATAAAACAATCCTTTACATCTTTAGAATATATATATTCTTATATATATATATATATATATATATATATATATATATATATATATATATATATATATATATATATATATATATCAAGAAAGACGCCGTAGTTTTTGTTAACCCAAGGACTTTCGATCTCCTCCGTAATTAAAATGAAAATAATACATCCTCAAATAAGCAAAAACATATCAATCCACTATACCGTAATCAAATGCATCCTAACTATAAACAGGATGAAAAATTACCCCCCAAAATCTCGTAAGTACTAATATATTCCTCCACTGATCACAGTAAAAACGTAAAACTAATTCTATACTATGCTAAACTGAACACAAACAACTTAATCATAGGCTATGACTCTTCTCCCTCAACTAGTGTTTTGTAAAAGACCAATATTGTATATCAGTTTAAATGTCCTTTGAGATTGTAACGCTGACTTAATAGTAAGTACATATGTTGGTTAGACGACCACAGCATTATCAAGACGTCTTGCATTTCATTTGTCGGATACAAGTACTATTGCCCGACATTTAAAGACACATTACTGTTAAACCCCCAGAATACGGGAAAATACTTGCTAACAGCAACCATAAACTAGACAAGGAGAATAATAAAGAAAACTTCAAATTCTCCAGGCCTTCTATATAAAAAACAAACAACCAACACTAAACAAAATATATTATGAGTATAGCAACAATATGTTAAAATGTATTTGTGTCTACTAAAATGTATTTAAATGTATTCATGTCGAATTTATACTAAAATATATTTAAAATATATTAATGTCGAAAAGACCAACATTGTATATCAGTTTGGGAGATTGTATCTCTAACAAAAATGTAAGTACATATGTTGGCTTGATGACGACAACATTATCAAGACGTCTTACACTCCATTTGTCGGATACAAATTCTATCGCACAATATTTAAAGACAAATTCATGTTCGCCTCACAATACCGGGAAATACTTGCTGACAGCAACAATATACTAGACCCTGAGAATAACAAATAAAACTTCAAATTCTCGAAGCCATCTATATCAACATCAAACAACCGACACTAAACAAAATTTATTATGAGTGTGGTGGCAATATATTAAAATGCAGTTAAGTAACATTTTACGCCATGTTGCATTTTTACCATCTCTGGATAGCTCTCTTACATTGTGGATGCTTTGTTTACAAAAAAAAAAAAAAAAAAAACAGAAAAAAAAAACATCGGTGCAGCAACGGTTGATTTTAAAATAATTATAACAGCGCGTTCACGCATGTTTATAAAAATTCACCATCACCACGATTACAGTTACATTAAGTTTGTCTTCACACTTCACCTCTGAGAATGTTCTTGGAAGACCAAAAGTACTTGGGTTAACAAGAACTACGGCGCCTTCCTTGATGAATTTCAACTTAACATCAAGAAGATATTTAAAGAACTAGAAAGGATTATCATCAAATAGACAGATGGCACAGTGGATAAAGGCGTTGGTTAGATCCAGTGACAGAACCCAAAGAGTGTGATTTCAATACCCGGTTAAGGCAGTTGAGAACTTGGAGAGGGAAATTAACAGGCGATAACTGATAACTGACATCCATTAGACATGGTACATGGAACTAGAACAGTCTACCCCAGTGAGCGAAATAAATAGTTCAGTTCGAAATTTCAACCACATGAAGAAGCCCTGAGCGTACAACGTCCGAAACGTTGTAATTAATATGGCGACAAAGATGAAAACAATAGTCCGAATAATTTAAATAGTATATATATATATATATATATATATATATATATATATATATGAAGAAATATAGTCTTAAAGTCTGCTATATTTATGGGATAAAGTGCTCAATATCAGAGATAGAGCGTGTGTAAATATAAAAGTGAAGATAGAAGTCAACACTTAGAGGCGACAGTCTGTTTCGTTTCAGGAGTTGCCTGACGATTGCATCTAGCATGAAACAGACTGTGGCCTCTAAGTGTTGACTTTTATGTTCACTTTTATATTTATATATATATATATATATTCAATGAAACATACTTGAATATATATATATATATATTCAATGAAACATACTTGAATATATATATATATATATATATATATATATATATATATATATATATATATATATATATATATATATATATATTGGTCACTCGAAAGTAATATGATTCACAGAAGAGTTTAAAGTCAGAGTTCAAGGTGTCCACAGGACTAGTGGCCAAAACAATGCTGCTCACATGGCAAGTGCTCATTTGTGCACGTCTCAGGTACCACTAATTAAATTTCGTTCTCTCACGATGGAGAGATATTAAGTGAAGGCTGAGAATCAACAATCAATTTCATGCCTTCGAGACCATGAATTTCATTTCGACCATGAATGTCGGCCATCTTTCTATGCCCACTTCCACAGTTTTTACACTTATGTTTCCCTAATATAAGGCCTAAGAGCCACACATGGTTACTGAATGATTTTTCTATTAGTGTAAGAAGCGGTAAGAAGTCCACTTTATGTAGGCGCGATACTGATTAATCCTATACTTGAAGAGGTTAAGATTGTAGCGATTGGGAAAGCAACCTCTTGGGAGTCTGTTCCATGAAGTAACAGTTCTAAAAAAGTTATCAAAGTTTAATTTTTTGCTTACTAATGGAATACGGAGCGAATAAGGATCATTTGTCCTTGTGTACGTGTCGTGGTGGGTCTTAGATTGAAAGGTCAGGACTGGTGGAATTATGGAATGTAGCTGATCTGAACATTTAGAATAGAATTAGAATGGCTAAAGATGTCGTTCGACTGTCCTTACTTCTCGCAATTTAACGGGCGAGTGCGATGCGGTAAGTTTCGTTACTTAATAATTGGTGTATACTTCTGTTTTAAAATGACAGCGTAAATATTCCAGATTGATATATCCGGTTTTAACGATTAATTTGAAAAGATAAAATTTAAGAGGAGAACAGAAAGAAAAAAAAAAAAAGGTAATTATCTTGAAATTGTTTCTGGTCTTACATCGGCTTGATTTTGTTCCATCCAGATTTGAGTGCGAGGTTATGGAGAAATGATGACACACATGTCTGAAGTCGACGCCATCCACAACGCCAAACATGTGTCCCCTCATCCGGACCATAATGCAGTTTATTGAGCGCGCTCACAAGAATCCCATTCAAGACCAGTGATCATCTGGACATGAAACAATTTGGAACAATGGATACAGGGACGTGTCGAAGAAATATTAGTTTTAAGAAAGAAAAAAAAGGAACGAGTATTTAAAAAAAAAAGCAGAAATATAATGGCTTGGAGAATTTAACACACACAAGACATAATGAAGGCAAGAGAAACAGAAGGAAATAGCGAATTCTTCTTGAAGGTTTTCAGAGAATAAAGAGCATAAATAAAGACGAAGACGAGAGTAATGGAGCAAATTTTACTTGGAGAGCCATGTCCGCATTTATTTTGGAAGGACACGGTATATAATATACGAAAGAGACAATGCATAATCTCCAAACATTGAATACAATTAACACTATAAGTATTAAAGTAAGCAGGGAAGATGAGAAAAAAAGAATAAGCCTCCAATAAAAATCCAGAGAAATAATACGAAAGAAATACTAGTCCAAAATGAATAATAATTGACAATGCTTCATGTAAGAAATTTGAATCCTATTAATACTACTAGCAATAAAGCATATTTAAGTAAGCAGGGCAGATGAGAAATAAAGAATAAGCCTCCAATAAAAAGCAAGAGAAATAAGATGAAAGAAATACTAGTCCAAAATGAATAATAACTGACAATGCTTTATCTAAGAAATTTGAATCCTATTAATACTACTAGCAATAAAGCATATTTAAGTAAGCAGGACAGATGAGAAATAAAGAATGAGCCTCCAATAAAAAGCAAGAGAAATAAGATGAAAGAAATACTAGTCCCAAATGAATAATAATTGACAATGCTTGATCTAAGAAATTAGAATCCCATGAATACAATTAGTTACCTGAGTAACCGAGTAAACTGAAAAACAGAGAATAGACCTTCAATAAAAAGCAATTCTGCTTTCACTTGATCCCTAGCGTGAGCTCTCAGATGCTAGGTGACAAAAAAGGAATCATATTAAAATAAAGAATAGAAAGAAGAGTCTTGTAATCGGGCCCTGACTTGCAGTCACTTCTTTAGTAAGAGCCATTAGACACGACAATACAAACTATGTCCATGTTAAAGAAGTGGTAATTAAGTGAATGCTTCATTTTGCTAATATGCAATAATGAAAGAATCTAATTACAACAAACGAGCAGAAAGTTTTGCATTTGAACCAATTTTTTTTTTCTGGCGACGATTCAAATTTTAACGGCGGCTTGGTTGCATGACCACATGATTGTTTCCCCTGTGACCTCCGGTGGCAATCTTGAATATCAACAATAATTCAAAATGGATTCCAGTCAATTTGGCGCGTCTGTGAACAATAAATGGGTGGTTTGGGTTTTACTGACGAATTATTTTCATGTTGTCCTCATTTTTATTATAATATTCCTGATGTTTCGACCATTGTACACTTCGGCCTACTTCCGTTGCTTGAAATTTCGAATGGAACCCTTTATTTTGTTCACCGGGGTAGAGTGTTCAAGTTTCACATGCCATGTCTTTTCGGGATGTCTCAGTTATCTCTCTTAACTCAACTCTTTAAGTTTTTTGTTGAACACTGAAGTGGCGAGGTATTGATCTCACAACATTTTGTCTCAAGTCACTGGATCCAACTAACGCCTATCGACTGGGCCATGAGTTTTTGTGGACAATAAAGATGTTGATGGTGAATATGTCAATAAAGATGAGGACAACAGTCCGAACAATGTAAATAGTGTAAATAGTTACAATATCTCATCTCAGAAATATAGGCAGATGTTGAATGTGAATATGGCAATAAAGATGAGGACAACAGTCCGAACAATGTAAATAGTGTAAATAGTTACAATACCTCACCTCAGAAATATAGACAGATGTTGAAGGTGAATATGGCAGTAAAGATGAGGACAACAGTCTGAACAATGTAAATAGTGTAAATAGTTACAATATCTCATCTCAGAAATATAGGCAGATGTTGAATGTGAATATGGCAATAAAGATGAGGACAACAGTCCGAACAATGGAAATAGTGTAAATAATTACAATACCTCATATCAGAAATATAGACAGATGTTGAAGGTGAATATGGCAATAAAGATGAGGACAACAGTCCGAACAATGTAAATAGTGTAAATAGTTACAATACCTCACCTCAGAAATATAGACAGATGTTGAATGTGAATATGGCAATAAAGATGAGGACAACAGTCCGAACAATGTAAATAGTGTAAATAGTTACAATACCTCACCTCAGAAATATAGACAGATGTTGAAGGTGAATATGGCAGTAAAGATGAGGACAACAGTCTGAACAATGTAAATAGTGTAAATAGTTACAATATCTCATCTCAGAAATATAGACAGATGTTGAAGGTGAATATGGCAATAAAGATGAGGACAACAGTCCAAACAATGGAAATAGTGTAAATAGTTACAATACCTCATCTGAGAATTATAGACACATCAACATAAATGAAGTGGGAACTGAAAAAAGGAAGTAAACGAAGAAGTAATAGAAAAATAAAAAAAAGATATGGAAAGAGAAACGAGAACGGGCACAAAGAAGAAAGCATCAAAGAAGTACACGAAAAAAGAAAGAAGAAGAAATAGAAAAAGGCATCGAGAAAAAGGGAGAAGAAATAAAGACGGAGAAAAAGAAGAAAACGAAAGAGGGGAACAAAAAGGAAGAAAAGGAAACGATAATGAAAGAAAAAAAGATAAAGATAAAGAATTAGATGCAAATAAAAAAAGAAAGACTGAAGAAGAAATAAGTCGAAAAGAAGTAGTAAACGAAAAAAAAAGAAGCTAACAAAGAAGAAAAAGAATACCTAGAAGAAGGAAACGATAAAGAAAAAATGAAGAAGCAAAGGAAGAAGACGAAACAAGCGAAAAGGGAAGAGGAGGTAAAAGAAGCGAAAAGAAGAAGAAGAATGGGAGGAGGAGGAGGAGGAGGAAAACAAAAGGAAGGTATTAAAGAAGAAAAAGATACTAACGAGGAGGGAACGAATAACTACTTAGAAGAAAAAAGAAGGAAGCGAAGAAGAAGGAGACGGAAAAGACGAAACAAACAAAAAGGAAAGTGGAGGTGGAGGAAGCAAAGCAGAAGAAACGAAAGAGGGAACGAATAATAATAATAATAATAATAATAATAAATGTAATTTTGAGAAAAAAAGGAAAAGAAAAGAGGCGGGATATAATTTATAGGTCTATACTGCTATAATTTATTATGCAAATCAATCATTTCCCAATAAAATCGATATTAAACAACCGGTATCGATATCCATATATCCCGATGTACTTACATAGCTTAAACATTTAAAATTTATAGTTAAGTGACCATGAGAGTTTATAGTTGACCATCAGAGTTCCCCTACATATAGTGGGTGTAACAGCAAAATTGTTGAAATCGTGTAACATCATGCGATAATTGTCTATCCTGGAAAATGTTTAATATCTAAAAAAACACTAAGTTAATTAATTTTCTTTTATTAGCCATTTTCAGATAAGACGTTTAGCCATCTTGATACCATTTGCCGTAACAATCAGTGAAAAACCATTTGAATTATTCAGCTAGAAAGAGAACAGGTTAAAATATTGTGCCAGACCCACTATGTCTTCTCAACTGAGTAATGGTGAGAGAAAAAAGGTCATTCAGGCCTTCAGTAATGATACCATCATTCATAGACACTGGCTTCCATCTTCAAAGTCCATTCAAGAACTATCAAGAGACAATGTTTCTATTACACTATATATATATATATATATATATATATATATATATATATATATATATATATATATATATATATATATATATTATGATAAAAAGAAAGAACAGTAAGATATATAATTCGGTGTCATTATTGATTATTTTTATTTTTACAAAACAGTTCTCAATGTAAATTTACAGAGCATAAATATTATAAATTAACTGATTTAAAATATGGTTTCTTCGCTACACAGGAATTACCATGTTTCAAAAAGCGAAGCTAAAAACTTCAAATTTAATTATATAATTATATCAAATGCATTAGTTCTGTTTCATCTTCAAGCGAATTTTGGAATAATTTATTTTTAAATTTACTGAGTTTTAAACGCATTTACAATCCGTAATTTTTTGTTTCCAAGCTTTAGAGAGAGGTTTAACAGAAGAAAGAAGAACAGGAAGGCCTAAAGTTGAAGGTGGGGAATAAAATTTAACAGAGAGAAGTTTTAAAGAGAGGAGTTAAATAACGGTTTAAATGAGTGAGATACAGATAAATATGAATTATTTTCAGATGCATAAATCGCTACCGATTCGCTAACCTAAAATTAAAATTAAAAAAACAGACACCGGAAACGTGTGGCTACATTTGTGGTGACACTACCCACAATAATAAAACGATATGATCTAAACTTAAAAACCAGCCAGTTCATATTGCCGATGTATATGTGAAGATTTTCCGTCTGCTTAGCATTACTAATCTTATGCATACAAGAAAAGAGAAGATGAGAGAGAGAGAGGGGAAAATGGTGGGGGTCTAAAACTAAAAACGTGGGCATTTATATGAGAAATGATGTGAAATCAAGAATAATTAGACAAAGCAAGTAATACCACCTGCAGGTTACAAATTTAACATAAATATATAAAAATATTTATGAATATTTAATCTAGTTAAGACCTACTATTTATATGCCCAAAAACATATATTATATACACACATACAAAATGAACGAAAATAATATACATTCAAACGTTGATAACTTTAATTTAAGAAAAGAGTAGAGCAATAGATATTTATTATAAACTATTACATTGGAACTTGCAAGTTACCACGACAAAAATTGTATATTTGTTTCGATATTTACTTTAACCACCTGATGATACGTCTAAATTAGACATCGAAACATATATGTATTTTTGTCGTGGTAACTTGCATGCTCCAATAAATTAGTTAATATATATATATATATATATATATATATATATATATATATATATATATATATATATATATATATATATATAGCACAACTCTTCGGCAGAATTGAGTCACTGTCAGTCACCGTGTGTTTATCTAAAATCTAAAAATAAATACGCTAAAATTCACCTTCATCCCTGCCGTGCGCCGACGGCTTAGTGGTAGAAGTTCCGACTGAAGCCAATTCAGTCGGGTTTCGATCCTAGCTAGAGGCAACCGGGCGTCTAGCCACACTGATGAGCTGCGAAACAGTCTGTCTCTGGATGACAAAAATATTGGCTCCTGAAAAATGAATTTCGGTTGAGCTCTGTGGGTGTGAGGGGTGCATTTGTAAACAGCTAATATAGCACGACTCTTCGGCAGAATTGAGTCACTGTCAGTCACTGTGTGTTTATCTAAAATCTAAAAATAAATACGCTAAAATTCACCTTCATCCCTGCCGTGCGCCGACGGCTTAGTGGTAGAAGTTCCGACTGACGCCAATTCAGTCGGGTTTCGATCCTAGCTAGAGGCAACCGGACGTCTAGCCACACTGATGAGCTGTGAAACAGCGAAACAGTCTGTCTGTGGATGACAAATATATATATATATATATATATATATATATATATATATATATATATATATATAGCCTTGAACAAAAGGGACGTCATACCTAAGGTAACCTTTCGGCCAACACTTTTTCAAAGATATTCGTTGGCACTATTAAATATAAATGAATTCAAGGACACTCAGATAAAGTAAATGAGGAGGGAAAAGTGGAACTCGACTAAAAGACAAATTTTAATTATATAAATTAAAATTGAACAAGGGGGGATGTAAATAAATAGTTCCACAAGAGTATAAAATAGAAAAAGGGGAACTCACAGACCCTCCCACAGACGTATGGAACGTAAAAAGTGTTCCTTCTGTCTGCAAAGACTGGGTTGCTGACACTTAATATAGACGGCTTCAGAAACTCGAAAATGGTGTGTTGATCGAGCACTTTGTAAAACCGAAAACCACGTGTCTTCGTACTCAGAGGCACAAGCATGATTGTCCAGCAAGTGTTGCCCAATTGCAGACTCATGGACTGACTGAGTTGTTCTTCTTATAGGCTGACTGGGTCTGCTTGAACGCACAGAAGCAGGAACACGCTGCGCCACCCGCGTCTCCAACTTAAGATTGGTACGTCCTATATATACCGCGTTACAACGCTATTTAAATTTATAAACAACTGAATTTTTATGAAAATAGGACAGCCTATCTTTAGAAAAAGAAGGGAGCAGGGGTCTAGTATGACAAAACCGTGCGAAACTTAACAGCATTGTAAGTAGACAAAATGGACGCCGAAATTTTGTCAGATAATAGCTGGCATTTCCTACCAATATATCTATCTATCTATCTATCTATCTCTCTCTCTCTCTCTCTCTCTCTATATATATATATATATATATATATATATATATATATATATATATATATATATTACCTGTGAATATAATAAGTTTTCTTCTCAGCAGACAGAGACAATTACTGGACTTGAGAAGTGGATATGGATAAAAGATGCTTTTATAAAGTGAGTCATTCATATTTGAAGCACAATAACTGGCCATCAGAAAGACAGAAATCAAGGCCAGGATAGATAAATCATAAAAAGAAAGCAAATGCAGGATGTGTGGACAAGCTGATGAGAAAGTTAGCTACATACTCGCTGAATGTCTCAAGTATAAACGATATGATCGGACTGGTAAGATAATTCATTTAGATAGTATGCCGTAAATTAAAGTTCAATGAGAAAGAGAAATTGTACGAATACCAACCAGTAGCCGAAAATGACAGTCACAAGATATTATGGGAATTTCCAGTCCAGACTGACCAGGTTCACACTCCTTTCCGGTCTTTTAAACAGGAGTAGATATTTATCCCTTGTTTTCTGTTCAGGACTGGATATCCGGCTCCTTGTAAAGTCTTCTTCAACTCGGTACATTTAACGTCTCCGCCTAAATTCTGAAGTCTTATTTACTATTTATTTTCCCTTAACAGGAGTAGATAGGTTCGCCTATTGTCCGCTTCACACTCCTCGACGGTCTTTCGGACAGGAGTAGGAGTTCATCCTTTGTTTCCTGTTCAAGATTGGGTTCCTTATAAAGTCTTCTCATTCTCTTTCACTCCCAGTACGACTTCGAATCTTAGTGGCATTATCGCCTTGCTTGGGGTAAATTGATTTAAGAGAAGACCATGCCGGTAAAAGCAGAAAGATCTGTTCTTATTGTTATACTTAAGAAGTATAGTAAGTTTCCAATTATTGACGAAGCTGTTTCATACGATACAAGAGTGAACCCCAAAGAAACATAAGAGATTAAAAATACCGGAATCTGGATAGAGAATTAAAAAGTCATGGAGACATCATTTAAAGTAATTACTGTCGTAATAGATGCGGTTGGAACGCCACCCAGAAACTTGGAATTGCGCTTAGGGAAAATTGGGATTAAGACCGAGATTGAAGACCTCCATAAAACTGCGAGAATTCTCCTAAAAGTTCTTAAGTTGTAAGGTGTCTTGCTGCCACCATACCTCAAAAACAGAATTTCCATTGACAACGTCGATAAGCGACATCAAAATAATAATAATAATAATAATAATAATAATAATAATAATAATAATAAAGGATTTAAAAAAAGGTACCTGACAACAAATTGGTATGACTTGACAGAATACCAATTTTTCTTCAAAAGAATTAAAAAAAAAACTCCCTAATAAATATTTTTTTACCAACAGCAAATTCAGAGCAGCTTCCATCTCACAAGGCTTGGGTTTCAATGCACGTTATGATTTTCAGACAGTTCCCAATATAGCCACACGAGGGGATCATCTCTCCAGGTCGATATTATCAAAAACTACCCCGACTTGACAAATTGACCCGGTCTCATGACCGGGGGGATAACGTTGTAATCACTGGGGAAAGCAAAAGAAAAATTGTTGTGTTTATCTGAAAGTTAAAATTTAAGCTAAAGTTACAATGTTGTCTTTGGCAATAATGAACACTACAATATTTGTCTTGCAATAAACAATACCCTGATGATGACACTGTGCTATGTCGAAAGTACTCGGAAATAAAGGAAATATATACCAACACGGAGATTTTCTCTTGTCCTTCAATAACGACACCAAAATGTTTATCCGTGAATATGAAAGGATTCAATTGAAAATAAGTAGACAGGACATGTCTAAATTATTCAACGAATAATGTCTCAATGAAAACATGCTGCCAAAATATACGCATATATATATATATATATATATATATATATATATATATATATATATATATATATATATATTATAATAAACAGAAAGAACAGTAAGATATATAATCCGGTGTTCTTATTAATATTTTATTTTTACAAAACAGTGCTCAGTGCAAATCTATAGAGCATAAATATTATAAATTTACTTATTTAAAAATATGGTTCCATCGCTACACAGGAATTACCAGGTTTCAAAAATAGAAGCTAAAAACTTCAAATTCAATTATGTAATTAAATTAAATTAAAGTCCCTAGTTTTGTTAGGGAACTTTAACCTAGGGACTTTAATTTAATTATATAATTGAATTTGAAGTTTTTAGCTTCTATTTTTGAAACCTGGTAATTCCTGTGTAGCGATGGAACCATATTTTTAAATATGTAAATTTATAATATATATAGATAGAAAGAGAGAGAGAGAGAGAGAGAGAGAGAGAGAGAGAAAGAAAGAGAAAGAAAGAGAGAGGAAAGGAAATATAGATAGATTTCTGTTATAAATACAAAATACAGCCATTCTTGTCGAAACTCTTGATTGAAAAATACGAAACTTTTGAGTCGACCTTCGATAAATATTAAACATAGTTATTTTCACATAACTGTCAAATTATAAGTACCTGCAAATGGAAGTAAGAAAAATGCGTAAAAATTAAAACTACGATTATCCCTTTTGTGATAGGGGCATTTGGGTGTGATACTGAAGGGCACCGAAAATCATGGAAGCAAAATCCCTGGACACATCAGCATCTCAGAGCTGCAAAGGACTTTGTAAATAATCTTTGGCAAAATGATGCCATACACAATAATAATAATAATAATAATAATAATAATAATAATAATAATAATAATAATAATAATAATAAAAAAAAAATGATACTGAGGAAGGTGCTGGAGATTTGTTGACAGATGCAGTCACACATTCTTCATGGATAATAAAAAGATACCTAGTGGGAACCAGTGAACGCGCGGAATATGATAACAGATGATGCGGACGGAATTGCTGGAGATCTGATAATTGCTGGCAATCATTCTCAAGCGATTAACAGTAAACATCTGGTGTCCACAAGCGAATGCATGAAATGCGTAAATATTTCTGGAGGGATATTTCGATTTGGTATTCGCCGAATACAAAAAAAAAAAAAAAAAAAAAAAAGAGAGAGAGAAAAAGAGAGAGAAACCGAACGCCGGAAACGAAAAACGAATAGTCATTAATGTTTTTTTTTTTATCTTTTATTACACTTGGCACTGAAGAAATAATTCCAAATTAGTATTCTGTGAGTCGGAAGGATAATAACTAAAAATCCCTCCAGTTGACTAATTATGCAAAATAAATAAACAAAAGATTTACGAAATCAAAATGAATGAAGAGAAATTACAAATAAATTATTTGGTAATTTTCAGCCTCAAGTTTAGCAAACCAAATTCTCTAGGCAGAGACCTCACGTAGAATAATATCCAAGCAAAAAATTTCTGACATGTTTTTTCTATGCACCTAGTTATGACATTTAATTTAATTTTAATGACAACACGTTTGGGTTTTGTTAGCTAGTTTGACGTCTTCAGGTTTACTTCGCTTTATATGTTTTACGGCATATCAACACCTCAATGGGTTATTTAATGCCGACAAAATTTTTAGGATAGGTTCGTATGAAGAGAATATGTATTCTTTGGTTTAGAGTTATTTTGTTTTACGACATATCATTATTCATCAAGTGGCTGAAAGGTCAGTCGAAACATCCGGAGGACACAAGATGTCATAATTCAAAGTCTGGTAAAACATAAGCGAGTAATATTCAAGAAAAAAAAATAGATATTGTAAAATGAATATTGTTTAAATTGTGATGAGGTTCTTATGGTGTGTGATGGGATTCCCGGTGAATATTTATGAACGTTCTCAAATATTAAAAAAAGCCAATTGATAAGCCAATGACATCTTTGATTTTGCATATAAATACGTGCAGCAAATTAAATCCGACATTGCATCGATAAAGTCTTCCCCAGAGGAAGAAACGCATCGGCTAAGAATAGTTTTCTTCCTTTCTTTTTTGTCCGTTTCTATTCTTGTCTTTCTTTCTTCCTCTGTATCCATTTTGATTGTTTGTTTGCTTCTTTCTTTCTTTCTTTCTTTCTTTCTTTCTTTCTTTCTTTCTTACCAGTCCTTTTCTATTCTTTTCCTTCTTTCTTCCTTTGTATCCAGTTTTTTTCTTTCTTTCTTTCTTTCTTTCTTTCTTTCTTTGTATCCATTTTGTTTGTTTGTTTGTTTGTTTATTTGTTTGTTTGTTTGTTTATTTGTTTGTTTGTTTGTTTCTTTCTTTCTTTCTTTTTTACTTGTCCTTTTTTATTCTTTTCCTTCTTTCTTTCTTTTGTATCCAGTTTCTTTCTTTCTTTCTTTCTTTCTTTCTTTCTTTCTTTCTTTTCTTTTTCTATTATTTTCTTCCTTTCTTCCTTTGTATCCAGTTTTCTTTCTTTCTTTCTTTCTTTCTTTCTTTTCTTTTTCTATTCTTTTCTTTCTTTCTTCCTTTGTATCCAGTTTTCTTTCTTTCTTATTTTTCCTTTCTTTCTATTCTTTTCTATCTTTTTTGGTTTGGTTTATTTTGTTTTACGGCATATCAACCTCAATCAGCCTATTTAACGCCGAAAATATGTTTAGAATAGGATTTTTTTCAAAAATGTATTGCTGGCAATATTTTTTTATAAAAAATTATTGCTGGTAATATTTTTACATAATATATTGCTGGCAGCTTCACTATAAATATGTATTTTTACACTTTCATACCTCAATTTGGGGTTTCATTATTTACCCATAGCTGGGACTCCTAACGAATGCTACCAACCCGGGTCAGGGTGGATCTGGGAACAACAGCAATTAAGAGGTGGTTCAACACTCCTCAAAATCTCCCGATCGGAGGCTTTGCTGTCGGATGTAGTTCATCATCATACCCAGGACTTGACGTCTTCAGGTCAGAATGAAAGAATAAAACAGACTGTCTTTGTATTAAAGACGTTAATGTCTATTGGATTTGAATTTAACCAAAATCTCTCTTGTTCTCTCTATTCGGTCGCATACCGCATTAAGCTATCATTAATTTTGCGATGATATTATGTATGAGTCTGGTCTTAGGTTTATTGTCGAGAATTGTGAGATCAGTGCACTCTCAATACATTTTCTTCTTAGAGCATGCTTTTCTCTCCTGATCAGAGTGGCATTTTTTAAGTGAAAATTGTAACCGGATGTGTTACTGTGTATTCAAAGTTTTATAGTTTTATAGCATCTGCGATGCCCATAAATTTTTTTTTTTTTAGATTTTTAAATGTACATTTAAAAAAAAGTTTCTACTTTGTCTTATTTCTCCACTTTATTCTGATAATATCCTCCACACTACGAACACACATTTATTTGATATATTTAGATAGAATTTAATTCTATCTAAATATATGAAATAAATAAATAACATCCTGGTTTCGTCTTCTAATAAAAACAAAATAATCACATAATTCACGTACCTGCCTTCAAATGACAATTGTGGTTTGAAGCCATAGGCGAATTTCTTTGAGATTGTTACGACACAATCTCCCTAATTTAATATTCCTCTCTTTTTCCTTGTCCGTTATTAAAATAATAAAATAAAAGTAACATATCAAGGGAGTGATTTCATCTTAGTCTCAAGTGTTTCGTGATATATGACTAGCAATAAAGTGTGTGGACTGGAGTCTTTGGGACAACAACATACTTGAAAAAACTTTGGGGAACAAGTGAAAACACAACTGGGCATTGAGGATTTCCGGTCACTGGATTCTATTAACTGTCATAGTTGGGCTTGAGTTGAGTTCATTCAATAATGAAGACAGACATTTGTGTAAGTTATTTATAAAATAAACTGATTTATATCTCAGCTTTTTTGTAATGTTTATTTACTCTTAATTTGTTGGAATCAAGTAACCACAAAACTGGATATAAAGTATTTCCGGTCACAGACCTGTAGTAACGGCCGCAGTTGAGGTTGAGTTGAGTTCTGGTAGCCCTTGGCAGTGGACAGACCTGCCTTCTAAGATAGTTTCGATGCCACCCGTTAGAGTTGCCAGACAGTGATTTGGTAGGGTTGAAAGTTGAAAGGAAGCGCTGATCTGTTAGTACAAAATGGCAGAAATCGTCCCGATTGCCACTTGTCTATCGAACCAGACCAACCAAGTGATGGCCTGAAATAAACACCTAAATTTGTAACAAGATTGGATTAAACTACTGAAAGTCCATCTATCACGTCGGGTTTCGATTTTTTTTTATCTTAATAAACGTAGCAGCGTTTCCAAAAGAATTTAGGCAGCGATCCTGTATGCAAAATTATGTTTGCCTGGCGACCCTTATGATTGGAACATATCTCAGATATTTGGCTTGAGGTTACTTTAATTTGATAATCAATAAATCTGAATATATCTCATAATGATGGAAGAAATTAAAAGCCACATATTCTTATGCGTACCACAACGCTTTTTTTTCTAAACGTCATTACTGAGTAAGAAACGAGACACTGAGATTATATCAGGCTCCATTCGGCACAGCGTCCAAGTACTGAACAGGATATAAGCGGATAGCGTCAGGTATTTACATAGTTATATCGATTCGTTGTTATTCACAATTAATTTCCACTTCCTGTCTGCAACCGCCGCGAAGGTAAAACAGCCAAGTAAAACAGGCCATCTCCCAGTAACAGACACAAACTCATCTATGAACGATAAATATCTGCCTATCTCCAAACCAAATAAATGCTTATAGACGCAAATAAAAACGACCAATATTTACATGTGCCTAAACCAAGTAAATGCTTATAGACTCAAATAAAAACGATAACTATTTTCCCACCCTAAACTAAGTAAATGCTTTACACACTAAAATATAGACGACCAGTATTTACCAATCACTATCTCTAAAAGACAGAATGTGTGTGTGTGTGTTTGTGTGTGTAACGGATGCATGGCCGCAATTTTCAAACGGATTTGCCCCAAAATTTACATGCACATGCTCCAAGTTAGCGGGAAGGCCAATACCGACTCCCAACTCCCATCGATAGTGGAAATAAATCGATTTTTTCATGCTTCTACGGCAGTTTTCATGTAGTTTGCGGCCATTTTCTACTGGCCAGAGTGAGAGCCTATAGCTGGCTGCCACGAATAGGCAGGAATATTCTATTGGCCAGCGTGAGAGCCAACAGCTGACT
>OZ038508.1:58856010-58866010 GCA_964036315.1 Acanthosepion esculentum | reverse complement strand
AAAGAGAGATTAAGAATGTTTGCCTTTGTTTGGTTTGTTTTACGGCATATCAACCCATTTTGTTATTTAATACCGAAATTTAATATTTTTCTAAATAAAATCTTGTATTTAAACAGCCAAAAAATGTATTTTAAACAGTGAAACTGCTGTTAGCTATGATTGTATGTTCTTATTTTAATTATATTATCATTGGCTGGGCACCCCGAGGCGGTGTAATAGTTAGCAAGCTTGTCTCGCTAGAACAATTACGCCTGAGTAGTGAATTTGATCCTCACTGAGTGCCCGATACTTTCGGCCTTGTGCCACATCTAAGCTACGCTTGGAAAATCACTATATTATCGTTGGTTTATTAGTTACAATTCTTTTAGAATATGTACAATGAATCAGTATTTTGAAAAGTTTCCATTAATTTTGTTGTTTGGTAGTATTTGAAGTGGATTGAATTAAAATTGCTGCAGTTTGTCAGTATGCCATTTATGGTGGATGACTCTTGGCATGACACACACACCGGAGGATGTTTCTTTTTTTACGATATACGAATCATTTATACTAGTTTATCCAATATGGAGCCTGGATATATAAGAATCCCCTGATTAATGCACATTCGATTCGATGTGTTTTCTTCACGCGCGAATATCAATTACCGAATGATCTGTTTGTATTTTGAGGCTAAAAATAACTCCTGATAACATCATTGGAACACTCTAGAATATTCCACTTGAATAATCTAGAGTATTAAATCAATTTGAAAGTTTTAAAATCTGAAATTTGCATTGTACAAATACTTTTTTCACCCATTAATGGGGATAAATGTGATTTATTTTTATTACATCATTTTTTTGTTCTGTTTTCTATTCATATTTATCTGTTATGCATCGGTGGAGTAATGGATAGCAGCTCGGATTGAGGTAATCGGAGAAGCGAGTTCGAATTCCAGTCGAATCCATTACATTCACTTACGTGCTAATACCCTAAGGAAAGGTATGAATCCTCTTCTTCTCCCTCCAGCTATGGGTAAATAGCAGGGCAGACCGGGTGGCAACTGGTCCACCGCAGAAAGAAATAGCAACCTACTGCGAGGAAAAAAAATTCTGCCTCGTCAGTCATGTATCGAAAGATACATGATCGCCTACGCTTGTATTACGCATGACTGATAGCGTTAATTATATGCAAAGTATGTTTATTCATTTGTTGCTAATACAATAAATTAAAAATTTGTATGTGTACGAATATTTGTTTCCCCCCACTATATATATATATATATATATATGTATATATATACTTGCAAGCAACATGTACATAGCTACACAACCATATATATATTAAATGCATTGTTTTTTGTGTGTATACTTGTACACACATGTGCACATATACATGCCCACTGATATATACCTGTGCATACATATATATATATATATACACACACACACTCCCATATGCACATCATGCAGCACTATTTTTTATATACTTATACACATATATACATACATACATACAACGTCATGGCTTGGCTTCGCAAAACGAAGATCAAGTAGGCAGTCTGAAGATGCAACTACATTTACTCAGTACCCAAGTACTAAATTATATTTTAAGCTCTACTTATATATTGAGCACTGTTTTTTTAAAAAATAAAAACAAAAATACTAAAGAACTTCGGATTATTAACATAACGGTTCTTTCCTATTTTTCTATATATTTGCATATATATATATCGGCTCCCATATAAAGGTCGAGTACTCTGAACCTTTATTTTGAAAGTAAGACTCTTAAAAATATGGAAAAAGTAAATTTCGGTATTTCTCTGAAAAACATTCCAAACACAAACAAACGTAATTATTTCGTAAAACTAATGCAAAAAAAAAAATAAAAAAAAATACCCCCCCCCCCCAAAAAAAACAGAGGAATTAATAAGGATAAGATGGAAAGCATTTTTCTTCCTTCGAGGGAATGACTTAGCAAAAAAAGAACATGAAGTTTATGGTTTTAAAAGTAAAAAAGCAGCACCATTTAACAAAAAGTTATATGAATTGGAAATGGACCTACTTAATATAATTAACAACATCTCCTTTCAAAAAAAGAAAAGCAACTTCCAAAAACATCTAGACCAAATAGTCAAAAGCATCAACGACAGTGATAAAATACTGGTAAAGTCTGACAAAACGGGATACTTCTATATATTGACGCCAAACGACTACAAAACTTAATTTAAAAAAATTAACAAGGACTTATAAAAAAGCTTATAATAACAACGTAAATATGGTAGATAGTATTAACAAAACTAGTAAAATTATTACTGATAAATTAAAGATGAGTGATAGAGTAGTCAAACTTGCTGAAAAGGAAAGCTACATCATTATTAAGGACCACAAACCGGATTTTGAAAAAAAACCTACTATTAAACCTAAACCGACCCGACATCGGAAAGATAAGCAAAAGAATCATAGAAAGGATTACTAGGTAAATTAAAAACCGCCTTGGATTAACACACTGGATTAATACGAAAGAAGTCATCAATTGGTTTACCAGTATCAACAACAAGCCTGATTGCACCCTAATACAGTTCGATATTGTGGATTATTACCAGTCAATATCAAGAGTTCTCTTAACGACTGCCATGGAGATTGCGACTGTATATTCAGACCTAACAGAAGAAGAAATGAACATAATTCTTAATACCCCCCCCCAAAAAAAAAACTGTCCTCATTCATAATGGAGACCAATGGATTAAAAACACTGAAGACCATTTTGACATCACTATGGGATCTTTAGACTCTGCAGAGTCTTCTGACCTTCTCGGTCTATCTATACTATACAACCTAACCGTGCACCGTGAATTAGACATTAAGGACATCGGGCTATACAGGGATGACGGGCTCATGGTAGTGAGGAGTTCCACAAATTTTAAAATAGATAAAATTAGAAAGATAATGCATAGTGAATTCAGAAAACTTAATTTAAAATATACAGTCAACAGAAAATTGAAATGGGTAAACTTCCTTAACAGTACTTTGGACTTAATGAACAACATATACCTACCTTACAGAAAACCTAACGCTAACAACCTTGTATGTACACCCTAGGTCAAACCACCCTCCATCTACAATTAAGCATATACCCTCAACAATAGAGAAAAGAATCAACATGAACTCTGCAAATGAAGAAATATTCCAACAACACAGTAATTTTTAAAACACTGCTCTAAGAAATAGTGGATACAAAACGCTAACATCAATTAGAGAAACAATAGTACTAACCAGAAGAAAAACAGGAAAAGAAAAATCATTTGATATACCCTTCCGTTCAACCAAATGGTTACTATTAAGCTAGCACAAAAATTCCTAGCTTTAACTTTTAAAAAACTCTCCTTGTGATAGCAAACTTAGCAAGATCTTTAATAAAAAAACAACACCTTAAAATTAAACTACAGTTGCACTGAACATCTAGAAATAATCATAAAACACATAATAATAAAATCCTGGAAAAACACGCATGAAAAAATATAATTAAGAAAACCCTAAACTAAAATTAGACAAAAATAATGAAAAATTATGTGATTGTAGAAACTCTGAAGACTGCCCGTTGGAAAATAAATGTCGCATAGAATCTGTGGTATACCAATGCACAATCTCATCCAGTGAGAATACTAACATTGAAATGATATATATAGGATCCACGAAGAATGAATTTAAAATTAGGTGGAAACAACACAAAAGCTCCTTCAATAATATTTAAAATAAAAATGAGACATCCCCATCTAAATATTTTTAGCATTTATAAGAAACGAATAAAACACCAAAAGTAAAATGGAATATAATAAATAGAACAAGAACTTGTAAAACCTGGGATGACCCATGCCCTTTATGTCTACATGAAAAACTACATATTAAGTTTCTAAAAAAAAAATTTATTAAATCATATACATGAGTTAACGGTTTTTTGCCGACATCAACAAATTTTCGCCTTAAATAATTAGCCTAAAAAAAATTAAACAGCGTAGCAAAAACGCCAATAACTCTCTGTCATTGAAATAGACCAGACGGTATGCGTCGAAAGGATGTCATTATTTACTTGAAAATAGGCACCCCGACCCTACCTTGACTTTATCTCTTTCTGAAAGTAACTAATATGTTGATACAATAGTTGTTAGTGAAAATGTAAGCCATTAAGCCCCTTATTAAAATAATTGGTTTCAGCGTTTCCATAGTAATTAATATTACGAATGTATATGCTTAAAAAGCTCCGTAAATTTCAAGATTAGTTCTTCCAATAATTCGCTTGAAGATGAAACAGACCTAGTTACTTTAATTCAATTTAATTTCTATAATTAAATTGAAGTTTTTAGCTTCTGTTTTTAAAACATGATCACTCTTATGTAGCGATGGAATCATATTAAAAAAATGATTATAATATATATATATATATATATATATATATATATATATATATATATATATATATATATTCAGCATAGATATGTGTTCCAAAACACTATTCGGGCTTTATTTGTTACAGGAAGTCCAACGTGACCAACAGGTCAAGGCACGTCAGATCAAATACATACAACAGGAATTAAGATTACTCCATGATTATGATCATTTCACCTTACAAATTAAGTTTAATTTGTATGGATTTTCAAACCCATTAGGTTAATAAGAAAAAATAAAATGAAAGTGGCTTAAAACAAATTTTGAAAGCCAGGCAGAGAAAAAAAAATGATAAAACGGAAAAAGGAAGAAAGAGTAAATGAAACAGTGAAAAGACAAGACAAGATGTGAAAGAAAGAAAAAAAGAAGAAAGTAGAGAGGGGGAATATCATCACTAATTAAAATATAATAATGATAAGTCAAATATTAAATAAAAATAAATCTAAAAACATAAATAAATAAACCTTATAGTAAATATATAAAAATAGGAATATTAGATGAGACATTTCCTAAAAAGAAAATGATTAAATCATTATATGTTTTTCTTTTAATATTTTAATATATTAATAACTCTGGAATTTTTCTCATTAATATAAATATATAATTATACATCTCAATATTGAATTAAAAGTAATTTGTTAATATAAGATTAAATATATTTTCCCCTAATTTTACACTCCAATTTTACTGATTGAAATTGAGGTGAATATTATAATATAAATCAAGTCAGTCTACCTGTATCTATCTCCTCATACCATTCCTATGTCTAGACATTACTACCCTCTTTCTACTTTCTCTTTCTCCCTTTTTTCCCCTTCCTATCTTGTTTTCTCACTATTTCTTTTACACTTTCTTCCTTTTTGCGTTTTTCTTTTCTTTGCCTCAGTCTGGCTTTTAAAATTTGTTTTAAGCCAATTACATTTTATTTTTTCTTATTAACCTAAATGGTTTGAATAGCCTTACAAATTAATCTTTATTTAATTAATTTTAAGAAATTTATATGTCCTGTTTGAATAAAACATTGAGTTCTCTTTGTGAATCTGTTTTAACATTTTATATTATATTATTAGGATTCACTTAGATTATATATCAACAGATTATTACATAAACAGTACTGTCTTCGAATGAAATAATTTAGCTCTTGAAAATATATTTTCAATTGAGCACTGTTGAATGACAAGCTAATTCTAAAAACAACAGCCAGCTGCGTTAATGCGACGCTCTTCAGTAAAATGAATGGAGCACTTTGGCTGGTTGGCGTTTGTTTACATTTGTAAAAAGAATACGCTAGATTTTGCTGACCCAGTGAATATAGCTCAGTGGCAGAGACTCTGATTGAGACCAATCCGGGCTTAAAGTATTCGGATGTCTAGTCGCACTGAAGAGCTCTCTCTCTCTCTCTCTCTCTCTCTCTCTCTCTATATATATATATATATATATATATATATATATATATATGGTAGAATTTCCGACTGACGCTAATTCAGTCGAGTTTCGATCCTAGCTAAAGGCAAATGGACGTCTAGCCACACTGAAGAGCTGTGAAACAGCGAAACAGTCTGTCTGTGGATGACAATAATATAGTATCCTGAGAAAATTAATTTCGGTTGAGCTCTCTAGGGAAGGAAGTGTGGATTTGTAAACAGTGACTATTAAAGCTGATATAGCGTGACTCTTCGGCAAAAGCGAATTGATTCCTGTCGGTCACTGTGTGTTTATATAAAAATAAATACACTAAAATTCACCTTCATCCCTGCCTTGCGCGCACGGCTTAGTGGTAGAATTTCCGATTGACGTCAATTCAGTCGGGTTTCCATCCTAGCTAAAGGCAACCGGACGTCTAGCCACACTGAAGTGCTGTGAAAACAGCGAAACAGTGTTCAAATGATTGTGTGTATATATATATATATATATATATATATATATATATATATATATATATATATATATATATATATATATATATATATATATATATATATATATATATATATATTATTGTCATCCACAGACAGACTGTTTCGCTGTATCACAGCTCATCAGTGTGGCTAGACGTCCGGTTGCCTCTAGCTAGGATCGAAACCCGACTGAGTCAGTCGGAAATTCTACCAGTAAGCCGTCGGCGCACAGCAGGGATGAAGCTGAATTTTAGCGTATTTATTTTTAGATTTAGATAAACACACAGTGACTGACAGTGACTCAATTCTGCCGAAGAGTCATGCTATATTAGCCTTTTTAATAGTCACTGTTTACAAACCCACGCTTCACTCACACAGAGCTCAACCGAAATTAATTTTCAGGGGCCAATATTATTGTCATCCACAGACAGACTGTTTCGCTGTATCACAGCTCATCGGTGTGGCTAGACGTCCGGTTGCCTCTATCTAGGATCGAAACCCGACTGAATTGGCGTCAGTCGGAAATTCTACCACTAAGCCGTTTATTCTAGTTATCGCCATTGAACTCAAATTAAGCAGTCTTCTTTCCTACTGATTTCTATTTACTAATGTTCACCCAATACAAGGCCTAAGGGCCACTCAAGGCAGAGGGTTATTGTATGGTGTTGTATGGGCATAAGAGGAAGCACGATGTGAAGTTACCAGGGGTGCGCAGGAAAAGATAATAGTTAGTTTTAGACTTTAAGAAGTTAAGGTTGTTGCGATTTGGAACGCACAAGAGAGTGGACTGGCTTTCGAAGGAACCGGAAACCTAACCCTAAACAGGGTACAAGGTACAAGCCTCTATCCCTGTTCAAAAGACCAGACTGTGAACAAGAAGATAGGCGAACCTACTGAGAAAAGAAAAATCTCCGGTTAACAATTGCAGAAACGAAAAAGTTAAAAAACAATTTTTGAAACATTTTTCGGGGAAAAAACTCGTTTTTTTTTTTAAACATAGAGTTGGAGTAGACTTTAGAATGAACGAGAAACCCAATCTTAAACTGGTAAAAAGGGAAAAAAACACAAGTCCTGTTCAAAAGACCAGATATATCGGTATTTTTGAATGATACTAACAGAAGGGATGGGCACGGAGATTTTGTAAAAACATGGTAGTTTGATGACGTTCTATCTGGATAAATACCTGGTCACTGTCACATACGATAGTTGAACGAAAAGAAGAAAGTAAGGGATGTTCTTCTGGTGCTGATACAGTATAACCTACATAATGTAATCATATAAAAATTACCTAAGCTTTGCCAGGAACATCAATAGAAATTATAACTCTATGAAAAAATGCCTTACGAGTGCATTGTGTTGACCAAAAGTCATTAATTTCCGCCATACTGTCTCTGGCAATTCTATATCTTTAACTGTGCTTCTACGTGATGTTATGGAAATCTTTGAAGCGTCTCCTGAAGTTTACTCATTGTTTGCACGCTGCCTAATCAGCCAGCGTTCGTATATCGTTTAAACGGCAGCTGAATATTTTCAGGAGCGAGGAGTCATTTCACGACATCGCCACTGGCGCCAAGAAATGAGTTTCATTCGCAAAAATGACAGTTTTATGACAGACATTAGAAATATCACCGCAAACTTATTACACTGCGTACGTAGGAAGAAAATGGGACGATAAGACATTCTATTTAATAAAGTTCCAATCCCCACACTGTTAGATACATCCACGCACAAACACCTATAATGGAATAGTGTTGCCATATTTGGTCGGGAGCTTTCTAGTCCTCACTCTCCAGTCTCGTTAGACTTCAAAAGCAATTCCGAGTCCTTGTGGGTGATGAACTATTACCCACCCTCCAGCCTGAAGGTCCGAGAAATTTCATACGAAATATGTGTCCTCCAACAGGAATCGAACCTATATCTCTTATAGCCTGACGTGCTATAACATTTAGCTATAGAGGAAGCGTCTGGTTAGCAAAGTCACATTACCGATTTTAAACAACAAATTTCCCATGATTTCACTCGAACGCTCATATCTGCTCGAAGTGTATCTTAACGTAAACAAATGATATCATATATTATGAAATGGATAGGAACCTCGCGTTGGTCTAATGGTTAAACAAGCTTGTCTCGCTAGAAGAATTTCGACTGAGCAGTGAGTTCGATCCTCACTGAATGCCCCCATACTTTCGGCCTCCAACCTCTCTCCCACAGGCGGGATGTGGTGAGCCTCTCACTGCTCTATCGTTAGTTCCATAGAAAATGATCGGATGAACCTGGTTCCGTCTGATCTAACCTTCACGGTTAGGACCCGCCACGCCACTTGCATAGCAGCACCCCCCCATTGTCGGAGTTAACTCATTTCATAATATAATGATTTTCCAAGCGTAGCTTAGATGTGGCACATGACCGAAAGTAATGTGTGACGTCATTTGTTTACATTTGGATACACTTTGAGCAGATATGAATGTACGTAAGAGATTCATGGAAGATTGTAGTTTAAAAGCAGTAAAATCGACCTTGCTAATCGAACGATCCTCGTTGTGGCTCAATCGGTTAAGGCATGTTTGCATATATGGCGGTTCCGTATAGGATACAGGTTCGATTCCTGTCGGAGGTCGAATATTTTCTATGAAAATTTCTCGGACATTCAGGCCGGTAAATGTTATTAATACTGTTTATTATAAACAGGGCATTTACTTAAATATTTGTGTCTATAAAAAGAATGTATAAACATAAAAATGTCTTAAAATTGTCCATTTCATAATATATATACAATGAAAATATAGAAAAATTATCAGGAAAAGTTCGATTCTTTAAAGAACTGCACACACACAAACACACACACGCATACGCCGTGAGGTAAATACGCGATGCCACAAACATGGATGCATATACATATATAGACAAACTTATGCCAAAAATAAACAAGTGACATCCATTCAAAAAATGAAAACAAAACAAAATAGTCTATTTCTAAATGTTACGATACTCTCTCAAGTCGTCCCTTCAATAATTTCTCTGCCTAAATTATTAAATATCTATCTATCTATCTCCGGCTGTTCTTTATTTCTATCTCTCTCCTCTCTCTCTCTCTCTGTCTATCTATCTATCTATACTCTTATCCAAATTAATTGAAATACTCGTTTTAGTTTCTTTTCTTTCACCATACAATCAGTTTTAGACCCACTGGAGTGACAGTGTGTAATCGATTTCTATTTTACCCTCAGTTTAAGTCATTTGTAGTGGTGTGCAGTAATATGAATCTATTTTTGAGTTGTATGATGAAATTTATTTGTCCTTAAAAAATATTGCGTCATCTGTGAGTGCAGCAGATTTTTATCACGCACAGACACTATTGTCTCGACTGTCGATTAATTGTCTTACGGCCATTGTCTGCAATGGACTTTACTCCAAGGAAGCGTACGAATATTCTACCGCTGAACGAACACATTACCAGTGAGCAAATCAAGGTACTACAGACTGGCCCGGAAACTCTCTTGATTTAAATCCAATCTGTGGTCAATCTGCAAGGAAGAACTTCGTGGAATGGTCATACGAAATACTAACATATGCACTGGGTCATATCTCATTGGAAAAATACGAAAAACGGTAAATAATAACGGAATCATTCGTTTTGTTTCATTTAATTTTCACAAGGGTGTATCTATCTATCTATCT
>OZ038508.1:58701010-58851010 GCA_964036315.1 Acanthosepion esculentum | reverse complement strand
TGAGATGACATAACATATTTAGTTGGATTGGTGTGAGTTTGTGACCCTGGGTTTCACGCTATCTGCGATCGTCAGACAAACTGATTAATTTTGTAAATTTTGGATGTATTTATGGTTGCGTATATCGGTGTTTCATGGTAGTGGGAGGAAAAATTAATCACTTTGTCTGACGATCACAGATAGCGTGAAACCCAGGGCCACAAACTCACATCAATCCAACTATATATATATATATATATATATATATATATATATATATGTGTGTGTGTGTGTGTGTGTGTGTGTGTGTGTGTGTGTGTGTG
The DNA here is from genome assembly GCA_964036315.1 of Acanthosepion esculentum. Lineage (NCBI taxonomy): Eukaryota > Metazoa > Mollusca > Cephalopoda > Sepiida > Sepiidae > Acanthosepion > Acanthosepion esculentum. The sequence continues at coordinate 58,850,708 of OZ038508.1, read as the reverse complement.
TGTGCGTTTGTGCTATTTTTTTTTTGTGTGTGTATGTGTGTGTTTGTGAGTGTGACAACTGAGGAATAGTGTGCAAACTTTTGATATGAAACGCACAGAAGTTGTAACCCCATTCACATGCAAACCCCTAAAAAGCTAAAGCGCTGACAAACTACAAATATGTCCCCTTCTTTCCCTCTCTCTGGGAACTCGAATCAAAGCGAAAAGAGTGACGGAAAGTAGCCACGAATAGAAGTAGATATACAACTGCAAAGAAAGAATGAAAGAAATGAAAGAGACAGCGGGAATAAAAATGGATAGAGAGAGGGGATAAACATATGTCAGACAAAACTTAACCGAGATTTACATTTTATTTCAGCTTGAATTAAACTTCATGTAAAGTTACTTTTCTTCGAGGTGTCTTGGATTGTGGCATCGATTAGCACTATGATGTTCTAATTTCTCAGCAAATTTGACTCTCAAGAATACCCAAGGTGTGTCACAAAAGCGCGCCTACAAAAGTTATGGGTGTGTGCGTACGTACGCACGTACACACACACAATGAGGATAAACTACGGATATCTTTCCTGAGGTGTATATAAATTGTACACTGTTCAATTATTAACGTTAATAACGTGCTGTACTATTTAAAATTACAAATTTGTACGTGAATAATAAAAAATTACTTACAATATAATACATAATACATTCCTTCTTGCCGCCAATGTTGACGGTACGGGTACACTGGTGTGTGTGTATATATATATATATATATATATATATATATGTATATATATATATATATATATATATATATATATATATATATATATATATATATATATATATATATACATAATAAAATACACCTCATTTACGTTCCAACTCTCTCTGTCTAGAACACGCTCTAGTTCTACGAAACTCGGCATTTATCTATTCTGATGATGATTTATGAAAGTCCTTAGACCATATTTTTGTAACTTCCGAAATAAACTTCCTCCATGTGTGAGAAGCATTTCTCGTAATTTGGAAAAGATGATTGGTAAAATCAATCGACACAAAATGTCCGTTGTCTTTAATACACACACACACACACACACACACACACACACACACACACACACACACACACACACACACACACACACACATATATATATATATATATATATATATATATATATATATATATATTACAATGAATCATTCATACAAATCGTAGATTAGTAAAGTTAATGATATAAAAGGGCGAAAGCCCTTCGCAAACAAAATTTTAAATGTGCATTAACCTACAAATCACTCGATGAATGTTATGATCCTTGTTTTTAAAAATTATAAGCTGTTTAAGGGCTTTCTTTAATACGCAAGTACTTTCAACTGTACATTCAGTCATCTTCAGGCATGAAAATTATTTTGTTTTTGGTAAAATTCAGCATCCGAGACGAAAATATTTCGATTCGCATTTAATTTTTTCGTATAGATTAATATTTGGATAGTATTCAATGGCAGCACTCTCGAGGACTTTCCTTCTGAGTGAGTTAGTTTTTTTTTTATGAGTGTAGCATTTTTAAAATCAAAATTGTGGTGGAATTTATTTCTTTGTATGACTAGTCCATTAGTTAAGTTGTTTTTTGTGAGGTCTCTGTGTTCATATATGCGTTTTTTAAAATGTATGGTTGTTTCTCCAATATATTGGGAGGAACAGTTTTGGCAATTTATTTTATAAATGCCTGCTTCAGAAATATTGCTATTGGTGTTTGAGGATCTGATTACATCCATAATGTTTATGGAAGTGTTTGTGATTATTTTAAGATTATTTAGATGGGCTAGGTTGTTCTGGATAGTGGACGTGACGGAGTTGGTCGCTAGTATTATGCATCTGTTTTCATGTAATTTATTATTACAGATTAAGTTATTATTTTTGTTTCGATTGTATATTTTGTATGCGTTGTGGGTGAAATGATAAAGGTATTGTAGATTTTTGAATGTGTTTTCTATGTATGTTTCTTTGGGTAAATATTGGAGCTGCAGATTCTTAATGCTTTCAGATAGAAACCTATAATAATTCCAGATTTAATTTTAGAAGAGTGGTTTGAGTAGAAAGTGATCAGAATATTTTTGTTTGTAGCCTTTCTGTAAACGTCAAAATTGAGTTTGTTATTATTATTTCTATGTAAGATGATATCTAGGAAGTGAAGAGTGTAATTGGTTTCAGTTTCAAAAGTGAAAAAAGTCCACATCGGACGAAACGCATCGGCTAATAATACAGTTTGTCTTTTACCTTTTATATATATTGTCTTTTTCTAAAAGGTTCACTCTGAAAAATATTTCATATATATATATATATATCTATATATATATATATATATCTCTCTCTATATATATATATATATATATATATATATATATATATATATATATATATATATACATACATACATACATACATATATATATATATATATATATATATATATATATATATATATATATATATATATACTTAGTTGCACTGATGTGAGTTTGTGACTCTGGGTTTCACGACCTTGCCATCGTCAGACAATCTATGCTAGCTCCATCACTGACATTGAGCGCTCTCTAATATGTACCTAGCATATGTATATATATATATATATATATATATATATATATATATATATATAAATGATATATAAATGATATATACATATATATATATATATATATATATATATATATATATATATATATATATATATATAATGATATATAAATGATATATACATATATATATATATATATATATATATATATATATATATATATATATATATATGATGGGTAGCTTTGTAGTTAAACATATTCGTGTATCTATAGAGAGAAAGGGAATTAGAGGCAATTATCTAAAGTTTTTCGTATAAACATTGAATGTGTGTGCGTGATTTTAGCCTCGAATGTCTGCGTGTGCTTCAATAGCACGCTCCCACTTGGACCGCTTTAGTGCTTTTGGAAATGTGGACACTCGTAAAAAGTGGAATTTGCCACAAAACGAACCGAAATTTAGAGCAGGAAAACGAAACCCTCTCCAGCCGACCGGCGAAATAAATAATTTATCTTCTCAGCCTTCCAAACGTCAAGTCCTTGAAGTCTTTTAATTGAAGCGATTGCCAAATATGGCGCGTTTTTGGTTTTTCTCCCTCGTCCACTGCTCCAGCATCTGGGCAATGGGCTCTCTTGAAACATTCGAAACTGGAATCTTTTCCTTCCTGAGCAGATGAAGAGTCATTAAAAGCTCAGAGCTTAATCAAAATACGTCTGGATTTCGGCGAAGGACATATTTAAAAGCGAACTGCTCATAAATCGTGATATCACGGGTAGGACGTAAACGAATACGCACTTTAATAAAAACGCAGACTGCAGCACAGTACTTACTAAAACCATGTAATATATATATATATATATATATATATTTATATATATATATATATATATATATGTATATATATATATATATCAAAATTCACAGCTAGTGATGATATCGCCAGAATAATTGGTTGGCCCTGATCTGGCATCTCGTCTGCCTTCACTCTCTCACAGGTGTTCCGTCGCCTCCCTCTGTCTTTTTTACAAATACTTTCATGAGCTGCTTTCGCTGGGTCATAGACTTCCTGAATTTAAGCGTTCTACTAGTCTGGCATCTCGCTCACATCCTTTCACTGTCGAAACTGTTAAATGTAGTCGTCTCTTCTACTCCAATAGCTTCATGTCTCGCACCACTCGCCTGTGGAACTCCCTCCCCTTTTCCTGTTTTCCTGACAGCTATAATCTCCAACTATTCAAATGTAATGTCAATCGACATTTCCAGATGCCTTGATATATCCCCTATCCTATTCTTCATTCTTTCCTCTATCACTCCTATTTGCTCTCGCTCCAATTCTCTGTGACCCCTTGCGTGCTAGTGGCTTCCCGCCTTGCTTGGAGTGAAAGGCTTAAAAAAAACAAAAAAAAAATCTGATAAATATATTATTACATGCGCACTGATCGGCTGTGCTTAGAGTTTTAAAAAATCATTTCGCCTCAAGTAAGGTAATAAAGCCACTAAGACGCCAGGTCTTACTGAATTTGAGAGAATATGTAAAAAAAACGCTGTTAAGAAGAGAGAACAATAAAAGAACAGGAATTTAGAAGACAAAAGATAAAGACTGAGATTGCATTTAAATTTTTGAAGATTAATCTCGGCTGGAAAGCAGGAAGTCAGAGTTCCATAAGCGAGAGAAGAAATCATTAGCACATGCAACTTACGGTTACATCAAGTTATTTCAAGTGTAAAATGAGACCTTCCCGCCAATCTAGTACTGCGCTTAAAATCATAATGTCTAGGTACCATAATGTGGGATAAGGGAAGACTGGTGTTCACTCTGTCTTATCTTAAACTTAGCCCCAATTACTGACCCAAACATACAACAGTATTCCTTACGACAAAACAACACATTCTTACCATTCTTACAACAGCTACTATAATACCTTAAAGAGAAAAGTAATATTTATTTTGGTATGATACAAAAGTGTGGCTCAAGGCCAAAATGTGGGTAGAAAGGTTGATCTTCAATCTCTTATCTTAAATTTACCAAGACACGATTACTGACCGAAACATACCACAATATTACATACAACAAAACATCACATTTTTACTTACAATTCTTACTACAGTCCCCATAATACCTCCTGGTCTCTATATAGTCCTAGCTAATCCCAGTATAGACAATTCAATGGGGGAAATTTATTCAGAACAATTACCATGAAAGTATTTATAGAAAAGGCAAAAGGAATCTATGTTACTGCAGTGAAAAAGTAATTGAAACAGTGATGCCAGATCAGTATCGATAACATTGCAGATTCTTCTTTGGATTTTATCAAAAATATCTAAGTACATAACAGAAACAATATTAAAAACATAAATCTATGTTTGATTTATAAATATGTAAGTTGGATTTTGGCGAGAAAAACTGTCTAGCACATCGCATTGAACCAACCTTCCTAGTAGCGGACCTAGCAATTGATTCAATATAATCTTTTCACTCTTCACGTCAGCAGAAAGAATTAGCCCAGAGGTTAGCATCAGCCATTCTGATGGAAGGCAAAAGTGTGATCACAGACGATTAAAAGAGAGAACATTCGTTTCGGAGACGCTAAAATGAACAAGTCATTCCTTGCCTCGTTTACCAACACATTCTAGGTTATTTTTAGATTAGCTGCCAATTTGACCTTCAGTTATGTGCCATGCGTGGTACATCATGTATCTTTCGATACATGACTGGCGAGGCAGATTTTCTTCGCAGTAGGTTGCCATTTTTTTGCGGTATACCGTTTGCCATCCAAGCCTATAGAACCCGGTCTGTCCTGCTATTTATCGATAGCTGGGGGGAGAATATTTTTTGCTTTATCATTCCCAATTTAAAAGTTATTTGGAATAACACGCTTAGGCGATCAGGTATCTTTCGATACATGACTGACGAGGCAGATTTTTTCCTCGCAGTAGGTTGCCATTTCTTTCTGTTGTAGACAAGTTGCCATCCAAGCATATAGAACCCAGTCTGTCCTGCTATTTACCCATAGCTGGGGCTGGAAGAAGAAAAGGATTTTTTGTTTTATTATTCCCAATTTAAAAGTTATTTGGAAACCTGTGACCTCATTGGAAAAGTACTCGAGGATCAAGTTTATATATGGATAACGAAAGACACCTCTTTGAAAAATGAGAGAAAAATCTAAATTCAAACCATGGAGAAGATAACAGGAAGGAAATAATTCCACAATCTTTCCCAAGAAGTCATGGCAATTCCCAAATCACAAAGTAATACAATCTGTGAGGAATCATGATTGCCTTTTCCCCGGAAGGAATTAGAATAAATTATAGCTATCAACAAGCCATTAATAGCCACCGTCACATTTTTGGGGGATGATGGGCATTCAATTATGTGCCATGCGTGATACATGCTTAAGCGATCATGTATCTTTTGATACATGACTGACGAGGCAGATTTTTTTCTCGTAGTGGGTTGCCATTTCTTTCTGCAGTGGACCAGTTACCATCCAAGGCTATAGAACCCGGTCTGTCCTGCTATTTACCCATAGCTGGAAGGAGAAGAGGATTCATACCTTTCCCAAGCACGCAAAGGAATGTAATGGATTCGACTGGAATTCGAAATCGGCTCTCCGATTCCTCAATCCGAGCCACTATCCATTATTCCACTGTGTCCTCTCCTGACCTTACCGAACCGATTAGACTTACTATATTAAGACGGGTGCAAATAGCGTCTCAGCATAGATACCGAGTTGATAGCTTATGAGAGATCAACTTTTCAATCCTTTCACTCCAAGGAAGTCGATAATGCCGCGAAAATGCGAGTGAATGTGACAGATTTGATTAGATCTCAGTATGAAAAAAGGGACAGCAAAAGAACAGGTTGAATGAAGTCATAAGATAGCGATTTGCGTTGCATTTAATTGTTTTAATGTCGTAGGTAAAAAGCAGGAAGAGAGTTCCACAAGCGAGGAATATGAGAAAAGTATCCGAGAAGATTCTGTTAGAATACAACTTACGATTGCATCTAGCTAGTTCAACAGAAAAAACGGCGAGTCCTAGTCGCCAATCTAGTAGCAAACTTAAATTGAAGCGGTCTAGATAACAGCGATGAAACCTCATTAAAACAATTACCATGAGAATATTTAAAGGAAAGTACAGAAGAAGCCATGGTTCAGCTGTAGGAAAATGACTGAAGTTGAGATGCCAGGCGAGGAGTAATAATATTACAGACTCTTATTTGGATTTTGTTAAGAATCCCGAGATAGATAACACGGTTTCCAGATCAAATATGGCAGCATTATTCAATACACGGACGAATGGTACATTTATTAATGTCCGAGATCGATTTTGACGAGAACTGTCTGGTACGACACAGTGAACCATCTTTCCTGTTTAATCTACAAGGGCATTTTGTCTTCGTTCTACTGCCCATGTCTAATGGCATCTCGTCACGGATCAATGCTTTAATCTATCAACCGAGCGATGATTCGCGAATTTGTTGACATAGTGTTGTAACCAAGAAAGGGTTACTGAATGAAGAATAATCAAAACGGATTGGTTTGGTTTGTTTTGTTTCACGGCATATCAAAACCTCAATGGGTTATTTAATGCCGACAACCTCTTTTTCCTGGTAATATTTTGTTTTGTCAAAAATCTATTTCTGGTAAAAAAAAAATTTTTCCTCAAAAATGTACTGTATAGCTGGTACTATTATATACTCGTAAAATCTTTTCTTCTTTCTTCAGAAATATATTGTCGGTAATGGCTTTTTTTCTTCAAAAGTTTATTTCTGGTAATAATCTTTTTACAAAGTATTTCTGGTATTAAAACATTTTTTTTTTACACTTTCATAATGCTTTTTACCACAGTTTCGGGGTTAACTATTTGCCCATAGCTGGGACCCTAACAGGTGCTACGACTCCGGGTCAGGGTGGATCTGGGAACACACGCAATTTAAAACCGTGAACAGGACAGAGCAGCTCGGAATTCGAACTCGTCTCATCGATTCCACGTTCTGTACCGATATCCGTTACACCACCTGCACATTCTCTTAATTTCCGTGCTTAACTGACCGTTAATTCATCGTCCCTACGCAGGCCGACTGGGTCATCTGGTTCCAATAGAAGAACCGACGTGACGGCTCAATGGGAAAAATTTTACAGTATCTATAATTCGCACTGCTTCTAGTTTCTGCAATTCTTTCTCCACCCTGACCTTCATTGCAAAACTATTCCGTTGCTACCAATTTCTTTAGTACCGTGTCATCTACCAGATTCGTTATGGAACAACTTTGGCGGTTTTTATTGTAAGCCTGCGACAGGAATTTGCTTGTATATTGACGTCTAGGGCTCTAAACCAGTTCCCACTGAACAAATATTTTCTCTTGATCTGACCAAGGACAAACGACAGTAATCTACGGTGAGATCTCCTGCTGGAGAGACCACTTGAACCGTCTATATTTTTTAATTTCATCGAGCAATAATTTGAACTGCATGCGATATTTAGCCTTCCGTACATTTGACTTGACACAATAGAAATTTGTTCTGGGGAGAGGGCTGGGTCTCCTGGTTAGCTTCGTCATCTCACGGTGTTATTAGTTAGTTGATATATATATATATATATATATATATATATATATATATATATATATATATATATATATACGTGAACATTGAAGCCGACAGGCTGTTTCATGCTGGACGCAGTCATCAGGCGGCCTGACGATTGTGTCCAGCATAAAACAGCCTGTCGCCTCTGAGTATTGACATCAATGTTCACTTTTATATCTATATTTACATACGCTCTATCTCTGATATTGACCACTTTATCCCATAAATATAGCATACCTTAAGACTATATATATATATATATATATATATATATATATATATATATATATATATATATATATATATATATATATATGTGCGTGTGTGTGTGTGTGTGGACACGTGGCCAAGTGGTTAGAACGTTTGCATTCTGACCATGAGACCCGGATTCGAATCTCACCATGGTCGATTTGTCAGGAATGAGACTTCCTGGTGTTATCGGATTGGAGGGGTCGATCCTAGAATGTGGCACCTTTGGAAAGTGCCTGTAAACCATACCACAGGTTGACCCAAGCCTTGTGAGCGAAATTGGATAGACGGAACCCTTGGGGGCTGTCAATAGCTGTGCTAGCACGAAGTCACAAGTCATCGTGGCTGAGTGCTTGAGCGTGCTGGCCTTGTTCAGATTGTTGATCACGCTAGATAACACGCTCTTTCCCAAAAACTGCAACTAAGGTCTGCTCAGCATTGTTGCAGTATAAACCACAGGTGGGCTCTCTGGGTTTTGAATAAACACAAATGCGAGTAGTAGACGGTTATCCTCGAATATGTGTGGTCGCCTATACTACTATTGTATATATATATATATATATATATATATATATATATATATACTTTCAGACTCAATGAATTACGTAATTATAATTATCAAATCCTCCTAACAATTTATATCATATGTATATCATTGCTTGATCCTGCTTCTAATGATTCAGTTTGAGCGGCTTGGTGATAGTAGTCGTGGCTCCTGGGGGCATATTCATGGTTACAGAGAATTTCAGTTGAGTTCCACCACGGAATATGTGAGCGAGCGGCGCTATATTGAGTCTGATTTGCTACCTCTTCGAGGCCCGTTGGAACAGTTGGTATGACGTTTGCTTGATAACTCAACTGTCAGGGTTTCAATTCTCGGTAGTGGATGCGCACTGCTGATGAATCCCAAATATAGGACGAAACGGCCGTCCAGTGCTTTCTGGGTGACTGTAGCGGGGAGGGAGAATATATCACCCATCAGACTGATGGAAACGACCTGGATATGGACCCGGCTACAACGGATTGCGGCAGAAGATTGAACGGTTTACGCGGTTTACGTATCCATAAGGCACGCTGGTGCAAACAACGTAATTCTCCTATCGGAGAATGTAAATCGAGTGGTGGGATTATGAATCTGGAATACACCCACAGCGTTCAGGAGTCCATAGTTGAGCGACAGCACCCTGGAGAAATCCCAAGTAAACCAAGAATCCAGTGGCCCAAAGTAACTAGAAGACTATTTGGACAAATCTTGACAAAGAGCTTTCTTTTACCATTAATAACAATCTTCAGGGTCACATGGGGCAACAGATCAGTTCCTTTTGTAGAATAATATACGACGTTTGCTTTGAGTGGTTTGGACCAGTAATGGAAATGAAAGATAAAAAAGAGGAAAAACGACCAAATCGACGACAAATCCAGAAAAGAAAGTTACGATCAGAACAAAGATTACTGAAATATTATGCGCGCAACATCTCGACCTAACATGCGCAAGTGGAATATTTGCGTAGTCGCCTATAACGATTTTGACGAGCGCGTCAATAATGGCAAACGCGTTCAGGAACTTTCATGACGGACAGAAGCTGCAAAGCGGAACAATCGTTTTATTTATTTCATTATGAGAATTTACAAAGAGGAACGATCACTTAGCTTATCTTCACACCCTGCCTGGTGGCAAAAGGCTTCTGGTGGCGCCTGGGATGGCCGTCCCGCCATAGCCACCGAAACCGTGAGATCACTCCTGGTCGGCAGCTGATGAAGACAGGGTATCGCACGTGCTAACACACGTTCTATGTTTAAAAAAAATAAACATATATATATATATATATATATATATATATATATATATATATATATATATATATGTGTGTGTGTGTGTGTGTGTGTGTGTGTGTGTGTGTGTGTGTCAGGGACGTGTCGTCTAGGTAGGCAAAGTAGGCTGTGCCTATCGTGAATAAAATAGATTAGCAGTTACATTTTCCTTCTTTGGCCCAAAATGCAGCAAATCCAACAAAATTATGAAGGTTACTCTGACTCTGTCTATATTTCTGAGATGAGGTATTATGTACACTATTTACATTATTCGGACTATTGTCCTCATCTTTGTCGCCATATTTATTACAACGTTTCGCCCCTTCACTATCTGTCTATATTTCTGAGATGAGGTATTATGTACACTATTTACATTATTCGGACTATTGTCCTCATCTTTGTCGCCATATTTATTACAACGTTTCGCCCCTTCAGTATCTGTCTATATTTCTGAGATGAGGTATTATGTACACTATTTACATTATTCGGACTATTGTCCTCATCTTTGTCGCCATATTTATCACAACGTTTCGGCCGTTGTACGCTCCGGCCTTCTCAAGTGGTTGGAATGTCGAACTGAACCCTTTATTTCGCACACTGGGGTAGACTGTTCGAGTTCCACATGCCATGTTTAATGGATGTCAGTTATCAGTTAATTCTCCTCGTCAAGTTCTCCACCGCCTTAACCAGGTATTAAACTCACACTCTTTGGGTCATGTCGGTGGAGGACTTGAGAACAAAGTTGAGGACAATAGTCCGAATAATGTAAATAGTTATACTCTGTTATGCATAAAATGAAAAATATTTTAATTTTTGTAAATTTACCACATAAAGGTCACAAGATGCCTACTCAGTGTAATTACTGGCAGCCCCCGCCTGAAGTATATCTTATATATAAAAGTACGGTGTAAGTGTGTGTGTTTGTGCGTGTCTCCTCCGCTCTCATTGGTCCAATTTCAATGATTCATAATTCATTCAAAAGCCTTAGAAAAGTTAGGCGCAGGGAACGATGTTCGTTGAGTTCAGATTCAGATTTAATGCGAGATTATGCGAGGTTAAAATATATATATTAATATATTGTACTAGCCATTATCGTTGCGTTCGTGATTCAAGGGGAGTAACTCTCATTTTCCTTTTGTATCTAAAATTGCAGCTAGCTTAAAAGACGCACTATCGCGCCGTATTTAAGCTAGCTCTTGTGGAAGACACTTGGTTTGGCCATTATCACAATAGCTAAGAAGGAGTAGATGCTATAGTCTAAACTACAGAAGAACTGAAAACTGATCGCTGCATTTAAGTATTGAATTAATGTTTATGCTTACCTTTTAAAAGTTCAACGATAATTCTCAACTTGAGTAAGAATAAACAAGCTGTGGTTTAAGGACGTTATCCTTAAATTACGTTTACAAAGTATATATATTTAATAAATATATGGAAACTGGATTTGGCATTAAATAACCCATAGTGGTTGATATGCCATAAAACCCCAAACAACTAACCAACCAACCAACAGATAATTCTCAATTCTCCCAGGAATTCTGAGGTTAAAAAGATCCTGTTTTACTTTATAATATATTACTACTTTATATTATATTATTAAAAAGACCATGCTCTACTTTATAGCATATTACGCACATCGTTTGTTTGTTTGTTTGTTCTGGTTTTACGGCATATCAACCTCAATCGGTCATTTAATGCCGAAAAAGTTTTTATTGTTGGTAATATTTTTTAAAAATCTATTTCTGGTAAAATTTTTCCTTCAAAAAATCTATTTCTGGTAAAATTTTTCCTTCAAAAAATCTATTTCTGGTAAAATTTTTCCTTCAAAAAATCTATTTCTGGTAAAATTTTTCCTTCAAAAAATCTATTTCTGGTAAAATTTTTCCTTCAAAAAATCTATTTCTGGTAAAATTTTTCCTTCAAAAAATCTATTTCTGGTAAAATTTTTCCTTCAAAAAATCTATTTCTGGTAAAATTTTTCCTTCAAAAAATCTATTTCTGGTAAAATTTTTCCTTCAAAAAATCTATTTCTGGTAAAATTTTTCCTTCAAAAAATCTATTTCTGGTAAAATTTTTCCTTCAAAAAATCTATTTCTAGTAATGATTTTTTCTCAAACACGTATCACTGGTAATATGTATAATTTTTCGAAAATATATATAGCTGGTAATATATAATTTTTCTTTTTTTTTTCAAAAATATATTGCTTATTTTTCAAAAAACGTATAGCTGGTAATATATTTTTTTTTAATTCGTATAGCTAGTAATTTTTTTTATAAGCATATAGGTAGCAAAATTACTTTTTCAAAAATGTATAGTTGATAATATTTAATAAAAAACGTATAGCTGGTGATATTATTTAATCAAAAACGTACAGCTGTTAATATTAATTTTTCAAAAACGCATAGCTGGTAATATAATTTTTTTGAAAAAAAAAACGCACTGCTGGCAACATTATTCTTTCAAAAACGTATAGCTGGAAATACAATTTTTCCAAAAACGTATAGTTGGCAACATTATTTTTTCAAAAACGGTCTTTCAGTTGGACGTTTTTTATCATCATACCCAGGTCGCGGATGTAGTTTATCGTCATACCCAGGACGCGGATGTAGATTATCGTCATACCCATGGATGCGGATGTAATTTATCGTCTTACCGAGGACGCGGATGTAGTTTATCGTCATACCCAGGTCGCAGATGTAGATTATGGTCTTACCCAGGACGCTGATGTAGTTCATAGTCATACCCTCGACGCAGATGTAATTTATCGTCATATCCAGGTCGCGGATGTAGTTTGTCGTCTTACCCAGGACGCGGATGTAGTTTATCGGCATACCCAGGACGCGTATGTAGTTTATCTTCTTACCCAGGACGCGGATGTAGTTTATCATCATACCCATGGATGCGGATGTAATTTATCGTCATACCCAGAACGCGGATGTAGTTTATCGTCTTACCCAGGACGCGGATGTAGTTTATCTTCTTACCAAGGACGCGGATGTAGTTTATCTTCTTACCAAGGACGCGGATGTAGTTTATCTTCTTACCCAGGACGCGGATGTAGTTTATCGTCATACCCATGGATTCGGATGTAGTTTATCGTTATACCCATGGACGGGGATGTACTTTATCGTCTTACCCATGAAGGACGCGCATGCAGTTTATCGCCATTCCTATGTACGCGGATGTAGTTTATCGTCATACCCAGGACGCAGATGTAGTTTATCGTCTTACGCGGATGCGGATGTTGTTTATCGTCATACAAAGGACGCGGATGTAGTTTATCGCCATACTCGGGACGCGGATGTAGTTTATCGTCATACCCAGGACGCGGATCTCTTTTTGAAAAACAGGACTCCAGTTACTGAATATCTGAACGGTAAAATAAAAAACAATGTAATAAAACTTACACATTATTTAATTAGAAAATCTTTTAATTGATTTTATAAATAAGTTATATTATAAACACTATTGTCTTAAGAAAACAAATCGATGAATAATGAATTTTCACAAGAATAGTTTTCATTTTTTATTCAAATTATAATAATTTATAAAGTTTTAAATCTTTTAAAATTCTACCTTAATTTGTCCCGGTTAGGTGGCATTGTTATTAAGTAAACACTATAGTTATTAATCATAAATGGAAAAGCTTATTACAATTTAGCCACCAGTAATTTTAAAAGTATTTATTGTATGTTTATAAACGTACCGAATTTTTTAAAATACGGACGCCCATACAGGACATTATCAGAAAATAAGAGCGATAACTATAGTAAATTTAAGCCAGAAGTATCTAAAATTCAATAAAACATTAGATTACGGAGAATATTTACTATTTTTCAAAAATTACTGGATAAATAAATATTACATAAAAAGGCACTCATGTTATATTCCTCAAGTAAATTTTACAGATATAACCACCGTAGAATAAAACTAGATAAACTTCCATCTGACAGTCAATCTGTCAATCCGTCAACACCTTAAATAAAAAGCTACCACAAAAAAAAAAATAAATAAATAAATTTAAAGTAAGTAATATTTGTTACAAATAGGATCAATTACAATTTACATCAGCTAATCTTCCTCAAATAAAGTTTCAGAAAGTACAGGGTGCGGCTGGTATTTGAGGACAGATTTTATGGATTAGTAAAAAACTTGCTGAACAAATGAATCTAATTATATTAGATTACAAAAAATAAACATTATTTAATTTTATTGAATAAAACCACCACTAGCATCAATAACTGCCTCTACACGATGTCAAAATCGGATGCAAGTTCTGATTAATTGGTCCTTATTTATGTCAGACATTACTCGAACTATTGCAGCTTTAAGAGAGTCTTTGGTGTTATGAGGCTGTTTATTAATCTCCTTCTCAACAACGCCCCACACATAATAGTCTAGTGGATTGAGATCTGGAGAGTTAGGAGAGCAAATGTTGGGTGTGATGGGATCGTACAAATGGTCAGACATCCATTCTTGTTTTCGTAGAACCTTGTGGGATGGATCCGAATCTTGCTGGAATTTATAAGGCTTTGACAACTGTTTCTAGAATCTCAATGTAAGCAGTAGCATTTACTCTAAGAACTGGTGGAAAAAAGTTTGGTGGCATGACATGTCCTTTATGGCTAACAACACTCAATACCATAACACTTGAAGGAAACTTTGTGCACATCACTCTTGGCACCTCAGAAGGATCTGAATAAAGCCATTTGTCATTTCTATGTTAATATTTTGATCTTGATTAAATTTTCCTCATCTGAGAAAAACCAAATCACGCGAGCTTCTGAAGGATTTTTAAGTTTGTTTAAAAGCCTTTTGGATCTGTTTAAACGGTTTTCTTTTGTTTTTTCAGACATAAATTGATCTCTTTTCATCACGTAGGACTTGTATTGAATATCTTCATGAACACTCCTTCTGAATGTTTTTTTCCAGACACATGCAGCTTTTTGGCAATTTACCTCATTGATTGACCTCGGTTTTCATCAATTATCTACTTGACTTCCTGAATAAATTCGGATATTCTCACTTTATCAGAACGTGCAGAATGTCTTTTACGCTTTGATACAGATATTGGGGAACTGTCTGTGTCTTCTAACTCTTTTCGTATCTTGTGGACAAACAATCTTGCAACTCTGAGGAAACGTGCAATATCCAAATCGCTATTATCAGCCTTTAATGCTACAATCACAGCATGCCTTTTCACTTCATTTGTTTTCATAAGGTTTGCCATTCTTGATTTCGGAGAAATAAAAGCCTTAGAAGTTAGTGGAAAGCAGTATTAATTTTAAAACTGTATGTACTCAAATACCAGCCGCACCCTGTATATTTTATTTTTGAAAGACTTTTTAATAAAGAGAATTACATCGTGATGAAAGAGGGCTAAAATGGCGCTCAAATGTATTATTTTAGCAAACTCCTTCCAGACAATTTAAATTAATAGCGTTGAAATACAGAAAAAAATATTATTGCTTATTGGAAATATTAAATTTAATCGAACAGCTAAAATAAAGGCTTCAAGAAAGAATATTATTTGGATTGTAATTAAATTCGTATAAAAAAATTCTTGAATATTACTGGCTCACTTTACTTTTCACCAGACTTTAAATTATGACACTATCTGTTCTCCATATGTTTTCACTGAACTTTTAACTACCTGATGACAATTCATAAGCGTTCTCAAATTTAAAAGCTTTGATAAACCAATGATATCCTCGCCTTTGTGTATATAAACACGTGTAGCATAATAAATCATAAATTGCCTTGATAACGTAAAGAAGAGGACGAAACGCGTCGACTAAGTAAAGTTTTTCCTCTTGTCTCTTTTGATTCATATATATATATATATATATATATATATATATATATATATATATATATATATATATATATATATATATATATATATATATTTCAGATGGAATATACAATATGAATAAAGACAAAAGGAAAACTTATGTGAGCCAACCCGTCGCGTCCGTTGATGGACAAATATATAGCGATTTACTAAGTGTAGCTTAGATGTGGCACAAGGCCGCGCGTATGGACCACCCAGTGAGAATCGAACTCACTACCCAGTCGCAACTGATCTAACAAGACAACTCGCTAACCACGGCACAATATCAAAGTGCCTCAGTATATAGACGATTGTGTCTAGCATGAAACAGCCTGTCGCCTCTGAGTGTTGACTTCAATGTTCACTTCTATATTTATTTATATTCGCTCTGTCTCTGATATTGAGCACTTTATCCGATAAATATAGCACAACTTAAAACTATATTTCTTCATATATATATATATATATATATATATATATATATATATATATATATATATATATATATATATATATAATAATAATAATAATAATAATAATAATAATAATTTATAAACTTTTAAATCTTTTAAAATTCTGCCTTAATTTGCCCCGGTTAGTGATATTGTTATTAAGTAAACACTATAGTTACTAATCATAAATGGAAAAGCTTATTACAATTTAGCCACCAGTAATTTTAAAAGTATTTGTTGTATTTTATAAACGTAACAATTTTTTTAAAAATACGGACGCCCATACAGGACATTTTCAGAAAATAAAAGCGATAACTATAGTAAATTTAAAGCCAGGTGTATCTAAAATTCAATAAAACATTAGATTACGGAGAATATTTTACTAGGTAGATATATATATATATATATATATATATATATATATATATATATCTAGATTTTGTGAATTTAAGCGCAGTAATTGAATGACAAGAGCTGAATTGGGTAGATGCAACCGTAAGTTCTATGCTAACAGTTTCTTCTGTCGTTCTCCTTGTGGAAATCTCCCTCGGCTCTGAACTTTCCAGTCTTCATTCACCTTAAAAATTTAAATGAAAAGTTTCATCGTTATCTGCTGCGTTCTCGATTCCTCTTATTGTTCTTGCCCCTTGATATTTCGCAATCGGTATAACCCCATGCAAAGCAGTAAAGCCACTAAAAGACAAGGGGCTACAGATTGGGGAAGAACTAGCAACAGAAACATTAATAATGAGCAGAAAAAGAAAAGAGCAATCAGGAAGAAAGTAGATAGGGATTGGCATTGCATTTAAATTTTTGAAGAATAAATTTGGCTTTGTGCGAGAAAAGAAACTGTTAGCATAGTACTTACGGTTACATCTAGCCAGCTCAACTGTAAATTTAAGAGATCTCTACGCCAGTCTAGTACTGCACTTAAATTTAAAAAAATCTAGGTACCATAGCGAAGAACTCATCCGAACAGTTACCATGCAAATAAAAAAGGCATAGGGAGGCAACTTTACTTCGTTAGGCGAATGACTGAAGACGAGCCGCCAGATCAGGACCAATAATATTGCTGATTCTTCTTTGGATCTTATCAAGGAGCTCAAGGTAAATATCAGGAGCACCGGATCATATGTGGCAGCAATATTCTAAGCATGGACGAATGGTAGACTTATCGATATGTATGATAGATTCTGGAGACACGACACAGTGAACCGACTTTCTTAGAAGCTGACCTGGCAATGGATCTTCTTTTTCTTATTCTTTCATACTCAGTAACCTCCTGTGTCTTAGTGACTTTACTATCTTACTTGGGATGAAATGATTAAAAAAAAATGAACAAAATAATTTTAAAAGCAACATCAGCATTATTTACAGCTACTCGCCATTTCATTTCACTCAAACTAAGCTATGCTTAATAAATCTGTGGCATAGCATACAATTTGGGTTTGATCACTTTCGATCAATGACTATTTATTTTGGAAATTCCCGCTATGCATCTTGGACGCCGGCCAACTTTTCCAAATCTACCAAAAAAATTATGGTGAAAAGTGAATAACCAGTTTCGTAGTCAATGTTGGATGGTTGTTTTTATTTAGCGGCATATCAACACCTCTATGGGTTATTTAATTCTGAAATCTAAATATTTTCTACGCAATTTTTTTATTTTAGTTTATTTATGCCACATAGGAATAAAATGTCGTTGCTGACACTGGAATTGAACACAGGCCACCAGAAAGCAAACACAAGCAATCTCATTTTGAATAAGTAGATAACGTGATCTTAAAGAAAATGCATATATGGGAATTAGCGTGACGTCTTAACGATTACTCTTTTTACACTATCCTCTATTACTATACGGATCTATATTTCTATACTATCCTCTATTTCTATACGTATCGTTATTCTCTATACTATTCACTATACTATTTCTCTATACTGATCACTATTTCTACACTATCCTCTATTTCTATACGTATCGCTATTCTCTATACTATTCACTATACTATTTCTCTATACTGATCACTATTTCTATTCTATCCTCTATTACTATACGGATTGCTATTCTCTATACTATTCACTATACTATTTCTCTATACTGATCACTATTTCTATACTACCCCCTGTTATTATACGGATCTCTATTCTCTATACTATTCACTATACTATTTCTCTATACTGATCACTATTTCTACACTATCCCCTGTTACTATACGGATCTCTATTCTCTATACTATTCACTATACTATTTCTCTATACTGATCACTATTTCTATTCTATCCCCTATTACTATACGGATCGCTATTCTCTATACTATTCACTATACTATTTCTCTATACTGATCACTATTCGGATCACTATTCGGTGGTTACTTTTCGAGCGAGTATTATCGAGCAAGTACTATTAGTACGAGTGTTATTCGAAGGCGTCTGACACCAGTATTGTTCAACGGCGTTACTATAGTTGTATCTGCGATTAGAAAGTCTCTACTACAACGAGCATTGCTAAAGTGACAACGAGTCTTCGTTGACATCACAAAACTATGTAAATATAATGAAAATCAAAGAGTAAGGAATTATCAATGTTCAGGAACTGATTCAAGCGTCACTGAGAGAATAAGACTATTATATTCATGATTATTACTATTTGCCTATATTATTTACCTTTCAGCCATGTTTGTTTTTCGAGTAACGCCTTCAATGCAATGCAGTCACCGACAAGAAAGAAATATAGTAAAAATGCCGGCAGGCATTTCTCCTTCCCAACGCCATATTATATATTAGTATTTGAAAAGAAAAATCTAATGTGGATTACTATACGAATTACTATTCGAGCGAGTATTATCGGGTGAGTACTATTAGTGCGACCGCTAGTCGAAGGCGTCTGACACCAATAATGTTCAACGGCGTTACTATAGTTGTATCTGCGATTACAAAGTCTCTACTACAGTGAGCATTACAAAAATGACAACGAGTATTCGTTGACATTACGAAAGTGACAACGATTACTCGTTGACATCACAAAAGTGGAAACGCGTGTTCGTTGACATCACAATTTTTTTTTAGATAATGGTTTTAGTGATACAAGTCTTACTAATTAACCCAT
Source organism: Acanthosepion esculentum (assembly GCA_964036315.1). NCBI lineage: Eukaryota > Metazoa > Mollusca > Cephalopoda > Sepiida > Sepiidae > Acanthosepion > Acanthosepion esculentum. The sequence continues at coordinate 58,831,105 of OZ038508.1, read as the reverse complement.
ATCTGGGGGAGAGGAGAGCTGTATTGGTATATTTCTAAAGAGTATTTGCGCGTAATGAACCCAACTGGAATTGGAACTCTGCTCTCCGATTAACAATTGCAAGCCGTCAGCCAAATCACCTGAACATACAAGATTACTGACCTGGTATTCCTCAGCAATCACTCTTCTAGGTACTGACCAGGCTAGACGTTGCTTAACTTCGGTGATCGTACGCAGGTGTTTCAACAGTTTCGTAGTCAAAGTGTTTTATTTTTCAACGAGCTCACGGAATATGACAAAAGGTCGGAGCTTTAAAGTGAGTTTTAAAAAGGCAATACCGTGGAAAAATTGGCCAACGTCTCTTGGCAGTTTACCTTAGGCGCCGGGTAATAAACCCATCCCCATCCCGAGGGAAAGGTACTGCCTGGGAGGAAGGCTCCCTGGGACTTGGGCTTAATATTTTTGAAAGCTTTCCCGGTATGTGCCAGTTTCGTAGTCAAAATGTACTGCTTTCGATGTCTTCATCACTGGGAAACTTATATCATATATTATGACAATTCTTTAAAGAAATCTAATTACCTTTTCCATTTCAGTCTGTAATTATCGTCTGACATCTTCGTAACGGACTTCTGTGTTTATTTTTATGATTAAATTTGATAAAATGGTCGCAATTATCATAAAATAATATTGCATATAACAATACCTCATGTAATAAGTAAAAGAAAAAGTTTCCGCCAGGAAATTAGGTTGAGTAAAAACGTGTCATTTTTCGGGAAATTTTACATAAGAAGTTATTTTCTTAGGAGGTTGACTATATTTTCTGATGTGTAATTTCAAAATATTATGATGTCAATAGACACATTATATCGAATGTATGTCATATTATTTAAGTATTATGTAAGTTATGTTAATATAATCCAGACCCTATACTGGCAGCATGCCGTCTGATTACGGATAGAAAACGAATTCAATAAATATACAAAGATAAAAAGGAGTGTAAGACAAGAGTGTATCTCCTCGCCGGACTTATTCAATCTTTACATGAGGCAAATAATAACATAATTAGAAGTCCTACAAGGATTCGTTATTGGCAGCCCAAACCTTAACAACATAAGATATGCAGATGACACAGTTTTGATAGGAGACACAGAAAGGAAACTACAAGGACCCCCACAGAAGGTAGTGAAGGAAAGCGAGAAGGAGTAAACATCAATTGCCAGAAGACATAATGTATGGTTGTCAGCAAAAGGGATCCGCCCAACATGAAAATTACAAAATGGGGATACCAAAATCAAGCAAGTACAACAATTTAAATATCAGAGAAGCGCGTTTAAAACGAATTCAGTAAATATACAAAAATAGAAAGGAGCGTAAGACAAGAGTGTATCTCCTCGCCGGACTTATTCAAGCTTTACAATGAAGCAAATAATAAGATAATTAGAAGTCCTACAAGGATTCATTACTGGCAGCCCAAATCTTAATAACATAAGATATTCAGATGACACAGTGTTGATAGCAGACACGGAAAGGAAACTACAAAAAACTCCCACAGAAGGTAGTGAAGGAAATTCTCCGAGGTTTTTATAACACTATTGGACTCTATTTTGAGCAATAAGAATGTATAATTACTCTCCAAGCTTAACAGAAGAATCGTGATGAAATCGATCATAAACGAAAATGACTGTTCATCATTAATTAATCATAGCTAAAGATCGGAAGCTCAGGAAGGATTGAAATATATATATATATATATATATATATATATATATATATATATATATATATATATATATATATATATATATATATTGTCCCAGGATGATTTTACAACTTATTCAAGACGATTTACGCCCTCTCTAATCTTTTAACTTTCTGTCCTGGAGTAACAAGGTGCCTCACACGTCTCACGTACGATTTCATTTTCAAGTCTTTTTTCACTGCTCATTGGACTGTCATAGCTGAAATTCCTCTCTCACGTGCCAAATATCTGATGAATTGTGTTGGATCTTTTCTAATTGATCTCTTTAGCTCTAAGTTGAAATGATGATCTCACTTCCTGTTGTGACCTCCCGATTTAGTTTTCCTCTCTACTGTTCACTGTTTTTAAAACTTATTCACCGTGGTTCTTGAACGGATTTTGAAGAAGGAAGCCAGAGTATGAATGTTGGTACCATTACTGAAGGCCCGAATAATCTTTTTCCTCTCACCATTGTTGGGAAAAACATAGTGGGGTTGAAACAAAACGTTTTTAACCTGTTCTCTTTCTAGTTGAATAACTCAAGGGTCTTTCAGTGATTCTTACGACAAACGGTGTCAAGATGGTTATATTTTTTATCTGAAAATCTGGAAAAAAGACAATTAGTTTCGTGTATTTTAGATACTAAACATTTTGTGGGATGCTGTCACACGATTTGGACAGTTTTGCTGTTACACCCGGTATATATGAATGATAAAATACAGAGAGAAAACGAGAAAGGCAGGCAGAGATAGTGAAAGTGTGTGGAGGAAAGAGAGACTGGCCAAGAACAAGAGAGGCTCTAAAGTAAGCCATCTCAACAAATATGTCGGTTTTTAACCTCTATTCTGAATGACGTAAAAGTCTTTGAGAGGGAAAATCAAACATATCTGTTATTTTCTCTATTCCTGGTTTCCGTTATAAAAACAAATACTTCAAGATAGTTTTGTTTTGAAATAATTTTGTTTTTGTTTTCAGATAACTTTATAATTTGTACTCTTGCCGAAAGCATTGCAAATTGAAAATGTCAGACAGTTTACCAGGCCCGTCTTGTTGTGTCCAGTTCGTTCCAGAAAAGAAGAGAAATTTGGATTCATGTTAAAGTTACTCAAGGTAAAGTATATGGCACGTCTAATGGCGAAGAAACAATACAAAACACTTTCAGAAGGCAAAGAACTAGTTAACATCATCAACAAAACACAACTTGAAAAAGATAGTGTTGACTTTCTCCTCAACTGACTTTCAATTGGGGAAAAGACGAGAAAATATTTATACTAAACTTATTTGGAGGAAAAATCAATTGGTCTTTTTGCAATAATCAGTCAGTTATGTGTCATGCGTGATACACGCTTAGGCGAGCATGTATCTTTCGATACATGACTGACGAGGCAGATATTTTCCCGCAGCAGGTTGCCATTTTTCTGCAGTAGACCAGTTGCCATCCAAGGCTATAGAACCCGGTCTGCCCTGCTATTTATCAATAGCTGGAGGGGGGGGAGAAGATTCATACCATTTCAAGGCTATCAGCATGTAAGTGAATGTAATGAATTCGACTGGAGTTCGAACTTGGCTCTCTGATTCCTCAATCAGTTATGTGCCATGCGCCATAAACGCTGAGGCAAGCATGTATTTTTCGATACATGACTGACGAGGCAGAGTTTTTTTACCTGCAGTAGGTGGCCATTTCTTTCAGCGGTAGACCAGTTACCATCCAAAGCTATAGAACCAGTCTGTCCTGCTATTTAACCATAGCTGGGGTGAGAAGAAGAGGATTCATACCTTTCCCAATGGTATTAACACGTTAGTCAGTCAGTTATGTGCCATGCGTGATACACGCTTAGGCGATCATGTATCTTTCGATACATGACTGACGAAGCAAATTTTTTTTCCGTAGTAGTTTGCCATTTCTTTCTGCGGTAGACCAGTTGCCACCCAAGGCTATAGAACCCGGTCTGTCTTGCTATTTGCATTAATAATACTCTCTAAAATAAATCAAACTTCAAAGCAGATTTTTGTTAAATATGACATGAGTAAAGAAACTGTAAAATTGTTCAGTACCATTGACTATGCCTTTTTTTAGGTTTGATATCAAACAATTATTAATGTCAGAAATAACTACCACATCGTCCTTCCTAACAAATAAATGGGTATCTAAGGAAATCAAACAAGGCTGTACTTGCAACAGAAATTAAGTAACTAATACCAAAAGATAAGATCCTATCATTTTTAGCATCTAGTCAGCATAAAAGTCATAGATTTCATGGGATATGCTAAGAAGGCCCCGATTAAAAAGAAGCAGCTTAAGACATTTCTTGATCTTGTACGAAGTCTATGGAACACAATTAAAGCTTTTAGCGAGAATTCCCAGAGGATTGACAGAGTTTTCGACTTATATCATGCAAATAGTATAAAATCTCATGAGAGAAACTGTCGTAGTAAGAGTGTGGGCATTTTAACTTCAAATTCCAGACTTGATCAACCACTTCCCGAGGATATGGACAAATTTTGGTCACTCTCTGAAAACAAGGTTTCATTGCAGCAAATTTCCATCAACTGGGCAAGACAAATGAAGCTTGACACTGTTATATTCTTGGGTGGTTGTCACAAGAAAGATGAAGCCGTGCACATAAGTATTTTTCCGGATTCTGAGACTTTGTTAAAATGTTTTTATGAAGAGGCTGATGATAGCATTTTGTTTCATGCGGACCACGGCGTGATAGTCGGAATCGTTAAACGTGTAGCTATTGCATCTTCTGATACTGTTTATTTATTTATTGTTATGGTCCAGGTTCCTTGTACCCCGTTGATGGTCCAAGGTAGAACCAATGAAGAATAACTCGAACACAGGTATGGAATAACACAGATATATTACAAACAGAATATGTACAAAAGAAGTAGAAGTGTTAGTAATAACAATCAGGTTAGGTTAGAGAGAACTATGCTGTATCGACCAGTATCACTATTCCAATGTCTTACAGTAATCGTCTGACGCGACTCTGTCTCTGACTGACTCACTCACTCTGAATCAGACTATCACTCACTGACTCTCACTCTGACTCTCTGTCGATATTTAACAACACTCCCACGTGTGTCGAATGTGGCACAAGGCCGGTTTAATGTGGGCTCCCGGAGCCCGTAGGCTCGGCCAAAGTCTAAACGACTGTTCCGACACTGAATCTATGTCGATATTTAACAACCCTCCCACGTGGGTCGAATGTGGCACAAGGCCGGTTTCAACACTGAATCTGTGTCGATGTTTAACAACACTCCCACGTGTGTCGGATGTGGCACAAGGCCGGTTTAGTGTGGGCTTACCGAGCCCGTAGGCTCGGGCAAAAATATACCCATTAGAACCCGTATAAACGGGTTCAGGGACTGTCTACCTCCCCGGACGGCACTTTGCCCTGCGGCAAAGCCCCGTCCGAGTTCCTCTCCGCCGAGGCGGAGAGTTCGACAGCAAAGAACAGTCTGAACGACTGTTCCGACACTGAGGCAGTGTCGATGTTTAACAACACTCCCACGTGTGTCGGATGTGGCACAAAGCCGGTTTAATGTGGGCTTACCGATCCCGTAGGCTCGGGCAAAAATATACTCATTATAACCCGTATACACGGGTTCAGGGACTGTCTACCTCCCCGGACGGCACTTCGTCCTGCGGCAAAGCCCCGTCCGAGTTCCCCTCCGCCGAGGCGGAAAGTTCGACAGCAAAGAACAGTCTGAACGGCTGCTCCGACACTGAGGCAGCGTTTCTCTGCTTCCTCTTGTGACGTAGTATTTATGGAGTACGGACTAGTCCATTCTCTATTATGGGTAAGTTCCCATAACATTTATTTATTTTTTTATTTGGGCCCTATATCACAATAATAACTTTAAAATGTTCAATTTAAAAGAGTTGTGGCTCATTTCAGGTAAAAAAAATTGTGCCCATCTACAAGTTAACCGAAAATATTGAATCTGAAATTACTAAAATTTTGCCAGCAGTTTATTCCATAACGCCCTGTTACTTTGGAGAAAATACTATCACCAATGAAATGATAACATATGCAGAAAAAGTGCTTCGAAAGTGCATCTCATTCAGCGATGTTGACAGTTTTGATGACCTTCGTTATCAAGTTTTTCATAAAAAGCAATCTCAATTTGACAATGGAAAACAACAGCTATCAAACAGCATATTCTACATGTATATTTACAGTGTCGCCTGTGGCTTACTTCAGTTTTCACCAAAGAAATAAAATTGGATTTTCAGCCTGCTGTTAATGTTGGACCATGCATCAGGAAGAGTTTCCTGTTCCTCGCAATTGCTTAAAATGTGCAAGACCTAACTTTTTCCCCAGTCGGAGAAAGCAAATTGCTTGTAACTTTTGCAAATGTGAAGCAAAAGAAGCTTGCAAGAACAGTTATTAGTAGTAAAATTTCCTCTATCAAAAACGTTTACGTCATTCAGAAGGAGGGTTAAAAACCGTCATATTTGTTGTGTTAAAAATGATAATAATTTCTGTTAACATGATTTTTTTTAAATGGCAGAACACAGACCTACAGGAAAATACTAAAATGTGTACTTTGTGTCTGTACATAATTCTCTATGCAAATAAAATGAAAAGTATTTTTGGGCATTTCTCACTAAATTTTGATATTTTCTTGCATTAATGATATAATTAATTACATTATTTTTATTTATAATTTACCTACCTGATAGAATAATCACAGCCCTACAAAATGATAGCAAGTTTACTGAAATTGGTCAATACAGAGAGAAGTTATTGGCTCTAAAGTAAGCCCTCTCTCCCGATTAAATAGCGGCCATCTTGAATTCCAAATAGTGGAAAATTGACAATCAACCCTGATATGGCACCTACGTTTTATGAATCTCAAATAGTGTATTTATAATATCTGGAGTCAAAATTTCTTGCTGTGAAAGTTTACACGGTATCCAACGTATCTGTTCGACCACTTTTACGTCATTGAGAATAGGTGTTAAAAACCGGCATATTTGTTGAGGTAAAAATAATATTTGCTGTTAACGTGATATGTTTAATAACAGGACACAGAACTGCAGGAAAATACTAAAAATATTTACTTTGTGTGTGTACATAATTTTCTATGTAAGTAAAATAAATATATTTTTTGGTATTTCTCACTAAAATTTGATTTTTTTATTAATGATGTAATTAATTACATTGTAATTTACCTTCCTGATAGAATAATCACAGCCCTACGAAATGATAGCAAGTTTACTGAAATTGGTCAATACAGAGAAAATGTATTGGTTCTAAAGTAAGCCCTCTCTCCCAATTAAATAACGGCCATCTTGAAATCCAAATAGCAGAAAAATGGCCATCAGCCCAGAAATAGCAACTACTTTTTTTTTATGAATCTTAGAGAGTGTATTTACAATATCTGAAGTGAAAATCTCTTGACGTGAAAGTTTACACGGGATATCAACTCAACTCCGAGACTATGAGTATTTTGCGCAACCAACCGAAGGTCAATCAAGTTTCACTCACAAAGTGTGGCTGAACCGATGACATGGTTTTCAGGCATTTCCATACGCCACGTTTCTATTTTCGTACATTTACTGAATTTGTTTTCTTATCCTTGTGCAGGCGACCTGCTCCCAGAATAGGGTCTGGATTATATGAACAGAACTTATAATAATACTTAAAGAATATATGATATACTTTCGATATAATGTGTCGCCTGAGATCTTAATATTTCGAAATTTCAGATCAGAACACGTTCGAAGTGTTTCACATACAGTCCCCCAAATTCGGTAGACATACTTACGGTTTACAGCCGTTCGATGTAAACCTATTATTTTTCTTTGCTTTCTAATTTCTGAGCTGGAAAATTATTTGGTTATTTTAAAAAGCAATTGGAAAGAATAATTCCCACACTTTAAAAAAAACAACATATTTTTCATACTCATAAACTGAATTTCTTCCCTTTTCCTATGCTCATAGAACACTAAACAGTAACCCTCTAGATGGAGTGGCTCATTGGTCTTTTATTGGTTGAAAAATAGTATAAAAATTCTTTGTTGGACACAAATTAATGCATTGTTTTATTTTTGTTATTTAGACTATTAATTTTGAAATATATATTTACACTGAGTCTGTAAGCGCAAAAAGCCACATGGGTCGTAGAAAAAGAGACTTAGTGATAATGTAAATATTTTTTTTATTGGAAACAAAGAGTGTAAAATAGATATTTCTTGGTGAGATATTTAATTTGTCTCGGCTTTGCTATCAGAAGGTACGTGGAGTAAATTTAATTATATTCTTGTCCATTAAACACACCAGCTCGACAACGTTCGATAAGACGTCACTTATATATTTATATTTATGTTTCTGCGAAAACACTGATAGTACCCACAAGAAAGATGACCCTCCAGGCCAGAGACGTTTCCAGAGCAAACCTTAAAAATGCGTCAACCACAACGCGATAACAGCTAGCTTTGTTGAAGACGTTGTTAATTACTGCGTTGAAACAAAAGTTCGGAGCGGTTTTCAATTGATACCACTTGAATAGTTCAAACTTGACAGAAGTTTATTACACACACACGCACACACACACATATAATATTCCTATATATATATATATATATATATATATATATATATTACAATGAATCATTCTTACAAAAAGCAGATTAGTAAAGTGAATGATATAAAATGGCGAAATCCCTTCGCAAACAAAATTTTAAAGGTGCATTAACCTACAAATTACTCGATGAATGTTAATGACCTTGCCAACCGAACGATCCTCTGTGGCCGAATCGGTTAAAAGGCACGTCAGGCTATATGACGGTTCCCGTATAGGTTACAGGTTCGAATCCTGTCGGAGGACGAATATTTTCTATGAAAATTTATCAGACATTCTAGCCGGTAAATGTTGTTTAATACTGTTCGTTATAAACAGAGCATTTACTTAAATATTTGTATCTATAAAAAGAATGTTAAACATAAAAATGTCTTCAAATAATTGTCAGACTTTGTCCATTTCATAATATGTATATATATATATATATATATATATATATATATATATATTCAAAATTCGCTTGATGAGGAAATGGAACTAATGTCTTTGGTTTAATAACAAAATTAAATTCAGGGGCTTCAGCTTCCATTTCTGAAACATGGTCATCACTGTGTAGCGGTAAAACCATATTTTAAATCTATTAATTTATAATATTAATGCTCTGTAAATTTAAATTTACATAGAGCACTATTGTGTAAAAATAAAAATATCTATAAGAACACCGGATTTTATATCTTACTGTTCTTTCCTTTTTATTTATATATACATACATATATATATATATAGATAGATAGATAGATAGATAGACAACTAACTGAATAAATTACATAGATAAAGAAACTCTTAACATCAGGAAATACATAGATAGATGGATAGAGAGAGAGAGAGAGAGAGAGAGAGAGAGAGAGAGAGAGAGAGAGAGAGAGAGAGAGAGAGAGAGAGAGAGAACTGAATGAGATAGATAGGTAAACAGATAGATAACGAACTTAGATAATTAACAGCGGAAATAGATACATACGGGTAACAAGAAAGTGTGATTAACTAAGATCTAAGAAAGATATACCACGGAGAGAGATGGAAAGAGAGAGACCGACGAAAACATTTCAATGACACACTCTGTAGAGAGAATGAAAGGATCATATATTAGGTCATCCCATAAGTTCTGTCCGAATTTTAACTTTTTGTTAAAATGAACGAAATTCAAAGAGTATTTTATAATGTCTAATGGAGCTGAACATTATTTTTATGTTTAGATGCGTTTAAACTGATCAAAGTTTATTTCAGAGAACAAGAAAATTAAATTTTGTTTGATTAAAACCCTGCTAACATGGAAGTACCCAAGAATCATTTGAGGCACATAATGCTTTATGAGTTCAAGAAAGGAAACTCAGCAGCCGAAGCGGCTAGAAACATTCACTCAGTTTATGGAGAGGAATGTGTGAATGAAAGAACTTGCAGAAGATGGTTTGCAAAATTCAGAGGTGGAGATTTCACCCTTGAAGATGAAGATCGAACCGGACGTCCAATTGAGTTTGATGGAAAGCTTCTTGAAGCAGCCCTTGAAGAAAATCCTGCTTTATCAGTTGAGGAATTGGAAGTGGTTTTCAGTTCAAACCATACAACTGTTCATCGTCATCTTCAACAACTTGGAAAAGTTCCTAAACTTGGAAAATGGGTGCCTCATGAATTGTCTGAAAACAACCTCAAATCCTGAGTTGACATCTGCTCTTCTCTCCATTCTCACCAACTTGTTTCACTTTTTTTGGATAGACTTGTGACTGGCGACGAAAAATGGATCTTTTATCGAAATGTTAAGCGTCGTAGACAGTGGCTTGGTAAAGGGAAAGTACCCCAGCCACAGCCGAGAATGGAACTTCATGGGCAAAAGTTTCTTCTTTCAATCTTGTGGGATTGCCAAGGAATAATCCACTTTGAATTCTTACCACCTAATGCAACAATTAATGCTCAAATATACTGTCAGCAATTAGAGCGTTTGAACCAAACATTGAGGAAAAAAAGACCTCCTCTAGTGAATCGAAAACGGGTGATGTTTCATCAGGACAATGCGCAACCACAGACAGCAAGAATCACGTCACAAAAGATCAAAGAACTTGGTTGGGAGAAAATTCCTCATCCACCTTATTCTCCCGACCTTGCTCTTTCAGACTACCATTTGTTTCGTAGCTTACAGAATCATTTGGAAGAAACAGCTTTTGTAACAGAGGAAGAGGTTAAAACTGACATTTGTGAGTTCTTCGAATCAAAGCCAAAAGAATTTTACAGTAATGGAATTGGTAAGCTTGTTAATAAATGGAAGGAAGTCATAGATAATCAGGGAAAATACATTGTTGATTGAGTCTGTAATTAAATGTAACATTTGGTCACTTGTTTTCTTTATTCAAAATTCGGACAGAACTTATGGGATGACATAATATATATATATATATATATATATATCATATATATATATATATATATATATATATATATATATATATATATATATATGAGGTATAATTCTGAGAAGGATATAAATCTAGGGAGAGCTCTGCCTAATGTGTCCATCCGGTGTATTTTCTTCATTTGCGGAGGAGATTTTGTCCTGTCGAGTTGAACATCTCGGTGTTCACGAAATAAAAAATTATAAACGAAATGGATAATTAAAGTGCCCATCTTCTTCTTATCATATATATATATATATATATATATATATATATATGGTATTTACATTAGTCGGACTATTGTCCTCATCTTTGTCGCCATATTTGTCACAACGTTTCGGCCGTTGTACGCTCCGGCTTTCTTCAGGTGGTTGTTGGAATTTCGAACCGAACCCTTTATTTCGATCACTGGGGTAGACTGTTCTAGTTCCACGAGCCATGTTTGATGGATGTCAGTTAACAGTTATCTCCTGCTAATTTTCCCTCTGAAAGTTCTCCACTGTCTGAACCGGGTATTGAACACACACTCTTTGGGTCTGTCACTGGATCTAACCAACGCCTTTATCCACTGTGCCATGTGTTGAAGTCTCTCGTCGTATGTGACATATGAGGGTCAAGCAACTCAGTTCCTAGGAACCGACAGACAGACACCAGCACATATGATTTGATTATAGTGGTGTAGGCTTTGTGCAGAACCAACCACACTTTTTGAATACGGAGAGCTGGTGCCACATTTAGGTGTTGGATTTAGAGTTGCCCTTCTCCAAGACTCGTTGCCATCCAAGGCTATAGAACCCAGTCTGTCCTATTTACCCACAACTGGAGGGAGAAAAAGAGGATTCATACCAAGGGTATTAGCACGTAAGTGAATGTAATGGATTCCACTGGAATTCGAACTCGGCTCTCCGATTCGTCAATCCGAGCCGCTCTCCACTACTCCAACGTGCCTCTCTCTTTTATTTTTTATATATATATATATATATATATACATATACATATACATATATATATATATATATATATATATATATATATATATATATATATATATATATATATATATATATATATATATATATATATATATATATATATATATATATATATATATATATATATATATATATATAGAGAGAGAGAGAGAGAGAGAGAGAGAGAGAGAGATTAAATGAAATCTATAAATGATATATTAAAGTGAGAGAAGAATGTGACAGGGGCCGACTATGCCTTTTGAATGACACACGACATAGAGAAAATGAGAAGGATATGGAATGAGAGAGGGAGATAGAGATAGAGAGTGAGTGAGAGTGATTGAGAGAGAGAGAGTCATTAAAATCTATGAATGACAAAGAACAAAGAGTGGGGATGAGGGAGACCGACTAAACCCTACGAATGACATAAAATGCAGAGCGAATGAGAGAGGGGAAGAGACAGACATTAATTGAAATCTGTGAATGATAAAGGGGAGAGAAAGAGAATCAGGGAGACCTACAAAGGCCTATGAATGACATACTATCCAGAGAGAAGGAGAGGAATAAAGAGAGAAAGAGACTAACAAAAATTAGGCATAATATACTAAAGAGAGAGAGAGAGAGAGAGAGAGAGAGAGAGAGAAGCTGATTAAGATTTTAGAATGACACTCTATGTAGAAAGATACTAAGTGGATTGAGAAAAGTAGAGAGAGCAGTAAAAACCTTTGAAAGACACACTCTGTAGAAAGAATGTGTGGTGTATATATATATATATATAGAGAGAGAGAGAGAGACAAATTGATATGTATGAATGTTGTTCTCGAGAGATAGAGAGAATGAGAATGAGAGAGACTGATTAGGACCGTTGGATGACCCAATACCTGAGTGGGGGAGACGTAAATTAACATTTATGAATCATATTCGAGGGCAGTAGGACCCAAACTTCTTTTTCTCTGGGTCGAATTTTCAGAATTAAAATTTGCTCATGCCTCACTAAATATTATGTGATAAAAAGTACATTTAAATATAACCCCCCCAGAGAAGCTTAAAGGGAGATAACCGCGGATTCGAAGTCAGAACAGTATCATTGATAACTCTCTCCTCCAATTTGTGGACCCTAGTTACCATATTCTTAATGCCCGATATAATGCAAAAATATCACAATGATAAAATAGGTCAATAATTGTTTATAACTATTTATACTTGGACACGTCCTTGCAATTACAAGTAATCCATAATAGTATTTTAAATTTTGAAATCATATTTATTTTTTGCATATGTATTTTTAAAAACTGTTTGTAAATCTTTGATAATCTTTCAATCATTCCGCCTCACCTGCTATCCTCTTTCACCGCAGCTGCTGTCCTCTTCCGCCTCACCTGCTATCCTCGTCCACCTCACCTGCTATCCTCTTCCACCTCACCTGCTATCCTCTTCCACCTCACCTGCTATCCTCTTTCACCGTACCTGCTATCCGCTTCCACCTCACCTGCTATCCTCTTTCACGGCACCTATGAGGTGCGTCGCACTGTTTCGGAACCACTGAATGTCATGCATCATCTTAAAGTGTAAAATTTAGAATTGTATGCACGTCACACATTTAAATAATTTGACACCAGCAGAGAGAACAAAAACCTGGAGAGCTATCAAGGCGAATTAACTACAACTGAAATATGCAAAGGCATGGTGCGTGCAATAAGAACAATCTACTGTTGGTTTGACATCTTGAATGTGTCAGTAAAAATGAGGATAACAGTTCATACAATATAGTGTAAATAAATACTACATATTTTAATTCAAAATTCTTCAAGTGGAATTAAATCAGAGAATACAGTTGATGAGCTTAAGAATAAAGAATTTTCCTTTCATTTTGAAGTATTGTGCAGAATTTTATTAAAGCTAAACATTTTTATTTGCTTTAAGCCATAAATACGACATCATCTGTCTAGATTTCTAAGATGGGGTATTGTATCCATTTACACCATTTACAGGTCACAGACTCATTCTCATCTTTACTGTCACATTCATGACATTGTATGCTTCGGCCTTCTTCAGGATCTGTCTATATTTCTGAGATGAGGTATTATAACTATTTACACTATTTACATTGTTCAGACTCTTGTCCTCATCTTTACTGTCACATTCACAACGTTTTGGCCATCATATACTTCGGTCTTCTTCAAGTGAAATTTGTTGGAATTTCAGATCGAACCCAAGGACACATGGCCTCGTGGATAAAGGCATTGGTTAATTGATCCTAAAAGGGACTTGACCCAAAGAATTGTGACTTCAATTCTTGGCCTCAGCAGAGAGAACAAAAACCTGGAGAGCTATCAAAAGGCGAATTAACTACAACTGAAATATGCAACGGCATGGTACGTGCAATAAGAACAATCTACTGCTGGTTCGGCATCTTGAATGTGTCAGTAAAAATGAGGATAACAGTTCATACAATATAGTGTTTTAAGGCATTGTTTTGTTTATACATTCTTTTATTATAGATACAAATATTTAAGTAAATGCTCTGTTTATAATAAACAGTATTAACAACATTTACCGGCCTCAATGTCCGAGAAATTTTCATAGAAAATATGCGTCCTCCGACAGGAATGGAACCTGTATCCTATACAGAACCAACATATAGTCTGACGTGTTTTACCGATTGAGCCACAGAGGAGCTTTTCGGTGAGCGCGGTCGATTTTACTGTTTTTAAACTACAATTCTCCATGATTTTCTCTCATACATTCATATCTGCTCGATGCGTATCCAAATGTAAGCAAATGATGTCACACATTATTAAATGGACAAGGTCCGACACTTATTTTAAGACATCTTTTAATGTTTATACGTTCGTTTTATAGATACAAATATTTAAGTAAATGCTCTGTTTATAATAAACAGAATTAACAACATTTACCGGCCTGAATGTCCGAGAAATTTTCATAGAAAATATGCGTCCTCCGACAGGAATCGAACCTGTATCCTACACGAAACCGTTGGCAATGTCGATTTTACTGTTTTTAAACTACAATTCTCTCATACATTCATATCTTAATATGTCTTAAAATAGTTGTCGGACTTTGTCCATTTCAGAATGTGTGACACTATAGTGTAAATAAATACTACATATTTTAAGAGAACTTCATTTCGGAATTCAAAATTCTTCAAGTGGAATTAAATCAGAGAATACAGTTGATGAGCTTCAGAATAAAGAAAATTGTGCAGAATTTTATTAAAGCTAAACATTTTTATTTGCTTTAAGCGAAAATTTGAAACTAAATGAAAAAGGATTTTGTATATTTTGACATGGCTAAACTAACGGGAAAAAGAAGAAATTTTTTCATGTATAGCAGTAGTTCCCGAACTTTTTTCTCTGGGCCAGATTTTCGGAACTAAAATTTGCTCATGCCTCACCAAATTTTACATTTAAAATGAAAATCAGAAAGAGAGTTAAAGGGAGATAACCCTAGATACAAAGTCAGATAATTATCATTGAAAACTCTCTCCTCCAATTTGCAGACCCTAGTTACTATATTCTTAATATAATGCAAAAATATCACCATGATAAAATCGGTCAATAATTATTTATATCTATTTATACTGGGACACATGCATGCAATTACAAGTAATCCATAATAATATTTGAAAATTTGAAATCATATTTATTTTTGGCATATGAATTTTTTTGAATCTGTTTCTAAATCCTTGATTATCTATCAATCATTCTGTCTCACCTGCTATCCTCTTCTGTCACATCTATGAGGTGCACAGCACCATTTGAGAACTAAAAGTCTACAGAAACAACATCAAAATCTAAATACCTTCAAAACATTAAGAATACCATGAACAGAGTATTTGATAAATGAAGAAGTTTAAAAAGAATAGGAGCTATAAAGAAACTACTGCTAACAATCAGATAGCAGCATTCTGCAATCTAAAATGCTGCCAGATAATTTAATGCTTTTCTTATATTACACAACAAATTATTTGTTCTATTGTGTAATGCCCCCCTACTTGCACCCATAGCATATGCCCTTCTTGCCAAATCCTAGGTATGCCACTGGAAAGTATCTGTAGGATTTATTTTATAGGCTTTAGGAAAATACAAGAAGTTATTACAACAAATGTTAAGTGAGTGATTCCCACACATTTTTTCTGGGTCACATTTTCAGAATTAAAATCTTCTCATGCCTCACCAAATTTCATGTGATAAGAAGTACATTTAAAAATAAAAATAAACAGAGGATTAAAGGGAGATAACTGTGGATTCGAATCAGAACATTATCATTGATAACTCTCTCCTCCAATTTGCAAACCCTAGTTACTATATTCTTAATACTTGATATGCAAAAATATCACAATGATAAAATCGGTCAATAATTTTTTTATAGCTATTTATAGTTAGACTCATGTATAGAATTAAAATAATCCATAATAGTATTTATTTTTGGCATATGAATTTTTTTGAATCTGTTTCTAAATCTTTGATTGTCTTTCAATGAATCCGCCTCACCGGCTATCCTCTTCCGCCGCGCCTATGAGGCGCGCCACACCGTTTGGGAAGAACTGGACTAGGTTGAAAAAGAGAGATACGAACGGACCCCTTTGAATTACGTACAATGTAGAGAAAATGCGAAGAGGAAGAAAAGGAGAGACCGACCAACCGGAAACATTGAATAAAGCACTGTATGGAGATAATATGTGTGAACGTGTGTTTTGTGTTTGTATGTGTGTGTGTGTGTGTGTGTGTGTGTGTGTGTGTCTGAGAGAGAGAGAGAGAGAGAGCAAGAAAGAGAGAGAGACAAACTGATATCTATGAATGATCTAACATGACGAGAAAGAATGAGAGAGATGAGTCCTTTAAATGACATACAATCTAGAAAAAATAAGAGGAAAGTTAGAGAGAGGGAGAGAGAGGGAGAGAGAGAGAGACTAATATATTTATGAATTATATACCAGAGAGAGACAGAGAGAGAGAGGAGGGAGAGAAAAACTAATATATCTATGAATATATAACAGAGAGAGAGAGAGAATAATATATCTATGAATTATATACCACAGAGAGAGACTAATATATCTATGAATTATATACCAGAGAGAGAGAGAAAGAGAAACAGAGAGAGAGAGAGAGAGAGAGATTAATATATCTATAAATTATATACCACAGAGAGAGACTAATATATCTATGAATATATAACAGAGAGAGAGGGAGAGAGAGAGAGAATAATATATCTAAGAATTATATACCAGAGAGAGAGAGAGAGTGAGAGAGAGAGAGATTAATATATCTACGAACTATATACCAGAGAGAGAGAGAGAGAGAGATTAATATATCTATGAATTATATACCAGAGAGAGAGAGAAAGAGAGAGAGAGAGAGAGATTAATATGTTTATTAAATATATATTATACAGAGAGAGACTAATATATCTATGAATTATATACGAGAGAGAGAGAGAAAGAGAGACAGAGAGAGAGAGACTAATATATCTATGAATTATATACCAGAGAGACAGAGAGAGAGAGAGAGAGAGAGAGAGAGACTAATGTATCTATAAATTATATACTAGAGATAGAGAGCATGCGTGCGCGGAGAGAGAGAGAGAGAGAGTGAGAGATGAGGGAGTGAGAGTCGAGATATATGAATAAAGCACTTCTTATAGAGAATATCTGTGAGTGTGTATGTGTGATATATATATATATATATATATATATATATATATATATATATATATATATATATATATATATATATATACAGAGAGAGAGAGAGAGAGACTATGAATTATACACTAGGGGGAGAGAGAACGAAGCAGAACGAAACATCGGGACCTGTGAATAAAGCGCGATTTGAGAATGTGTGCGTGTGTGTGTGCCTGTGTGAGACAGAGAAAAAGAGAGAGAGGAAGAGAGAGAAAGAGACAAACGGACATCTATGAATGATATATTGTGGCGAGAAAGGGCGTAGTGTAATAGTGAGGAAGCTTGTCTTGCTAGATGAATTACGTCTGATTAGTGAGTTCGATCCTCACTGGGTGGCCCATACATCCGGGCTTGCGCCACATCTAAGCTGAGCTTTAAAAATTACTATATTATGTCGAGAAAGAAAGATAGCAAACGAACGGGAACGACATACTATCTAAAGAAGATGAGAGAGAGAGAGACTAATATCTATGAATTATATACTAAGGAGAGAGAAAAGGTGGGGAGAAAAATCGAGACGTGTGACTAAAATGCTGTGTAAGAATATATGTGTGTGCATGTATGGATCGGAAAGAGAGATGAATTACATGCTAGAGAGAGAGATAGAGAGAGAGATAGACAGACAGACTGATATCTATGAATTATATACTAGAGAGAGAGAAGGAGTTGGGGGGGAGAAAAATCGAGACCTGTGACTAAAGTACTATGTATGAATATAGGAGTGTTCTTGTGTGCATGTGAGGGAAATAGAGAAAAAAGAATGACTAGAGAGAGAGAGACAGACAGACAGACAGACAGACAGACTAATATCTACGAATTATATACTAGGGAGAGAGAGAGAGAGGGAAGAGAAAAATCGAGACCTGTGACTAAAATGCTGTGTAAGAATATATGCATGTGCAATGTGTGTGGGGGTAGAGAGAGATGAATGACATGCTAGAGAGAGAGAGAGAGAGAGACTAATATATATGAATTATATACTAGGGAGAGAGAGGCGGAGAGAGAAAAATCGAAACCTGTGACTAAAGTACTATGTAAGAATATATGCGTGTCCTTGTGTGCATGTGAGAGAGAGAGAGAGAGAGAGAGAGAGAGAGAGAAAGAGAGACCTAGAGAGAGAGAAATGAATGACATGACATATATAGAGAGAGAGACCGAGAAAGAGAGAGAGGGGGGAGACGCACGGAAAGAGAGAGGTAGAGACCAACTGAGTACTATGATTGATACACTCCAGTACATAAATGTGTCTAAAATGCACGAACGTGGGCTATTTTGTTCTTATCAATTGTTGAATCTACTCCGTTGTTAATTGCCTATATCACAAGGAATCATTTTTGCTTGGAATATATTTGAGACTAATTACATCACTTGGTTTATAATTAGTGAACACTTCATGCAAGTCATAAATCGAACAACGACATGTGAATTCTTAACGAGGTGCGGATAACATAAAAAGTCATTTAAACTTACAGAATTTTATCTAGCAGACTTAAAAATTCAAACAAAAGAAGGAATAAAAAGCAGCAGGTGTTTTTTTTTTCATTTTTGAAGAAAGACTCAAAGTTATTTTCTAAACTTAAAGAATTTTAAAGGCAACGCTGTAAAAGTAATTAATTAATTTTTATAGCTTTGTGTTTGAAAGTCGTAAAAAACTGGTTAAAAAAATTGAAGGTATTAAATCTTTTTCAAAAAAATAAAATAAAAATAAAAATAAATAAGATGAAAATAAAAATAAAATATACGCAGTTCATTCTTTAGTTGTTTCAGAAATCTAAGTATTTTTATGTCAAAAGAAAAATATATTTTAATAATATTGGATATCAGTAAATATTTTTGGTTAGTTTTCATTAGAAGAAAATAATTTTGACAATGCCGTGAAGAAAATAAAATTTTCTTCCAATTAAACTAACCAAAAATATTTACCGTAATTCCCCACGTATAATACGCATTTTTTTCTAAAAAAATAATAAGCAAAATCAGGGATGCGTATTATGCACAGCTACAAAAAATCTTTTAAAAATTGCCGTAAAATAAAATAAGAATTATAAAACTAAATTAGAATAATATTATTCTATGTTTAAAACCATTTTTTTTTAAAATAAGAGTAGGAAACGCTGGCCGTAATGAAATGGGAGAGGTACAATTTGTAGGATTTAATTACAAAACATGGGGTGCGTATTATGCGTGAGTAGAAGTATTTTTCCACACTTTCAGCACAATTTTAGGGGTGCGTATTATGGATAAAGGCTTATTATACATGGGAAATTACGGTACTAATATCCACTAACGAGTGTTATTACCAAGTATCACTTAGTATTGCCAGTCCTTAGTGAAGTGCCGGATTTATATATAGGCTTAGTAGGCTGAAGCCTAGGGCCCCCAAATCTAGGGGGCCTCCAGCCAAGGTGTACGATATTTTTGACACTGCCATAGGCCTTTCTTCCATATGCTGTCATAAAGTATTGGAGGCTCGAAACAACCCTTCATTAATTTTCCTTCCATTCTATTTCCGAATACAATGCTGTTCGACAAAAGTGACTCACCTGATTTTTTTTACTAAACGTTCTCTTCTCCGATGAACCGAAAGTTGAGCTAAATTCAAAGGATAAGCGATCTAAAATCCGAAGAAGAAGCTTTGAAAGCTCTTTGAATTTAGCAGTAAGTACTGTCAAGCATCTGTTCACTATAATGTTCTGGGGATGCTTTTCTTTTCATGGAACTGGTTTCTTAAAACCTATTGAAAAGACCCTCAGAGGAGAGCAGTACAAGAGAATCTTAGAGTCTTGTCTGCTCCCTTTTGCTGAAAGGGTGCAAACGACCCCACCAAGCTCATTTTTATGCAGGATAATGCTCTCCTGTAACAAATCAAAATTGATGAAGGAATACTTTGATGAGAAGCAGGTGAGTGTTATGACATGATCGTCCCAATCTCCTGACCTCAACCCCATAGAAAACTTATGGAGCATTATAAATACAGGCTCTCGAGAAAGCAGTTGAGCAACAAAGATGATTTGATTGTGAATTTCATATCCGAATGGAATTCAATGCTTGGAGATGAGATTTGCCAGAACCTAATCAAGTCAATGCCAAAAAGGGTTGAAAAGGTTATTCAAAATAAAGGAGGACCCATAGATTATTAAATATTTCGAACTATATTACCTATTATGAATAAATTATACCTCTATTATTCTTTATTTAAAGCTGTTCGGTTATGTTTCTATTGATTACTAGTTGCAGGAAATAAGTGAGTCACTTTTTTTGCACAGAGTTTTTCCCTAAATCTCATTTATATCCAAAATTATAATTATCAATAAAATACCTTAGGGTGAGTAAACTTTTTACTAGGAGGTCGGGAAGGGTTCTTTATATTAGTAAGATTAAAAATTAGTTTGACCCCAAACACAATAGGCGAAAAAAATTTTAAGTAAAAAAAATCAGGTGAGTCACTTTTATCGAACAGCACATATAATTTGAATAACTTCCTGATTTCTGGTAATTTTTCATTCTGAGGTTTAGAGTTACAGTGAGGTAGGCGAAACAAAATTTTGATTTAAAATTCATAATTTCAAAAGAGTGTCAAAAATTTAATAAAAAACAAACTTTGATTTAAAATTTATAATTTGGGTGGGGGTTGAATTAATATTTGTGATAAGTAAGCTTATATAATGAATTAAAAGTAAAGATCGAAATTTATTTTCTTCAAAAGTAAAACTGTTCAAAAATGTAATGATTCCACTTTCTATTTTTACATGGGGTCCACTAAAGGCACCATGTAAAAACGTTGTCTATAAAAAAAAAAGCGATGGAACCACTTTTATGAAATGGATAGTTGCATTGAGAGAAAAAAATAAACTGAGAGATTGCTGGATGGCTAGACAAGAACAAGATTTCCAATTTCGAAGACCAATTTAAAATGATTTACAAAAATCAAAGAATTTAAAAGACATCACTATAAAAATCAATCAATTATTTTTATAGTGTTACGTTTGAAATTCATAACGAATGGTTGAAAATATTACAAAAAATAATCAGTACCATTTTAATCCCTCGGTAAATTCTTAAATCTTTCTACGTATTTTTATATCACAAGAAAAATATTATGAATACTTCTCTAATTACCTAAATATCACTGAATATTTTGTCCCGATGTTGTGCAAATTGTTATGAATAAATAAAATTTGTTCTCTTCCAAAGTAAAACTGTACCCCGACGAAAAAAAAAGGAAAGAAAGGAAAACTGGTAATGTTCCAATTGATTGACTGTGACCTCTTTAAGGTTATTTAATGTTTACACATATTTTTAGACTGTGAGAATTTTTGGAGATAATAATGATTTTCTTATACAAGTCTTACTATTTAACCCATAGCTGGGAGAACATGCGCATTCATATCTTTCCTAATGGTATTTGCACGTAAATTGATATAACGATCTGACTAGAATTCGAACCCGCCTCTGCGATTTCTCATTCCGAACCTTTACCCATTGCGCCAGCGGCCCCCAACCAGCGGGCCGTGGACATATACCGGGCTGTGGATCATTTGGTACCAGGCCGCTGACTATTTGGTACCGAGGCCCTGGTCCATTTGGTACTAGGCCGCAAAGAAAGAATAAAAACGTTTCGTTTTTCACTTCATTGAGTCATTGAGGCTGTGAGTTGGTTAAACATTAATTGTAAGCAGAAGAAGGGTTAAGCCCAAAATGAAATATAAAATGGAAGATAGCGAGATAGAAAGAGAGAATTGAAGCCATTTTCTCTCGTAATGTGGAAGTGAAGAAATGGCTATTTTAGTTGCCTCACTTCTACGAATTGAAACAATGCACCAAGAGTTTACTTTTTTTATCTATCGAAAATCTGGCATGCGGGTAAAGCAAATTAGGAAATGGCTTTATCTCTTTCTTGGGAAAAATAGAAAAACACATGTTATTGGCGAAAAGAGAAGCAGACGGTAATTATATTTTCGTTAGCGAAACGAATTGGGAAATGAGTCCAGAGAATGAGCCCGCTGTGAGGGTTAGGATTATGAAAGTCGATCCATCATAATATGCAGGTGATCTGGTTCATGTGTTCGATGAGACGGCGACCGGCTCAAGGATAGCAAACAGCGTGTCTCTTTATTGAGAATTTAGGTAAACAAATATATTTTCATTGATGAAAACAAATTGGGAAATAATTTTTATCTATCGCTTGGATGGTTAAGATGAGAAGGTGATCTAACTTGTGTTTTCACTGGACAAGTGAATCCAGGAAATGAGTCAGAGAATTGAAATTAATGAGGAGAATAAACCACGTCCTTTTTTCTGCGTGCTTTAAGAATCAGATTTGTCACAAAGACATATGCCAGCCCTGAGAAGTGGGCAGAGAATATCGAGAAGGAAGGAAGAAGGGGCAGAATTTAGCTTCGCCTGTACGGAATAGCGATGCGGGATGTGACGTGAAGTTGGTCGGAGTTAAGGGTGAAGCATTGCGACTACTCTCAAGGAAATTTGGAAAGTTGATTAAGAAAGCAGAAATAGGGAACAAAGAAAACCTTTATTGGAATTAATGAAAATTGTCAAATAACGCCAGTTTTGGAATTCGAACCCGACTCTTCGATTCCTTATTCCGAAACTTTATCCATTATGCAAGCGGCCCGCAACCACCTGGCCGCAGACATGTACCGGGCCGCGAGCCATTTGGTACCGGGCCGTGAACCAATTGGTACCGGGCCGTGGTCAATTTGATACAAGGCCGCAAAGAAAGAATAAAAAACGTGCATGTGGCTTTGGGGTACTCAGAGACTTTGGACTGAAAACTCGTATTGAGTGCCTCTGAAATCCACATCAGCTGACACCAAATTTCTAAAACTTTGAACCCAGCACTTCCAGAAATTTAGACAGGGCCCAGAGTCACTATAGAGATTTATGCGAGAAGGGCTAATTTTTGTTGTACCAAGAGCAATATAAACCAGTTGAAGATTAACCCTCCGAATCTCCCGTTTTATTTTCCTTCTTTGGAATATTTTTTCTTTAATGTAGCACAAGTTACGGCTTGAACCGGCGTTGCAAGACTACGAGCCTCGATTTTCCACTGTTCTGAGATCAATAACACAGACTGGCTAGAGTTGGTGTGGATCGAAGCTGCCAGCGCCCAACAATCAACTTGAACCAGTGTCAGCATTGACCAGCTGAGAGTTAGCCCTGTGGTTAAAACGTCGCTCTAAGACATTGAGGACCGGATTTTAGTATAGTATAGAATTAGTTTTATTTTTTTTTTACTGGGATCAGTGGAGAATATATTAGTATTTATGAGATATTTTAGGATTTTTTTCATCTTCTTTATAGTTATAATTCATTTGATTAAGGTATAGAAGGTTGATATGTTTAGGTTTATTTGAGGAAGTATTATGTTCTTTTTGATTTATGTCAATATTTCTAATGGCTCATCTGATTTGTTCATCAATGATGTAATTAAGAAAGTCCTTATTAATGAGAGTTTATATATATATATACATACAAGAAAGAACAGTAAGATATATAATCCGGTGTTCTTATAGATATTTTTATTTTTACACAATAGTGCTCAATGTAAATTTACAGAGCATTAATATTATAAATTAACTGATTTAAAATATGTTTTTTCGCTACACAGTAATAACCATGTTTCAAAAATGGAAGCTAAGAGCTTCGAATTTAATTTCGCTTGACGAGGAAATGGAACTAATGTCTTTAATTTAATAACAAAATTAAATTCGAAGCTCTTAGCTTCCATTTTTGAAACATGGTTATTACTGTGTAGCGAAAAAACATTTTATATCAGTTAATTTATCATGTATATATATATATATATATTTATGTATGTATGTATGCATGTGTGTGTGTGTGTGTGTGTGTGTGTGTGTGTGTGTTATAGCTGACCACTTATATCCAAGGATACCCATCTAATAGGGCAGCTAGAAAATCCCATTTGCAGATGCCTGCTCAGGTACATTTTGTGCTTGTCTAACACCCACAGAGCCCATCTGTGGTTTACACTGCAACTATGCTGAGCAGACCTTAGTTGCGGTTAGCTACTGTGAGAGAGCGTGTTATCTAGCGTGATCAACGATGTGAACAAGGCTAGCACGCTTAAGCCCTCGGCCTCAATGACTTGTGGCTTCGTGTTAGCACAGCTATCGACTGCCCACAAGAGTTCCGTCTACCCAGTTTGACTCACAAGGCTTGGTATGGTTTCCATGTATTTTCCAAAGGTGCCGCTGGATCGACCTTGATAACATCAAGAAGTCGACCGCGATCAGTGGGGGTATATTAGTACTTATGAGTTCTTTTTTTGATTTTTTCATCTTGTTTCTAGTTCGAATAATTTGATTACGGTATATTAGGTTAATGTGTTTAGGGTTATTTGAGGAAGTATTATGTTCATTTTGATTTAATATTTCTAATGACTGTATAGTGTTTACACTGTTCAGACTCTTATCCCCATCTTTCTTGTCACATTCACAATGTTTCAGCCGTTTTACACTCCAAACTTCTTCAGGTGATTGTAATTTCGAACTGAACCCTTTTTCTTTTCGTCCACCGGGATAGATTGTTCTAGTTCCACGTACCATGCCTCTTCAGGATGTCTCAAATTATCTCTCTTTAACTCAACTCTCCAATTTTTTCTTCACCACCGTCGTACGGAATTCACTAATCTTTGGGTCCTCTGACTGGATACAACCAACACTTTTACCACTAGGCCATGTGTCCTCGAGGACACATGAGCCAGATGGATAGTTGAGTTCAAGAGAGATAACTGAGACAGCCGGAAGAGGCATGACACGTGAAACTAGCACAGTCTAACCCGTTGGTCGAAATGACGGGTTCAGTTCGAAATTCCAGTTATCTGAAGAAGGCTGGAGCTTACAACAGCCGAAACATTGTAAACATAACAATAAAGATGAGTACAACAGTACGAACAATGTAAATAATGTAAATTACAATACCTCATCTCAGAAATATAGACAGGTCCTGAAGAAGGCCGAAGCGTACAACGGCCGAAACGTTGAGAACATCACAATAAAGACGAGGACAACAGTTTGCACACTGTAAATAATATAAATTACAATACCTAATCTCAGAAATATAGACAGGTCCTGAAGAAGGACGGAGCGTACAACGGTCGAAACATGATAATAAATATGAGTCAAACAATCCGAAATTACAATACCTAATCTCAGAAATATAGACTGGTAATCTAATGGCTCGTCTAATTTGTTCATCAACGATGTAATTAGAAAAATCTTTATTAATGAGAGGTTTTTAATGATTTTTATATTCAGCGTAGAAAATGTTTTTCGTGGAAGAGTTAATTTCTGCATGGTTTATTAATTTTGTTATAATAGCTGTTTTATAAATGGACCTTCGCTTTTATAGTTTAGCATGCACGAGTTTATGGTAGCTGTTTTTTTTATATGGGGGGGTGTAGTAAATGTATTATATTAGTGTCTATCAATACACCAAGAAGCTTCCTGGGTATGACGATAAACTACATCCGCGTCCTGGGTAAGACGATAATCTACGTGCAACATCAAGGCCTCTGATCAGGAGGTTTTGAGGAGCATGTAACCACCTCTTAATAGCTGGTGTTCCCAGGTCCACCAAGAGCCGGGGTGGTAGCACCTGTTAGGGTCCCAGCTATGGGCAAATAGTTATCCTCGAAACTGAGGTAAAAAGCGCAATACGTTTTTGGAAAAAAAACTATTACCAGCAATACGTTTTTGAAAAGATAATATTACCAGATATACGTTTTTGAAAAGATAATATTACCAGCTATACGTTTTTGAAAAAATAATATTACCAGCTATACGTTTTTGAAAAGATAATATTACCAGATATACGTTTTTGAAAAAATAATATTACCAGCTATACGTTTTTGAAAAGATAATATTACCAGCTATACGTTTTTGAAAAAATAATATTACCAGGCATACATTTTTGAAAAGATAATATTACCAGCTATACGTTTTTGAAAAAATAATATTACCAGCTATACATTTTTGAGGAAAAAATATTAACAGAAATAGATTTTTGACAAAACAAAAATATTACCAGGAAAAAAAAAAGTTCTCGGCATTAAATGACCCATCGAGGTTGATATGCAGTAAAACAAACCAAACCAAACTAAACCAATACAACAAGGAAAGGAATTTTATTCCTATTGTTAAGTTCATATGTGAAGTTACGAACGTTTTTTTTTTTTTATTTTCTTGTAGTTTGTGTATTTCATTTATGATTTAACTAAGATGGGAAAATCATCTACATGTATTAGGTATCTTATTTTCGAGGCTAGCCATGTAGAAGTTACTAAATATTGGTCCAAGTACTAAATCCATGGAAACGCTATCACGTGGTACGTAGATGTTATTTTGATGGTCATAGAACGTAACCCCAGTGGCACAAGTGAAAAGTAGTTTTCGTAATATATTTGGCTTAATTTTTAGTGGAGGGAGAAATGGATTGTAGTAAATATTCTTTATAATTATATCAATCATTTCTTTAATTGGGACATTGGTAAATAAACTTTCAGCATTCGTTAATAGGTTTTTAAGATTTGGATTAGTTCATAATTTGGTTTAATACTGTATTAACTAGGTATGTATGGTGCAATGAGTTGATTGATGATTTTGGTTAGTTGCTTAAGCGGAGTGGAGATTTGGGATATGATGGAACGTAGAGAGTAGTTAGGCTTGTGCATTTTTATGGCTCCATACTATATATATATATATATATATATATATATATATATATATATATATATATATATATATATATATATATATAACTAGTTCATCGAGTCTGAAACCTCAACAGAAAGCAGTGGAAGGCCGTTTTGTCCTATATTTGGGATATGTTTGCGCATCCACTACCGAGAATTGAAACCTTGACAGTTAGATTGTCAAGCAAACATCATACTAACTGTTCCAACGGGCCTCGGTGACGAAGAGGTAGCAAATCAGACTCAATATAGCGCCGCAAGCTCACATATTCTGTGGTGGAACTCTACTGAGATTCTCTCTGACCATAGGACTGTGCCCCCTGAAGCCATGACTACTATCACCAAGTCGCTCACTCTAGAGCATTAGAAGCCGGTTCAAGCAATGATATACACATGATAGAAATTAATAGGAGGATTTGATAATAATATTTAAGTAATTCATCGAGTCATATATATATATATATATATATATATATATATATATATATATATATATATATATATATATATATATCTCCAAGAGGATAGAATCCAGGTAGAGCTCAATGTCCAGGACAGAGGAAGAATATAATATAAAAGGCTCAAATACTAATATTCCATGGTTATAATTTATTACATTGGAATCGTAACCACGAGCCAACTCATCAGACGTACAAATCATATATTCTTGATTGGCGTCTCCGATTGGTTTATTAATTTTTAATTTCAGTTGGTTAGCAGGATATTTACTGATTTTTTTAAATTTGGTATAATTGTCAAGTATTTTCTGTAATTTCGAACTGTAATCGTATTTATTTAATTGGACAAAGATATTGGTTTTATCCATATTTTTATAATTATATGAGTGTGGTTAGATAGTTCCTTGGCGGCCATTTTTAATTGTTTTGTTAGGAGCTTGGAATAATTTTTCCCCTTTGTCGTGGCTATTTTTATTGCTTCAACTTAAAGCAGATCACTAATTTCTTGATATTTCTTAATTAAGAATTGTTCTTTAAGTTGTATATTTTGATATATAACATTTCAATTTCAGTATTTTGTCCAGTCTATTCTATTGTTTGTAAACATGACAGGTCCAAGGTAGGGTAATTCTTTTTGGTGGTCTGTTAATTTGTAGTTAGATATGTTAATGGATTTATTTTATTATTTGGGAGATGGGCAGTTCTTTTATATAGTGTTCTAGCAGCATGGCCCGGCTTTGCCCGTTTTTGATTCAAAAATCGTACGACACATACAACAATCGCTATCACTTGACTTAAAATATGTTTGCTCTTCCTTGCCTTTAAAGGAGTGCCCTTTGCCGTGCTGATGCTGCTACATGCCTTACTTCTTGCCTATCTCACACTGCGAATTTTTTCTAAGCTCTATACTAAACATTAAATCTGTTACGAAAATGAACTAAACAAAATGAACACAAAACCATCAGCTTTAAAAAAGGACTTGTAACTGGAAAAACCGAATGAAAAAAGAATGTTAACAACAAATACTTTTTCACACCCAACACAGTTCTGCGGAATCAGAATCAACGTGAGTTTAAGCAAGCGAATGAGCCAATTGGAGTAAAGTGCCATGCAGATTTAAATTTTTCCCACTTGTGACGAATGCAGCTATCGATTTTTTTTTGCATGCTAGTTAACATTCGTGTCAATCAGCTGTTGGCTCTCACGCTGGCCAATAGAATCTTCCTGCCTATTCGTGGCAGACAGCTATAGGCTCTCACTCTGGCCAGTAGAAAATGGCCGCAAACTACATGAAAACTACCGTAGAAGCATGAAAAAATCGATTATTTCTACTATCGATGGGAGTTGGGAAATGCAAAGTCGGTCTTGGCCTTTCTCACTAATTTGGAGCATGTGCATGTAAATTTTGGTGCAAATCCGTCGAAAATTGCGGCCGTGCATTCGTCACACACACACACACACACACACACACACACACACACACACACACACACACACACACACACACACACACACACCCTGCCTTTTATAGATAGAGATTAAGTTTTTTTTTTAATGTTCAGACAATGTCGAAATTCAGACATACTGACGATTTCTGCAAGTCTATATAGAATTTCTTTAAACATCAGCAACATGAAGACAATCGGAGATATAATTAAATAGGAAAATAGATCCTACACTTCAGATACAGGATTTATCACATATGCATATGTAAACGGTTAATTTTAAAATAATCATAACTGTGTGCGATCGCGCGTGTTTGCAAAATTATTCTCTCAA
The DNA here is from genome assembly GCA_964036315.1 of Acanthosepion esculentum. NCBI lineage: Eukaryota > Metazoa > Mollusca > Cephalopoda > Sepiida > Sepiidae > Acanthosepion > Acanthosepion esculentum. The sequence goes on along the minus strand of OZ038508.1, from coordinate 58,801,765 downwards.
TGATTACAGTAACATTAAGTTCGCTTTCGCAATTCACCTCTTTCAACTTAACATCAAGAAGATAATTAGAAAACAAGAAAGTATTATTATAAAAATAAATAGGCATAATATGTCTATATGATTTAATGAAAGCTGCTTACACACACACACACACACACACACACACACACACATATATATATATATATATATTGATGCATGTTTCATTAAATAATATAGACAAGTTTTGTCTATTTATTTTAAGTAAGGTCCTTTCATATTGTCTGATGAGCTTAACAACATTATCATTGAAAGACGAAAGGAAACCACCATATTGATACATGTTTAAATCCAATCTAAGCTTTCGGCTTACATAAGCCATTATCAAAGATGACGTCACGATCTGCGACGCGATTTTCGCTTCCGCGTCTCGTATACACGAGTTTGTCGTTGCTTTGAAATTTTTCATGCAACTAAAACAGACTTTATTGTTTTGTCCGTGTATTGGTTGATATATTGAAATTTAATTGTCATATATTATTTAATGAAACATTCATCAATGAAAAATTGCTGCCTAAATATATATATATATATATATATATATATATATATATATATATATATATATATACATATATATATAATGAATGCGAAAGTAAAAATATAAAATTGCTTCAATTTACCCATCGCACTGGGTACGTCTTTTAGATTGGGTACAGAATTTGCAACAAGTATATATATATCTGGTAAAGCGAATTGAGTTCTCTCAGTCACTCTGTGTTGATCCCAAAATAAATACGCTTAAATTCACATTCATCCCTGCTGTGCGCCAACGGTTTAGAGGTAGTATCTCCGACTGACGCCAATTGAGTCGTGTTTCGATCCTAACTAAATACAATATGGACGTCTAGCCACACTGATGAGCTGTGATACAGCGAAACAGTTTGTCTGTGGATGACAATATATATATATATATATATATATTTAAGACATTTTTTATGTTTATACATTCTTAAAAAACATAATTGTTGGACTTTATCCATTACATAATGTATATATATATATATATATATATATATATATATATATATATATATATATATATATATATATATGTGTGTGTGTGTCTGTGTGTGTGTGTGTGTGTGTATATATATATATATATATATATATACACACACACACACATACATATATATATATATATATACACACACACTCAAATATGGCTATCCACTAAAAATAACATTTGAAGTAATTGATATATATATATATATATGTATATATATATATGGGGGAAAGAGGTTATAGTTGTTCCAACGAGAGAAAAGTGTATATATTAAAAAGAAGAGGCAAATTGCAAACGTTTTTGTTTGTAATGTGGATTTTAAAAAAAATATCTATTATGCTTTATTTTCCATAATGTTTGCAACATATTAAAATGAATTCATTTTCCTTATGCTTATCGATGTTAAACACTCTCGATGTGTGGTAGGCAGAGAGGAGGAGAGCCTTTGGTTATGTGTATGTAGGTACGTAAGTTTTTCTTGATAGCAGTAATTATTTCGACCCTGTGGGATTTTTAGGTGTGCGAAGCTTTCGGGAAGGGGACAGCAAATGAAATTCTTTTCAGCGGCTGGTCTGGTCCGTTTACCTACCCGTCACTATCTGCGTTAACACTTTTTTTTTTTTATTAAAGACAATTCCTTCCCGAATTGTTGATTTTGATTGGTCCCAGAAATGACTGATAATCTTTTTTTTTTTTACCTACATTCAGGAATTCTAAACTTTTGTCCGCTTTTATTTATTTTTTTCTTTATCTTTTTGTTTCTTCATGAGAAACCATTTTGGTTTGCCAAATTTTAGCTTTCTATTTTTTTTTTTTTTTGAAATAGTGATCTTTTTATTTCCTATCACTGCATATTGAGTATAAGCAAATAAATGTATATTTTATTTACTTACATACTTTTTATGTGCCATGTCCTTTCAGGACGTAGACACAACTATTAACTTTTATCTGTTGCTGTTGCTAAGGCAACAGTGAGTGAGATTGGTCAAATAGACATTACTGACGGCTATCGATGTTGCTTCTCCCTCAGCGCGTTGGTGTTGACATGATTGCTGGTTTGTATCGCGTCTCTCAGCTTGCCGGTATTGACGCCCGAGTTAATCTACGTTAAGTTTGTTTGAATGAGAGAATATATAGCTATTGTTTGACTCCGAATTAAATTTCGAGTTTTTGGAGCGAGAGCGGCTCTGATTGGTCAATAAACTGTTCGCTTTAATTTGGTCAAAGCGAATGTATGCGTGGAGCCTATGCGCAGAAAACGTACTTTTCTGCTTTAGGCGCGTCGAGCGGTCAACATCCGGTTTGTGTAGAAAATGTAAGAGGCACGACAATACGAACTTTATAAAAGTTTACGAGGGAATGCTGAATTCTTCGAACCGTCCCGTTTCCCGATATCCGACAGAATACCAAATTTCATTCTTGGCCGAGTCGAAGACTTTTTCAGCACCATCTTCGTTAATGCATATGTGCATTGATGGTTGTACCTTAGGCTATACACATCAAAGTTACGATACTTTAGTACTGACTTGGAAGAATAATCAGGATAACCCTAAAGCAAAGCGGACAGGTATAACAGCCACACTTGCTCTGGGCAAATTAATGCAGGAGGTGGTGGTTAAAGTGTCGTCTTAATCATGAAAAACATGAAAATAACACTCACATCTCAATTTAACGGATATGTTTAACAAAATTGCGCAAAAATATCTTAAAATTAAAGAGTAAATTTATTCAATAAAGGGTAAATTTATTCAATGATTGTGAGTATGGCAATAAAGATTAGGACAACAGTTCGAGCAATGTAAATGGTGTAAATAGTTACAATACCTCATCTCAGAAATATAGACAGATGTTGAAGGTGAATATGGCAATAAAGATGAGGACAACAGTCCGAACAATGGAAATAGTGTAAATAGTTACAATACCTCATCTCAGAAATAGAGACAGATGTTGAAGGTGAATATGGCAATAAAGATGAGGACAACAGTCCTAACAATGGAAATAGTGTAAATAGTTACAATACCTCATCTCAGAAATACAGATAGATATCAAATAAGGAACAGAAAAACGAGGGTTATGTCCACTTCTCATCCGACCACCGAAGTTAAGTAAGGTTGAACGTGGTCAATACCTGGATGCGCGAACGCTGGGGGGTGTCAGTTGCTCTAAGCTTAGTGTTGTATCCTTAAAGAGGTTACAAACAAAGATGGCTTAGATTAGTTTTGAAACAACGCCACAATTATGGGATTCCTAGTGAGAATCGAACACACTACTCAGTAGGAATGTTCAAACAAACTCCATCGTTAAAAAAATTATCCACCTTGAGGCGCCGCCTGGTGTTTAATTATGCACCTGTTAGCAGTAAACGTCAAATCACAAGTCATTTCGTTTTTAGAGTCAATAGCCGATATATTAACATTTTAAAAAAATCCAATGCAGAGAAGAAAAACAAAAATAAGAATGTCAAAAATTTCTGGTACGATATAAACAACACCAGCTTTATATGTTGCCGACAGTGTTGTCGTCTGCCCGATAGGAATAGTGTCTACCAGATCATTAGTGGATATTTGAATGGCCCTATTTAGAGCTAGCATATCACGCGACACAATGGCGCCGATCAAAGTGACTCGGGGAAGACAAGCAGAAAAATAACTAATATTTCAATTTAAACAATGTTCTTTATATATATATATATATATATATATATATATATATATATATATATATATATATATATATATATATATATCCGTGTGTGTGTGGGGGTGTGGGGGTGTGTGTGTTATGAAATGGACAAAGTCCGACAATTATTTTAAGACATTCTTATGTTTATACATTCTTATTTTTTTTTATAGATACAAATATTTAACTAAATGACCTGCTTATAATAAACAGTATTAACAACATTAGAACGTTTCTGCCGTTGTACGCTCCGGTCTTCTTCAGGTGGTTGAAATGTCGAACTGAATCCTTTATTTTGCTCACTGGGGTAGACTGTTCTAGTTCCACGTGCCATGTCTAATGGATGTCAGTTATCAGTTATCTCCTGCTTAATTCCCTCTCGAAGTTCTCCACCGCCTTAAGTAGGTATTTAACTCACACTCTTTCCGTCATGTCACTGGATCTAACGCCTTTATCCACTGTGCTATGTGCACTCAAGGACCTGGTTACGGCGGTGGAGAACTTGGAGAGGAAATTAAGCAGGAGATAACTGATAACTGACATCCATTAGACATGGCACGTGGAACTAGAACAGTCTACCCCAGTGAACGAAATAAAGGCTTCCTTTCGACATTCCAACCACCCGAAGAAGGCCGGAGCGTACAACGGCCGAAACGTTGTTATAAATATGGCGACAAAGATGAGGACAATAGTCCGAATTATGTTAATAGTGTACATAATACCTCATCTCAGAAATATAGACAGATACTAAAGGGCCGAAACGTTGTAATAAATATGGGGACAAAGATGAGGACAATAGTCCGAATAATGTAAATAGTGTACATATACTTCATCTTAGAAATATAGACAGATACTGAAACATACTGAATTTTATAATGTTTTTTTTTTAGACTTAGCATGAACAAAACAAATTCACGGGTTTGGATGGAAGAAAAAACTCCAAAACGACGTTAAAATCTGGGAATATGTTTAATCCTTTCAGTCATTTTAATTTTGGCATAAAAATGAATTTAAGTAGCAGCATTTCAGAATTTAATTCCTTCTCACTGTAAGTTCACTTGTAAATTTATTGTAAAACATTTATATAAAAAACTTTTGACAAGAAAAACAATCCTTTAAATATATTTAAAACTAATTTACATTACAAATTGTTACATTAAACAGTGTGTAAAATGAACTGCAATGGTGTTTTTTTAAAAAAAATCAAATTAAGACTATCATTAGTTTTTTAAAAATATATTTTTAATCGAGTTCACCACAAACATAACTGTAAGGCTGGCGGAGTTAACTCCTCCTTAATTTCCTAATTGTCAATAGGGGACGCTCTCCTTATACTATAAATACTGGACGATATCTCGCTTCGTTCTCTTTTGACTTTGTATTTCAGCGAACCCATTTAAAAATGTGAACTTTTGCAGAGACCCGCGTTTTCGCCCACTTGTGGGAAAACGCCATGAAACACACACACACGTACGCGCGAACATTCACCAATATACAAACTCTTTACGTTCACACACAAACACAGATGTTAATGTCTATGTCCATTGTAAACTTTGTTGTTTAATACATATAATTGTTTGTATAGATATATATATATATATATATATCGGTCTTGTTGGTTTTCTTTACACTTCTTTATGGTGGATTCAATCACTGAGCCTGCCATGTTCTTGTATTTGGACCTTCTTCTAGCAGGAATAAACACGCGTGTTCCTAATTTAACAACACGTAAACACACGGTCCACTACAAGGCTACTAAAACATAAAGAATTACTGGAAGTGGATGAATTAAAAACAGGAACATTGCTAAGAAGCGAGAAAAGAGGAAGAGTCATCAGGAGGACGGTAGATAGCGATTGATATTGCATTTAAATTTTTGAAGATTAAAGTTAACTGAAAAGCATGGATCCGGAAGAAAGTACCACAAGGGAGAAGTGCGAGAAAGTGAACTTTTAGTATAGAATTTGCGGTTACATATAGCCAGTTCAATTGTAAACTGCTGAGACCTCATCGCCAGTCAAATTCAAAGAGTCTGAGCACCATAGCGAAGAGCAATATTCATTTCGTAATAAATATAAAAATGTGGCACAAGGACAAGAGGGGGAATTGGGAAAAGATGTTCTTCTTCTGCCTTAACATTAAACTTAGCTAACCACAATCACTGACCTAAACAAATCGCAGTATTCCTTACCCCAAGACAACATATTTTTACTTACTATTCTTGCTACACCCACCATAATAACTCAGGATCTCGATGAATTCCCAACTAGCCCCCATATATAAAATTCTGTCTGGGGTGGGGATAAAATAACAATTTAAAAATCTAGACCCTAGTGTTTATTTACAATATGAGATAATATATTTACAAGAAACTAAATAAAATAGGGTTACTAATAACCCCAATCCTTAATTGTGGCAGAAATATTAGGTCATCCCATAAGTTCTGTCCGAATTTTAACTTTTTGTTAAAATGAACGAAATTTAAAGAGTATTTTATAATGTCTAATGGAGCTGAACATTATTTTTATGTTTAGATGCATTTAAACTGATCAACTTTTATTTCAGAGAACATTAAAATTAAATTTTGTTTGATTAAAACCCTGCTAACATGGAAGTACCCAAGAATCATTTGAGGCACATAATGCTTTATGAGTTCAAGAAAGAAAACTCAGCAGCCGAAGCGGCTAGAAACATTCACTCAGTTTATGGAGAGGAATGTGTGAATGAAAGAACTTGCAGAAGATGGTTTGCAAAATTCAGAGGTGGAGATTTCACCCTTGAAGATGAAGATCGAACCGGACGTCCAATTGAGTTTGATGGAAAGCTTCTTGAAGCAGCCCTTGAAGAAAATCCTGCTTTATCAGTTGAGGAATTGGAAGTGGTTTTCAGTTCAAACCATACAACTGTTCATCGTCATCTTCAACAACTTGGAAAAGTTCCTAAACTTGGAAAATGGGTGCCTCATGAATTGTCTGAAAACAACCTCAAATCCTGAGTTGACATCTGCTCTTCTCTCCATTCTCACCAACTTGTTTCACTTTTTTTGGATAGACTTGTGACTGGCGACGAAAAATGGATCTTTTATCGAAATGTTAAGCGTCGTAGTCAGTGGATTGGTAAAGGGGAAGGACCCCAGCCACAGCCGAGAAGGGAACTTCATGGGCAAAAGGTTCTTCTTTCAATCTGGTGGAATTGCCAAGGAATAATCCACTTTGAATTCTTACCACCTAATGCAACAATTAATGCTCAAATATACTGTCAGCAATTAGAGCGTTTGAACCAAGCTTTGAGGAAAAAAGACCTCCTCTAGTGAATCGAAAATGGGTGATGTTTCATCAGGACAATGCGCGACCACACACAGCAAGAATCACGTCACAAAAGATATAAGAACTTGGTTGGGAGAAAATTCCTCATCCACCTTATTCTCCCGACCTTGCTCCTTCAGACTACCATTTGTTTCGTAGCTTACAGAATCATTTGGAAGAAACAGCTTTTGTAACACAGGAAGAGGTTAAAACTGACATTTGTGAGTTCTTCGAATCAAAGCCAAAAGAATTTTACAGTAATGGAATTAGTAAGCTTGTTAATAGACGGAAGGAATCATAGATAATCAGGGAAAATACATTGTTGATTGAATCTGTAATTAAATGTAACATTTGGTCACTTGTTTTCTTTATTCAAAATTCGGACAGAACTTATGGGATGACCTGATATAAGTTAACTGGACGAAATCAATGCGGTACTTTAATATAAAAATTTAAAAAAAACAACACTCCACCTACTCACCCAAATACATCAATACGAAAAGTTACACCCGAAATACGAAAAGCGTCCCGCATCTACCAGTGAACTGACATCTCTAGCAATAGAGCGAAGAGCTCATCCGAACAATTAAACATGAAAGTATTTACAGAAAATGCAAAGGGAGGCGAGCTTATGGCGGTGGGAAAAGTGACTGAAGCCGAGATGCCAGATCAGGTCCAATAATATTGCTGATTCCTCGTTAGATAGTATCATGGAGTTGTAGATTTTCATTATAGAGCTAAATTTCTTAATTACAGAATATTTATTCACAAAGGTTAAATCATTTGAAATCCCTCTTTAGTTTCTTTTACTAAATATTTCAGCATCATCGCCTGCCCGTGGTATTCGACGTGGTATTTATTGCTGTCTGCGTTGGAGTGTAGTGCCAAACTGCCGTCGTACACCAGTAACACTCCTCCCGGGTTCGACGAGCATTTGATATCACGGGAAGCCAAAGTAGTACAATGGAGGCATTAGTTAAACGCCTCGCAATAGCAGCGTAACTGTGCTAAGTATCGCCAAACAGTTCTGATGTAGAAGACATTCGCTACTGACGTAGACAGTGCTAATCAACCGCAGTCCACCAGCCCGTTGCCACTGGCTTTACCGTATTTTCTTTTGTCACGTTTTAGTCTAGTTTTCCGTGTCTGCTATCAATATCTGCTTATCCTGACAGAACATCTAATTCTCCCAGAACCGTGTGGCTGGAAAGAGGCGTTTCTAAACTGGTGCGACCAGATGCATTAATACGCTCTGAAAAGTAGCTAGGTGCGCCCCAAGTTAACAGAAGAGCAATTTATGAATTATTATTTTTCTTATTTTTACTCTTTACAGTGGTGTTTACCCTGTACAAGGCCCGGGGGTCACTCGAGGTAGAGGGTTATAGAGTAAGACGCACAGTTTATTTGGATATGTGCGGAAGATGACCCTAGACTTGAACAGGTTAAGATTGCAGTGATCGGGGAAGCAGCCTCTTGGATGTCGTTTCCACAAGTCAGCTGTTTGTAGGAAGAAGGTGCCTGAGTGGAACTTACATCCCACCAGGGGGAGATAAATGGAATCACTGTGGTTTTGTATTTAATAAAAAAAAAAACTATTTCCAAAACGCTAGAGACCCCAAGCCTTTGGTATTTTGGTTTGTTATTTGATTTGTTGTATTTTACGGTATATCAACCTCAATGGATGATTTAATGCCGACAACTTTATTTTCCTGGTAATATTTTGTTTTATCAAAAAACTATTTCTGGTAATATTTTTTTCCTCAAAAATGCATAGCTGGTAATATTATTTTAAAACATGTATTGCTGGTAATATTATTTTAAAACATGTATTGCTGGTAATATTATTTTAAAACATGTATTGCTGGTAATATTTTTTTTTTCAAAAACGCATTGCTGACAATATTCCCCTTCAAAAATACAGTGTTGGTAATAGTTTCTTTCTTCAAAAATGTATTTCTGGTAACAACCCTTCACAAAGCACCTATGGTACTAAAACCCACCTCGACAGCTTTACAACGCCTTCCACCTCAGCTTCGGGGCCAACCAGCTGCCCGCAGCCGAGACCCCAACAGGTGCCACCATCCCCGTACCAAGACGGACCCGGGAACACCAGCAACCAAGATGCGGTTCCACGCTCCTCAAAACCCGATCAGAGGCCCCGCTACCGGACGCAGTTCATCGCCCCACCCAGGACGCGGATGCAGTCCATCGTCATTTGATATTTTAAACTGGATACTAAATTCCTCAATCTTTAAATCGTTTACATTTTGCCACCTTCAAGGGATTTAAATCAATCATTATCGGACTCTCCAAAAAAAAGTAGATTATTCATAAATCCCTTTAAATGAAAACTGTACCGCTAATCTTTTGTGGGGATGTTAAACCAAAATTTCTTATTATCATATTTCATGACTAATTTTTCCCTATTAAAATTTAAAGTGCCTCCCCTCGAATTTTAGTTATACAAGTACGCCCTCAAGTAAAATATATGGTTGAGAATCATTGCTCTACATGGACAGAAAATATATTTCGTTATTTAACCGTGTCTCCTAATATACATCTAGAAGCACTTGAAAGCTTTTCAGTTTATGAAGCCAGTGGATATTTTCCTCAAAAGGTAGAGTTAATTCAATGATGAACGTATTAAAAAGAAAAGAATCAAACAACCAGACGACAAGGTCAGGAGACTGGCCGATTAAAATGATCTCATCTGTAAAAGCGAAACGATGTTTCAAATCCATAGTAATCATTCAAACTGTACAGCTTTCAAACTGATTTGTATTCGTGGAATGTTTTAATGCTCCAAATTTATTTTTTAGGATTAGTGTAGAAGATATTTTTATTGCTTGTTTCACAAAATCTTTTTGTGTCCTCAGTTTTCTTATTCATCTGCCGAATCTGACTATTTTTACGTTATTTATTTACTTTTTAGTGGACAGTATAGACATCGATATGCGCTGTGGAAATGAAAAGTGGTACCAGACAAGACAGGGTTCGTGAACGTTTTTTAAATGAATTATGGTAGATTTGAAAGAAATTTTCACTGATATTTCTTTGTCTTACTTTTTATTGGAGGCTTATTCTTTATTTCTCATCTGTCCTGCTGACTTAAATATGCTTTATTACTAGTAGTATTCATAGGATTCAAATTTCTTTGATGAAGCATTGTCAGTTATTATTCATTTTGGACTAGTATTTCTTTCATCTTATTTCTCTTGCTTTTTATTGGAGGCTTATTCTTTATTTCTCATCTGCCCTGCTTACTTAAATATGCTTTATTACTAGTAGTATTAATAGGATTCAAATTTCTTAGATGAAGCATTGTCAATTATTATTCATTTTGGACTAGTATTTCTTTCATCTTATTTCTCTTACTTTTTATTGGCGTCTTATTCTTTATTTCTCATCTGCCCTGCTTACTTAAATATGCTTTATTACTAGTAGTATTAATAGGATTCAAATTTCTTAGATGAAGCATTGTCAATTATTATTCATTTTGGACTAGTATTTCTTTCATCTTATTTCTCTTGCTTTTTATTGGCGTCTTATTCTTTATTTCTCATCTGCCCTGCTTACTTAAATATGCTTTATTACTAGTAGTATTAATAGGATTCGAATTTCTTACATGAAGCATTGTCAATTATTATTCATTTTGGACTAGTATTTCTTTCATCTTATATCTCTTGCTTTTTATTGGAAGCTTATTCTTTATTTCTCATCTGCCCTGCTTACTTAAATATGCTTTATTACTAGTAGTATTCATAGGATTCAAATTTCTTTGATGAAGCATTGTCAGTTATTATTCATTTTGGACTAGTATTTCTTTCATCTTATTTCTCTTGCTTTTTATTGGAGGCTTATTCTTTATTTCTCATCTGCCCTGCTTACTTAAATATGCTTTATTACTAGTAGTATTAATAGGATTCAAATTTCTTAGATGAAGCATTGTCAATTATTATTCATTTTGGACTAGTATTTCTTTCATCTTATATCTCTTGCTTTTTATTGGAAGCTTATTCTTTATTTCTCATCTGCCCTGCTTACTTAAATATGCTTTATTACTAGTAGTATTCATAGGATTCAAATTTCTTTGATGAAGCATTGTCAGTTATTATTCATTTTGGACTAGTATTTCTTTCATCTTATTTCTCTTGCTTTTTATTGGCGTCTTATTCTTTATTTCTCATCTGCCCTGCTTACTTAAATATGCTTTATTACTAGTAGTATTAATAGGATTCGAATTTCTTACATGAAGCATTGTCAATTATTATTCATTTTGGACTAGTATTTCTTTCATCTTATATCTCTTGCTTTTTATTGGAAGCTTATTCTTTATTTCTCATCTGCCCTGCTTACTTAAATATGCTTTATTACTAGTAGTATTCATAGGATTCAAATTTCTTTGATGAAGCATTGTCAGTTATTATTCATTTTGGACTAGTATTTCTTTCATCTTATTTCTCTTGCTTTTTATTGGAGGCTTATTCTTTATTTCTCATCTGCCCTGCTTACTTAAATATGCTTTATTACTAGTAGTATTAATAGGATTCAAATTTCTTAGATGAAGCATTGTCAATTATTATTCATTTTGGACTAGTATTTCTTTCATCTTATATCTCTTGCTTTTTATTGGAAGCTTATTCTTTATTTCTCATCTGCCCTGCTTACTTAAATATGCTTTATTACTAGTAGTATTCATAGGATTCAAATTTCTTTGATGAAGCATTGTCAGTTATTATTCATTTTGGACTAGTATTTCTTTCATCTTATTTCTCTTGCTTTTTATTGGCGTCTTATTCTTTATTTCTCATCTGCCCTGCTTACTTAAATATGCTTTATTACTAGTAGTATTAATAGGATTCGAATTTCTTACATGAAGCATTGTCAATTATTATTCATTTTGGACTAGTATTTCTTTCATCTTATATCTCTTGCTTTTTATTGGAAGCTTATTCTTTATTTCTCATCTGCCCTGCTTACTTAAATATGCTTTATTACTAGTAGTATTCATAGGATTCAAATTTCTTTGATGAAGCATTGTCAGTTATTATTCATTTTGGACTAGTATTTCTTTCATCTTATTTCTCTTGCTTTTTATTGGAGGCTTATTCTTTATTTCTCATCTGCCCTGCTTACTTAAATATGCTTTATTACTAGTAGTATTAATAGGATTCAAATTTCTTAGATGAAGCATTGTCAATTATTATTCATTTTGGACTAGTATTTCTTTCATCTTATTTCTCTTACTTTTTATTGGCGTCTTATTCTTTATTTCTCATCTGCCCTGCTTACTTAAATATGCTTTATTACTAGTAGTATTAATAGGATTCAAATTTCTTAGATGAAGCATTGTCAATTATTATTCATTTTGGACTAGTATTTCTTTCATCTTATTTCTCTTGCTTTTTATTGGCGTCTTATTCTTTATTTCTCATCTGCCCTGCTTACTTAAATATGCTTTATTACTAGTAGTATTAATAGGATTCGAATTTCTTACATGAAGCATTGTCAATTATTATTCATTTTGGACTAGTATTTCTTTCATCTTATATCTCTTGCTTTTTATTGGAAGCTTATTCTTTATTTCTCATCTGCCCTGCTTACTTAAATATGCTTTATTACTAGTAGTATTCATAGGATTCAAATTTCTTTGATGAAGCATTGTCAGTTATTATTCATTTTGGACTAGTATTTCTTTCATCTTATTTCTCTTGCTTTTTATTGGAGGCTTATTCTTTATTTCTCATCTGCCCTGCTTACTTAAATATGCTTTATTACTAGTAGTATTAATAGGATTCAAATTTCTTAGATGAAGCATTGTCAATTATTATTCATTTTGGACTAGTATTTCTTTCATCTTATTTCTCTTACTTTTTATTGGCGTCTTATTCTTTATTTCTCATCTGCCCTGCTTACTTAAATATGCTTTATTACTAGTAGTATTAATAGGATTCAAATTTCTTAGATGAAGCATTGTCAATTATTATTCATTTTGGACTAGTATTTCTTTCATCTTATTTCTCTTGCTTTTTATTGGCGTCTTATTCTTTATTTCTCATCTGCCCTGCTTACTTAAATATGCTTTATTACTAGTAGTATTAATAGGATTCGAATTTCTTACATGAAGCATTGTCAATTATTATTCATTTTGGACTAGTATTTCTTTCATCTTATATCTCTTGCTTTTTATTGGAAGCTTATTCTTTATTTCTCATCTGCCCTGCTTACTTAAATATGCTTTATTACTAGTAGTATTCATAGGATTCAAATTTCTTTGATGAAGCATTGTCAGTTATTATTCATTTTGGACTAGTATTTCTTTCATCTTATTTCTCTTGCTTTTTATTGGAGGCTTATTCTTTATTTCTCATCTGCCCTGCTTACTTAAATATGCTTTATTACTAGTAGTATTAATAGGATTCAAATTTCTTAGATGAAGCATTGTCAATTATTATTCATTTTGGACTAGTATTTCTTTCATCTTATTTCTCTTACTTTTTATTGGCGTCTTATTCTTTATTTCTCATCTGCCCTGCTTACTTAAATATGCTTTATTACTAGTAGTATTAATAGGATTCAAATTTCTTAGATGAAGCATTGTCAATTATTATTCATTTTGGACTAGTATTTCTTTCATCTTATTTCTCTTGCTTTTTATTGGCGTCTTATTCTTTATTTCTCATCTGCCCTGCTTACTTAAATATGCTTTATTACTAGTAGTATTAATAGGATTCGAATTTCTTACATGAAGCATTGTCAATTATTATTCATTTTGGACTAGTATTTCTTTCATCTTATATCTCTTGCTTTTTATTGGAAGCTTATTCTTTATTTCTCATCTGCCCTGCTTACTTAAATATGCTTTATTACTAGTAGTATTCATAGGATTCAAATTTCTTTGATGAAGCATTGTCAGTTATTATTCATTTTGGACTAGTATTTCTTTCATCTTATTTCTCTTGCTTTTTATTGGAGGCTTATTCTTTATTTCTCATCTGCCCTGCTTACTTAAATATGCTTTATTACTAGTAGTATTAATAGGATTCAAATTTCTTAGATGAAGCATTGTCAATTATTATTCATTTTGGACTAGTATTTCTTTCATCTTATTTCTCTTACTTTTTATTGGCGTCTTATTCTTTATTTCTCATCTGCCCTGCTTACTTAAATATGCTTTATTACTAGTAGTATTAATAGGATTCAAATTTCTTAGATGAAGCATTGTCAATTATTATTCATTTTGGACTAGTATTTCTTTCATCTTATTTCTCTTGCTTTTTATTGGCGTCTTATTCTTTATTTCTCATCTGCCCTGCTTACTTAAATATGCTTTATTACTAGTAGTATTAATAGGATTCGAATTTCTTACATGAAGCATTGTCAATTATTATTCATTTTGGACTAGTATTTCTTTCATCTTATATCTCTTGCTTTTTATTGGAAGCTTATTCTTTATTTCTCATCTGCCCTGCTTACTTAAATATGCTTTATTACTAGTAGTATTCATAGGATTCAAATTTCTTTGATGAAGCATTGTCAGTTATTATTCATTTTGGACTAGTATTTCTTTCATCTTATTTCTCTTGCTTTTTATTGGAGGCTTATTCTTTATTTCTCATCTGCCCTGCTTACTTAAATATGCTTTATTACTAGTAGTATTAATAGGATTCAAATTTCTTAGATGAAGCATTGTCAATTATTATTCATTTTGGACTAGTATTTCTTTCATCTTATTTCTCTTACTTTTTATTGGCGTCTTATTCTTTATTTCTCATCTGCCCTGCTTACTTAAATATGCTTTATTACTAGTAGTATTAATAGGATTCAAATTTCTTAGATGAAGCATTGTCAATTATTATTCATTTTGGACTAGTATTTCTTTCATCTTATTTCTCTTGCTTTTTATTGGCGTCTTATTCTTTATTTCTCATCTGCCCTGCTTACTTAAATATGCTTTATTACTAGTAGTATTAATAGGATTCAAATTTCTTAGATGAAGCATTGTCAATTATTATTCATTTTGGACTAGTATTTCTTTCATCTTATTTCTCTTGCTTTTTATTGGAGGCTTATTCTTTATTTTTCATCAACACCCAGGGTAATGAGCCCGTGGCTCTATGTTTCATAGGGAGTCTACAGAGTTAATATACATTATAATTACTTCAAAAGTGCAGTTTCATTTATGGCGTCGTAAGAATGAGAAACAAATTTGAGTTAGCAATAAAGTATATATAAGTAAACGGACCTAAGAGAATTTGGTGTGAATTTTAGTAAATATATATATATATATATATATATATATATATATATATATATATATATATATATATATATATATATATTTATATATATATATATTTATTTTGGAGTAAATAAATAGAAAAAATCCTCAAATTCGGTTTCGTCTCCCCACATGCCCCCCCCGGCTCGACGGTAGAAGCAGTCTAGAGTTAGAGAACAAAACATATTTCAACTATTATTATTTTACACATTATGAAATGGACAAAATCTGACAATTATTTTTTAAGGTTTATACGTTCTTTTTATACATACAAATACTTAAGTAAATGCTCTGTTTATAATAAACAGTATTAACAATATTTACCGACCTGAATGTCCGAGAAATTTTCAAAGGAAATATACGTTCTCCGACAGGAATCAAACCTGCATCCTATACGGAACCATCATATACCCTGACGTGCCTTTACCGATTGGGCCACAGAAGAGCGCTCTGTTAGCACGGTTGATTTTACTATATTTAAACACAATTCTCCATGATTTTCTCTCATTCATTCATATCTGCTCAATGCGTATCCAAATGTAAACAAATGACGTCGCACATCATGAAATGGACAAAGTCCGACAATTATTTTTTTAAGACATATTTTTTTATGTTTATACGTTCTTTTTATAGATACAGATATTTAAGTAAATACTCTGTTTATAATAAACAGTATTAACAACATCTACCGGCCTGAATGTCCGAGAAATTTTCGTAGAAAATATGCGTCCTTCCGACAGGAATCGAACCTGTATCCTATATTTTCTTTATCTATTTTTTAATTTCATTTTCTTTCTCGTTTCTTCTCATCGAAACAGTTCAAACTCTAAGTTTATGACCTCAAGAGAAGTGCGTGGATCTGAATGAAAGCCAATATTATGATAACTGAAATACCAGTCAAAAATTAATAAGGAATGAGAATTTTTTTTCCTTCGCAGTACAGAAGACAAGTAGAAGTCTTTACTGAATCCGCCAAGTCATCAAGGTGTTTAACCTAATTATAGAATCGTCGATCGAGAATTTCATATGTTTAAAATTCTCACTTTCCACTTCAAAGGTGATTAAAAATCAATCAGTTTATTGATACATTGCTCAATCTCAAAATCAATCCACTCACGTATTTTTGCACCGCAAACGGAAGCAATGATTGATCTGTTTTTAAATATAAATCTATCATTGAATACACTAATCAAAGAATTACGTCTAATTAAGAAAGCACTCAAAGACTTCCTTACCGCAATTTATCGATCATTTCTAGAGTTTTCTACCTCTTCATACTGCGAGGCGATCCTGAGTACTACCAGGATTTATCACAGGTGTGCACAAACGAAACAAGGACGAAATACGTAGGTGACATTGTACAGGACCTCCTAGACTAGGTATTAAAGGAAAGAGAGAAGAAAGGACTAACCATCAATTGTAAGAAGACAGAATGTAAGTGTAATGACAAAAGTATGTGGTGTAGGCTTTACGAAATCCTTATTCAACTGAGAATACAAGGTTCGTGTAAGTGCCGTTTTATAGTACCAGTAAACAGAAATAGCTCTCTATCTCAAAGAAGAGAGTTACAAAACAAGGGGAGACTACTCTTGATTATTCATAACAGCAAAGTAATTAGCAACAGAGCAGTCCAGCTACGAATTGGAGATGTCGGCAGTTGTTAAGGAGGTAGTGTCGGAGTTAGCTCCTCCTCAGTTCCTTAATCCTTCAACAGGGGTCTATAAATACTGGCTGACCCTTCGCCTCGATCTCTCTTTTCCACTTAGGCCTTGGGCCGCCACCTCGCGTGGAGGTGAGGTAAATCTCTCTTTTCAACTAACACCAATATGTGACCTCTCACAGATACAGCGTTTCCCAAATTCTGGGAACAGGCTAAGAACAATACACGTACGTACGAACACTCACAACACACACACATAATTGCTCTATACAAATACTATGTAACTGTTCATGTCTTTGTGCAACTTGTTATTAATATATATTTGTTTACCCATGTATATCGGTCTTGTTTGTTTTCTTTGTCTTCATTGGACATAATTAAAGTCCAACATTCACGTGTAGCTGGACCGGCTAGCAGGAAATTTTAACCTTCTGATATCTCTTCACATCTCACCCCACGGTCCACTACAGTAGCTTACGCTAATCATACTAGTATATCTGATAGGTACTGATTCCCAATATTATTGGCCTTGTGCCAGTGTATGTTAAATTTTTCAGTGCCCATCCCGTGATGAGTTTTAAATTCCATACTTTTTTTTCTTAATGGATGTTAACATGCATAGCTCCCAGCTATTTTTTTGCCTCGGATATGTAATGAAACAGATGTAAGTTTGGAAACAGATTTTACATGAATGAAGAGAAGATCTTTCTCTCTCTGTAATTATATCGGTCACTCCTAATTAATTCGTTTTTGTCTTTCAAATATATCGCTAACAGCACAACCTTTTTTTTATTGAAAGAAACAAACAAAAAATCTTCTTTTTTCGATTATTGATCTTATTTTTTTTATTTTTTATTTTACGAAACATTGAATCTCGAATGAAAGTCGCAAAAAGCAAAAAGAAACTTCACATTAAGAAGGAAAACACTTTTAAGGGTGAAGTTTTTTTTCTTTTCGTTACAAAACGAAAAAATACATAGGAAAAAATCCCTAACTAATTAGTGTACACTAAAATGCAAAAGTCACAGTAATCAGTAGTAATGTTGGTTAAAATTTTGGTGACGAGATGGACGTTATGGTTACTAAATTTTTTGGATTAATTGTGCTTGTTATTGCCTCAATCTATCCTACCTTTTTGATCGCTCAGTTTTCCATCCTTCTGTGGATGCCTGTTGCATTTTTAAATTGAAGCATTTGATTTAAAGCAGTCTGTGCTACGGTTCCTATGTTCGAAAATGCATTATCACTTTCCGAACAAGACAACATTTACATATATATATATATATATATATATATATATGTATATATATATATATATATATATATATATATATATATATATCACGTATTTGTAAACAATGGCTACTACTGCTAATACTGCAAAGCTCTTCCATCAGTTGAGCTCTCTCGGTAATTGGCGTGTTTATTCGAAGAATAATTCGCCTTCCTCGATCCCGGCTTGAGGCAATCGGACGTTTAGCCACACTGATGAGCTGTGATACAGCGAAACAGTCTCACTTTCTCTCTCCGTCCTATATATATATATATATATATATATATATATATATATATATATATATATATATGTAAAGTTCATATACATATATATATATAAAGTTCATATATATATATATATATATAAAGTTCATATATATACATATATATATATATATACATATATATATATATATATATATATATATATATATATATATATATGCAAAGTTCATATATATATATATATATGCAAAGTTCCAAGGTGTTTTGATTATAGTTTTTATTATATAATTTCTCATATGATCGTATAATTTTTTCTTTTCCGTAGATAAATTATACAAAAGCTGTCCAAATGTTTTATTTTTCCGACCGCTTTCGGCTATACATTTAGCCATTTTCAAGGATAGAATATATTTACTGTTAACTGGAAAAGGATTGTTGTATGTATGTATTTAGTATTATGGAATGTTTTATTGTATTTATATATATATAAGTATATATATTTACTTATATATATATATATATATATATATATATATATATATATATATATATATATATATATATATATATAAAAATAAATGACTATAAGAAAACAGTAACTGCTGACGCGTTTCGTCCAATGCGGACTTTTTGAAAGCAAGAAACGAAATGAATTTAATTAAACAAAGATAATTAAAAAAAACAAAAAACAGAGTGTTCTTAGCAACTGGAATGTAAGAAACGCTATTTTCATATTATTAACTGAAAATGACGTCATTTATTTATAAATATTGTCTGCTTTAAAAGTTAACTTTGAGAAATTTTCAAATATATATATATATATATATATATATATATATATATATATATATATATATATATATATATCTGACTAAGCAATCGATAATTACTGAAAGTTACTTTATCTATTTTAGTAATTGCTCTATCCTAATACCGATCACTTTATTAGCAGAATATACATTATATAAGTAGCTTAAAGCCAACCTTCGGGTGGGCTTTAGGCTAGCTACTGTAGAAGGCTTTTGGCTCTTCGGCCTTTTGACCTTCAAAATTCTATGGACGTAAAAGTTATAAGAATTTAGAAATAATAAATTAAAATTATTTTATCTTTATTCTGCAACTAATTCGGCATAATCTTTCTTTGTATACACAACGGATTTTCCGTATGTTTTTTTTCCATTTATTTTGCGCGCAATTTTGATTTTCTTTGAAAATTACCATTTTTTTATGATCCTTTCACTCTTAAAAGACGTTGGGGAAGTCGATCTATGTAATATTTCCAATATGTCACAGTGCGCGTCCTAGAAAAAAAATATAAAGGTTTTAATTACGGTTTAATTCCACGATATCAATAGCAATTGCGACCAAAAGCAAAATTAAAGTCAAACCTTTAATAAATCAAAACTTTCACTCTATTCGATATTCAAATTTAACTTTAAATGAGTTATTTATTTAATTTTTAGTCGCATGTAACGACACTAGTTACCTGTTACTTCAAGTTGTTTATGATTCGCCGAGATCGAAAAACGGACGAACGGACGGACACACGTACACTGTGCTTTATTATTACAGACTTTATGCATATTGCTAGATTAAATAGCTAACATTATACAGGGTGTTTCAAAAATGTACACACGCTTTTACAGATTAGAACTCGTTCACTTTCAATCATTGTTTCTCAACGTGCGCGCTAGAGCCACCTTGTTATGTTGAAAGTGGGGCACGGGGTGTTTTTTTTTTCATTTCGGGGCGGTGGATATACTCAGAGAGGAGATGGGCATTTATCCATTTTTTCAAATGTTCGGAAATTATTAAATATTGGCTACAAAAGGAAATTTCTGAAAGGTATCTAAAGTTCTGGGAAGCTGTCAAACTTTTTTTTCATTGCTTTTCCAAATTCTCATATGACTAAATGCAATTTCAACGCAGCTACACAGTTACACAACTTCTTACTAAACAAAGAAATCGCCTGAAAATTTCAAAACGAGTAGATGTATGATTACTTCTAAACAGCATGAAAACTAGTGTAAGATTCTTAGCCAGTAAGGACCAAAGTCAACCATCGCATTGAAAACATTGAGGTAAGCTATCAAATGAACCTAGAGTAGGAGCCTTAGCCAGTAAGCACCAAAGTCAACAATCGAATTGAAAACATTGAGATGAGCTATCAATTGAACCTAGAGTAAGAGCCTTAGCCAGTAAGCACCAAAAGACAACCATCGCATTGAAAACATTGAGGTAAGCTATCAAATGAACCTAGAGTAAGAGCCTTATCCAGTAAGCACCAAAGTCAACCATCGCATTGAAAAAATTGCAACAGCTATCAAATGAACCCAGAATAAGAGCCTTAGCTATTAAGAACCAAAGTCAATCATCGTGTTGAACACATTGAAACAAGTTATAAAATAAGAGTTGTTTTTCTAGCATTTTAATCATTGGCATTTATAATAGAAATGAAAACATTAAAATTATTTTTGCACTAATACCTAAGTGTTATCGTGCTGGGAATGATGAATTTAGCATAATATTCGAAATTTAATTTGACAGGTGGGTGTTGACAATAAAGTTTGTGTCCAAAAGGGGCGCTGGTTGAAAAAACAGGTTGGAGAACACAGCTTTAGAATTTTCTTGTTGGGGTACTTAAAAGACAAAGTCTACGCTAACAAAGCCAGCAACAATGACTGAATTTGAAAGTTTCCATAGAATAAGATTGCAGCCAAATATTTATCGAAATGTTGATTGCTACTTGCGATTCCACTGTGTCGCTTTGCCAGAAATGTCTGGATCATAACGTGCATGAATTCTAAAACATGCGATGATAAAATCTTAAGAGCATGCATTTATAGTAAATAATGACTTCAGTAAGTATCCGATACCATTATAAGAGCCACATCAGGCCCAAAATGCAGTACGGTGGCCATATTTGGTCGGGAGCTTCCCACTCCTCACATTCCAGTCAGTCCTTGTTGGAGAAGAATTATTTTTCACCCTCTAAATTTTCTACTACAGGCGGGATGTGGCGAGTCTCACACTGGTCTATCGGTACTACCATGGAAAATAGTCCGACGAACTACATTCCTTGGTTCCGCCAGGTCTAACCTTCACGGCTAGGACCCGCCATGCCACTTACATAGCAGCAAATCACCCACATTGCCTCCGTATTTGATCGGTGAAAAGTAAGTTCCACTCAAACAGCTTCTTCCCGCGAACGACTGTGGAACAAAATCCAAGATGATGTTTCCCGTTCGCTACAATCTTAAGCTGTTCAAGTCTAGAGTTAACCGTTATCTCCCTCTCCTATCCATATAAACTAACCCTTGACGTAACCCTCAACCTTGAGTGACCCTCGGGCCTTGTACTAGGTGTATCTCATTGTAACAAAAAATGCATTATTTAAATTATCTACACTTGATTCTCGTTGCTTGAATTATTTCTAGAGAAAGCTTCAAAATGTGTAGAATCATATTTGAGAAAGAACACACACACACACACAAAAACACACGCACACACACACACACATACACACACACATATATATATATATATATATATATATATATATATATAAATGTGTGTGTGTGTGTGGAAAATTTGCACGTCGGATCAGTTCTTTTAAATCAAATATGTGGTTCAGTTCAATTAATATTACATTGAATGATTCATACAAAAACTAGATTAGTAAAGTTAATGATATAAAATGGCGAAATCCTTTTGCAAACAAAATTTTGAAGTTGCATTAACCTACAAATCACTCGATGAATGTTATGATCCTTGTTTTTAAACATTATAAGCTGTATAAGGTATTTTTTAATACACAAGTACTTTCAACTGTACATTCAGTCATCCTCAGGCATGGAAATTATTTTGTTTTTAGTAAAATCCAGGTAGCATCCGAGACGAAAAAATTAAATGCGAATCGAAATATGATTTTTTTTAAAATGTGTTATTGTTAACGGATACAAACTTTTGGAGCGTGCAGTCACAACGCTAAGTTTGAATTTGTTGAGTGCGTTTTTTTTACTAATATGGCAATTTGATATACACACACACACACACACACACACACACACACACACACACACACACACACACACACACACACACACACACATATATATATATATATATATATATATATAAGAATTAATGGATTTTCCTAGAGACCGACGTTATATTTACTGAATACACCTGCTTGAGCAGACGTCTCTGTTTTTTTAAAAAGTATACACGATGTCCATAAATTATCTTCCACAGTTTACTTCATCCACGAGAGTTAAGATCCAGCCAGGGCCAGTATAAGGGACTCGTGGTCCCCCTACGAATCCATTATACGCCCTCCTCGACTATATCTCAATTATCATAAGCTCGTATTCATATAAAATAAAACTTTTTTGTAGCCTAATTAATTATGCACAATAATGGACCATTTATATAATAAATGCGAATGTCAGTATGTCACACATTTTCAATGAAAGGGACATAACTCTCTAACTTTCAATAGCTCATGTTACAGAAGTTCTAGATTCCTAACTTTTCATTACTGCGATTGTTTTCGGCGATATTTTTACGCGTTTTTTTTTCTTTGCATCGAAATTTTTTGTACGATAACAATTTTTATAACTTGGAAATAAATTTGGGAATAATCGAAATTAATTGCGAAATCCAGCGAAGATCACCCATGAAATAAAAAAAAATGTTTGTGCGAAAAGTAAGGACCTACGCACATCAAATTGTCTTTAAGTTAAGTGGCGGCAGAATAATTAACGTTGAACTCGTAAAAAGTTGAGCTTAAATATTAATGCAATACTTAAATGCAGCGATCAATTTAGAGTTCTTCCGTAGTTTATTGTTGCCTATCTTATACGGCAGCAGTATGCCTCAAAAAAAGAAATATCTACCAATAGGACCAGATTGCAATCAAAAGAGCCAAGGCTGCAGCGACGAAGAGAAAGTCCAGAGCAAATGAAAACCCAGATCAAACGGCAGCCAGGAGAATGAACAGACTGAAACAGATAGATAGATAGATAGATAGATAGATAGATAGATAGATAGATAGATAGATATGAACAGATTGAGATAGATAGATATGGACAGATAGAGATAGATAGATAGATAGATATGAACAGATTGAGATACATAGATATGGACAGACGGAGATAGATAGATAGATAGATAGATAGATAGATAGATAGATAGATAGATAGATAGATAGATAGATAGATAGATATGAACAGATTGAGATAGATAGATATGGACAGACGGGGATAGATAGATAGATAGATAGATAGATAGATAGATAGATAGATAGATAGATAGATAGATAGATAGATGCATATCAATTAGTAGTCAGGAGAATGAACAGACTGAAATAGATAGATAGATAGATAGATAGATAGATAGATAGATAGATAGATATGAACAGATTGAGATAGATAGATATGGACAGATAGAGATAGATAGATAGATAGATATGAACAGATTGAGATACATAGATATGGACAGACGGAGATAGATAGATAGATAGATAGATAGATAGATAGATAGATAGATATGAACAGATTGAGATAGATAGATATGGACAGATGGAGATAGATAGATAGATAGATAGATAGATAGATAGATAGATATGAACAGATTGAGATACATAGATATGGACAGACGGGGATAGATAGATAGATAGATAGATAGATAGATAGATGCATATCAATTAGTAGTCAGGAGAATGAACAGACTGAAACAGATAGATAGATAGATAGATAGATAGATAGATAGATAGATAGATAGATAGATAGATATTGGCCAATGATAAGTGTATAAAAAAGGCAAAATCGAAAAATATAAGCAGTAAATTGCTGATACACCCTGAAGAGTGGACGGATAGTTCCGCCTTCGAATTTCTGGAGTCGAGATGCTTTAGAGTCGAGATAGATATGAACAGACTGATAAATCGATCGGTCGAGCGAGAGTGAGAGAGACAGGTTAATGCGCAGAAAAGGCTTAGATTAAGGCCGTTGACTAGTCAGAAAAATGAATAATTAAATGCAACCTTCTTTTTTTTTTAGTCTTTCTTCAACTCCAGTAGAGAAGCAAATCCTTTTTCAAAAAGAAAAGCACAAAACGAAAATCTGTCTATTCATACTTCCATTTGACAAAAAGAATAATGATCGGCAGTCAAAACAACGTGGGAGTCTCGCCATCGTGGCCGAGAATCTTTCTGAATCTTAACTGATTCCAATTTCATTATTTTAAAGAAATGACTGACAGCTTTAACGAACAAATGTCAAAGAAATTTGAGATTAAGGAAAAAAAAGTGGAATGTTGAAGTAAGTCATTAATAATTGCCTGCTTGGCCATCTTTCAGTAAGTCTGATGTTTTCTGACAATTGGAGAGTGTATGGAGAGTTCTCTGTAAATATTACATTTCTTATGTAGATTTGTAACTCAGATCATAGCATTCTCTCGCTTTCGATTTCCTCCTCTGGCTCTATCTAAGCCTCGCTGACTCCACCCTCTATCTATCTCCTTTTCCTTTCTCTGTTTTGAATCTCTCTGACAGTGTTTTATTCCCCTCTTTCAATATTAGTCTCTTTTTTTCTTTCTGTATCAGTCTCCGTCTCATTGACTCTCTTTCTTGCTCTTTGTCTTTTCCCCTCTCTTTCGATTTCTTCCTCTGACTCATTCTGTCTGTCTGTGTGTATTTCTATTTCTTCTTCCGTCTCAATTAGTGTCTTTTTGACTGTCTCTCTCTCTCTCTCTCTCACTCCCCATCTATCCTTCTTTTTCTTCCATTGTCTCAATCTGAGTCTCTCTGACTGCGCTTCTCCCTCTCAATCACTCCCCCTCTCTCTCTCTTACTTCTTCTGTCTCAATCTGAGTCTCTCTCTTTGTCTGTCTCTCTATCTGATTCCCACTCTCTTTCTTTTTCTTCCTCTGTCCCTACCTGTCTCTCTCTGACTCCCGCATTCTTTCTTTGTCTTCCTCTGTCCCAATCTGAGTCTCTCTTACTGTCTGTTTCACTGGTTCCCTCTTTTTTTTCTTTTTCCTTTCTCTGTCCACATCCGAGTCTCTCTGTTTGTCTGTCTGTCTGTCTGTCTCTCTCTCTCTGATACCCAATACCTTTCATTTTCTTCCTCTGTCTCAGTCTAAGAATTCTTTGACTGTCTGTCTGCCCCACTCCCTCTCCCTCTTTCTCTTCCGACATCAAAAACTCAATGCGCCTATTTGTCTCTCTCCCTATTTCTGTTTCTTCCTCTGACTCATTCTGCGATTCTTTGTCTCTTTCTCACATTCACTCTCTCTCATTTTCTCTCACTGTCTCAATCTCGATTTGTCTCTCTCTCTCTCTTTTTCTTCCACTGTCTCAATCTCAGTCAGTCTGTCTGTCGGATTCTCTCTCGCGTTTTCTGTGTCAGTCTCAGTTTGTGTACGCACATATACACACGCATATAATATATATATATATATATATATATATATATATATATATATATATATATATATATATATATAGTTGTATATATAGGCACCAATCCTTCGTTTATGCATGTTTCATTAAAAACAACAGACATTTTATTTAGTTTTTCTTGTGTTCGAACAAGAGCCTTCTTTACAGGACAAAGGGTGTGTAAGAACTGTCCAAATGTTTTATGTTTCCGAGCGCTTTCGGCTATACCTTTAGCCATTATCAAGGATGATTCCATTTTTCAGCTTAATTGAGTGTGTGCATTATGTGTATGTCTTAGTGTGTAGCAGGGATGTTTTTAATTTCCGAATACGGTTAGCTCATTGTGGCTTTGTTCGTAGTTAATATTGTTAAGAGTTGGATTTTTCTTTTTCATTATTAAAACCTCCATTACTTTTAATCGTTTTTTGCAGATGGATGCAGTTAATATATTTGTGTTTTCTACTAGTACATTGTTGTGGTGGGATCCACCTAATCTGCATAGGTGACTACCAACTATATAAATAATGGTTGATACCGGAAGACGAGGAAGAGGAATGACGAGATCCAACTAGAGACTCTGATCGACTGCGACTAGTCAACACATTCTCCAGGAACGTCTTCCCAGAAATATACAGAAATACTATATGTACTTATTGTGTACACTTTCTTGTTATAATACATTCTTGTTCTAGGTACATTTTGTGTTGCATTATTGTTCCATGCAATGGGCGAGATTCAACATTGAGTCAAGACTCAACATACATATATATATATATATATATATATATATATATATATATATATATATATATATATATATATATATAAGCACCATGGTAAATTGTTGCCATTTTATATTTTTATTTCGCGCATTGTTTGTTTTTGATTTTGTCGACTGTACAGTATGGCTAAGTCATTGAGAAAAAGAGCACCATGACGCAGTTAACTCCGACAGAAATTTGGAAACGGCATGCTGTACTGAACTCCCCAAATCTGCTGGTGAGAGCCTCAGACTCAGTACGGTGGCCTACATCAAGTGCCTTGAGGAGATAGTGCTGCCCTGGGTCAAGTGGGTGGCTTCTCGCAGACACTATATCTGGCAACAGGACTCTGCACCATGCCACATAAGCAGAAAAACTAGTCATGGCTGCCAGACGATATCTGCGACCACATCACCCTTTACGTCTGGCCACCTAACTCTCCAAACTTCGACCATCTTGATTATTATGTGTGAGGTGCAGTTGAGCGAGAGATCAACAAAACTCGTTGTAGCACCAAAGATGAACTGAAGGCAAGGATTATGACAGTATTCACCAAATTAAACAAGGAGACCGTCCAGGAACTGCAGGAGATTCTGTAGTCGGCTGTTGACCGTGGTTGAAGCCAATGACGATTTTATTGAATAAAGTTTCATTTTTTAGCATTTCAAGACATTATTGCATAAATTTGCTAGCTGTTAAAATGAGATGTCAGTGTTATTTTTGTTTAATTTAGATGACAGTTTAGCCATCGTACCATATATATATATATATATATATATATATATATATATATATATATATATATATATATATATATATATCTTGAACATTGAGAGCTGCTTTTTTAGAGGTTTCATGAAATAAAAATTATTACCTATGGGATTTTAAATGTTTGGTATTCTTTAATTTTATATATATATATATATATATTATATATATATATATATATATATATATATATATATATATATATATATATATATATATATATATATTTTATATATCGCAATTTCTTTTTCTTCCGTCTCAAAATCCATCTGACTTTCTCTGTCTGTCTCTTTCCCTCTCTCTTCTTCTTCTTCTTCTCTTTTTCTGTCTCAGTCTGTCTATCTATCCCCCTTTTTCTTTTTCTGTCTCAATCTGAGTCTCTTTTCTGCCTATTTATCTGTGTCTTTCTTTCCCTCATTTTTCTCTTTCTTTTTTTCTCTGTCTCAGTCTCAACTTGTCTGTCTCTATCTATCTATCTATCTATCTGTTATGGTCCAATATCCTCGCACCACTGTTATGGTCCAAGGTTAGGACCAAGGAAGAACAACACGAACACAAGAGTAGAAATAACAAATATATATTACACAGAATATTAATACAAGATGTTGAAGGTGTTAGTATGACTGTCAGTCTGGTTTGGAGTGAACTACTATTGGCTCGACTCGATTCCGTCTCGACTCATTCCGTCTCGACTCGTTCTACGTCTCCTCGAGAGGCGCAGTCTTTATAGTGTCAGTCAGAGTTCATTATGTCGTTATAAGTAAATTCCCATAACACTATCTATCTATCTAGCGTAAATAGTATATTATACTTAATATTGAATCTTACTGAAAATATGTCAAGCACAGTCATCACGAAGTTTCATGGTACTAAACCGATTAACGACGCTTAAAATTGGTCTGTACTATTCTTTTCATTTGCTTTATATACGCGGTTGGTGACTATGAAGGTTGAAAGCGGAACAGCCCAAGTCAGTAAGATAAGAAAATTTGAAAGACTTGTATCGCACAACATTTAAAGACACATTCCTGTTCACATTCACAATACAAAAAATACTTGTTGACAACACCAATATACTACACCATGACAATAACAAACAAAATCTTCAAATTCTAGAGAACCTCTATATCAAAATCAACCGACCAACATTGAACAAAATTTATTACGAGTATAGCAACTGTTGTAAATGAAATGTCCTACAATCCATATCGCCTATGTGAACAAACTATATCACTAGTTATACATGGTGAGGAGAGAATATACCTGGATGCTTCATTCCGGAATTACCAGCCTGCCACCCGATTCCCTGTCTTTCAGTAGCGTATTCTCTTTTACAATAAACCTTTCTCCTTTCATCTACGCTTATGTGTATGTATGTACGTGTAAATATAAATATGTTGTGTATGTGTATATACGTATGTGTTTTGGGGCATAGAAATAGTCGGTCCTTGCTAGATTAAATATTCGTTATTTTTTATATGTTTATATTAAATTTGTAACCTGTAGGTGATATTACTTTTGTCAAATTTTCTTGATTGCGCAGCGGCTCTTTTATAAATGCCCTTTGGTTTTAATTGCCCCCATCTTCCCCCCTTTTTTGTTTCTCTCTCTCTCTCTCTTTCTCTCTCTCTCTCTCGTCTTCTGATTTTTATGTTTAGATTATATTGCCTTTTATTGTGCGTAGTGTCACCACAAATGTATACACCCATTTACGGTGTCGGTTTTTAATTTAATTTAGGTCAGTGATTCAGTAATGAATTATGCATCGGAAAATAATTCATATTTATCTGTATCTCACTTATTTAAACCGTCATCTAACTCCTCTTTAAAACTTCTCTCTATTAAATTTTAATCCCCACCTTCACTTTTAGGCCTTCCTGTCCTTCTCTCGTCTGTTACCCCTCTCTAGAACTTTCTTTTACCTCTCACATTCGTCCCCCACTCTCATACATAAACTCTCACTAAATTTTATTTTTTATTCCCTGAGTTATTTTTTCTGACTTCTTTTTGAATTTGTAGGTCTGATGAATTGGATCGTAATTACGACTCCAATGTAATAAATTATAACCATGGAATATTAGTGTTTAAGCCTTTTTATTATATTCTTACTCTGTCCTGGACATTGACTTCTACCTGGATTCTATACTCTCGGAAATTTATATATATATATATGTATGTGTATGTATGTATGTATGTATGTATGTATGTATGTATATTTTTATATTTTATATATATATATATATATGTATATATATATATATATATATATATATATATATATATATATATATATATATATATATATATATATATTTATATATATATATGTATATGTGTGTGTGCATTAACCACTAATATTATCTATCTATCTCTCTCTCTCTTTCTCTCTCTCTCTCTCTCTCTCTCTCTCTCTATATATATATATATATATATATATATATATATATATATATATTTAACGATAAAAACAAATAAAAATACAGATAATGTTCATTTTCTTCATAAAGTCAGTCATTCCTGTAGTCCACTGCTACTAACAAGTAGGAATTAATTTTCTCCTGATGATGGCCATGCTGGCCGAAACTAGTCGAGGAACCTAATTTAAATAATAAAACAAAAAATATTAATATACAACCCAGTGTGTCTGAAAATTTTAATTTTTTTCATATTTTTTATTGTTCAAAACACACACACACACACTGACATATATATATATATATATATATATATATATATATATATATATATATATATATATATATATATATATATATGCAGGTGGGAGGGTGTTTGATGCGTTCATATTGTTGTCTAAGCGCTTAATTTCATCTTCAAATGTGAACCACTTTTCTGGTCGTGTTTTATCAGTTGGTCTTCGTTTTTTTTTTTATCATTTCAGTTTTCGTTTTGCCAACATAATAAATGCGCATTTCTTTATGCCTGACTGGCAAAATGTTCGTTTTTTTTTTCTCTCATATTTGCTCAAATAAATCCCTCCACCGACATATTCCATTATTTACGTGGCTATAGATTTATTCATGATATATTGATCTGAGGCCGTTTGCGTGCGTGCGGCTTACTAATGACGCCCTCCCCGATACATATATATATATATATATATATATATATATATATATATATATATATATATATATATATATATATATATATACAGGCAGCTAGCATTCATTTAAATATGTTTTATTAAATACAACCGACAAGGCATGACTGTTTAACTTTTACTGCATATTTCTAATATCCATATAAGTTTTTTTTTAGATCCAAATCAAAATTGTGCATAAACTGTCCATAGTTTTTTCTTTTTTTTTTTCAACTACTTTCGACCCTGTCAATCATTATCAGCAAGTAAATGTTGTCAGTATCATACAAAAAGTATCTTATCTTCATCCTGGCATTTGGTATCGGGTGGGAGAGGCTGATGCTACACCCTCTCCCACCGGACAAAATATTTGGGATAAAATATACGTGTATTATATATAACTTTAAGAAAACCTATCAAAAGTTGTTTATATGTCTGAGACGAGCTATTGTAATTATTTACTCTGTTTGCATTATTATGACTGTTGTCCTCATCTTTATTGTCATATGCACGACATTTCGGTCGTTGTGCGCTCCGGCCTTCTTCAGGACCCAGTAACTAAAAGCGTTGGTTAATGTAATCCAGTGACTTGACCCAAATAATTGTCAGTTCAATACACACACACACACACATATATATATATATATATATATATGTAAAATGGATATATATATATATGTGTGTGTGTGTGTGTGTGTGTGTGTGTGTGTGTGTGTGTGTGTGTGTGTGTGTGTGTCCGATGCAATGAGAACGAAAGTAATATATAAATTCTAACGATCATTGCATTAATCCAAAAGAGGGCTCGATACCGATAGTAGAGCGATAATTATTTATTATAGTTTTACCATATAGACAAAAACAGTTTACTCACTACAAGGATGCAACTTCGTTTCGGTGCATTTCAAATGCACCTCCATGAGTAAGAACCGAAAATGGTTAAAAATAATAACCATTTTCAGTTCTCACCCGTTGAGGTGCAGTTGAAAT
This sequence comes from Acanthosepion esculentum, assembly GCA_964036315.1. Taxonomy (NCBI): domain Eukaryota; kingdom Metazoa; phylum Mollusca; class Cephalopoda; order Sepiida; family Sepiidae; genus Acanthosepion; species Acanthosepion esculentum. The sequence continues at coordinate 58,770,232 of OZ038508.1, read as the reverse complement.
GCACCGAAACGAAGTTGCATCTTTGTAGTGAGTAAACTGTTTTTGTCTATATGGTAAAATTATAATAAATAATATATATATATATATATATATATATATATATATATATATATATATATATGCAATTTTATATATATTATTTATATATTATAGACGGATAGAAGATGTGTGAATGCGCGTGCATGCGTATATATGTCTGTGTGCGAGAAAACATTATTCCGCGAACAAAATAGATGGAACGGTCTGTGAGTTGACACTGCGACTTGCGAAAGATGTTCGCTACACAATCCAACATTGAATACAGCTACCAATTGCGTACGTATACACGCAGCGACATATGGATGCGCCTATACCCCCAGTCCCACACTTCATATATGCTTATGTTTGTGTGAGCTGCAATGCGCGAAGATGCGTGTATATATGTCTGCGTACGTATGAGTGGCGTTCTGACGACAATTTTCCCTCACACTACCATAAAACACCGGTATACGCAACCATATATAAATCCAAATTTAAAAATTAATCAGTTTGTCTGACGATCGCAAACAGCCTGAAACCCTGTGTCACAAACTCACATCAGTCCAACTATATATATATATATATATATATATATATATATATATATATATATATAAAATATGACTCCATCGCGACACAGAAATTACTATGTTTCGAAACTGGTCAGCAGTATTCAGGTTTAATTTCAATATTAAACCCTAACTACCGGGTGGCAGTCTCATCGTCAGGCGATGTTTGGAATAGCTATGCTACGGAATGTTTTACTCTTTTAGCGTTTTGAAATGGGGTGTTCTAGGGTTTGTTTTTCATTATTAAGGAGTCGCTGCTTTGATTGAAGTAAGTGTGTTTTTATATGCCAAGGTTTTGGAGTCGAGTAAGTTTGGATTGTTTTTTTTTTTTTTTTTTTTGTCTGGCTACAATGGCTAAATCTTATCCGACTCCCTGCTAAAACTCTAACTGGTTTATATAGTAGTTCTTTACTAAAGAACTTCTGATCATCAATCTAACGGTTCTTTCCTGTTATATCACTATATACGCACACATATATATATATTTATGTTCTTTTTTATAGATACAAATATTTCAGTATATGCTCTGTTTATAATAAACAGTATTAGCGACATTTACTGGCCTGAATGTCCGAGAAAGTTTCATAGATTTGTCCATTTCATAATGTGTGACGTCTTTTGTTTACATTTGGACACGCATTGAGCAGATATTAATTTACGAGAGAAAATCATTGAGAATTCTAGTTTAAAAACAGTAAAACCGACCTTGCTAACCGAAACGCTCCTCTGTGGCTAAATCGGTAAAAGCACGTCAGGTTATATGATGGTTTCGTATAGGATACAGGTTCGATTCCTGTCGGAGGACGCATATTTTCTATGAAAATTTCTCGGACATCCAGGCCGGTAAATGTCGTTAATACTGTTTATTATAAACAAAGCATTTACATATTTATATCTATAAAAAGAATGTATAAACATAAAAATGTCTTAAAATAATTGTCAGACTTTGTCAATTTCATAATGTGTGACGTCATTTGTTTATATTTGGATACGCATCGAGCAGATATGAATTTACGAAAGAAAATCATTGAAAATTGTAGTTTAAAAACAGTAAAATCGACTTTGCCTATCGAAACGCTCCTCTAGGGCTAAATCGGTAAAGCACGTCAGGCTACATGACCGTTCCGTATAGGATACAGGTTCGATTCCTGTCAGAGGACGCATATTTTCTATGATAATTTCTCGGACATTCGGGCCGGTAAATGTCGTTAATACTGTTTATTATAAACAGAGCATTTACTTTATTTGTATCTATAAAAAAAGAACGTATAAACATAAAAAATGTCTTAAAAATAATTGTCGGACTTTGTCCATTTCATAATGTGTGACACACACACACACACATATATATATATGTGTCCATTGTTTTTGAACGAAAACAAATCGATTTTCAATAATTTTAGGGGCTTGCAAATGTTTTCAAACGCTAAATTACATTTTAAAATAACGGAGTTTAAGGTATCAGGTGTAATTGAAATTGGCGTAAACTGCGTCAGCGATAACCCGATATTCACTGTTTAAATAAGTTTGTAAAATTCAAATTTTTTAAATAGAAATTTGTGCAAGCTGTCGGAATTTGATAAAACGAAAACAAATCGATTTTCAATAATTTTTGCCATCACCAAATTGCATTTCAAAATTAAGGAGTTTACGGTATCAGAATTAATTGATAATGGCATAAACTGCGTCAATTTCAACCCTATTTTCAATGTTTTCATAAGTTTGTATAAAATACATTGCTTTTTTAAAAATATAACTTTGTGTAAACAGTGGAGACTTGTTAAAATCAATTGTTTTCGACCGAAAACAAATCCATTTTCATTAATTTTAATACATATATAAAGACATTTTTATGTTTATACATTTTTTTATAGATACAAATATTAAAGTAAATGCTCTATTTATAATAAACAGTATTAACAACATTTACCGGCCTGAATATCCGAGAAATTGTCAAAGAAAATATGCGTCCTCCAACAGGAATCGAACCTGTATCCTATACGGAACCATAATATAGCCTGACGTGCTTTACCGATTTAGCCCTAGAGGAGCGTTTCGATAAGCAAAGTCGATTTTACTGTTTTTAAACTACAATTCTCAATGATTTTCTCTCGTAAATTCATATCTGCTCGATGCGTATTCAAATATAAACAAATGACGTCACACATTATGAAATGGACAAAGTCTGACAATTATTTTAAGACATTTTTATGTTTATACATTCTTTTTATAGATATAAGTATGTAAATGCTTTGTTTATAATAAACAGTATTAGAAACATTTACCGGCCTGGATGTCCGAGAAGTTTTCATAGAAAATATACGTCCTCCGACAGGAATCGAACCTGTATCCTATACGGAACCGTCATATAGCCTGACGTGCTTTCACCGATTTAGTCACAGAGGGTCGTTTAACGGTTAGCAAGGTCGATTTTACTGTTTTTAAACTACAATTCTCCATGATTTTCTCTCCTACATTCATATCTGCTCGATGCGTATCCAAATGTAAACAAATTACGTGACACTTTAAGAAATGGACAAAGGCCGACAATTATTTAAAGACATTTTTATGTTTATACATTCTTTTTTATTGATACAAACATTTAAGTAAATGCTCTGTTTATAATCTCTCTCTTCCACTCTCACACTCTCTCGCTATATATATATATATATATATATATATATATATATATATATATATATATAGCGAGTATATATATATATATATATATATATATATATATATATATATATATATATATATATATATTTGAAGATATTTTTAAAGGTACAAAATTTTATTATGGCGATAAAGGTATTCAGCTTAATATTACTAGACATATTAAAACGCGCGAAGCAACCGGTTTCGCTCCCGCTCATTAGGCTTGCAACGGGAGATTTAAATTTAAAAAAACAGAAAATGTACACTAAAAAGAATTGTGGAGGAAAAAAAAAAAACTGTGGAGGGAGGGAAAAAATATTTATATATATATATATAGCGAGTATATTGGCTCCTGAAAAATTAATTTCGGTTGAGCTCTCTGATTTGAGGTGTGAATTTGTAAACAGTGACTATTTAAGCTAATATTGCACGATTCTTCGTCAGAATTGAGTCACTGTCAGTCACTGTGTGTTTATCTAAATCTAAAAATAAACACGCTGAAATTCACCTTCATCCCTGCCGTGCGCCGACAGCTTAGTGGGAGAAGTTCCGACTGACGCAAATTCAGTCGGGTTTCGATCCTAGCTAAAGGCAACCGTACGTCTAGCCACACTGATGAGCTGTGAAACAGCAAAACAGTCTGTCTGTGGATGACAAAAATATATATATATATATATATATATATATATATATATATATATATATATAGCGAGAGAGAGAGAGAGTGGAAATGAGAGATAGGAACATAATGATATGTCTCTATCGTGATTTGACTGTATGGGTGGAATTTTTCATTGTATTTTTACATTGTTGTGGCTTCAGATCAAAATTCTGAATAAACTATACAAAGATTACATATATATTTGGGATCGAGTACTTTCTGCCATCTCTTATATTATCAAGATCTAAATGTTGTCAGTATCGTAGACTAGAGATTTATTAGCCGCTTCCCGGCGTTATTTTCACGAAACGCCAAATTTCAAATATAAACATGTGTGTTTCTCATATTTATAACATTTTCGCAAAGCTAGGCATAACTAGAAAGCGAACGTATTATCAAATATTTTGATAGGTATATCGCAGTTAGCTCCCCTTCATTTCCTTAACCCTTCACCAGGGGTCTCTCTCTCCCGGGAGTATAAATACTGGCTGACCTTTCGCCTCTTTCTCTTTCCACGGCTTCGCACACGTGCGGCCAAACTGCCTCTCCTGGGGCCGGCAACCTCGCACGTGGGGGGAGGTACAAAAACTTTCTCTTAAAATTTCCAATATGTGAACTCTTATACACAACCAGCGTTTCCCATATTCTGGGAACACGCTAAAACAAAATTCACCGGTACGGACATTCAAAACAACGCACACACACACACAACTTTCCATACAGACACTGTAACATTTTATTCATGTCTTCATTGTATTGTAACTCGTGTTTTAATCTATTTGTAATTCACGTATTAATATATATTACTTTCGTACATATATATCGGTCTTGTTTGATTCTTTGGACTCCATTAAAGTCCAACATTCTTATGTAGCTGGACCGGCCAGCGGAAGTCTTAACCTAGAGATAACTCATCTTCTCTCCTTCTCACATTCACACACACCGGCATGGCCCACTACAGATATTTACAATGTTCACATTATTTAGACTGTTATCCTCATCTTTATTTTTGTTATTCAGCGTTGGTTGAAGTAATCCAGTGACTTAACGTAAATAGTTCTGAATTCCGTACCTGGCCACAATTATATATATATATATATATATATATATATATATATATATATATATATATATATATATATATATATGGATAAAAAAACTGAAAAAAAATTGGGTGTTTTTTTGCGAAAGTATCTATTTATATGTTTTTATATATATTTAATATTTCAGACCACCTCGGTCCTTCCTCAGAAGAAAAAAGGAGAAATACTGGATTTTAAAATTAGACACATATAAACTCGGGTTAAACAAAGACTTGGGTATTTTAAATCTGTATAAATATTTCAATAGTTAAAAAATTTCTTTAGATATAGTTAAAAAACCTTTTTAAACAACATCTAAAATACTATCGTTAGATTTACGTTAAAAAATTCAAACACAGTTGTATTCCACATCACGTGACATCCGCGTCTAACGACGGACGCTGTAAAATGTAAACAAACTGCCAAATAGAGTAATACAGTAATTCAATTAATTTCTGAGGAATGATCGAGGTGGTCTGAAATATTAAATATATATAAAAACATATAAATAAATACTTTCGCAAAAAAAACACCCAATTTTTTTTCAGTTATTTTATCCATATATTATATACATATCAAGAAAGTATACGTGGCTTCTCATTATGCTATATATATATATATATATATATATATATATATATATATATATATATATATATACATATATATATATATATATGAAATAAGATTTCTCGCTAGATAGAAATAAATAAATATACTGTTTAATACATAAACAGAGTGTCTAGTCAAAAATCGATATCCACAAAAAATAACATCTTCGATATAAGGTTGAGTGTACGTGTGTCCGTCTGCTCGTCCATTTTTCGATCTCCGGCTATTATAGACAACTTGAAGTAACAGGGTGTAACTACTGTTGTTACGCGCGATTGAAAAATTAAATAACTAACTCAAAGTTTAAATTTAAATATCGAACAGAATAAAAGGTTTAAAAAAACAATTATTTATTAAAGGTTTGACTTTAATTTTGTTTTTCGTCACAACTGCAATTGATATCATGCAATTAAACCATAGTTAAAACTTAAGCCGGGCACAGTACGTTGCTCATATGTTTTTTTTCTAGCACGCGGACTATGACGTATTGGAAATGTTACATAATTCGGGTTCCCTAGTGTCTTTTAAGAGTGACTTTATGTGAATCGTAAAGAATGGTGATTTTAAAATAAAATAAAAATCGCGCGCAAAATAAATGTAAACAAACTACGGAGATCGGTTACGTATACGAAGAAAGATTATGCCGAATTAAGGTGTCGGATAAAGATAAATTAATTTTATTATTTCTAAATTCTTATAACTTTTACGTACATTGGACGCTGAAGGTAAAAGGCCGAAGGTCAAAAAATCCCTCCGCAGAAGCTAACCTAAACTCCACCTGTAGGGCGGCTTCTAGGCTAGTTTAAGTAATAAAATCTAACAGATTAATAAATGAAAAATCCACCTCTTCTTTAGAAATTGCTCTGTTTACGTTAGGAAGCTAAACAGATATGAATGTTTCTAGAGTCTGAGAAAGATTTGCGTTTATAAGGCACTATTCAACTTTATTCATCAAAGCACTTCGTGACCGAGATTGTGGAAGTCATTTTTTCCTGTCAAAAAAGGAAGCAGTTTCGAATCCAGCCGGAGAGTACATATTTTTTTAAAAAACGTAGACGAAATTAAATAAATATGCTGTTTAATAAATAAACGGGAAGTTTATTCAGAAATGGGCAACCACTTGGAGGGTTGAGTTTACTAAAGGAAAATAACTGAAACTGAAATATCCAGAAAAGGCATGGCACATGGAACTAGAACAATCTACCCCAGTGGACGAAATAAAGGATTCGTATCAAAATTCCAACATATATCACCTGAAGAAGGCCGAAGTGTACAACGGCCGAAAAGTCATGAATACAACAACAAAGATAAGGAAAACAGTCTGAATAATGTAAACGGTGTAAATACCTATCAAAATATTTAATAATACGTTCGCTTTCTAGTGATGCCAAGCTTTGCGAAAATGTTATAGATATGAGAAACGCACACGTTTATATTTGAAATCTGGCGTTCCGTGAAAATAATGCCGGGATGCGGCTAATAAATCATTTGTCTACGATACTGACAACATTTAGTTCTTGATAATATAAGAGATGGCAGAAAGTACTCGATCCAAAATATAAGCGTAATCTTTGTATAAGTTTATTCACAATTTCGATCTGAAGCCGCATCAATGTAAAAATACAATGAAAAATTAAACAGACCCATCTCGTTAAATTAATTGAATACAACAACCTTACGCACACGTGCGCGCGAACACACACATATATTATTTCTGTATGTCTTTCGTATAGTAAAAACGTTAAAATTTCCCTTAATCTCTGCCATCCGACGATAGCTTGGGGATAGAATCTCTGACTAATGCCAAATCGGTCGGCAATCGGCTGTCTAGCCACACTGATAAGCTGTGATACATCGAAACAGTCTGCTTGTGGATCACTAACTATGCTCTCGAAATAATTCGATTGAACTCTCGGAGAGGAAGGGGTGATTTTATAAACAGTGGCTGCTGCTGCTAATGCAATGTTCTTCAACTAGAATCGAGCTCTCCTAGCCACTGACGTCTTTAGTATAGTAAAGACGTTAAAATTAGCCTTTCTTTCTGCTGTGATACGATAGCCCGGTAGAATTAATTGACATGTCAAATCGGTGTGATTTCGATCCCGGCTTGAACCAATTGGAAGTCTATCACACTGATGAGCTGTGATACAGCGAAACAATCAGTCTGTGGATGACGGATATATATATATATATATATATATATATATATATATATATATATATATATATATATCACTCATAATCTGTTCAATTCGATCCGTCTACCGCAGTATCACAGCTCATCTGTGTGGCTAGACGCCCGGTTGCCTCTAGCTAGGATCGAAAACCGGCTATATATATATATATATATATATATATATATATATATATATATATATATATATATAGAGAGAGAGAGAGAGAGAGAGAGAGAGAGAGAGAGGGAGAGAGAGAGAGAGAGAAATATAGTTTTAAGGTGTGCTATATTTATGGGATAAAATGCTCAATATCAGAGATAGAACGTATGTAAATATAAATATAAAGGTGAACATTGAAGTCAACACTCAGAGGCGACAGGCTGTTCCATGCTAGACGCAATCATCAGGCGGCATAACGATTGCGTCCAGCATGAAACAGCCTGTCGCCTCTGAGCATTGACTTCAATTTTCACTTTTATATTTATATTTACATACGTTCTATCTCTGATATTGAGCATTTTATCCCATAAATATAGCACACCTTAAAACTAGTTTACTAGAAATACTCCTGTTCAGTTTTCCTATTCGAATTTTCTGATGTATATTAATTCTTAAGCTCATGATTGAATAAGCTCATAGCGAATTCTGCGACAATAAATTATGCGTAGAAATTCCCCCATCGCATCGGTAAATATTTTAGCTTAACAACTTTAACAGCATATTGCAATAACATTTATAAATATGAATGCTGGTCGTTATTTAAGAAGTAAGGGGGTACAAATGAAAAGATTTGAAATTGACAATTTTTCCATATCACTTGAACAAATTGTAAAACGCATGAGACTGTTATCGCCTCTTCTTTCTTTCTTTCTTTTTTCTTTCTTTTTCTCGCTGAAAACAAGTAGCGTTTCTGATATGTCTTTTCCGTCTTTCCAAGAGTAAATCTCGACTTAGGTCGTTTTTTTACTTGAGTTTAGTTTGGCCACTGAAAATTATTACAGACTTCAAAACACTAAAATATAAATAATCACATATAAAAATCATATTTAAATACATTTAAAATAACATTATATATATATATATATATATATATATATATATATATATATATATATATATATATATATATATATATATAAAAGTGGACATGGAAGTCAGCACTTAGAGGCGACAGTCTGTTTCATGCTAGTGCAATCGTCAGACGACTAGTGCTGTTATTTTTCTCGGCTGTTTATATAAGGGTCAGTGGTGCATTATGGGTAGTATATTTTGGCGGTTACTTTTACCGGAAGTGGCTTATTTGTTTATTTATTTATGTCAAATTATTTTGCTTGTTTTTTTGTTTGTTTTTTTATTTTTATTTTTATTTTTTATCTTATATATTTATTTATTTATTCTTTTATTTTGATCGGTATATGTATATATATATATATATATCGGTATATGTATATATATATATATATATATAATTATATATATATATATATATATATATATAATTATATATATATATATATATATAATTATATGTATATATATATATATATATATATATATATATATATATATATATATATATATATCATAAAATCATCAAAAAGCATAATAAAGTGTGTTCAGCAGATGTTCTTATTTCAGTTTTCCGCTCGAACACCGATTTTGAATTCAGACTTGTTTACATCTGTGCTCTGCCTTTGACGTTCTTTCACTTATGTTTCAATTGTGATTTAGAATACATTTTTGCCCAAGGCACCGATGAAAAGTCCCAGTTCAAGTGCTAATGCTAAGCATAAGGCTATATTGCTGGAAGGTGGAAATTAATTATTTTATTCAGAACACTGTACACACATATCATATCATAGGCAATGGGAAGTGCTTATTTGCGGTTTATAATGTGGTTATTTTGGCTTAAGTCGTTTTTCAAAATAAGTCGTGACCTCTGGAACCAATTAACAACATTGTGGGAGGTATATCTGTATATAGTCAATGCCAATAAAAATTTTAAGTGTTGATCTTCATGGTATTTCGGCCACTGTGAAATGAATGAGTTAAAAAAATATCGTCTTCCTTCTCTGATTTCCCTTCAGGTGGCTGCGTCGTTGGACGAGGATGAGATTACTAAATTTCCGAGCATGAAGATATGGCATTTAAGCCTTTTAACGCAGTGACAAAAATAAATTAGAATCGTTCAAGAGATTCCTCGATTCTAACTTCTTCCTGTTTTCTCCTTCTCTTAGGCCACTTTACATATTCATATCATTGCCCCCTTTCTCAAGTCTCAATTACGAAAAGGAAAAAAAAAATCCTATCCGAGAGAAAAAGTGAGAGAGAGAGAGAAAAGAGAGAAAAAGAGAAAGAAACAAAGAGTGAAGAGAGAAAAAAGAAAGAGAAGAAAGAAGAAGCGAGAAAAATAAAGAGAGAGAGAGACAGAAAAAGAAAGAGAGAGAGAGAGGAAAAGCAATAAAAAGAGAGAGAGAAAAAGAGAGTGAAGAGAGAGAGAAAGAGAAGAAAAGAGAAAAAGAGAGAAAAAGAAAGATAAAGCTAGAGAGAGAAAAACACAAATAGAGAGAGAAACCAATAAAAGAGAGAAAGTGACAGAGATTAAAAAAAAGAGACAAAAAAGAATTGAGAAAAAGAAACAATAAAAAAGAGAGATAAGAGGGGGAGAGAAAGTGTGAGACAAAAGAGAGAGAGAGAGGATAAAGGGAGGGAAACGAAACAGAGAGAAAGAGAACGGGAGAAAAAAAAGAAAAGGGGTGAGGGAAAGAAAGAGACAGAGAGAAGAAGAAAGAAAAAGCGCGCGAGAGAAAAAGCAATAAAAAGAGAGAAAGAGAAAAAAGAGAGAAAGAGTTTGTAAAAGAGGGAAAGAAAAAGGGAGAAAGAGTGAGAGAGAAAAAGATGGAAATAAAGAGAGAGAGAGAGAGAGAGAGAGAGAGAAAGCGAAACAGAGAGAACAAGAGAGTGAGAAAATGAGTAAAAGTGCGAGAAAGAATGAAAGAGTGAAAAACAGTGAGAAAGAAAGAAAGAAAGAAAGAAAGAAGAGAAATTGGTAAAAGAGAGACAGCAACGAATTCATCCCATCATATTTCTGTCGGAACATGGCGAAGGAGTGAAATCTCGTCTTTGAATCTTAGACAGACGATAACATAAAGTAATTGCTATCGAATATCCGCCATTGTGCTTCACGGACTATCAGTGTATTTCGAAGACGATTGACTGGCCGGAGATAAGATGGCGAGTAGCATTTTTCTTCTTTTCCTTTTTTTCTTTTTTCACAAAGCAGAAGGTTATTTTTCTGACATGATTCGCTTAAGAGACTATTTTGTCTAGATTTGGCCAAGTCAAAACGAACAGGCAAAAAGAATTCCAAATAAGAATTGTGTTATACATAAACATGTCTCACTATATACAGAGGAATATATGCTTCATATCACTGTATACGCACAAGCATAAGTATATATACATGTATATATTACTATTAGTCACCCAATATAAAACCCAAGAGCCGCTCAAGACAGAGCGTTGCGAAATGAGGTTGTTTTAAGGACGGGAAAAAGAAGTGTATATTATGAAGATATGTAGAATAAATGGGATAGCGGCTCGGATTGAGAAATCAGAGAGCAGAGTTCGAATTCCAGTCGAATCCATTACATTCATTTACGTACTAATACCCTTGGGAAAGGTATGAATCCTCTCCTTCTCCCCTTCTACTAGAAATAGGTAAATAGCCTTGGATGGCAACTGGTCTACCGCAGAAAGAAATGGCAGCTTATTGCGGAAAAAATCTGCCTCGCCAGTCATGTATCGAATGATACATGATCGCCTAAGCGTGTATCACGCATGTCACATAACTGATTGAGGAATCAGAGAGCAAAGTTCGAATTCCAGTCAAATCCATTGCATTCACTTACGTGCTAATAACCTTAGAAAAGGTATGAATCCTCTTCTCCCCCAGCTATGGATAAATAGCAGGACAGTTCTACAGGCTTAGATGGCAACTGGTCTACCGCAGAACGAAGTGGCAACCTACTGCGGAAAAAATCTGCCTCGTCAGTCATGTATCGAAAGATATATGATCGCCTACGCGTGTATCATGCGTGGCACATAACTGACTGTTGTTCCTCGACTTGAAGAAGTTAAAATTGCATTGATTGGAGAAAGCACCCTCTCGTGAGTTCCTTCCATTAATGCAACAGTTTTGGTAAAGCAGTTGCTTAAGCGGAACTTCCTCCTCACAAACGGAATATGAAGTCGAGAAGGATGAGTCGATTTTGTGTACGCGGCCTGTGAAGGTTCGGCTGAACATTTGCTCTCAACGTTTTATTTGTGGGGAAACGGGCTGTAGGGAGGAAAGCAACTCGTTGCCTGCAAGTCCGCTTTTGAACACTGTCTCGGCTGGAATGTGATCCCAGTTGTAGCAGTGATACTCAATTTTGTTTTAGTTTGATATGTTTTTTTTTTGTTTTTTTTTTTACGAGTGGCATATCAAGACGTCACTTGTCGACCAGACTACGTGTGGGCTGCTGGCACTTCCATAATCGTGTAGGTGGTATTCGTGTGGCATGGGTGGGGTCTGCCGCTCCACCTTAACACGTTACTGGACGATGGCTGCTATGTAGCGCCGTTTCGTGGTTCATTCAAGGACTTTATATACCGCCATCAAAGATGGCATATTACATCAGAATAATGTATTGTGTCATCGGGCCCAAATTGCTCCTGGATGGTTTGAAAAGTAATGTGGAGAACTTCAATGAATGGTATGGATACCAAAGTGGAAGAACAGGCGTAAAGGAACAGAAATATAGTTCTACAAAAGGATACTAAGGATACCATAGACCGAACATGTAAGCAACGCCGAAGTTTTAAAGAAAATGGAAACAAAATAACACTTATATTAAGCATAAGAAAGTGACAATTGAAATTAATAGGGCAAATAATGAAGAAGGGGAGCTTAGAAAGTTTAACACTCACAAGATATTGTGACGTAAATAGAAAAGGTTGACAAACATATAGAAAATAAGAAGTAGTTTGTTCCGGAGAATAATATGGTACACGGTTAAGAACACAGACTAATGTAATAAATAGTCGTTAATTCGTCGGCTTTTTACCCGAGACATCCCCACAAGTCGGGATGTGACACAAGGCCGGTTTTTAACGTGCTGCTGTTCCGAGCGCGTACGCTCCGGCAAAAATTCCCTGTAGACCCAGCATACACGGGGGCGGGTGGCTGCCTACCTCCTCAGAGGAGACTCTGTCAGTAGCCATAGCCTCGTCTTGGCTCCTCTCTGCTTGAATACTTTTTCACGCATTAAAATGGATAAATCGGGTTTATTTCTATTAAATCGAATTTGTTCTGTTTTTTATGCATATTTTAATGAAACCTGTTTGAATGAATATTGTTACGTAGTCAATAGAAAAGGTTGACACACATATAGAAAATAAGAAGTAATTTGTTCCGGAGAATAATATGGTAAACGGTTGAGAACACTATTTTAAACAGTTAATCGTTAATTCCGTGGTTTTTACCCGAGACCGCCCCACAAGGCGGGATGTGGCACAAGGCTGCATTTTAACGTAGGCCTTTCCGTCTGAGTTCTTCCCTGCCCAGAGACAGAGAGTCGACAAGAAGAGTTAACTGAAATCGTTAATTCAGCTCCTTTAGTAACAGGGAGTGCCGTTTAAATAGGCTTAAACTAGTCCATCTTTAGGGTTGTTCAGCTACTCCACAATACAAGACAAGAGGGACAGAGAATAACCTACCTAACTTATAAAGAACCGAAAACATGTCAGCAACGGTGAAGTTTTCGAGGAAATGAAAACAAAAAGGAAACATACATATCATCAGAAAAAGCCAGTTGAATATTCTAGGGCACATAATGAGGAAAGAGCGCTTGGAAAATCTGATACTCACATGAAAGATTGAAGGCAAGAGGAACAGAGGAAAACAAGGCATAACCTACTCAGAAATACCAAAAACAAAAACAAAAAAAACACAATTTATTAAGAACTACAGCGGACAGGAAATTGTGGAGAGCCATGATCACCTATTTCCTGAAGGTACGAGGCATATAAAGAAGAATGGCTACCGTATTTGTATGACATCAATCCAACCGTGCATTTATAGAACGTATTGGAGAGTTTTATGCGCATGCAAAAATTCAGCAGTTCAGTTCATCGTTCTCTAGCTTCCACAGGATATGGGAACAGAGGGCCCACCAGGTTGCTCCTGTTAACACCGCGAAACCGGACCCAGCACTTCACCTTGGCTCGTGATCTGACTAAAAAAGACTGGCAAGCTATGGTTGCTGCTTTTGAGGACTGACGATATTGCTCAGGTTTCGTGCAGACCTCCTGAGACCACGTTGTCAACGTTGTACCTTGCGGGCTGGTGATAGTTGTATAATGGTGTGGGTTGTTTTCGCGAGGTATGGGTTGGGCCTACTGCTCCTCCTAAACACGTCATTGAACAGTGAACTGCTTTGTGAAGACTTGCATCCATTCATTAAATCCATGTACTTCAACAGAATAATGCACTGTAAAATACTCAGAATTAGTTTGTGGCATGCGCCTAATCGAGTACATAGTGGAGAGATAGTTTTCTCGCATATTCTGCAGCGGTGCTGAGCTTCCAAGGGATATTACTTACAATTATCAGGGATCTGCAGACATATATAGAGACGATATAGCTCAACATCGATCATAGTCGATCGCGGCTCTCCACAATTTCTTGTCACCGAAGTTAAGCAACATCCAGCCTGGTCAGTACCAAGATAGTTGACCGCTTGTTAATACCAGGTGCTGTAAGTTTTGAGGTGCGGGTGGTGTAGAAAATCGCTTAGAAATCAGAGAGCCGAGTTCCAATTCTAATCGGGTTCGTAATGTTCACTTACCCACAAATAGGAAAAGTGTGAATAAGCCTCTTCTCCCCCAGTTATGGGTTAATTAGTATCATTACAATTCTTATCTCCAACAATTTCTTATACTCTATAATTTCTGGCGTTAAATAACTTAGAAACGGTTGATAAGCCGTAAAAAAATCATTAAACCTAGTTCCGTCATCCATTTACTCAATCTCGCTAGGTAGGTTATTGTTGTGGAGTCATTTCCACAATATAACTTGTAGTCGGACTAAATGCGTCCTAAATGGGGTAAACGTACAGAAACGTTAGGAACTTGTAAATAAGTATTACGCAGAGTAATCGAGTTGTGGTCGCTGATAACTCACTCCTCCCTCGACTACCTATTGACTCCTACTTATAAATCATTCTGGGAGAGTCTATTACCTAGACAAGGTGTCTTTCACTATAACAGTTATGCGTTGTTTTGTTCAGTCCCTCAAGTCGTTTTTTTTCTGTGCCCTGTATCTTCAGGACGTTGTCGATCATGGCACTCCACAGTTTCCTGTCCTTTGTAGCTCTTAATAAGTTTTGTCTTTTTGTTATTTTTCCTAAACACTGTTGCACCATCCATTTACGCAGGCTCATTTAGCATGGGTTGTGATTAGTTTTCCTACACGATAGGAGACACATATCCCATGATTTGGGGCGCACCAGTGCTTAGATTTGAACGAATCTATCCCAGATATATTTAACTCTCGATTGGTTAATTAACAATCAATATGTTTAGTCGATGATTTCATTATCGCCAAATCTGCAAAGTCAATCAAACTCTGGCTTTCTGCCATTCCTTACCTTTCGAAAACCTCCCGATGGGAGATTTTCTCGTCAGAAATTAAATTTAAATTTTCGGGAAGATCCTTGGAGTTGCCAACAAACAATTACACCCCAACCAACATTTGGAAAGTTTTGATAATGATCCAGGAAGATATATATTGCAAACACTTATCTCTCTCCCCATCTTTTCCATTTTCTTTCCTTTTCTTTTTTCCTTTCTCTATATATTGATTTCACAATATATATATTCCACAAACGTTGTCTCCACACGATCTGTGTATATACATCTGACGATAGGGTATCCAATGCGGACCATCTCGAAAAATGCAGCATTGGTGGAAATGAGACTTTCCTGATGCAGTCACAACATCGTTGGGCTGGTCATGTTGCAAGGATGAGATGACAGAATGTCTAAGGTCCTCATGTATAGCCTGCTTCACAGTGGACAAAGGGCTGTTGGACGACCGTGCCTCAGGTATAAAGACAAGCTAAAGAGTAACCTCTCAGCTGTCAATGTGGCTCATACTGACTTCGAGCGAGTTGCCATGGACAGAGTTAACTGGAGATACTTGTGCCAGGGTGCTATCAGAAATGTCGAAATCAGTCGTATTGACCGACTAAGAGACGAAGGAAAAAGGCGAAAAGCTTCAGCAAATATTCGTATTGTCTAATCCCGAGATCCTCGCCCTTGCATAATATGTGGGCTTGTATGCAGGCCACGAGCGCGATTGGAGTGCCACATATGACACAAACATAAACACTGTGTGAGATGAGAGAGTCCATCATATATAAATATATATATATATATATATATATATATATATATATGATGCACTCTTTACCCATCGTTCCCTATATATATATATATATATATATATATATATATATATATATATATTCCGGCACGAATGCCAAGAAGTACAGGATACCGTTTCAAAATTTCTGGGGAGTGAATTGTGTCAAGGTACTCTTTTTTTTTTTTTTTACAGACGGTGTCCAACTGGTCCTATCATATTGGGCAGATAAAAAATTCAAAATCAAACAACGCGCATGCGCAAAATTAAAAATATAAAATCGCGAAAATTCACACATCGCATAACTCCATATATATATATATATATATATATATATATATATATATATATATATATATGTGTGTGTGTATATATATATATATATATATATATATATATATATATATATATATATATGTATATATATATAATGAACATTTTACCAATCGCTCCCTATATATAAATATATATATATATATATATAAACACACACACACACACACACACACACACACACACACACACACACACACACACACACACACACACACAGAGGGTGCGATGAGTAAATTGTCGCCATTTTATATTTTTAATTTCGCACAGGAGCGTTGTTTGTTTTTGATTTTGTCGACTGCACAATATAATAAAGACAGTTTGGCACCGTCTGTAAGAAAAAGACCACCATGACCCAATTCACTCCGCCAGAAATTTTGAAAAGGCATTCTGTACTTATTGGCACTCGCACCGGAAGCCCCAATACGAACATTTCAGAATATTTGGGTATGAATCTGAGGACAATGAAGAGGATTTCGAAAGAGAAGGATGAGTCTAATGGTGATTATAAATGTACGGCTGATCGGAAAACTCATTGATAATTCTGATAAGAAATCATGAATTTGTTGGTGAGACCCCCAGACTCAACATGGAGGCCTTACATGAAGTACGTTGAGGTAGTAATGCTGCCCTGGTTTAAGAGGGTGGCTGCTTGAAAACCCGATATCTGGCAACCGGACCCCGCGCCATGCAATACAAGCAGAAGAACACTGTCAGACAATGTTTGCAACCACATCACCTAACTTCCCAGGCTGCAATCCCCTTCATTATTATGTGCAGAGCGCAGTTGAGCGAGAGACCAACAGAACTCATAGAAACAGTAAAGAACTGAAGCCAAAGATTATGGCAGCATTCACGAACTTAAATAGAGAGACCATCCAGTTGGAGAAAATTCCAAAGTCGTCTGGAGGCCGTGGTTGAAGCCAATTGCGCTTTTATTGAATAAATTTACTCTTTAGTATATCAAGATATTTTTTGTGTAATTTTGGTAAATATATCTGTTTTAATGAGATGTCATTGTTATTTTGATTTTTGTACAATTCAGACGACAATTTATCCATTGCACCCTGTTTAGGTTTCTAAAAATCCGATTTTAATGGCAGGTTCTAAAGATTTACCAGTATTAATTATAGGCTTAAAAAAGTTAAAAAAAAATGTTTCTACCTATAAAACATTAATAACCAGTCAGTTATGTGCCATGTATGATACACGCTCAGGCGATCATGTATCTTTCAATACATGACTGACAAGACAGATTTTTTTCCACAGCAGGTTGCCATTTCTTTCTGCAGTAAACCAGTTGCCATCCAAGGCTATAGAACCCCGTCTGCTCGGCTATTTATCCATAGCTGGCGGGGGAGCATTCTTTAGTTACTCCTATGTATACTTTTTCTTCATTATCTGGTGATTTTACAGTGGCTTGGTATATTACGTTGTTTTGTAGACAATTACCATTTAAGGGACATCCATTCTTTATTCTACAGTTACACGTGGGTTAGATTTGTTCGGGTGGTTTGTTGATAGTTTTTCTGTTGTGCATTTTTATTAATTGTGTCATGTTCTCGGTACAACTGTAGCCGATTTTTACAGTGTTTTTATTGAATATTTTGTGTACAGTGCTTGATTTCGGGATGTGTTTGTTTAAGAGTTTGAAGAACATTTTACTTACGTTTGTTTTTACGTTTTTGCTGTGTGGTGGGTTGAATCATATGATATTCCTCTGCCTGTTGGCCTTTTTCTGTGCTCTGTGGTGCGTATGTAAGTGTTGCCGGGAATCCACTATCTTTTAGGGCTGTTTCGTAGTCTTTCATAGCTTCGTTAAATATATTTTAATTGGAATAATTGTCGGAAAGCCTGTGGTTAATCGATTTTGATTGGAAGATGCGTGTATGTACAGTGGTTTATCATTGGGTTTTCTTTATGATTCATATGTGCCTTTTCTTAGGTTGAAGGTAACATCTAGAAAGTCTACTTCGTTTAGGTTAGTTTTTTATATCTATGTCAAATCCGTTATTTTTGAAAATCTTTATTATTGCTTTTATTATTGCTTTTCTAGTTTTGTCTGTGTTTTGTTTGTTATAGTTTCTTAAGATTATGAGACTGTCCCTGTAGATTCCTGCATCATATTTTCTATTATTTTGCTTAGTTCGTCTAGTGAATATATACTTATGATTTCGCATGTCCCTGCACCATCAAAGTTTCTCATTGTAGTATCAAAGATCCCTTCTTTCTTTATTCATGCATCTTCATTGTGGAATACTAACGATATTGATTTTCGTTTTTTATTACCTTAATAAAACATAGAAAACTGAAAAAAATAAATATATAAAATAAAAAATGAAAATAAAAAACAAATTAATTTAACCCAAATAAATAAATGAATAAACAAGCCACTCCCGCCAAAATAACCGCCAAAATGGATTACCCACAATGCACCATTGACCCATATATAGAAATAGTCGAGAAAAAATCCAACACTCGCAGCCTGACGATTGTTTTTGGAATTTAAATGTAGTTAATAAAACTCTCACGGTAAAATGGAAAATATTAAAAGAAACTAGAACTTGTAAATCTTTAAATAAATCGTGCTTCATATGTTTATATGAAAAATTACAAAGAATCAAATTTGATGAAAAAATATCTATTGAACCAAAGGAGTAAATTAACTGTAAATTGCTGACTCAATTTATCTTTTACCTTAATATATAGTTTGTTTGTTTTTTTTTAAATACTTATTGCAATTCTTATAGCCATAATTTATTAGTCTATAATGGTCCACCCTCTATGGGTAATTACCTTATTTTGTTTATTCGGCTTAAATATTGCTATGTATTGCCGTCCAGTTAGTATTCTTAATATCTTATATAGATATTTCACATTTTTAATTTTAACTACAAGTCCCGTTCAGAAGCTTCCTGAATATAAATTTTTTTCTCTTAATTTTGCATCTGACTAACCCATCCCCCTCCCTTCAACACCCTTTCAAGAAACTGAATATGTTGTATTTGTCTACAATCACGATGCATTTGTCGCTGACATTTTTTTCAGCAATCGTCAATGATTGCCTGTCTATGTTTCGGTTTATCGTGACATGAAAAAATAACTCACCCGTCTCCACCCTGTGAGCTTACTTTTCTATTTAGAGTAGATCTGACATTTAGTTGGTTAATCATAACATACCCACAAGTATAATTTTAATTCTGACCTTATGTCATCCCCACTTTAACTTTCGGAAAAGAAGTTACATATTGTTTTTAAATTTCCTTAAAATTCATTTAATCACTAGTTACTTACCATCACCTAAAGAAGTATAATCAAATTATTGAAGCATGAAAGCTTTTGTGTAGCGATTTCAAAAATGTTTTTATTATAATCTCTTATAATAAAAATATAATAATAATAATATATTGCTCTACTTAGCAGTTTTTAATAAGTAAATTCTACGAACAGTGGATTTTTACTCCATCTGTTCTTTCTCTCATGAGTATATATATTTTTATAAAAGAAATCTATCTGCTAGTGCGGTTTCTACCAATCAGGTATCTTCAAGGCAGTAAATAGAGTGATATATATATATATATATATATATATAATAAAAAGACTTAAACACTAATATTCCATGGTCATAATTTATTCCATTGGAATCGCAAAAACGATCCAATTCATCAGACCTACAGATTCAAAATGAAAACGGAAAAACGACTCCGGGAGAAATTGGTGAGAGTATGTGTGAGAGTGTGGGGGGACCCATGATCTATATAGATGGGTAATAGACGAGAGAGACGGGGCGGACTTTAGGCGGAGAGGGCACTAAAATTTAACTGAGGGGAGATTTAAAAAGGGATTTCAGTGATAAAAGGGTGCGTATTTTCAAAGATATACCGGAAGAGTGTACATTTCTTGGTGACACTCACACCCCTTAGGCGATACAATCTTATGCTCCCGCCCAGACCCCTACAACGCATACGTACACACACTAATAAGATAAAGGGAGAGTTTAGATAATCTAACCTTAGAAGGGATTTTAGAATTCCCTAAGGTTAAGTAGGGACGGCGTTTTGAAACGTATTGTCTAGCCGTTTCAAGTCATAAACTAACAATCTCTGCCTCCATAAATTTATCGGACTGGCCAAATGATTCTCGGGCGGCCTGTTTTCATCCCGCCCCCATCCCAAACGAGACCGTTTGACCAACACAAGGAATTTTGGGGAAATCCCGCTGACAAGATAAAGGCTGATGAAAACTTGTAGACAAAATTCCATTTTCTCTCTTCGTACCTACGGTTGATTATACATACCTGCGTACATTTACACCCATATACCGCTATATGATTACATATATATATAGATATTCTGAAATATGCACACACACATAAATACATCTGCATATATATCTCTCTACCTACGTATCCACACGTTCATACATGTAGGTGTACACACGCGCACACACACACACACACACACACACACACACACACACACACACATATATATATTCTTGTTCTTACCTACATACACCCATATATACATATATCTATGCGTATGCTTTTGTATACACGTCTACACACACAGATGCGTACGCCCACATGAACGCACATATCCATTTCTATATTTAACCCGAATCAAAGGTCAATTAAAACATATATAATATTTTAAAACCGCTGGATGAGTAGCGTGTATTTATCTCTAATTTTAGAATGTATACCTAGGTGTCTAACTATTATAATTCTATCTGATTTTGCAAATCAGTTATTAGGGGAACGTTTATCCACCCAACCCCTCACACATGTATCACCACGTGAATAAAGAAAGGCCAAAATTAGAGGTACATGTCGCATCACATAAACATACACAATGTTACATATACGTAATGGTCATTGCATGGATGGAGCATTAAAAAAAAAAAAAAAAAAAAAAAAAAAAAAAAATATATATATATATATATATATATATAAAATAAATTAAATAAATAAATAAAAAATTGGAATACCTGGTGTCTCACATAACCATACAAAATAATACATACAAGTGATATTCAGTCCACAGAAAGTCATGCCCGATGTTATTGGGCTAAGGTCGAGGTGTCACACCCGGCCACGTGCTACAAAACGGTGTTCATGTTTTGAACCGTTTTATATGCCTACATTTGGAGAGGATCTCACTTAGACGTGTATACAAAAGCATACGCATAGATATATGTATATATGGGTGTATGTAGGTAAGAACAAGAATATATATATATGTGTGTGTGTGTGTGTGTGTGTGTGTGTGTGTGTGTGCGCGTGTGTACACCTACATGTATGAACGTGTGGATACGTAGGTAGAGAGATATATATGCAGATGTATTTATGTGTGTGTGCATATTTCAGAATATCTATATATATATGTAATCATATAGCGGTATATGGGTGTAAATGTACGCAGGTATGTATAATCAACCGTAGGTACGAAGAGAGAAAATGGAATTTTGTCTACAAGTTTTCATCAGCCTTTATCTTGTCAGCGGGATTTCCCCAAAATTCCTTGTGTTGGTCAAACGGTCTCGTTTGGGATGGGGGCGGGATGAAAACAGGCCGCCCGAGAATCATTTGGCCAGTCCGATAAATTTATGGAGGCAGAGATTGTTAGTTTATGACTTGAAACGGCTAGACAATACGTTTCAAAACGCCGTCCCTACTTAACCTTAGGGAATTCTAAAATCCCTTCTAAGGTTAGATTATCTAAACTCTCCCTTTATCTTATTAGTGTGTGTACGTATGCGTTGTAGGGGTCTGGGCGGGAGCATAAGATTGTATCGCCTAAGGGGTGTGAGTGTCACCAAGAAATGTACACTCTTCCGGTATATCTTTGAAAATACGCACCCTTTTATCACTGAAATCCCTTTTTAAATCTCCCCTCAGTTAAATTTTAGTGCCCTCTCCGCCTAAAGTCCGCCCCGTCTCTCTCGTCTATTACCCATCTATATAGATCATGGGTCCCCCCACACTCTCACACATACTCTCACCAATTTCTCCCGGAGTCGTTTTTCCGTTTTCATTTTGAATCTGTAGGTCTGATGAATTGGATCGTTTTTGCGATTCCAATGGAATAAATTATGACCATGGAATATTAGTGTTTAAGTCTTTTTATTATATCCTTACTCTGTCCTGGACATCGAGTTCTACCTGGATCATATCCTCTTGGAATTATTTTTATACATATATGTATGTGTATATATAATTGCATATGTATGTGTATATTCACCACTAATATTGTCTATATATATATATATATATATATATATATATATATATATATATATATATATATATATATATATAATAATAATAATAATAATAATAATAATAAGAAGAAGAAGAAGAAGAAGAAGAAGAAGAAGAAGAAGAAGAAGAAGAAGAAGAAGAAGAAGAAAGAACAGTAAGATATATATTCCGGTGTTCTTATTGATATTTTTATTTTTACAAAGGAGTGCTCAATGTAAATTTACAGAGCATAAATATTATAAATTAACTGATTTAAAATTAACTGATTTAAAATATGGTTTCTTCGCTACACACACACACACACACACACACACACACACACATATATATATATATATATATATATATATAAATATAAAAGTGAACATATAAAAGTCAACACTTAGTAGCGACAGTCTGTTTCATGCTAGATGCCTCTAAGTGTTGACTTCTATGTTCACTTTTATATTTACACACGCTCTATCTCTGATATTGAGCACTTTATCCCATAAATATAGCACACTTTAAGACTATATTTCTTCATATATATATATACATATATATATATATATATATATATATATATATATATATATATATATATATAGTCATCCACATACAGTGTGAGTAGACATCAGTTTGCTTCAAGCCGGGATCGAAGCCAGATTTGGCACAAGTCGGAGATTCTGCACACACACATATGCATATACAAATATATATATATATATATATATATATATATATATATATATTTAGGTTAATACATTCGAACATGCATATTTCCGCTACAAGAAGTGGACATTCAAGACCCTGAGGCGAGAGTCGGTTTCATGCTTGATGCAATCATCAGGCCATGCGTTTACCATGAAACAAAATGTCGCGTATGTGTGCTGACTCCAATGTCTACTTTTACTTTTACATACGCTCTATCCCTGATATTAACCAATTTAACCTATAAATATAGCTTACAATAAAACTATATATATATATATATATATATATATATATATATTAGATAACAATGTATATCTTTATATATCAAGAAGAGTATTTGAGAAAGTGTATGGCAAATATAAAAATGAGTGTCCTTAGAACTTTGAATCTAGAACGCTGCATAAGCAGTAAAAAAAAACGAACAGTTGAAATGTTTTAAATTCACAGAAATATTTATACATACTCACAAACAACAAAGACTGTCCCAGATGAGATTGAAAGTACTTGGGGAAATAAAAGCTATTTGAAGGAAAATCTTGGTATTTTTCTTACTCAATTTTCTAAGTCTACCAAAAATGAACCCGCGAACTTGAATGGATCACAATAAAACTAATCGTCATATGTCTGGATTATTTAACCAAACCTGTTTGAATGAAAATATGCTAGTTAAATATTCATATATATATATATATATATATATATATATATATATATATATATATATATATATATGTGTGTGTGTGTGTGTATATGTGTGTGTGTGTGTGTGTGTGTACAGAGAGAGAGAGAGAGAGAAAGAGATAGATAGATAGATAGATAGATAGATAGATAGATAGATAGATAGATAGCCCATTCAAGAGTTAAGGCATAAATCTCCATTTCGGTAATGTATCGACATTTTTTAAACAGTTACATAGTTAATGGCGTCAACTTGATGCTGTATCGTTGGTGTTAGGTTGTCGCCATTAAAAATAGGACAATATAAAATTTGGAAAAGAAAATAACGAAAAAACAGTAAAAAATGTCATGAGAATGAGAGAACCGTTGCTTCTAGAGTGGCGTCGTTTGAACGGAGAATGCTTCGATATAAACAAATTCTCCAGTCATTACTTCTGTTTTATGAGACAAACTTTCTGCACATGCGTGAACACTACAATCGTAACCACTTCAAGTCAGAGTCAATTCTTTTCTATCCTTCTTATCCTTACTTCATGCCACATCCTATTTAACTTCATATCACGCACCTCATTCATCATACTAATTTCAACAGTAACTCTCTCCCTTAAGTGGCTCACGAGCCTTTTATTGAATTCAGGGCCTGGAACGCTGGTCATCCTCCCATCTTGAAAAGTCATAGTATTTGTGGACGGATTTATTATCTAATTCATTCTCTTTTATCACATGGCGAAATTAAGGTTGTTTTGAAAGGACACTCTTCTAGATCATTTTGCATTGATGCAGGTGTCTCCAAGGTTTTATCCTTAGACATACCTTGTTCCTTATATTCATCACCGCCCTTTCTGGTGCCATCAGTTCTAAACTAGGCATCTATACTGGAGGCGCAACAATATACACCAGTCTTCATGGTAGATTCTGTTAGAGCTTTTGGGCAGCTTTATGTACTAGTGAGCCAACCAAAATGATCTGACTCATTTTATAGTTGACCAAGAGAAGAATTAACCAATCAGAAATCTCAAAATATTCAATCCTACGTGTATAAAGGCAGCCATTTTGTTTTTTCTCAGAATATTCACTGCCAACCTCTGATATCGAAGACTGAACAGCTGCTGCTAGTGGTATTGGCGTTGTTTTATTGAACAAATTACTTACTGTGCTGGATTCTACATTCACAGACTACGACGGACATGCCAACAGATTCGGTCGAGTCAACAAAGCCAAACTGGCAGCTGAGCTAAAAAATGATCCACATCCTATTGTTAAAGGAACAGTTTGTTAATTTTAACGCTTCCAAAAACAAAACCCCATTTTTAGCTCTTTGGGGGAACTTTTTAAGTCTTCATCAGCATGGCTGAAGCTAACCTCCAGGAGAGTGAATCCTTGCACCTTCACGTGTTAACGTTTGCTGCTGACATGATGTGAAAAGATTATATTGAATCAATTGCTAGGTTTGCTGCTAGAAAAAAGTTGGTTCAATGTGCCTTGCTAGATAATTTTTATCGCCAGAATTTATCTCTAGGAGAGTGACTCATTGTGCTTTCTCGGGCTAACGTTTTCCTTTGACATGAAGTGGGCCGACAATATTGAATCAGTTGCTACATCTACAGCTAGGAAAGTTGGTTCATTGTGTCGTGCTAGATAATTTTTCTCGCCAGAATTAATCTCTAGGAGAGTGACTCATTGTACTTTCTCGGGCTAACGGTTTCCTTTGACATGAAGTGGGGCGACAATATTGAATCAGTTGCTACATCTACTGCTAGGAAAGTTGGTTCAATGTGCCGTGCTAGATAATTTTTCTCGTCAGAATTAATCTCTAGGAGAGTGACTCATTGTGCTTTCTCGGGCTAACGTTTTCCTTTGACATGAAGTGGGGCGACAATATTGAATCAGTTGCTACATCTACAGCTAGGAAAGTTGGTTCACTGTGTCGTTAAATGATGAAACAATATACAAGGTAACCAAAAAAGTTCTGTCTGTTTTTTGATTAGTTATTGAATGAAGTTGAAATATATACGAAATTCGTGTAGCAATTGTTTACTCGGACAGCCGGAAGTAGGAACATCATACGTTATAAAAAACATACGATCCGTGCCCGGCCATCAGTTATAGGCCGGACAGCTGTGAGAAGGATGGAAGTGGGCTTATCAGAAGCTGCATCAAGTCGCCGCATATGTCAAGCGTTTGGGGATAGTGCTGTGGATGAATGTACTGCAAGGCGTTGATTTCGAAAATTCAAGTTGGGAGATTTGCCTCTCCATGATGAGCATCAGAGTCGACGACCACAGGTCTTGAATGACGGAGTCCTGAAGGCGGTCATTGAAGTGGACAGTAGTCTAACGTGTGGTGAACTTGTAAGACAGATCAACGTTTCCGATGAAACAGTTAGACTTCACCTGCACCGCCGAGGAAAGACGTACAAACTGAGCAAATGGGTTCCGCAAACGCTGTTGGCGGTCCACAAGGGACAACGAGTGGCAGCCTGCGTATCGCTGCTTTCTCGCCACCGTATCGCATCCATATTCAATTGAGTGCTTACCAGTGATGAAAAGTGGTTTCTGTACGAAACTCCCAAGCGTTCCAGACATTGGTTGTCTCCTCAGGATGCTGTCTCTCACACCGCAAGACCGCCTATGCACCCACACAAGATTATGGACCGCAAACGCTGTTGGCGGTCCACAAGGGACAACGAGTGGCAGCCTGCGTATCGCTGCTTTCTCGCCACCGTATCGCATCCATATTCAATTGAGTGCTTACCAGTGATGAAAAGTGGTTTCTGTACGAAACTCCCAAGCGTTCCAGACATTGGTTGTCTCCTCAGGATGCTGTCTCTCACACCGCAAGACCGCCTATGCACCCACACAAGATTATGCTTTGTGTCTGGTGGACAGATCGTCAAGTGGTTCATTATGAACTGCTACCAACGGGCCAAACGGTCACTGGAGGCCTATACTCGCAGCAATAGAAATGTGTGCAACAGGCATTGCTCCAGAAGGAGCCAGAACTGGTGAATCGCAATGGTGTGATTTTCCTCCATGACAACGCCAGGCCGCATGTCGCGCGAGTGGTCAGGGATACCATACAGCAACTTGTGCGGAGGACCTTGTGCCATCCACCTTATTCACCTGACCTTGCGCCATCCAATTACCACCTCTTCCACTCCCTGGATAATCATCTTCGTGGGAAATCCTTCACCAATGAAGCAGACTTGCGCAAAGCCCTCACGGACTTCTTTGCGTCAAAACTCCCTGAGTTCTACCGCAAGGGCATTGAACAGCTGGTGACCCGTTGGCAGAAGGTGCTGGATGCCGATGGCGATTACTTCGAAGTCTAAATATAAGTTAAACATACTGTGAAGCGTTTTCTTTTTTTCCTTTAAAAACGGACACAACTTTTTTGGTTACCTTGTATATCAAGAGAGAAAATATTAATCGTCTGACAGTGACCAGGGAAAATGGTGTAAGTTCAATTTAACTCAAACGGACGACCTTCGCTTTCTCTAACTTATTGTTATAATTTCATGGCGTCTAGTAAGGCTTGTATATACTTTTGAGTGCGATATAAATGCTGTAACAAAATTGAATATGAATTCTACTTCTAAATTGTGGATTCTTACTTTGTTGTTGATGGTTTGATACTCACCCAATAACGGATACTGTTTTTTTTTCCAAAGTGTTTTAGTATTTACTAGCAACAATCTCTATGGAAGTTAAAAGAAAATATATAATTTAGAAACATTAAAACGACTCCACTTGGCATTTGTAAAGAAGGAAAACAATTTGGAGTCAATAGAATGTTTATCAAAAGGACCTTCGATCGATACAACGAGACTTCTTCCCTCAAAGATAGATCGATACCAGGACGTCCTAGCACCTCCAGAACGCAACAACTCATTAGACAGGGGCGTGGAAGAATCAGGCGTAATCCAAGAAGGTTAAATTAGCTAAAAAGGTCGGAATATCGGAGAGAACCATTCGGAGGCCATGTTGAAAGCATCAAGGGATATCGCCCTGCAAAATAACCACCAAGAGACAGTTTCTTTCAGCAGGAACGATGAAAAAGAGGCTTCAATGGAGGAAGTAGTTGCTGAAATCACCATCTTCACTGATGAGAAACTGTTCACTGTTGAACAGACGTTTAATCATCAAAATGATAATGTTCTTTCAACAAATCGTTAGTCAGTTCCTGTTGCTTCAGGAAAATGCCTTAGAACCCAGAAAATCGGCATCAGTTATGCTTTGTGTAGGCATTTCAGAAAAAGGAATGGTCTTGTCTTTCGTTCCTCACAACAAGGAAGTATACAGAGAGATCAATGAAAAAATTAGCTAAATAGTTCGGAACATCGGATAGAACCATTCGGAGGCTATGTTGAAATGATCTAGGGATGACGCCCTACAAGATAATCAAGAAACAGTTTCTTTCAGCAGCCATGATGAAAAAAGTCTTCAATGAAGTAAGCAGTTGCTGAAACGAATTCGTGATGGTAGGCTGCAACTCATTATATTAACTGATGAGAAACTTTATTTACATTATTCGGACTATTGTCACCATCTTTGTCGCCATATTTATTACAACGTTTCGCCCCTTCAGTATCTCTCTATATTTCTGAGATGATGTATTATGTACACTATCTACATTATTCGGACTATTGTCCTCATCTTTGTCGCCATATTTATTACAACGTTTCGGCCCTTCAGTATCTGACTATATTTCTGAGATGAGATATTATGTCCACTATTTACATCATTCGGACTATTGTCCTCATCTTTGTCGCCATATTTATTACAACGTTGATAACATCAAAATTTGCAATATGAGCACTGGTAAAAATGGTTGCTGAAGACATTAGGTTTATAATACCCAGAAATTCATACACATATGTCCTCAAGGACACATGGCACAGTGGATAAAGGCGTTAGTTAGATCCAGTGACAGGACCCAAAGAGTGTGAGTTCAGGCAGTGGAGAACTTTCAGAGGGGGAATTAACAGGAGATAACTGATAACGGACATCCATTAAACATGGCATGTGGAACTAGAACAGTCGAAAAAAAAGGGTTCAGTTCGACATTCCAACACCTGAAGAAGGCCGGAGCGTTGTAATAAATATGGCGACAAAGATGAGGACAATATTCTGAATAATGTAAATAATGTACATAATACCTCATTTCAGAAACATAGAGAGTTGATGAGAAACTGTTCACAGTTGAACTTAATCATCAAAATAATCGTGTTCTTTCAACAAGTTATCAGTCAGTACATGTACAGGGTGCAGCATAAATGCTGTTACAAAATTTCAAATCAATTCTAAGAAGGTATACTATTTGTTTTTTCCAAATTATTTTAGCAAAACTGTCTATAGAAATAAAAAGAAAGTATATAATTGAGATACATGAAAATGTATTGACTTCACCTGGGATATTTAAAGCTAAAAAACAACTTGGAATCAATAGAATGTTTATCAAAAGGACAATCGATCGATACAACGAGACTTCTTCCATCAAAGACAGACCGAGACAAGGACGCCGTCGCACGCCCAGATCGCCAGAACTCATTAAACAGTTGCGTGAAAAATCTGGCGTAATTCAAGAAGGTCAATGAGGAACCTGGCCAACGTGAACATCGAAGAGAATCATACGGAATGTCGTAATGATCCAGGGACGTCGCCTTACAAGATAACCAGGTGAGAGCTTCTTCCGGCAGACCCAATGAACGAGAGACTCCAGAGAAGTAAGCAGTTGATGAAAACATTATCTTCACTGACGAGAAACCGTTCACTGTTGAGCATACTTTTAATCATCAAAATCATCATGTTCTTTCAACAGGTCGTCAGACAGTCCCTGCCGTTTCAGGAAAATGGCTTAGAACCCAGAAAACCGGCATCAGTTATGTTTTTGGGTAGGCGTTTCAGAAAGAGGAAAGGTCTCCTTTTGTTTTTCGTTCCTCACAACGAGGAAGTATACAGAGAGGAGACCCATGAAAAAATTAGCTAAAGAGAAGAAGAGAACCATTCGGAGGCCATGTTGAAATGATCTAGGGATGGCGCCCTACAAGATAACCAAGCGACAGTTTTATACAGCAGCCATAATAGGTAGGCATTTCAGAAAGAAGAAAGGTCTCCTTTTGTTTTCGTTCTTCACGAGGTAAAGACCAAACAGGAAGTAAACGGAGAAGTGATCTTGGAAAGGGCGCTCAAGCAGTAGTGCGATGTCACTTATGGTGATAAACATCGGACACTTCAACAAGACGGAGCGACGAGTCATACTCCTCGTGTAACACAGCAGTGATGCAGAGACAATTGTCCTTGATGACTGGATTGACTCTCGCTCTTGACTATTTTTGTGGTCATTTCTTTAGAGTAAATCGCAATATTGAAGACCTGAAGACAAAACTGAAGAGAGTATGGGACAAAATACCCATGGAAACTTTGCGTCTTGTCATCAATGATTTTCCCGAAGGACTTCGACGTGTAGTGAAGGCTAAATGGAGCCATATTGAATGAGATTTTCTGATGTTATTTAGCAGATTAATATTTACTAAAATTGTAGGCTGATATTCAGGAGTTCTGAGCTTTTTCTTTTTTAATAGTATTTATGCTGTATGCAAGGAGAAAAGACATTTTTAAAGCAAGTAATCTATAATTAAAAATGAGAGAAATTTGGTATAATAGTGATGAAATTGGCTATTTGTTTATAAGGAAACAATTAACATTCACTGATCGAAAATATATAAGTATTAATATGACCTGTAGTATTAAAGTCCCTGAAATTGGATACTTTCAAAGAAGGTTGATTTGGAAAATGTAATTCTTTAATGTTATCGGCTACCAATTAAGTCATTTGATGTTTTTTAGTATCAGTTTCTCTTTCCCATCATAGTAAGAGGAATATTTCTAAACTTGAACAAAATAGCAGTAGCTAGTTTTATTGCCCCGATAAAAATAAAATAAAAAAGTATATATATATATATATATATATATATATATATATATATATATATATATATATATATATATATATATATAATTTAAATAAAAACAGACCACTTTAAGGTTCCATATAATAAATTATTTCACCACAGCCCTTTTAAAGGACAGCGGATCATCAGATTTTATTTCCAAAGGTTGAAACGAAAAATGAAAAGAAATTTACACATTTATGACGGGCAGTAATAAGTAAATTAACGAAGTGAGGGAGTGAGGGAGTGAAGGGGGGTTGAAGGGGGTAGAGGGACATGATTGGGTTAGATGTAACATTTCTATTCTTTCAAATTTAAATTTTTATTTTTAGAGGAAATCCACACATTGACACATTAAATCTGTTAAAGGAAGTTATATATTGATATGGGAGGTATATATATATATATATTTAAAGAAAAAATTCAAATTCAAATAAGTCATTTGCACTTTCCTTTCCTGAACCTATTTTACATATCTATAAGTCTCCTCTGCATTAAAATATTGAAGCTCTGAAAGCAATATTAAATTGAGTATGGGACAAAATACCCCTGGAAACTGTACGTGCCGCCATCAATGATTTTCCTGAAAGAGTTCTACGTATGGTGAAGGCAAAAGGGAACTATATTGATTAAGATTTTCTGGTGTTATTTAGAAGATTAATATTTACTTTGTGCCCAAAGTATGCTGATATATTTTTTTTTCAGGAGTTATAAGATGTTTTTCTTTTGTAATAGTATTTATGCTGCATCCAGACCAAAAAGAATGTTGACTTCAGAGAATTCGGTATCTATTCTTTGGGCGTTCAAGTGTTAAGCTATGACTTCGTTTCAGAAAAGTACAGATGTGTTGATTATTATTTTTTTTTTTTTGGTTTTAGCAACGATATGGTTAAGGGTGTCAACTTGATGTTGTATTCTAGGTATTAAGCTGTGGTCATTAAACATGACAATACATAAAAATGCAAAAAATGCAAAAATAATAACTGAAGAATGTCTTCAGAAAAAGTGTTGCTTTGGAAAAAGGCGTTTTTTTAAAATATAGAATGTTTGGATATAAAGAAAGACTTCAGGTGTTTTTCATGATTATTTCCTTTTTATGTAACAGACTTTCTGATTTTTACACCTTAGCTGTATTGAGTTGTTGTTGCTGTTCCGTTTGTTTCTCGTTTTTCTCTTTTGACGCTAAGAAAAACATTTACAGATACAATAAATCTACTGATGATGAAGCTTTATTTTCCACCGCACATAAATTTTGTGTTTTCTTAATATTTCAGTTCATGCTTCCTTTAAAGATTTTAAACTGTGAAAAAAAAAAAAATGGCCGAGTTCCCGTCGCATTATTTCTTCTTTCCTTAGCTGTTATTCGTAGCTTAGATGCGACAAAAGGACGAAAGTATGGAGCACCCAGTTGTAAAACGAGCTTGTTAAACATTACACCACGTCGAGGTTCCCTTCTCTTTGAGTTATAGCAATTTATTAAGTGTAGCTTAGATGTGACACAAGGACAAAAGTATGAAGCTCCCAACGAGGATCGAACGCACAACTCAGTTGTAAAACGAGCTTGTTAACCATTACACCACGTCGAAGTGGCCTTCTCTTCGAGTTATAGCAGTTTACTAAGTGTAGCTTAGATGTGACGCAAAGCCGAAAGTATAGGGTACCCAGTAAGGATCGAATTCACTATTCAGTCATAATTGATCCTGTAAG
Source organism: Acanthosepion esculentum (assembly GCA_964036315.1). NCBI lineage: Eukaryota > Metazoa > Mollusca > Cephalopoda > Sepiida > Sepiidae > Acanthosepion > Acanthosepion esculentum. The sequence continues at coordinate 58,737,360 of OZ038508.1, read as the reverse complement.
ACAACCTTGTTAACCATTACGCCATGTCGAGGTGCCCTCTCGTTTCGATTCTTGATTGACTTAATAGAAAAATTTCTGCAGCGAAGGCTTCTGCCACTTTCTTCGGTAGACAGTACCCCAATCGATCCTGCTATTTAACCTATAGCTGGGGAGGAAGAGATAGATTTTTACCATTCCCAAGAGTACTCGACTGGAATTCGAACTCGGTTCTTCGATTTCTCATTCCGAGATGTTATCTATCATTCTACTCACACATCCAAGTTTACAGCATCTGGCATTCCAAAATGGTCACCCATCTAGGTACTGACCAGGTCTGACGTTGCTTAACTTGTACGAGAACCAGTGAGCGTAAGCCATTTATTGTAATTACGTAATTATTTTGTTTTAGTATGCTAATTACCAAGAGCCTCACGGATATCCTATTTGACAGGTAAGCACAAAACTAGTTTCAAAATAGTAGAGAATAGTGTCATTAGTTGAAACAGATTATGGGGTGTGTGTTAACATTAACAATTCGTCCCCAATAACCAGCGAGGCTTGCCACAAGTAAATGTAATATGACAGTGGCACTAGTTAGCGAAGAGTGCCCTCATCCCTGAGGCCAGTCCTGTCGCAGCTCGGTGAGAGTGTAGATCGCAAGGATCGACTAGCATAATCCTCAGTCTTGTAATATTGTATAGCTCCCTTCTTCTGCGGGTCTGTTTTGAATGACGGTCTTGATTCACTCATGACGTTGCGTCTACTCCCTTTTTTCTTTCTTCCCTTGGCCGGGTGATCGCTAGTTGGTTTGTTTGGAGATACAAGGTAACCAAAAAAGTTCTATCCGTTTTTTTTTTTCAAATTCGGACAGCCGGAAGTAGAAACATCAGACGTTATAAAACACACGCGCACCGTGTCCGGCCACCAGTTATAAGCCAGACAGCTGTGAGAAGTATGGAAGCGTCTAGAGATCTCGTTCGGGGCTGTTTGCTTTACGACTTCAAAGTGGGCTTATCAGCAGCTGCATTAAGTTGCCGCATATGTCAAGCGTTTGGGGATAGTGCTGTGGATGAACGTACGGTAAGGCATTGGTTTCGAAAATTTTCGAAAATTCAAGTCGGGAGATTTGTCTCTCCATGATGAGCCTTGCAGTGGACGACCACAGGTCTTGAATGACAGAGTCCTGAAGAGGACAGTAGTCTAACGTGTGGTGAACTTGAAAGACAGTTCAACGTTTCCGATGAAACAGTTAGACTTCACCTGCACCGCCGAGGTAAGACGTACAAACTGAGCAAATGTGTTCCGCAAACGCTGTTGGAGGTCCACAAGGGACAACGAGTGGCAGCCTGCGTATCGCTGCTTTCTCGCCATCGTACCGCATCCTTATTCAATCGAGTGCTTACCAGTGATGAAAAGTGGTTTCTGTGCGAAACTTCCAAGCGTTCCAGACATTGGTTGTCTCCTCAGGATGCTGTCTCTCACACCGCAAGACCGCCTATGCACCCACACAAGATTATGCTTTGTGTCTGGTGGACAGGTCGTCAAGTGGTTCATTATGAACTGCTACCAACGGGCCAAACGGTCACTGGAGACCTATACTCGCAGCAAGTGAAATGTGTGTAACAGGCATTACGCCAGAAGGAGCCAGCACTGGTGAATCACAAAGGTGTGCTTTTCCTCCATGACAACGCCAGGCCGCATGTCGCGCAAGTGGTCAGGGATACCATACAGCAACTTGGGCTGGAGACTTTGTGCCATCCACCTTATTCACCTGACCTTGCGCCATCCGATTACCACCTCTTCCACTCCCTGGATAATCATTTTCGTGGGAAATCCTTCACCAATGAAGCAGACTTGCGCAAAGCCTTCACGGACTTCTTTTCGTCAAAACCCCTGAGTTCTACCGCAAGGGCATTGAACAGCTGGTGACCCGTTGGCAGTAGATGCTGGATGCCGATGGCGATTACTTCGAAGACTAAATATAAGTTAAACATACTGTGAAGCGTTTTCTTTTTTTCCTTTAAAAACGGACAGAACTTTTTTGGTTACCTTGTAAAATGTTGACCATGTTCACCATAGTCTATGAATATAGAATGCAGCGCAGTACGTACTCTGTTCAATGAAACAACGTTAAAAATTAACACTTACGAGTCAGACACTCTACTGAATCTGATTATATCGCCAATACCACCACCAGCTGTACCGTATTTCTTCAGTCTTCGATATCAAAGGCTGGCAGTGATATTTATCCACCCCCACGAGGATTACATGTGGCACAAGGCCGGGTTTAACGTGGGTTTTCCGAGCCCGTAGGCTCGGCCAAAAATATTCCCTATTGGAACCCGTAAAAAACGGGTTCAGGGACAGTCTACCTCCCCGAACGAGACTCTGCCCCTCGGCGGAGCTTTGTCCGGGTTCCTTTCTGCCCGAAGGCAGACAGTTCGACTGTTCAGCCATCAAAGGCTGGCAGTGCATATTCGGGAAAAACATAGCCGCCTTTATACACGTCGTATTCAATATTTGTAGCCTTCTGATTGGCTAACCTTCTATTGGTGAACTATAAAATGAGTCAGCTCATTTTGGCTGGCTCACTAGTACACAGGGTACCCAAAAACTCCAACATAAAATGAGACATCAACAAAGGGAATTTGAAAACTTATCTATTTTACTAAACACTTCCACGTGTACACTTTTAACTAACCAGTGGGGTCACCCAATCAGCCCCAATGAGGAGCAAGACTCGAGACACAAGAATAACACGTCTGCATTCTTCGACGTGTAAAACTTAACTCCCTGAAATTACTTTCTAACTCAAATATTCCCACGTTCCGTTCAGCCAATCAAAATCGTCATCCCTATTTTGTCTACCATCTGACCTTAAGATCAGCCTCAGAAGGTCTGAGCTAAATACACTGCCATTAAAAATAATAGCCTGAAAATATTATTTAACTGTAATTCTTGACCATTCGTGGTCAAGAACATTATTTCACTGACTAGTTGCAACTAGTTAGATGTCCAGATTGCACTTAGAGTAAAACAGGGTCTTTCCTTGATGGCGGGCCAAAGTGGAAGAGCTGAAAGAATTGGATAATTTCCAAGACTACCTGCAAGTACGCGTGCGAGAAATCATTTTAATTCTGGCCTTGTGTCAATGCTGCTAACGCAGAGAGGAGGTAAATAAACTTATAACCGACTGATATCGTTTTCGATCTCTCTGTCTTTGATTATTCGTAGCCAAGACCCGTGGAACCCACAATCAAACTGCATTTTCCCGTTACGCATAAATAAAGTTCCAGGAGAACAGAACAATATCTGCACCTACATGGGTGAGGCTCCACTTTGAAAATGTCACATTCTACCCTTGTGAGATAGTGGGTAAGTATAAACTGAATCTTTGTCTATTTTTAGCGAAATTAATTTATTATTATATCGTCTAGTTCCAGGGGATCTGTTCTATTATGCAGAACCTCCCCATTTCATTGGATAAGTGTCATTTCCCGACCAGTGTGCAGAAGACCGGGAGAACTAGATCATTTAAGTCCTCTTTCTCACCTCAGTGTGGAGTCACCATTTAACAAAACGCTATCTACCGTATTCCATCCTTTCAAAGGGAATGAGTAAAAGCCGGCCTAAATTCGTAATCATTCGTGCCAAAAGAGAATTGCAATTTCACCGTTAGTTTCCAATTTCTGATACGTCGACTATTACAGGAGGCATATGAGGGCAATTTTAAACCGAAAATGAAACAGAAAAGGACGATTTATATAGGAAGCATACATAGAATAAATATTTCGTAACGAAAAATGAATAGTCAATATATTCAAGGCATATATGAGAAAGACTTTTTCTTCCGAAAACTGAACACTCGACTCATACAGGAATCATATGTGAATGATTTTAAATCGAAAATGAAAAGTCGACTTATACACGAATAGGATAACTATTCTATATCGAATAGCGAATGGTCGACTTATACAAGGGACATATGAGAAATTAAACTGAACGCTCGACTTATACAGGAGCCACTTGAGGAAAATCCCATGGTGAAAAGTGAGGGTTTTTTTTATACAAGAGTTCTACAGTAAATTAATTTCATGACGAAAACTGAAAACAAGATATATACACGAAAACTATACAACATTTCCGATATTATAGCAAAAACGGAAAGGACGTTTCTTTTAGGAGACAGATCACAGATAAAAAAATTACAGTGAAAAAGTAACGAGTCGACTTATACATGGAGCGAAACGGAAAATAATGATTTCATAAAAAAATGTTCGACTAATGATAGTCGACAGATCAACACTTCACGAAATAAAACGGTATTTAAATTGTTTTCTATTTAATTTCATATATTCATCTTAAATTTCTTTCGAGTTTGATATGATGATTGATAAATATATATATATATATATATATATATTATATCAATTCTAATTTAATAATGAAAGGTTTCTTTTTCCAACCAAAAGCCATAAAATCTCTTGACGCCATTGAAAAAAAATGGAAATATGACCTCTATTTTCCTACCCAGAATTCTCTTTCAAAATGGCTACCTCTCTTGAAAGTGATTTTAATGTGATTCCCCCCAGTGGCTTCTGCTGTGAATGTGGATCAGACCGTATGGGTTGACACTCTCATTACAGCTGATAGTAGAATTGGTATTATAAAAAAAAAATGGAAACCTTCAGGCAAGCTATGCTAGTGCTTAAATTTTAATGATTTTTTTTTTCTAATTTAATTCTAAAAGTATTAGTTACACTAGTTTTATTTTAGCTATAAATCATAAAAATGCCTAAAAGCCCAAGGAAATAATTTGAGAGTTACTTTCTTTTACTTTAAAGAATCGCCTCAAAATGGTTGCTTTTATGAGCATATGTAAAAAGCAAACAGTTTGTTATTTTAGCTCAAGCCAGGCAATAAAGCCACTAAGATATGCTGTTGCATCTATCAATTTCAACTGTAAAATGTTGAGACCTAGCAGCCAATCAAATACTGCGTTTAAATTCATAAATTCTCAGTAACATTCAGCGTCTTCCATCAAAAAGTACGTACTGGAAATTTGCATCTGGCGCTTGGGCATTTAAGGTTTACCATCAATTTTTTTTTCTGGCTCATATAAAAGCAAAACGTTAATTTTCCAGTCGATAACACCATATCTACAATCAATACATAAACAGTAAATGAATCCGACGTACGAGGAAGCGTGACAAGCAATTCTGCAAGCAAATCACTTAAGGTCCGTTGAACCTCCTCATAGTTTGAAGCGCTCGCTTCGTCAACTTCGACCATTAAATGCCAGGATGTACGAACGGACGTACGAGTAACAAGTGGAATAAGCGAGCCGAGTTCGATTGGCTGATTTTGTTTAGCGGCATATCAACCTCTTCGGGTTAGTTAATGCAGAAATCTAAATATTTTGAACGAAACTAAGCTTTCAACTATATATTTCATCTATAATTTTATACTCTCAAGATAAACGTATATTTTATAGATATATAGTTTGTAGATAATCTATTGTAGGTGTTATATATTTTGGTATAAACCTATTTCTTTAATGTAGAGCATTATGTCGTTTTCATTGTAGTATTTATGTCTTAGAGGTTGTAATTTTGCCTAACGTGATATCAACCTCTCTGGGTTACTTAATGCCGAAATGTAAATATTTTATACGCAGTTTTATGACTTAAGCGAAATATATTTAAAACGCAATTGTATTTCAGGATAAACATGTTTTATAGATATATAGTTTGTAGATAATCTATTGTAGGCGTTATATATTTTAGTATAAACCTATTTCTTTTGAGAAGGGCATTACCTGAATTTAGTTAAAGCGTCTAATGATTATTTTCCTTTTTCTTTCACATTTGAAGGATATTGGGCGATATTATTTTTCACACATAATTGCCATGACTTAAATAACATGATTCAGTCGAGAAATAAATAGATTTTCACCAGTAATACTGATTTATTTACTGCTAACTTTGATCCGACTTAATGAAACACCCTTATATATATCCGACTTAATGAAACATCCTTCACACACACACACACACACACACACACACACACACACACACACACACATATATATATATATATATATATATATATATATATATATGGTATCTATAATGATCGTGTGCACTTTAAAAAATTTATAACTTTATTTGTATTTGCGATAGAAATAATTTGTCTGAAGAATTAGAAAGAAGTAAATCTATATTTTTAAAGGTTTTATTGCAATTTTATTTAAGTTTCCACATGTCCTCCATCATTAGCAATAGAAAGGGTAATACGATTTTTAAGTTCACGGAAAACATTTGCCAACTGATTTACAGTAATGTCTGAAATCACATTAGTTATTTTAGCTATACATTAAAACTAGGTACATTTGACTTTATAACATTTTTTGCAGATTATTTCTATCGCAAATACAAATAAAGTTATACATTTTTTAAAGTGCACACGAACTTTATGGACACCCTGTATATATATATGTGTGTTTGTGTGTGTGTATTTGTGTATGTGTGTGTGTGTATGTGTTATTTAGGCAGCATATCTTCATTCATGCATGTTTGATTGAATAATCTGGACATATTATATCTGTTCATTTTTAATTGACGGATCAATTTCTTAATGTTCTTATTAAACTTGATTAACAAAGAAGTCGTAGTTATTTTCATTTCTTTTATTTTACCACGAACTTTCGATCTCATCCAAGATCATCTTCAGTTGTGAATTGCTAAGAGAAAAATTACTATAATTGTTAGTTGTGAATTGACCCGTGAAGATGGTCTTGAATGAGATTGAAAGTATTTGGGAAGAATAAACGAAATGAAGAAAAACTATGGCATTTTCGTTAATGAATTAAGAAATTAATCCGTGAATTTGAAAGGATTAAAATAAAGATCAGTCAGTTATGTGCCATGCGTGATACACGCTTAGGCGATCATGTATCTTTCGAGGTAGATTTTTTAGACTGTTCTAGTTCCACGTGCCATGTCTAATGGGTGCCAGTTATCAATTATCTCCTGTTAATTAACCTCTCCAACGCCTTAAATGAGATAACTGACATCCATTAGACATGACACATGGAACTAAAACAGTCTAACCTAGCGAGCGAAATAAAGGGTTCAGCTCGACATTCCAACCGCTTGAAGAAGCCCGGATCATACAACGGCCGAAACGTTGTGAATATGGTAATGAAGATGAGGATAACGGCCCGAGTAATGTAAATAATGCAAGTAATCATAATGCCTCATCTCAGAGATATAGACAGAAATTTCTACTGCATTCATTTCGATCTTTACTTAGAATCCTTTCAGACTTTGGTCCAGACGATGCAGGGTTTAGTTGTCAAACAGGTGGATACAGAATGAACAAATTGAAATAGATATGGACAAGCTGAGACAGTCAGCTAGCTAGCTCGCAAGACAGATATGTACAGATTAAAATTGATATGAACATGTTGATACAGATAGATAGGAACGCAGCCTGGTAGGGGAGAAAATAATAATAATAATAATAATGATAATAATAATAAGCAGTATAAGAAAAATGTATAATTAAATAAACCGTTTATTTATTTTTTTACTCTTTCCCCAGCTCCAATAGGAAAGCAAATCCTTTTACAAAAAGCAAATGATAATGACTGAATAGTCAGACTTGTTTGGGAGAGAAAGAACAACGGATGAAAAACAAGACTATATTGGAATCTCGTCTTCATTCTTCTCGAATGAAGCCGTTTTGATACGTAACTGCATTCAATTTATTTTTTCATAAAGAAATAACTGACAGCTTTCAAGAACAAATGCCAACGAAATTCAACATTAAGAGACACAAAAAGCTAAGTAAGACATTTATAAATGTGCGCTTGGACATCTTTCAATAGTTATGATGTTTTCTAAGAATCTCCGTAGGAAATTTAGATATGAACATACTGAGACAGATAAATCAATATAAAAGGACAGAATGTAATACATACATACATACATACGTATTTATATATATAGATAACTCAAGTGAACCATCTGATCCTTGCAACTTAGCTTTCTACAGGGGTTTGACAAAATAATTGAAACACTTGTTAAATTCAAAGAAAATTTATTTAATATGGAGTTGGTCCTCCTTTAGCCTCACATACAGCTTTAATATGTCTAGGAATGGAATCATACAGCTTCCCGACTTCATTCAGAGGGATTTTTAGCCATTCTTCCATTAACGCCTGCTCCAGCTCTTTAAGACACAACGGTGAAGGATAGCGGCTCCTAAATTGTCGCTCCAAAATGGACCACAAATGTGTAATAATATTGATATCTGGAGATTGGGGAGGCCACTCCATGTGTTCTAGCTCACTTTCATGCTCTTCATACCAATTCTTAACCACTTGAGCAGTATGTATTGGAGCATTATCGTCTTGGAAGATGCAGTCACCATCAGGGGATAAAGTCTGGGCCATTGGATGAACATGATCACCCAAAATGTTCAGGTAATCTTTGCTGTTGATTATACCACGCAGTACAACTATTGAACCGAGACATTTCCATCATATAGCGGCCCAAACTATCACTGATCCACCACCATGCTTCATTGTTGGAAGAAGGCAGTCAGGGTTGTAAGCTTCTTTGGGCTGCCTCCACACAAACTTGCCCTGAAGTTGGGAAAAGAGAAAAACTGTATTTGTTTGAGAATATGACTTGCTTCCATTGGTCTGCAGATCAGGCATTGTGATCTCTGCACCACTTCAACCTCTTCTGAATGTTGCGAGTGAAGAGAAGAGGTTTCCTTACAGCGGTTCTTCCATGATATCCAGCTTTATGGAGCTCACGACAAACAGTTTTAGTAGAAACAGGACTATTCAGATGGTTATTCAACTCAGCAGTCACTTTGGCCGTAGTAGTCCGATGATTTTTCGCCACGTTGCGTTTCAATGCACGTCGGTTCCTGTCAGTACGTTTGCAAGTCCGACGCGAATTGCTATGCTCGCTAGATGTTTTACCCTGTTTCTTGAATTACGTCATAGTTCATGATATGGTAGTTCTTGAAAAAACCAAACAGTTTAGCAACCTTAATGATCGAGGCTTCTGCCGTTGCGAGCTCCAACAATTTGCCCTTTTTCGAACTCAGAGAGGTCACGCATTTAGCTTAAATTTTACTAAATTCTAAAAATAAATAAGCCAAATACAGTAAATTAGATAAATAAACGTATTTACAATAGATATAACTTGCAATTACGAAGTTTTACTTAAAATTCTTAATATAACGGGTCTTTGAAATATAGGAGTGGAATTTGCACCGGTTCTAATTATTTTGTCCAACAACTGTATCTTGACTATTAAACTTCTAACTCTATTTAGGAAGGTAAAAGTATCCCTAATCAACTCTGAATTGTTAAGCATTTCACGTTACAGGGTTTTCTTTCGGATAAGCAATATGGCTTTCAAATTTATAGGCCAACTGCTGATGGGTAAACAATTACTACTGAAAGAGTCTATCAAGCTTTAGATGAAAAGTGTGAAGCTTTGGATACCTTGAAGGCAGTTGACAGGATTTGGCATATTTTTCTTCTCCACACATTGAAAGGCTATGGTCTTTCTGGAAGAATTTTTGAACGGATTCAGTCTTTCTTATTGAATTGTGAAATGAACGTTATCTTGAACTAGAACTCTTCTAGATCTTTTTTCCATTAATACAGAAATTCCCCAGGCCTCTAATTTGTTCCTGATTTTCATCAATGACCTTCCAGATGGTACCAGTTCTTAACTCGGTATCTATGTTGATGTAGCAACCAATTATTACTGTTTTAATAGTAAGTCTAAGCAGTACAATGTATATCACCTGAAGAAGGCAGGAGCGTACAACGACAGAAACATTGTGAATACGGCAATAAATATGAGGACAACAGTCCGAAAAATGTAAATAGTGTAAATATTCAAAATAACTCATCTAATAAATATAGATAGATGTTGAAGGTGAATATGGCAATAAAGATGAGGACAACAGTCCGAACAATGTAAATAGTGTAAATAGTTACAATACCTCATCTCAGAAATATAGACAGATGTTGAAGGTGAATATGGCAATAAAGATGAGGACAACAGTCTGAACAATGTAAATAATGTAAATAGTTACAGTACCTCATCTCAGAAATATAGACAGATGTTGAAGGTGAATATGCCAATAAAGATGAGGACAACAGTCTGAACAATGTAAATAGTGTAAATAGTTACAATACCTCATCTCAGAAATATAGACAGATGTTGAAGGTGAATATGGCAATAAAGATGAGGATAACAGTCTAAACCATGGAAATAGTGTAAATAGTTACAATACCTCATCTCATAAATATAGACAGATATTGATATCGTTTTCCATAGCACTATTTGAGCTGTTATGGTTTTTCCTTTTGGGGTTGTATTTGGACTAAATACCAATGAAATTAGACAACAAGTTAGCCATCTTGCTTGTATTCGAACAATGAGACACTTAATGAAATCGAGTTTGGTCGAAACCTCCTGCAATTTTAAAGTTTCAAAATTCATGAAGGACTTTCAGGAACGCAAGGAGGAAGCCTAAAGCTATAATTATGTTTTTCATACCACGTATTTATCTCCCTTGCCGTGTTAGGTTCCCACTTTTACAAGCGAACCATCCGATCGTTCCATTGTCCTTCTACCTCTTCATGGTAAAGTAGTAGAGGCTTTAATCAGCTCTGAACTGGTTAAGCCTCTCACTTCACAGGGTTTTCTTTCAGGTAATTAATATGGCTTTCAGTTGTCTAGGGCAGCTGCTGATGAGTTAAAAGTTATTGCTGAAAGATTTAGGTAAGAATAGTGAAGCTCAGGCTGTGGCTTTGGACATCTCGATGGCATTTGACAGAATTTGACATATTGGTCTTCTTCACAAGTGGAAAGTCTATGGTATTCCTGGAAGAGTTTGTGAACTCAGTCTTTCTTATTTTCATCGCGAAATGAACATCCTCTTTAACGGCCACTCATTTAGATCTTGTTGTATCAATGTTCCCCAGGGCTCTATCCTTGGACCCACGTTGTTTCTAATTTTCATCAATGACCTTCCCGATGGCATCAGTTCTCAACTTGGTGTCCATGCTGATGATATAATTATTTACTCTTGTCCCGATAGCAAGTCTGGCCAGTTCGATAGGATCAAATTGGCAGCCAGTTCCAAAAATGTTAGAAAAAGGTTTTAAAAAATGAATTGTTAATTTTAACGACTCCAAAACGAAACTGCTCTCCATTATTAATCATCTGAGAGTCCCCTTTCTGCTTTTCATCATCAAGGCTGATGGTAACATCCAGGGGAGTGACTCGTTGCACCTTCTAGGGCTCGCGTTTCCTGCTGATATAAAGTGGAAATATTATATCAAATCTATTGCTCTGTCTGTTGCTAGGTAACTTGGTTCAATATGTCGTGCTAGTTAATTTATCTTGCCAGAATTTATCTTACATATTTATAAGTCTATGGTTCGCCCATGCTTTGAATATTGGTGCCACATCTGGTCTAGTGCTCCTGATATACATTCAGAGATTCTTGATAAAATCCAAAGAAGAATCTGCAGTTATTGGTTTTGACCTGTCATTTGGGGTTTAGTTACTTTCCCAGCGCCGTAATGTACAGAGTCGTCCGAAAGTCTTGTCACACTCTATCAAAAAATAATGAGAACAATTGAACGTTACAGTAATACAAAGCACATGTACTGGATTCAATTTATTAACTTTCATTGATGCTGTCACACATCGAGAAGGTCTGTATGGACACCGTCATTTTCGTGCAGGTGTTCGTGTCAGCCTTCTGAAATAGAAAATTATATTATCAATAGGTAACAAGACTTTTGGACTACATTGTAGTTTCCCGGTGCTTTATCTATAAATACTTTCAGTTTATGGTACCTAAACGGCCTGGATTCTATATCCTATTAATACACATAGATAGATAGATAGATAGATAGATAGATAGACAGACAGATAGATAGATAGATAGATAGATAGATAGATAGATAGATAGATAGATAGATAGATAGATTAGATTTGAACAGTGATAGTTATATAGATATGAACAGATTGATAAATATATATATATATATATATATATATATATATATATATAGATAGATAGATAGATAGATAGATAGATAGATATGAACAAACTTAGGTAGATATGGAGAGACGGAGATAGATAGATAGATAGATAGATAGATTTGAACAGTGATAGATATATAAATATGAACAGATTGATAAATATATATATATATATATATATATTTATATATATATATATATATATATATATATATATATATATATATATATAGATAGATAGATAGATAGATAGATAGATATGAACAGACTTAGATATGGAGAGACGGAGATAGATAGATAGATAGATATGAACAGACTTACATAGATATGGAGAGACGGAGATAGATAGATAGATAGATAGATAGATAGTTTTGAACAGTGATAGATATATAGATATGAACAGATTGATATAGATAGATAGATAGATAGATAGATAGATAGATAGATAGATAGATGCGTGTGAATTAGTAGTTTGCTATTCTTTCAGTAAAAGATTTTGATTCTCACTTAGTGCCCTTCGTCTGTAGCCTTGTCTTAAACCACTGCTTTATTGACCCCCACCCCGGCAGGATGTTTTTCCAGTCACTAAAATCTTAACCACTTTCCTGGATAGCACAATGACCTTCCTTTCTTGCCCTTTCTCATGATCATACAAAATCCACACAGTAACCCTCTACCTTGAGTGGCTCTTGGCTCTTGTATTGGGTGAACGTTACTATAGAAGGAAGTTCATTAAATATAAGTATTATGGAACATCTCCATGGAACACTGGTTCAACTTTTTTTTTCTTACAATGGACGTTGTGACGTATTCGTATTATAAACTTGACTTGTGTTAAAGACGCCTTACATCAACTGCTACTGAACACCGCCAACTCATCACCGCTGACAGAGCGCCGGTTCAACTCATAATTGAAGGCAATTCAACAACAGAAAAAACATAATATTTTTATAACCTCACAAAAGTAATTTATTAAAGATTAAAACATTAATTAGTGAAAATTTGTCTTCAAATAAGGCATTTGAGAATGCATTATGTAAAATATGTAGCAGTTTTTCTAATTATTTTTATGAATGTAAATCGTAAAGAAATATATCTTTTAATAAATTAGATTGATATGTAAAAATAATTCAATAGAACACTTTTGTTTTTAATTATTTTTAATAAAGTAAATCCTAATGTAGTTTATCTTTTAATAAAATAATCGACATTCTAAAATATTTTTATAAAAAATAATTTAATAATTTAAAACTTACTATATTAAAAATAATTTAAAAAAGACAAAAACTGGTTCATATTTTGCATAATTCCTTTTCAAATTCCTTATTTGAAGAAACATATTCACTAATTAAGGTTTTAATCCTTACTAAATTACTTTTATTCGGTTACGAAAAAAAGTTGTTTTTCTGGTGCTGAGTTGTCTCGGTCCTGAGTTGTCCCGACGCTCAATCTGCTGAATTGAGTCGGCGGCGTTGCGTTGTTTTTTTCCCGGCTGCTACTGTGGAAAATTATTTGTATAGGTTTCAGTTTGTAACAAATCGAAAATAAAAAAAAAGAAGCAAAGTTATTATTATTATTATTATTATTATTATATTTTTCTGGTGTCCGAGTTGTAAATTATCGCAATTCATGCGAGAATCGAACACGATTTTCCTGTGAGATCATCATTTCAAAAATAGACGCATAGAAAATGGTAAATAAAGTCAAATTGATCAAAGGAATTTCGGATATTTTTTCTGCAAAAAAAATTTTGACCAGGAGAAACGGTTCCGTTTCGAAAAGAAATGGTAATATTTTATTTTTCAAATTAATCAATGGAATTCTTCATTTAGATCACGAACAATTTTTTTTCTGTCAGGTTCATTTGAATTTAAAATATCTGTCCACTATATAAACCCCAGAAAATGAACTAAATGGAAATAGATGTTAACAATTATAAAATCAAATGCACACACACACACACACACACACACACGCGCGCGCGCGTGCGTTCGCACACACATATATACACACACATATAAACACAAACATATACACACACATATGCACACACATACACACACACATATACACACACATACACACATATGCAAACACATATACACACATATACACACAGATATATACACAGATGTGCACACACACATACACACATATGCACACATATACACACGTATAAACGCACACATATATACTCACATACACACAGACATATACACACATATACACACATATGCATGCACATATACACACACATATGCACACATATACACACACATATACACACACATATGCACACACATATACACACAAATATTCACACACATATATACACACAGACATATACACACATATACACACACATAAAAACATATACACACATATACACACAAATTTACACACACACATACATACATATACACACACATATGCACACACATATACTCACATACACACATATAAACACATACACAAACATATACAGGGTGTATCAAAATTACTTTTACAAACTTTGGGGGAGGGTTCCTCACACCAAAACAAGGACAAAAGTTCATGTCCGAAAACCCTTCGTTTTTTAGTTTAAAGTTTAAAGAAAGTTTACGGTAGATGACGCTGTGTTGCCACGTAGACTCGATCCATAGTTTCTGGTTCCACGGATACTATCTCAGCAACGCGACAACAGCAGCAAGGGTTAGATGACTTGGCTGCCTTCGGTTTGGAAACACACTCTGATACAGCCGCGCAACCATTAGCATTCGCGCGGCCGTATGTAAAAATCTGCCTGCTCGCGATATGAATATTCTGCCATTATTAAACGGGACACTCCTCAGTTAACTCACTACCACACATGTTAAACGTTGAAAGCAGACCAGCCACAAATGTACACGAATAACAAATGTAACCTAGTCCACATATAAACACAGTGCCATCTACCGTAAACTTGTTTTAAACTTAACGACTCAAAAACGAAGTATTTGCGGACATGTTTATATGGATTTTTGTCCTTGTTTGGTTGTGAGGAACCCGTTCCCAAAATTTGTAAAAGTATTTTTGATACTCTCTCTGTCTCTGTCTCTCTCTCTCTCACACACGCACGCACGCACACACGCACACACACACACGCACACATACACGCAGGCACATACACACACACACACACGCACACACACACATACACGCGCGCACACGCACACACACACACGCATAGACGCACACACACATACACACACGCACGCACACACACACACACATACACGCACACACACACACGCACACACACATACACGCACGCACACGCACACACAGACATACACGCACACACACACACACGCACGCACACGCACACACACATACACGCGCACACACACACACACACACACATACACACGCACGCACACACATACACACACACGCACTTCAAGAAAGACGTTTGGATCACTAACAAAAAAAAAGAGAATGTCTCATATCGAGAATATTTAACATCGAAAAATGTAAAGAAAAATTAATTATTTTTAATAATATGTGGAAATCTCCGCCCGTTGCCTGATGACGGTCGCGAGACCAGAAACACGTGTTGTAAAATTATGGAAAATAAAGCATAATATTTAAAAAAAAATAAAATCCACATGTCAACAAAAACGTTTGCGGTTTCTCTCTTGTTTTTTTAATATACACAATTTTCTCTCGTTGGGACTATTATAACCTCTTCCATTTTATATATATATATATATATATATATATATATATATATATATATACCTCCTCCTACCCAGTCTCTCCTACTTCCATAATATGATTCCAGTAATGATGCCTTCTTCTTCCCCACTTACCTCCCAATAGGTATCCAATTACACAACCTCTCTCTTTCTTTGTCCAAATAAAGAGTACACAACAAACTGATACCAGAAACATGAGAATTTAAAAATTAAAATCGTTCGTGAAAATGCTCATTCCCTAAGGTATCTTAATTCCAATTGTAAAGAAAATTTGCTCTATTTAATGAAAATAAACATGGAGCGCACTTTTGTGAGTCAGTTTTAACATTTTTCAAATTCTATGTTGTGTTAATGACTCGCCTGGATTACTACCTATATATATATCAATCAATCTGATCAATCAAAATTCGTAAATAATTATATGGGCCACACTACAACATGTTTGACACGCAGACTCACTCTACACCTTTCTGACAGTAGCGCAATTAGATCTCATTTAAATATTCATGGAGACCTATCGGACACTATTCGGAACATACTTGTCGGCAACACTAATATAATAGCATTATCCACATGCAAAAAAAGGCTAAAAATAATGGAAGCTTTATTAATAAAAACAAACAAACCAACACTTAATAATATGAACTTTGAACATGGACATAATATCTTGACCGTATTTTGAAAAAAATGAAAACATTTTATAAAACATGCATACAAAAAACCATTTCTTATTTTGACAGTTAAAATATAATCCTTGCAAATGGGTAAAGCGCTCGGATAAAAAGAACATTCGGACAATTTTTATATAATTTATCATCCGAAAAGAAAAAAATTATTAGATCGGATGAGAGATTGTATAATAAACTAAATAAAAGCACCTTGTCAGTTGTTTTTAATGAAATGTGCATGAAAGAAGGATTGCTGCCTAAACACACACACACAGACACACACACACACACACACACACACACACACATATATATATATATATATATATATATATATATATATATATATATATATATATATATATATATATATACATATATATGAATAAAGACAAAGGCGAAACTTTTCTTTACCAATCTGTTTTGTTCTCTGATTGGGATTATTTCGGCAAATGTAAGGATTTTATTTTGCAACATGTAATTATAAACAGAAGTAGAAATATCGTTAGGCTTTCAATTTTTAAATTTAAGAATGCTTCAGGCTCACTTTGAAAGTCAAGGTAAACTATGTAGGATGCTATGTGATGTAATTTAAAGCGTAATAAACGAAAGGGAATAAATATTGTTGAATTATTTTATTTTCTTACTTGCATACATATATTTATTTACTTATTTTAATGTAATCATTATTTAATATTTTATTTTAATTTGATAAATTATGTAATGACTAGCAGCATGGCCCGGCGTTGCCCGTGCTTGATTCAAAAATCGTACGACTCATACAGCAATCGCTATCACTTGACTTAAAATATTTTTGCCCTTCCTTGCCTTTAAAGGAGTGCCCTTTGCCGTGCTGATGTTGCTACCTGCCTTACTGCTTGCCTATCTCACACTGCGAATTTTTTCTAATCTCTATACTAAACATTAAATCTGTTATGAAAAAAGAACTAAACAAAATGAACACAAAACGATCAGCTTTAAAAAAGAGCTCGTAACTGGAAAAACCGAATGAAAAAAGAATGTTAACAACAAATATTTTTCCACACCCAACCCAGTTCTGCAGAATCAGAATCAACGTTGAGTTTAAGCAAGCGAATGAGCCAATTGGAGTAAAGTGCAGATTTAAATTTTTCCCACTTGTGACGAATGCAGCTAACGAATTTTTTTGCATGCTAGCATGCTAGTTAATATTCGTGTCAGTCAGCTGTTGCCTCTCACGCTGGCCAATAGAATCTTACTGCCTATTCGTGGCAGCCAGCTATAGGCTCTCACTCTGGCCAGTAGAAAATGGCCGCAAACTACATGAAAACTGCCGTAGAAGCATGAAAAAAATCGATTATTTCCACTATCGATGGGAGTTGGGAAATGCAAAGTCGGTCTTGACCTTTCTCAATAATTTGGAGCATGTGCATGTAAATTTTGGTGCAAATCCGTCAAAAATTGCGGCCGTGCATTCGTTACACCCCCCCCACACACACACACATCCTGCATTTTATAGATAGAGATTTTAAGTAACAGAAGTTTTAATCGTTTCTTGTTAATTTTTAAACATTCTTATGGACATGTGTGTGGGCTTGGGAAAGAGGTATTTCTTTGAGGAGATGAATATATGTCCGTTTGTTTGCGTGTGTGCATGTGCTGGTATGTGTGTCTGTAATAAATATATTATTAGGATAGTGCAGATGTTTGTAGCAGTTTTTAATAAATTCTTTCATTCAAATAAAATCATAGGGTCATTATTTAGCCTCCCAAAAATTTATCCCTGGCTATCTATGGCCTTCCGCCACTTTCCACCTAAATTGTATCGTCCTTTAGTTTTCATGTAGTTTGCGGCCATTTTCTACTGGACGTCCTGATGATGCAAAAGTTTTCCAAGGTTTTTTTAAGAAAAAAATATTTCATTCATATAAATTCATAGCGTCATTACTCAGACATAAAAGTATTTCTTCTGACAGTCAGTAACCTTTCATCAATTTTCAGCTAAATTGTATATTCCGCCATATTAGATCGATGAATAGGTTTGAATCTCTTTTTGTTTTAGAAAAAAATATTTAAATTCGTGTAAATTCGTGTAACATCGTTATTCAGTCATGAAAGTATTTCCCCCTAGATTTCAGTGACCTTATATCATCGCTCACCTACATTGTGTATCCTATCTTATTATATCGATGCGAAGTTTTTCAACGTTCTGGCTAATTGCTAAAATTCCGTCATCAAATTATTTACCAAAGATTTCTCAGACTTTACACATTCCTATCTTTCGTCGGAGAAACACCCTCGTTTTGATTAGCTGGTATCTTCGAAAACTGCCAGTCTCCTGAATTTCTTAGGATCGCAGATAAAACTAGAATTTATGCATGGACCAAAAACAAATTGATTGATTGACACAACATAACGGGAAACTTCTCTGCATATAGGGTATATATATATATATATATATATATATATATATATATATATATATATATATATATATATATATATATATATATAAAGAAAGAACAGTAAGATATAAAATCCGGTGTTCTTATAGATATTTTTATTTTTACACAATAGTGCTTAATGTAAATTTACAGAGCATTAATATTATAAATTAATTGATTTAACATATGTTTTTTTTTTGCTACACAGTAATAACCATGTTTCAAAAATGGAAGCTAAAACCTTCGAATTAAATTTTGTTATTAAATTAAAGACATTTCCTCGTCAAGCGAATTTTGGAGTAACTTATTTTTTTAAATTTACAGTTTTAAAGTTACGGCAAAGATTCATAATTGAGTGTTTCCAAAGATACTGAGAAATCCATTCATCTAGACAAGGGATGGTAGCGTGTTCAATTTTTTAATTTTCGTTGTATCAGTTAATACATTCGAAAGCGGGATTATGTTTAGGGATGGGTAGGGATGTATTTTTCAACAAATTCTGACATCCGCTAAATGCATGTCGTCTGTTTTTTTTTTTATAAAAATTTTATTTTTAACGGCAAAAATTCTTACGGTATTTTTTCGATTTGTATACTTAAAGATTTTTGGGGGCTCTTTAGGCTAGAATATGTTTTAACTACATTTTTTTAAAAAAATTAATTTTTAATATTTAATATACTATGTTTCTTTTTAAAACCAAGTAAATGTATTAGAATTACTTACAGTATGTAAAATTATTTTTTCTTATCGAGTATAATTTTATTATTTTTTCTTATCGATGTATATTACCAGGTTATATTTTTTTTTTAGGTAAACTTTATGACAATGACGGCAAAGATAGCTAAATTATTTCACTAATTCAGTAAACTTTTATTTTTTATAAATTTAGTAATATAAATTTTTCTCATGTATGTACAAAGGACATGGGTCATTTAATGTCCTACATATTCTAACTTATCATATTAATTTCATTTAACTTTAGGTGTTCTATTGGATTCTTTTAAGTGTTTGAATTGTTTTGAGAGAGGTGTTAAGGTTAGAATACGTTTTATTTAATTACAATTTTAGAAGATGTTTAGGTTAGAATCCGTTTTATTTAATTACAATTTTATACACACACACACACACACACACACACACACACACATATATATATATATATATATATATATATATATATATATATATATATATATATATGGTTTAGCGCGTTCCATTTCTACAATTAGGAAGAACGATATCATTCAAGACAATCAGTTGATGATTTTCTTGTAACTAAAAAAAAAATTTTCTGTCGCAGCGCGTCCATGAAACGAGACAGTTGTTCAATGTAGTCTTACACAACTATATGTCTAAGCTCCAGAATTTTTTAATTACGAATATGTTTGATAATTTTCTTGTAAATAAAAAAATAAATTTTCTGTTCCAGAGCGCCCTTCAAACGAGACAGTTGCTCAATGAAATGTTAAATAGATAACGATACGTCTCGATTCCAGTAGGTTTTGATTACGAAAATGTTTGGTATCTTTGAGAACTTTCTTTTCCATGGCGGCATTCAAACGAGAGAATTACTCAATGTAATGTTAAACAGATATACGTCTCGATTCCAGAAAGTTTTAATTACGAATATATTTCGTATATTTGATAATTTTCTTGTAAATAATAAAAAAATGAATTTTCTTTTCCAGAGCGCTCTTCAAACGAGACAATTGCTCAATGTAATGTTAAACAGATATACGTCTCGATTCCAGAAAGTTTTAATTACGAATATATTTCGTATATTTGATAATTTTCTTGTAAATAATAAAAAAATGAATTTTCTTTTCCAGAGCGCTCTTCAAACGAGACAATTGCTCAATGTAATGTTAAACAGATATACGTCTCGATTCCAGAAAGTTTTAATTACGAATATATTTCGTATATTTGATAATTTTCTTGTAAATAATAAAAAAATGAATTTTCTTTTCCAGAGCGCTCTTCAAACGAGACAATTGCTCAATGTAATGTTAAACAGATATACGTCTCGATTCCAGAAAGTTTTAATTACGAATATATTTCGTATATTTGATAATTTTCTTGTAAATAATAAAAAAATGAATTTTCTTTTCCAGAGCGCTCTTCAAACGAGACAATTGCTCAATGTAATGTTAAACAGATATACGTCTCGATTCCAGAAAGTTTTAATTACGAATATATTTCGTATATTTGATAATTTTCTTGTAAATAATAAAAAAATGAATTTTCTTTTCCAGAGCGCTCTTCAAACGAGACAATTGCTCAATGTAATGTTAAACAGATATACGTCTCGATTCCAGAAAGTTTTAATTACGAATATATTTCGTATATTTGATAATTTTCTTGTAAATAATAAAAAAATGAATTTTCTTTTCCAGAGCGCTCTTCAAACGAGACAATTGCTCAATGTAATGTTAAACAGATATACGTCTCGATTCCAGAAAGTTTTAATTACGAATATATTTCGTATATTTGATAATTTTCTTGTAAATAATAAAAAAATGAATTTTCTTTTCCAGAGCGCTCTTCAAACGAGACAATTGCTCAATGTAATGTTAAACAGATATACGTCTCGATTCCAGAAAGTTTTAATTACGAATATATTTCGTATATTTGATAATTTTCTTGTAAATAATAAAAAAATGAATTTTCTTTTCCAGAGCGCTCTTCAAACGAGACAATTGCTCAATGTAATGTTAAACAGATATACGTCTCGATTCCAGAAAGTTTTAATTACGAATATATTTCGTATATTTGATAATTTTCTTGTAAATAATAAAAAAATGAATTTTCTTTTCCAGAGCGCTCTTCAAACGAGACAATTGCTCAATGTAATGTTAAACAGATATACGTCTCGATTCCAGAAAGTTTTAATTACGAATATATTTCGTATATTTGATAATTTTCTTGTAAATAATAAAAAAATGAATTTTCTTTTCCAGAGCGCTCTTCAAACGAGACAATTGCTCAATGTAATGTTAAACAGATATACGTCTCGATTCCAGAAAGTTTTAATTACGAATATATTTCGTATATTTGATAATTTTCTTGTAAATAATAAAAAAATGAATTTTCTTTTCCAGAGCGCTCTTCAAACGAGACAATTGCTCAATGTAATGTTAAACAGATATACGTCTCGATTCCAGAAAGTTTTAATTACGAATATATTTCGTATATTTGATAATTTTCTTGTAAATAATAAAAAAATGAATTTTCTTTTCCAGAGCGCTCTTCAAACGAGACAATTGCTCAATGTAATGTTAAACAGATATACGTCTCGATTCCAGAAAGTTTTAATTACGAATATATTTCGTATATTTGATAATTTTCTTGTAAATAATAAAAAAATGAATTTTCTTTTCCAGAGCGCTCTTCAAACGAGACAATTGCTCAATGTAATGTTAAACAGATATACGTCTCGATTCCAGAAAGTTTTAATTACGAATATATTTCGTATATTTGATAATTTTCTTGTAAATAATAAAAAAATGAATTTTCTTTTCCAGAGCGCTCTTCAAACGAGACAATTGCTCAATGTAATGTTAAACAGATATACGTCTCGATTCCAGAAAGTTTTAATTACGAATATATTTCGTATATTTGATAATTTTCTTGTAAATAATAAAAAAATGAATTTTCTTTTCCAGAGCGCTCTTCAAACGAGACAATTGCTCAATGTAATGTTAAACAGATATACGTCTCGATTCCAGAAAGTTTTAATTACGAATATATTTCGTATATTTGATAATTTTCTTGTAAATAATAAAAAAATGAATTTTCTTTTCCAGAGCGCTCTTCAAACGAGACAATTGCTCAATGTAATGTTAAACAGATATACGTCTCGATTCCAGAAAGTTTTAATTACGAATATATTTCGTATATTTGATAATTTTCTTGTAAATAATAAAAAAATGAATTTTCTTTTCCAGAGCGCTCTTCAAACGAGACAATTGCTCAATGTAATGTTAAACAGATATACGTCTCGATTCCAGAAAGTTTTAATTACGAATATATTTCGTATATTTGATAATTTTCTTGTAAATAATAAAAAAATGAATTTTCTTTTCCAGAGCGCTCTTCAAACGAGACAATTGCTCAATGTAATGTTAAACAGATATACGTCTCGATTCCAGAAAGTTTTAATTACGAATATATTTCGTATATTTGATAATTTTCTTGTAAATAATAAAAAAATGAATTTTCTTTTCCAGAGCGCTCTTCAAACGAGACAATTGCTCAATGTAATGTTAAACAGATATACGTCTCGATTCCAGAAAGTTTTAATTACGAATATATTTCGTATATTTGATAATTTTCTTGTAAATAATAAAAAAATGAATTTTCTTTTCCAGAGCGCTCTTCAAACGAGACAATTGCTCAATGTAATGTTAAACAGATATACGTCTCGATTCCAGAAAGTTTTAATTACGAATATATTTCGTATATTTGATAATTTTCTTGTAAATAATAAAAAAATGAATTTTCTTTTCCAGAGCGCTCTTCAAACGAGACAATTGCTCAATGTAATGTTAAACAGATAACTATATGTCTCGATTACCGAAAGTTTTAATAAAGAATATGTTTGATATCTTTGACAATTTTCTTGTAAATAATGAACAAAATGAATTTTCTCTTCCAGAGCGGCCTTCAAACGAGACAATTGCTCAGTGAAGTGTTAAACAGATAACTTTACGTCTCGATTCCAGAAAATTTTAATTACAAATATGTTTAATATCTCAATAGCAACTGTTAATTATTTTCCCCGTATCTGTTTGATGCACATCGTGGATCTAGACGTGAATTTTTCCTATTATATTCTAAGGATAAATAGTCTTTTCTCATTGGCACTGGCTTTACTAATGCTTGAATAATGAGGCAAGAGTGCTTGGAGGATTTGACACTCACGAGACATATTCAAGGTGAGAGGTACTTATGAAAATAAAGCTTACAAAGAACTACAAAAGGACAGTGCAATGTGGATAGCCATGATTGCACATATCCTGAAGTGACAGACTTGGTTTGCTTTGGTTTGTTTTACAGCATATCAACCCATTGGGTCATTTAATGCCGAAATTTGTTTGTTTAGCGGCATATCGACTCCATAAGGGTCATACAATGCTGAAATTTAATTTTCTTAGGATTATTACAAATTTCTTATACAAAAATGCATTGCTGTTATTTTTTTTTTTCAAAAAATGCATTGATGTTGATTCTTTTTTTTTAAGGTATTGCTGGAAAATCTTTTTTGTTGTTGTTTTGTTTTTGTTTTGTTTTTTTACAAAAATGCATTGCTGGCAATTTTTTTTTAACAAAAATGTATTCCTGGTAATTTCATTTTTAACAAAAATGCGTTGCTGGTAATTTCATTTTTAACACAAATGTATTGCTGGTAATTTCATTTTTAACACAAATAGCTGGTAATTTTTAAAAAATTCATTGCTGGCAATTTTTTTAGCAAAAATGTACTGCTGGCAATTTTTTTTTTTTTTTTGACAAAAATGTATCGTTGGTAATTGTTTTTGTTTTTTTAACAAAAAGTATTGCTGACAATTTAAAAAAATGTACTGCTGGTAATTTTCTTTTAACAAGAATGTATTGCGGTGGAGTAATGGATAGCGGCTCGGACTGAGGAATCGGTGAGCCGATTTCGAATACCAGTCGACTTCATTTCATTCACTTACGTGCTTTAATACTCTTGGGAATGGTTCGAATTCACTTTTCCACCACCCCCAGTGCAAGCTATGGGTATAATAGCAGAACAGGCATTGGATGGCAACTACTCTCCAGCAGAAAGAAATGGCAACCTACTGCGGGGAAAAATCTGTCATGTATCGAAAGATACACGATCGCCTAAACGTGTATCACGCATGGCACTGATTACTGGTAATTTTTTATTTTTTAACAAAAATGTATTGCTAGTGATTTTTTAAAATTTTTTACTATGAAACTGTATTTTTATACTTTCATAGTGTTTGGATCCCAGTTTGTGGGTTAAATATTTGCCCACAGCTGACACCCTGATAAGTATTAGAAGAAGAAGAAGAAGAAGAGCAATAACAGCAACAAAAACAAGAACTGTTTTATTACTGTTATCATGTGGGACATTTTAATTACAACGATTATTTGGCTCTTCTTCAGATGTACTATAAGTTTGATTTTTATATACAGTTACATTTTCTCTTAAAGTGCTTTTCTCTTAAATCTACCAAACTTTTTCTATGAGCCGAGTCCGGACGTAGGCGATCATGGCTCTCCACAATTCCCTATCCTTTGTAGATCTTAATAAATTTTATCTTTTTGTTACTCTAAGTATGTTATACTATTTACATTATTCGGACTATTGACCTCATCTTTGTCGCCATATTTATTACAACGTTTCGGCTGTTGTACGCTCCGAACTTCTTCAGGTGGTTGGAATGTCGAGATTAAAATCATGCATTTTCGGTGAGTGGTTGCCATCTATGTATTTAATTTTTTTCTGGGGAGGATAAAATTCATACTTAAAAATCAGGGGTCGCACTGAACATGAAGTATTCCGGTAAGTATTACGCTCCCAAATATATATATATATATATATATATATATATATATATATATATATGCTGATATATACTATTTACATTATTTGGACTATTGTCCTCATCTTTGTCGCCATATTTTATTACAACATTTCGGCCATTGTACTAGGTGGTTGGAATATCGAAGTGAACCCTTTATTTCGCTCACTGGGGTAGACTGTTCTAGTTCCACGTGCCATGTTTAATGTATGTCAGTTATCAGTTATCTCCTGTTGATTCCTCCTCTCTAAGTTCTCCACTGCCTTAACAGGGTATTGAACTCACTATCTTTGGGTTCTGTCATTGGATCTAACTAACACCTTTATCCACTGTGCCATGTGTCCTTGAGGCCTAACTTAACATATTTTCTATTCAGGGTGGTAAATGTCGTTAATACTGTTTATTATAAACAGAGCATTTACTTAAATATTTGTATCTATAAAACCGAGTGAAGATAGCTCTGGCTGACACCAAATTAGTTGAGTTTCAATCCTGGCTTGAGGCATTCAAAGGTCTAGTCACACTGATACAGCGAAACAGTACTGTCTGTGAATGACATATATATATATATATATATATATATATATATATATATATATATATATATATATATATATATATATATATATATATATATATATATATATATATATATAAAAGGATATAAGGCACAGTAACGAATAACGGCTTGGATTGAGGAATCGGAGAGCCGAGTTCGAATTCCAGTCGAATCCATTACATTCACTTACGTGCTAATACCCTTGGGAAAAGTATGAATTCTCTTCTTCTCCTTCCTGCTATGGGTAAAGACTGAGTTCTATAACACCTATATCCCCTCTCCTTCTCTTCATCCTTTCCTCTATCACTCCTATTTTCTCTCGCTCCAACTATCTGTAACCCCTTGCGTGCTAGTGGCTTCCCGCCTTGCTTTGGGTGAAAAAAAAAAACTAGGACAGAAAATGCAACACCGAAATCCAAAGGCCTATTGGGATAGTAAAAAATGCCTTTCAAAAGCTAAGCACGGTATTAAAAAACAGTAAAATTTCATTAGAAATAAAGCAAAGCGTACTGAACTGTCATATAATATCAGTCCTCCTATAGGGCAGAAAATGACGGACAATCTCCTCAAGTAGACTTGAGGCAACAGAAATATGGTTCTATAGAATGACGCTGAGAATAACAAATAATTGAACACGTGGGCAACGACGAGGTTTTAGAGAAAATGGTAACAAAATGGATTACATAAGTAGCAATTGAAAGAGAGTTGAAATTTCAAGGGTACATAATGAGGAAAGCGTGTTTGGAAAATATGACACTCACAGGATGTACTGAGGAGAAAACAGTGAATAATCTACCTGACGAGCTATATCTAGGAGAAGGACAACTCTAAATTCAAAGTCGTTTGGGGGACCCTGTGGTCTCTGTATTCAGCCCTTCAAAAATGTCGATAGTTCTGCACAAAACCTTCACCACTATAATCAATTATCGTGTGCTTGTGTCGATCTGTCGGTTCCTGATCTGCTTGACTCTCATACATCGAATTCGAGGGGAGAGTCGAGCACACACACCCACACACACACACATATATATATATATATATTGTATATATGCAGAAGGGCAAGTTACCTTATTACTTTCATTGTAATCAACGGCTTCAAACTAAAAAAAGACTCAAAACTTCTGGAATGCACCTTGTACACCCTTGTGCAAACAACCGCTTTAGTTTCCTTTCTTTCAACATTCAGTTAGATTTAGACCCACGATTTCTACTTTTTCCTCAGATTAGGTCCTTTGCAGTGGTGTGCAGTAATATGAATCTATCTTCGGGGTGTATAATGAAATTTGTTTAGCCTTGAAATATATTGCGTCATCCGTGATTGCAGCAGATGTTAATCATATCCAGACACTATTTTCTCGACTGCCGATTAGTTGTCTCTAATGCACGTTACCCCAGGGAAGCATAGGGAAATTGTAATAGTGTACGAACACACTGGCAAGCCTTACCAGTGGGCAAATCTAAGTACTATAGACTGGCCCGGAAACTCTTCTGATTTAAATCCAATCGAGAATCTGTGGCCAATCTGCAAGAAGCGACTTCATGGAATGGAAATACTACATATGCACTGGGTCATTTTCGTTGGAAAATACGAAAAAAAATGTAAATGTAATAACGGAATTATTCGTTTTGTTTCAATTAATTTGCGCAAGAGTGTATATCAGCCCAGCTTCACCAGATAAGGATATGCAGCGCTTGTCAGAGTAGAACTCACCTCTGTGCAGGCTGTTTTATTTTTAATTTATTCCAAAATCGACAATATTTAACGCTAAAATTGTTCTTGTTTATTGTATATATCGTTGGGTTATGATTGCCTGTTTTATGACGGCCGCATTTTCATTCCGATAAATAAAGGAAAGAAAAAAGAAATAAAATTCATTCTATTCGTGCGTGTATTTTGTTTTTTTTTTTGTGTGTTTTTTATCTTCTTCTTTGGCGGGCGGGCGTTAAAAAACAAAAGAAAACCGAGTAAAGCATCAAATTGAAAGAATTTATTTCATTAATTTCGTGTTTGCCAGGTAATGACGTTTGTTTGAGGCCATAAAATGGAAGTCTTTAGATCAATCAACTCTTTGTATCGCACTCTATAATATTGTTTGCTACAGTTTAAAATCAGCACTGCCAAAGGCATAAATATATATGTATATATGGGGAGTGTTAAAATACGTACCTAAATGAATTTAATGATATCTTACATTCATGTATATCCTAAATCTAAAATATTCTTAAGTCCGCATGTAATAATAATAATAATAATAATAATAATAATAATAATAATAATAATAATCTTTACTCCATAATAAAGGATGCCAACAAGTTCAAAATGGAGTTTCAAATGGGCGAGGAAATACAAGTAAAGCCCAATACACCGGCTGAAGCTGCAAAATACTTAAAAAAGAAAGCAAAGACAAATGCAACCGACCAGATGCAGAAACAATGGCAAGATAAACCGCTTCATGACCAATACTCTGCTCGTACCAAACAAGATGACGTAGACAAAACCCGTACCCATCAGTGGCTACGTAGTCCAGGGTTGAAAGCTGAAACTGAAGGTTTTTATCCTTGCTGCACAGGACCAATGCTTGTTAACTATGAATTATCAAGCACATGTGCTAAAATACTGTGTTAGCCCAAAATGCAGATTATGTGATAAATATCCAGAAACAATTGATCATCTTGTATCAGGTTGCACGATATTTGCACCCACTGAATATAAAATCCGGCATGACAGAGTGGGCCAATATCTGCACTGGAAAATTTGCAACTTCTACGGGAAGGAAACTGAAAGAAACTGGCAAGAACACCACCCTGACCCGGTTACGGAGATCGGACCTATTACAATTCTATGGGACTACACAATAGACACTGACAGAACACTCAAAGCCAACCGCCCAGATATTGTTATTAATGACCACAAGCAAAAAAGTGCCTCCTTATTGATATGACAGTCTCTGCAGACTGCAATGTAACTTTTGAAAATATAAAAAAAACTGTCAAAATACAAGGACCTTGAAATCGAAATCTCAAAAATGTGGGACATTGGAATATCAACAATCCCTGTTGTAGTTGGAGCCATAGGATTGGTTGAAAAAGATTCCAGTAGACTAATTAAAGGGATTTCTGGAAGCCCATGCCTCAAAGAAATACAAAAAATTGTTCTCACAAGTA
Organism: Acanthosepion esculentum; assembly: GCA_964036315.1. Taxonomy (NCBI): domain Eukaryota; kingdom Metazoa; phylum Mollusca; class Cephalopoda; order Sepiida; family Sepiidae; genus Acanthosepion; species Acanthosepion esculentum. The sequence goes on along the minus strand of OZ038508.1, from coordinate 58,708,177 downwards.
CAGCCCCCACTTTACGAAGGGCTTTATATATGTAATCTTTTGTTTTGTTTTTCACTGAAAAGTTCATGATGCCATTTCTAACCTGAGGTCTCTGGGTGGGACCCGGATAGAAATGTGTACATGCCAGAAATCAAAGAAAATAAAAATAATAATAATAATAATAATAATAATAATAATCATAATAATAATAAAAATAATAATAAAAATAATAATAATAATAATAATAATAATAATAATAAAAATAATAATAATAATAATAATAATAATAATGATAATAATAATAATAAAAATAATAATAATAATAATAATAATAATAAAAATAATAATAATAATAATAATAATAATAAAAATAATAATAATAATAATAATAATGATAATAATAATAATAATAATAATAATAAAAATAATAATAATAATAATAATGATAATGATAAAAATAATAATAATAATAATAATAATAAAAATAATAATAATAATAATAATAATGATAAAAATAATAATAATAATAATAATAATAAAAATAATAATAATAATAATAATAAAAATAATAATAATAATAATAATAATAATAAAAATAATAATAATAATAATAAAAATAATAATAATAATAATAATAAAAATAATAATAATAATAATAATAATAATAATGATAATAATAATAATAATAATAATAATAAAAATAATAATAATAATAATAATAATAATAATGATAAAAATAATAATAATAATAATAATAATAATAAAAATAATAATAATAATAATAATAATAATAATAAAAATAATAATAATAATAATAATAATAATAATAAAAATAATAATAATAATAATAATAATGATAATAATAATAATAATAATAATAATGATAATAAAAATAATAATAATAATAATAATAATAATAAAAATAATAATACTAATAATAATAATAATAATAATAATAATAATAATAATAATAAGAAGAAGAAGAAGAAGAAGAAGAAGAAGAAGAAAGGAATCCAACAAGTTGAAAATGGAGTTTCAAATGGGTGAAGGATTACAGGTAAAGCACAACACACCGAATGAAGTTGTAAAATACTTATAAAAGAAAGCAAAGGCAAATGCAACCGACCAGATACAGAAATGACTGCAAGATAAACCGCTTCACGGTCAATACTCAAAGAAACTGATGAAGACAAACCCCGTATCCATGAGTGGCTACGTAGCGCAGGGTTAAAAGCTGAAACCGAGGGTTTTATTCTTGCTGCACAGGTCCAATGCTTACTAACTAGAAATTATCAAGCACACATACTGAAAAATTGTGTTAACGCAAAATGCAGATTCTGTGATAAATACCCAGAAACAATTGACCATGTCGTATCAAGTTGCGCGGTATTGGCACCCACTGAAGATAAAACCCGGCATAACGGAGTGGGCCAATATCTGCATTGGAAAATCTGCAACTTTACGGAAAGGAAACTGCAAGAAATTAGACCCGGTTACGGAGGTAAGACCTGTAACAATTTTATAGGACTTCACACACACACACACACACACACACACACACACACACACACACACACACACACACACACAGAGAGAACAATCAATGCTAATCGCCTAGACACCGTAATTAGAGATCGCAAAGACAAATAGTGCCTCCTCATTGATATGGCAATCCCTGCTTCAAATATAAGGACCTTGAAATTGAAATCTCAAAAATGTGGCACATGAGAACATCAACAATTCCTGTTGTAGTTGGAGCCCTCGAATTGATTGGAAAAGATTCTAATAGACCCATTAAAGGGGTTCCTGGTTCTGATGAGTACACCCCACACTTTACAAAGGGCTTTATCTATGTAAAATATGCCTGATTTTTTTCTTTTCTTTCTTAAATTGCTGAGTGAAAAAAATGTCAGGATGCCATTTCAGAACTTAGGTCTTTGGTAGGGACCCGGAAAGAACTGACTACACTCAAAGGAAATAAAATAAAAATTAATAATAATGGCCACACGTATCCGAGGATACCTGTCTACTAGGGCAGCTAGTAAATCCCTGTTGCTGTCGCCTGATCAGGACCATTTGCGTTCGTTCAACACCCACAGATACCACCTCTGGTTTATACGTCATCTATGCTGAGCTGACCTTAGTTACAGTTTCTGGGAGAGAGCGCATTTAACAGCGTGATCAACCGTCTGAACAAGGCCAGTACGTTAATGCGCCCTCGGTCACAACCATCATGGCGATTGATTTTGCTCTCGAAATTTTTATCTCATCGCGTTCACCTCACACTGACTATGAATGTTCTATTTGATAATTTCATTGGGTTTGTTTGGATTATTCATTTAGTTGTCAATATTATCCTTCGACAATACTTAATTTACATCTCTTGCTTTCACAAGGCTACCGGCGGTGACGGAATACCAGCCATTGTCCTGAAGAAATGCGCACCTGAACTGGCACCTGCCCTCTCTAAATTGTACAACCGCTGCCTCAAGGACTCCTGTTTTCCTGACTGCTGCAAGTCCTCTACCATTGTTCCTGTCTTTAAGAACTCTGGCGACCCATCCAACCCTCCTAATTACCGTCCTATCAGTCTCCTTCCCATCTTCGGCAAAGTCTTCGAGGCCATTATCAACACCGAAGTGATTACTCACCTGATATTCCACGATCTGCTCTCAGACAAGCAGTATGGTTTCCGCTTTGCCCGGTCTACTGCCGATGTGCTTACGGCCATCACTGAATTTGTCTACCAAGCTATCCATAGTAACGGCGAAGCCCGTGCCGTGGCCCTTGACATCTCCAAAGCATTCGATAGGGTTTGGCATGCCGGCCTCCTTCGCAAGCTCCGGGGTTATGGTATCACAGGTCGATTGTTTGACCTAATTCAATCATTCCTATCAAACCGGGATTTGAAGGTTGTTCTCAGTGGATTCTTCTCCAACTCCTATCCCACTACCGCTGGTGTTCCTCAAGGCTCCATCCTTGGCCCTACTCTGTTCCTCATATTTATAAATGACCTTCCAGACGCCATAGACTCCCAAGTCGGTATCTACGCTGACGACACTACTATTTACTCCTGCCTCAAGCACAAATCTACTGAGGTGGACAAAATTAACCTGGCAGCTCAAATTGAAAAGGACCTCCAATCGGTTGTGGACTGGGGAGAGAAATGGATGGTCAACTTTAATGCCTCTAAATCAAAACTGCTCTCCATTAACCACCACAAGGGCCCATCCCTGCATCCCATCAGAATGTCTGAGGACCAACTTCTCTAGAGCTCCTCTTTGCGGCTGCTCGGTCTCACGCTGTCCGCTGATCTGAGATGGAACAAATACATCGAGTCAATTGCATCATCCACCGCAAGAAAAGTTGGTTCCCTGTGCCGAGCCAGGAAATTCTTCTCCCCGGAATCGATCCTCCAAGTCTATAAGTCTACCATTCGACCTTGCATGGAGTATTGCTGCCATTTATGGTCTGGGGCCCCTGCGTGTTGCCTCAGGGTTCTTGATAAGATCCAGAGACGGATATGCAATGTGATTGGCCCTGATCTGTCATCTCGTCTGCAGTCGCTCTCTCACAGATGCGATGTTGCATCGCTCTGCCTTTTCTACAAGTACTTCCACGGTAATTGCTCTGAGGAGTTGCTTTCGCTTGTCCCTAAGCCTCGTGAATTTAAGCGTCCCACGAGGCTGGCATCCCGTTCCCACCCCTTCACCGTTGAAACTGTGAGATGTAGACGTCTTTTCTACTCCAATAGCTTCATGTCTCGCACATCTTGCCTATGGAACTCCCTTCCCTATTACTGTTTCCCTGACAAATACAATCTCCAAGGGTTTAAGTGTAGCGTCAATCGTCATCTCCAATTGCCTTGATCTATCCACTTCCTGACATCTTTCATTCCTATCTGCTCTCGCTCTATATCTCCCGTAACCCCCCTGCCTCGATCGACCCTCCGTCCTTCTCTTTCTCCACATCCCTTCCTTTACCACTCCTATCTGCTCTTCCTCCAACCCTTCTGTAACCCCATGCGTGATAGTGGCCACCGGCCTTGCTTGGGTTGATACGCTTAAAAAAAAAAAAAAATATCTGCGTATTTTAATGACTTTATCTGTCTACTAGCTCGATAAACACCGATTATCGGCATCTCATGTATTTAACCCTGTTTAGTTCGGTTTATCTCAATGGTATATTACTGGGGCATTTCTAAAGAATTCGTAGCACCACCGAATTGATCCGAGAGCCAAGGCCGCCGTTATGGGCGCAATTATACCTTCTTCTTCTTCTTCTTCTTCTTCTTCTTCTTCTTCTTCTTCTTCTTCTTCTTCTTCTTCTTCTTCTTCTTCTTCAGAACCACAGAACCTTCTTGTTCTTTACGTTTCATTTACAACATATATATATAACATTGAAGTTAACACTCAGAGGTGACAGGCTGTTTCATGCTAGACGCCATCGTCAGGCCGCGAGTGTTGCATTTTTTTCTCGAGTAAATAGTCGTGAAAAAATCCAGCACTCGCGTCTAGCACGAAACAGACTGTCGCCTCTGGGTATTGACTTCAATGTTCACATCTATATTTATATTTACATACGCTTTATCTCTGATATTGAGCACTTTATCCCATAAATATAGCACGCTTTAAGACTATATATATATATATATATATATATATATATATATATATATATATATGTGTGTGTGTGTGTGTGTGTGTGTGTGTGTGTGTGTGTGTATGTGTTTCGTTAAAGACGACTGACAAGTACTGCGTTTTATTTTAATTTAGATTTTCTTTTGTTCGTACAAGTGTTTACTTTTCTGGACACAAAACTATGTGTAAAAACTGTCCAAATTTTCTGCATTTCCGTTTGCTTTTGGCTCTTTCTGGAACAATTATCAAGGATGATTTTATTTTTACATTTTAAATTAATTATCTATTGCAAAAAGTTTAAAACAGCTAAGCATGTCTTCAAAAACAACAACACAGCTGCAAAATCAAAACTACAAAGAACCAACATTATTTATGAGTTCAAATGACCCTTAAGGAACTGTGTGCCTGATAAAACCAAACTCAGAAATAATTACATCGGTTACCCTACTACATCTCTTATCCAGACGACTTGCGTTGCACCTGTCTGTGCACAGCTACATTAAAACACACATACAGACATAAAACACACACATACATACATAAAGAAACTCCATACTAGTAGAAAATACAAGCATAATAATCTTATCCACGTGTAAAAAAGGATGAAAAATAATGGAAACCCTAATAATTAAAAAAAAGAAGACGCCAACACTCGGTAACGTTAACTACGATCACGGCCACAACGTGCTGACCGTGTTTGGAAAATAAAACATCCTTATAACTCTAGAAACAACCCATACATTCAGTTAAAAATTTAAAATGAAATCATCTTTGATAATGGCTAAGAGTATAGCCGAAAGCGATTGGAATTATAGAACGTCTGTACAGTTTTTACACACTGTGTCCAGAAAAGAAAAAAGTTTGTACGAACACAATAAAAATGAAATGAAATGCTTAATCGCAGTACCTTGTCAGTCGTATTTAAAGAACCATGTATAAATGAAGGATTACTGCCTAAATACACAATATATATATATATATATATATATATATATATATATATATATATATATATATATATATATATATACTGTTAGTGATATATATTGCTAATCATTCATATTTGCATTGAGCAGATATGAATGAATAAGAGAAAATCATGAAGAATTTTGTTTGGAGACAGTAGGGTCGACTTTTCTGGCCGAGCGCTCCTCTGTGGCCCAGTCAGTTAGAGCACCTCGGGCTATATGACGGTTCCGTATGGGATGCAGGTCCGATTCCCGTCGGGGGACGCATATTTTCTATGAAAATCTCTCAGACATTTAGGCCGACAAATGTTGTTAATACTGTTTATTATAAACAGAGTATTTACTTAAATATTTGTATCTATAGAAAGAACGTATAAACATAAAAATGTCTTATATATTGTTATCCACAGACAGACTGTTTCGCTGTATAACAGCTATTCAGTGTGGCTAGACGTCCAATTGCTTCCAGGGAGAGAACCTAAATAAATGCAGCTAGATATATAAAAAAAAATATTCGAAAAAATTCTAAAATTCACACCATCCCCCGTTCGTGCGCATGTGTAGTTCTACCAACGTAACAAATTCAGTCCGATGACGTCCTGAAGGACGAAACGCGTCACAAGTAAATTTTTTACACTTTGTCATACATTTGTTTTGTATCGGTTGACTAGGTTTTCTTCCTATGAAATGAAAAAGTGTCGCTTATATTTTTACTATAGAAATGCATTCTCGATAAAAAAGGATTTTTGATTGATTGATTTTGTATTTTACGGTTTATCCACCTTTTACAGGTTATTTAAAGCCGGAAAATACTTGCTGGATTGCAAAAATTGTTTTAAACATAATAATGATTTACTAATACAAAGTCCTACTAATTAACCCATAGCTGGGGGTAGAAGAGGTGGATTCATACCTTCCCAAACGGTGCTTGCACGTAAGTAAATATAACTATACCAGCTGGAATTGTAACTCATCTCTTCGATTTCAAACTCCGACCCGTTATCTATTACGTCACCAGCACACCCACGTTTACTGCGCTAACCCGTCTCGGTACTAATCAAAGCTCAACATTCCTTAACTTCCGTGATCGTGTAGAAACTGGGGTTTCAACATGATTCGGCTGTAAGCCAATATAGTAGAGTATTGTCAATGGTTAGGAATAACTGTAAGACCTACTGACCAAATAGGGTTATTTAATGTACATTGTATATGCATTGATAATAATTTTGCCAGAGAAAAATATTCTAAATAATGAAAAAAGGTCTTGTCAGGTAACTGGAATTAATGAAAGCATTATTTATACAGTTTGTTTTTATACATAACTAGCAGCCATACACATCCGGTCGATTAGAAAAAGCGTTCAATTAGAATGGAGAAACAACAGCATCAGGTTTAGGTGTAACAGAGACTAACTTTTCAATTACTTTAAAGTACTTCCATTAAAAACATTTTGAATTAATGCAATTAGTGATATAACAGAGGTAGTCTATATTTATTCAATCGAAGTTAGCCGAGGACATGAAGGGGTAAAACAGGCAACACGAAGACCTACTTCAGACCACAATTATTTTGGAGTTTTT